>JANXJC010000055.1:24238527-24293086 GCA_027564655.1 Leptodon cayanensis
AGTGGGCATGGATGATGGTTGGACTTGATGATCTTGAAGGTCTTTTCCAACCTAAATGATTCTATGATTCTATGATTGATGAAAAGAATGGAAATTATCTACTAGGAAAGAGTGAAGAGAAACAGATCTTCAGTGCCTTTTCTTTTCTTAACTTGGGTTTCTAAACAATGAACCGTTTTTTTTTTAGATCAGTATTTCTTATTTATATAGTGCCTTTACAAACATATGAATGAGCATTTTGTTTCAAACTGAGGAAAGCACACATACATACTCTTATCACAAGATTGCATAAAGCAGTGTATAGATGCCGTTGTCAGAGAATATAATTGTTTTTAAGAGGAGGAAAGCATTGTTATTTTCCTCCAGCTTTGCAGGCTGACAAGGCATAAGAGCACAATAAAACTGGAGATTATCCATTAAAAAGTGGTCTAAAAACATCTTACAATGTTTAGTTAATTTTAAAAATATTAAGGCAGAGAGGGAGAGAAACAAATACCATTTACTTTAATTGCTATCTGACTTATACCCACAGAAGAAATAGCATCCTGTTCTAAAGAAATGAAACAAGCAAAGAGGGTAATGTTAGGAACTCTGATCTTTGTAAAGAAAGTTTTCTTTTGTTACGTCCTTCAATTCTAGAGGACTAAAGAGAAACTTTCTATATATTCAGTAAGAATGAAATGTATCTCATGGGACAGGGACAGAAATCTCAGTTGAAGACTTAAATAGAACTTAGTCAGGTCACAAGGCTTGTGTGGAGCCCTGTGGCAGGTCAATATCTTACCTATTGAAAGGTCAAGCCATTCTGTTGCTTCAATACAAACTACTAAATAGGACTGTGTCATTCAGTGGTGTGCCAGAAGTGTAACAGGCTTAATCGAATCATGATATGAAATTCCTAGCCATGCTTAACCTTTAAATATTTATTTGAGTCAGTAATGGATTTCAGTTTCTAATGCCGAAATATGATACCTGCAACAAAGTTTTAGCCTTGGAAATGTAGTTTGAAGTTCTCATAATTATGTTTACAAGAGTGGAAAAAACAAGACAGAAAAGTCCCAAATATCTGAGGGCATTAACACATTAAGCACTCACTTCCCACTAGGTCTTTGAAAAATTCTGCATTGAAAGTGTGTTATACATTGCAGTGGTCTAAAGTCCTTAATATACAGTATCAATCTTAGCCAAAGTTAAATGCCTGGATTCTTCTGAACAAGTATACAAAGGAAAGAAGAAATGTGAATTGAAGCTAAATGAAATAAATCCTGTCCGTTCCGCACCCTCAAACAACACACAGTATCTCTAGAAAGAAAAAAAAACCAACAAACAAAACCCCCCAACAAAATCACAAATAGTTCCTCTGGATTTGTAATTAACTTCACTCAAAACACTGAGCAGTGAGCTGGGATTCTTTTGGGTTAACGACCTTCAAATGAAGTCAGTGCATAGAAAGATTAGGAAGGTTCATAAACAAGAACAAGTTATTCCAGTTCCCTTTTTCCTCAATGGAAATAATAATTTTAGAGAGAAATTATTCTGAAACACACAAAGTATTTTATTCACAGTCAAGGATGGGTGAATTGTGAATGTAAGGCTATATTTATCTCCATTAACTTTGCGCAAAAATGCCTTCCTATTAACATTACTATTTTATTGATATTCTCTGTACTGATCTGGTAAAAATAGAGCATAGGGAAATTGGTATCTTCATAATTTAATACTAATCATTAATTTGCCCCCCAGCTAAAAATCAGCAGATATACTTACCAATGTAAATAAACACAGACACACTTTGGCGTTCTTTGAAGCTGTATTCTATGTTCTGATTACGCTTTTTCCAGACATCTTTTACTAGTGCAATCCTACGACACCTCCTTTGGATAATGCAATGTTGGCTAACTGGTAGGTTAAATGAGTCATTTGCAGAAGCAAAGCCCTGACTGTGAAGTTGCTCCTTGTCTACACACCTTCAAAGTGAACAGTGACCTAGCTGCACGTTGGTGCTGTGGCTTTTCTTCCAGTTTGGGAACTTGTGGGCTAGGTGCAGCTGATCAAGAAACTGCCTCCCATAGTGAAAAGGCAGTGGTGGTCAGCTGCACAGCTGTGAAATTCAAGTATTACACTGGGAGAAGGAAAGAAGGTTAAGACAGAGAAGTTCATTCTTAGCACAAGACTTGTCTCTTCATTATTTTTTATTTTCATTTAATTTTATCTATTCAACTCTCAAAGGATTAATCTTACACAATAGACTACTGAAACTAGCATGTGTGCTCCTAAATCAACTCTGAGCTAAGCTTTGTATGTGTTTAATTACTGCTTTTCTGAGCATTCCATGTTGCTGCTATTTCTACACGCTTGTTTTCAACCTTGAAATCAGGTGACAACTGAAGAGAGACCTAACATGAGTATTCATCCTTACTGTGTAGGTAGCACTATGCTGTAATGAAGCATAGTATTTGTTGGTCCAGGTTTTTAACATTCTGGTAAGAATTTGCAATTTGTGAGGAGCTCAAACCCTTTGCAAACAGGGTCAGATTTTTAAAGGACAGTTGTGACAATCATTTAAAACAAACAAGTAAACAAAACCTTTTAGAAAATGTATTAATCTAATGATTTAAATAGTTGTACAGTAACTATTCTCTTTTAAGAGTAGGTGAATTGCACGTACTAAATGCTATGGAGATCCAGAAGAATAAAAGCTTAGTCCATAAGTTTTGCCATGGAACAGATAGGAAAGATTTATTGTAGGGTTACCATAAAAATGGTATAGCTTGGATGTTAGACATCAGTGCAAAGTCTGAGCAGAAGATGATAGCCTGATTACAGGTCTGAGAGATTACTGCTTTACACAATAATCAGAGCATGAGGGAGCAGAGGGGGTTGGGAGGTGAAACCATTAAGATATTAATTTTTTTACATATTAAACTTGAATTCATAGCTAGTCATCCATGAAATCAAAAAGTCAGAAAGATAAGCCAACATCTTCCTGAAGGCCTTGAAAGAGCAAAGGTAATTTACTAAGACTGTAAAAAATATTAATTTCTTGAGAGGGAGTCAGGAAGAACTTAGAACTCCTCCATATACATATTTTTACATAATTGTATGCTGCTAAAAGTATTCAAGTAAGTATTATATGAATACAAGTTCCACACTTTACAAGTTTGTCCCCCACACAGTGATTATATAGTAGTGAGTGGGAATAAAAAGGAGAGATGTTTTAGTAGTGTGCAAATTCTTTCTTTCATTCTTTCATATATTAAAGATTTTTCCCCTTCCTGAGAACATTATTATAGTAATTATTATTATAGCAACTAATGATTTTTTTTCTTTGTGTTATAGGAGTGTGTCAAGGCAAATACTTATTTTTATTCCTTCATATCAATATTTATTCATACCTCAGTCAATAATCAAAGACTTTGTGGTGCTAAGCACAATGCTGAAAAATAGTTCTTAACCTCTGAGAAGTGAAGTCAGCAGCGTGCCATACAACAGCATTCAAATTAGGAATGAATGTGAATGAAATCTTGTAACCGTCCTCTGTTGTCACCAAAACTTTGTCCTTTCCATTACTGCCTACTTAAATCAAACCTGCAGTTCATAATACATGGTATCATGAGAAGGCCAGAAGCCTCCATAGCAACTTGTAAGAACACTAACTGTAGCAACTAATGACAACTCCCATGTCTCTTGGTCATTTCCAGACCCGTATAATGTGCCAGGAAACTACTGAAAAGTGAATAAAACAAAGTTTGAAAAAATCCCCCCAAACCCCAAATAAAACAACAGGAGAAAAAAACCCAAACTCACCAAACCAAAACCCCTGGTTCTAAACATGAGAACTTTGTTTACAATATCTTTTTCTCTTGGAAAATGAAACTTTAAAAGCAAATGCTGTCAGGTTCTTCTGGAAGATGAAAAGCACATTACAAGCTTGATTTTAATCATGTACAAGGCCACTCAAGATCTCTTAAACTGACATGAAAAAGAAATGTTTCTGTTTTCTTCCTTGTTTTTCTACCAGATGAGAAGAATGCTTTATTGTACTTGATGTTAGTCTTGGTGAAGAACAGAGGTCTAACTATAATAGATGAACAAACAACAGCTGATGTGCAGTTTCAATTCTTCATTTTAATTCTATTTTTTCATTTGACTTGAAAACCTAGATAATATTTTAGTGTCCAGATTTTTAAAAATACCAAGGGCTTTTCAGATTTGTCAATTTTTAGATACCCAACATTGATAAGTAAATTTAGTGTAAACATGTTTCAAAAAGGCTGTGATGAAATTTCACGCTGACCAAATGCTCTGAATGCATATCTTGGTATACATCACAGGCATGAACAGGGAGAAGATGTTTGGAAGGAAAATCAGATTCTTATTTCTACAGCAAATAAAATCCCTCATGCATCTTTATCTCTGCAGCAAAAGAATGGTATCTGCTTGAACACTTCTCATGTCACACGATAGCTTTAAATGAAAGCAGCATCCTTTATAGCTTCTTATTTGAGAGTCAGTCAGTATTGTTTGCTGTTGGGGAATATCTATGACAAGGCACAGCTGAGACACCTAGAAAAAACATTTACTTTTTCATTCTACAGGTGTTACTATTGTGGTTTTCATGTGTTTGGGAGAACATTAAATACTTTGCCAATGATTGAGTGCTTTATGAGATACTTTTTGTGCTAGCAACTTTTCAGATCCAGGTGTTGGTTGTTTCATGGACGTGTTTTTTAGGTCTAGTCTCTATTCTTACAGTTAAGATAGATAATATTACAGAAATAAGGTAAATAATTTTTCAGGTGATTAAATAGAATAATTTTAATCTTTTTTCGAGTGTGTGTTCACCCATCACTAAAACTTTGTAGATACTGTGTCTGTCCCCCTCAAGCACCCCGTAACTGTCTTGGGAGTACTCCCCTATAATAAAAACCTGAGCGATTTTTGTTTAGATCTCTTTTGCCATGCACAAAGAGACTTGTGCAAGGATATACACAGTTTATGAATTCAGATGAGTTATTTACTGGTTGATACAGCCAATAGGTAGCTAGCACTAACAAGCTACTAGGATACGCATCAGTGTGCTCACCACACCCAGTGAGGCACCAGGTGCGTTCTTCAGTCAGCTGCAGGAAGGTTAGGCTGGAATATTGCTTGGCCTCCATTGCTTTGAATGCTGTATACATTTGTAGCATATTCCCCCTTTTTTTTTTTAAATGTCTTTTCTCGTGAGCATTTTCTTCCTGCCTGCATTTCTGCTGTTCTTTCAACAACTACATGTCTGAGTTTTTGCTTTTTTTACCTTGCATGGCTTTAGCTTATGGGCTTTCTCAGACCTTGGCAATGATTTTGTCTGTAAAGCTAACACAACAGCACATAGCTCTTCTACACCAAACTGGGTTTTTCATTAAAGACCTTTGGGCTTAGAGTTACCCATTCTCGAGATGGACTTTCCAATTCAAATAGCTATGATAATGTAAAACTTTATTTTTCTTGTAAGGGTATGACATTCTATGTACTGTGCATTGTGCCTAGCTTTAGGTATTATTTCCATTATTTTCAAAACTCTTAATGTTCTGAAATTGCAGACTTCATTTATTGGAGGAAAAAGACAGGGAAATAGTCTTTTCCATATTGTCTTCCATAACTGTTAAAAATTAACACATTCTCATGTTACCTTTAACTTCACAGGACTTTCAAAATCCAGAGAGTATAAAAGAGATGCATTCCTTTGGAGGAAAGCAATAATACTGTTGTATTTGATTCAATGAAATTAATTTCAGAAAATTAATATATTTTTGCAAAGATAGAAAAACCAAAGAACTTTAATACAATTCTCCCTATTTAATGAAGAAATTAATTTTACTTCCTCTTTAGTTTATGTGGGTGATTAACAACATGGTCAGGTCAGACTTTTTACTTCCCTGGAGCACAGGTTTCTCTACTTGTTCAGCAATGCTTTCAGTAGAAGAACATAGCTATTCTATATGATATGGGATGAGTAGCAGCTCTGTAAAGAGAGCTTTGATAAAGCTGATGTTACAAAGTTGTAAAATCTAGGAAAATTGCAGCAAAAACTGTGCTGAGACAGAAATTCTCTGTAAGCTGAAACACGGCTTTATCAGTGCAAATTTTCTATTTTTCCAAAAATGTAGGGAGACATTGATTTTGTAATAATGAGGAACTATTCTTGTGTTTTAATGTGCAATATATTTGTCTTTATGTTGGATTTTCTAAGAGCAGCACAGCCTGATAAACCCGGTTAACCCAAATGTACTCATTAACTCTTAAGAAGTATATGAATATTGTTATTATTACATGGCTCTTAAGCCACAATGAAATATACTTAATTTAAAATGTGATTAACGAATTGAGGGTCTTTTGATTGTTTTCATTTTTAGAATTATAATCACACATGATAACCATCTTGTAAAAATATTTGCAGCTGTGTTCCATATTAACATTCTGTGATTACAAGATTACATGCTTACAATGTAGTATGATTTAATATACAGGTAGAAGTTGTATATACACATATAGCCAGCTATAAATATTTGGAAAATATATTTAATCAGTTAAGGTGAAGTTCACATTTCCAACAATCACTGCTTAGTGTTTGAGCATGCCCAATGCAGGAGAAATTCTCAACATTTAGCCTCTTATATCCTTGTATGCAACAGATGTAGACAAACATGTTAAGATATCTAATATATTAATAATTTTCCTTCAAAGCATATAAAAATTATTCTTACTAACTTCTAATAGATTTGTAAAACAAGTATGATTTTAAGTACCTACTATATAGAGGGATACTCAAATATTGCAGGTGTTTTTTATAACTGCATGTGATAAGATCAATACAAATTATGCGTGAGTGAAACATTTTTGTTATAAAAACTTTTTTTTAAGTATTGTGTTATTGGTTTTGATGAAGCAAATTATATATTTTATGTTTTGAAAGCCACTTTCTGTTGAATAAAACAGTTGGTGACTTTTATAATTTTTGCTATTGCTCCACTCATTGATCCAAGGCAAACAACATTATATCTGGTTATTACTGAAATTACACCCAAAACTCTTAAAAAAAGAGAAGGAAAGGGTACAGAATATAATACTAGGAGATGCAGAAATCCTTGATTTCCAAAATGTCACACAGAGAAATATTGTTTTCACATGGACCATATCCTGTGTGTTTTAGGACAGGTAGATGTATGTATCTGTAGCCTTTGAACCAGTATTATTACAGTTAATACTTACATATTCAGTGTCTTTATATTCTGAAGTGCGTGTATTCACTTACTTCTGCAACAGGAAAGTCAGGAAAGTGATAGAATTATGTAAATACAGGCTTGCACCGAGAATTCATCCTTGTAATTTTTTTTTAAATTTAATTCTCTTCAGAGGTGACAAAATAAAACCATAAAGTAGATACACAGAAAAATATTCAGATGCCAAACTGAAGAGAAAAACAGAACAAAATGGGAGGTCTCTTGGCAGCATGCACCTCATAAGTCGCTGCTTTTCAGAAGGTGCTTTGAGAAAAAGAAAATACTTTAAGTCTGAAGAGATGCAAGACAGCAATAGCGAAGTATAACCTCTGGGCAACTTTAATTGAATAAGAGTAGATGAGGCAATATTGCATGTCCCAGTTCAACAAATCCTTTAAATGTTGCTGGGAATTTATGTTGATTTTTCCTGTTTGATGTGGTAAACATCCATTACACATTAAAAGAGTACACAAATATGCCACTGATCCTCTGGTCCTTGATAAGGTGCCAGCCACTCAGTATCAGCATTTGCATTAACAGCTGGAGTTTTTCTGGACCTATTCCTATCATGTAGCTGGATGCCTTCCTGATTATTTGTACTTCATCGTATCTCCAATGAGCTGACTTGTTTATGATATAACTGAAAACTTCATAGAGAGAAGTGGATACATTCTTTAGTCACATTTAATTTAAGCAGACTTTGAGATTAATTTAATAGGGAGGATAGTCTGGAACATGAAGAATAAGCTGTTCTCTACATTTTCATAGGTTTACTAACAGACATGGGGAAATCTCTAGGTTACAGTAATCTGTTCTTTTCCCTAACAGGATTATTGTATGCTTCAGTGGTTTAAGCTGTTCTCTGGGGTGGGGGGGGAAGACATATATTTCCTAGTACATTAAAAGTTTCTTGGTACTAAAATCACAAAGTTAGCAAGATGAATGTGACTATGTATGAAAAAGATCTGCATACTAGGAGACATTGCTTATTTAAGAATAAACTATAGCAGAGTAGAAGCAATTCTTCTCTCCTAATTTCATGTTTTATTATCTATTGAGCAGGTAGTGGTTTTGTTATCATTCCTTTATATCTGATAGGAATCCCTGTGACAGATTTATGCTTTGGGAATATGAGTAAAAGATAATCTACAATGGACCATACTGTACACAGAGTGTTTTTTGATAGTCTGTGATGATTCACAAAAGTCGGTGTTCCATGATCTCAAACTGAAAGAAAGATAAAGCTATTTGAAAATTACTTATCTTTATTTCCCCAACTTTATTGGAGAGTTGTCACATTACACAAGGTTCACAAGATGAATAGCCTCTATCCTTAATTCAGATTACAATAAAATATATGAAAGTAGAAGAAATGGAAGTAAACTGTTTTTTAACAGTAGCCTTAATTTCTCAAAAATAAAAGCAATATAATTCTATTTGGGCAAATAAAAGCAGTGTATTTTGGGAATGTTACAGAAGCTGGAGAACTGTATTTTAAATAAATAAATACTTGGAGCAAGAACAAAGCATGTAGAAGGGAGGAACAAACAATTAGAGAATGGCCAGTAGATCTCCTGTGAAGGATGATATTTAATGACACTGAGATACAAGAGAATATGCATGACAAAAATAGGAATATGAAATGTTTAAAGCAAATGAGAAAACCAATTCAAAATTGCTTTAATAGAAAAACAAGTTTGATTATGGCTAAGGATAGTATCAGTTTAGCATAGTTTATTTGGTTTGATTATATAATTTAATATTTAGGCCATATGATGGAGAAAGAGTAGAGAAATAATGCTGAAAAAATCAATGATAGAGAATTTACGGTAGAAAAAGTCACTCTCTCAACTTCCCTGACTGGAGATCAGCACAATTTTAGAGGTGTGCATGAACCTGGAAGAAATGAAAGATTTAGTTGCTAGCTTTTGAGGTTCGTCATACATTTTTATTGTCCAACACACAATAAAAGTCCAACAGACAGCCCAATTTTTACAACACTGAGATAGAAAACTGGCTTCTGTATTTCAACAAAATGTTCCTATCATCATTTCTCATTCTCAGCTTTAGAATGAATTAATTAACTGTTCTCTATTAAATTACACATTAAGAAAGAAAAAAGAAGTAGGAACACAGACTGAAAGAACTAAATCCTTTGAAGATTATTTCCACTGTTAACTAATTTTCTTTTGTAATATAAAACCCAAACATCTGAGAAGTGAAATTTAAAGACCCAGTTCCAAAATCTTTAAGCATATATCTAATTAAAATCACATAAAATTACCAAAGTTTGTCCTCAATGAAATGAAATGGAAGCTATGGAAAACAAATCCAGTAAAAAGCAATTGCTGATATTACACAAGTGGATGTTAATTTTATAAGGGGGTTAGCTGTTTTAACAAGCAATCTCTTCTGAAGGACTGTAAAGTGTTTAAGAATAGAGCTGCTGTTTTTAATTTGATTTCTCATCACTGCAGTTTTAGTTAGCTATCTTAGATATCTACAAGAAAAAAAAGCATATTGACAAAAAATATTGACTTGACTACAAGATCAAAGAATCAAGATTAAAGCAGGATATATGGCAGAATGTGGCAGGAAAAAATAATTAGATTCTTATTCTGCAAATATTCAGTTATAATACTTCAACAAAACTCCGTCCTGAAGTTTAGTCTAAATTTTCCCCTATTTGATTTCAGCTCATCAGCTACTTACATATTTTATACTATATTGACTAATGCCTTATAGAAGTTTTCATCAAACACCTGACACCTCTCCTTACCTCCTTGCCTGCTTCTTCACCCAACACAAATGCCATGGTCACAACAATCAATCAGAAGTTTCTTGTTTCTGGTGTTCCTCTTTTTTTTTGGTGGCAGCTCCATGAAGAGCTTTAAATATTTAGAAACCCCCTGAAATGAATGTTTTTTGCTGCTTAGTATTTTGTACAACCTAAGAAACTCTGTGGTTTTTGGTAGCACCTCGCGGTTGTGAAACTCTCCCTTTTCCTGAGCCACCATCAGCAGTTCTAGTCAGTGTCAGCACCAGGTATGTCTGTGCTGCTCATAACACTCTCAGGCATCTCTTTGTCAAGCCCATTCCATTTTCTGACCTTCTAGAGCTTTCTGATATTGAAAATAACATTACAGTTAAAATCTTGTTATGGACAAAAGAACACACTCTCTATATATGAAGCTAAGAATTTGGTATTAGTCCAATGGATCTTTTAGCCGTCTAATAATCTAATTCATTTAATTAATGCGGAAAAAACCCTATTAATAGCACAGGTACTACTAATAAAAAGAAAACCCAGACACTCTCCCCTCCTTTTTTAGCATCTACCCCTTTTCTCTGGTGTTCTCACCTTCTCAACATCCTTCTGGATCCCAAGGTTGACAGATTCAATCTTTCTCAAGCAGAACGGGGGGGTCGGGTGGATGGGAGTGTGTGTGCAACAAGTTGTCACAGTCACTCCAGAGGTCCTCACTGGGAGGCTCGTGATCTTCATAGTACAGGTTTCTTCTCCCTCAGTCTTAGGGTCTTCTCGGGGATATTTATACGTTTTTCTGTCACAATCTGCTTCCTTCTCTTTGGTGTCCAGCTCAGGTCTGCAAGTTGCACCAGAGCCTTCCCCAACCACAGTTGACAGCAAGGGCAATTGTTTGTTGTGCCATGGCCTCCTCCGCTGGTCAGACTTGAACATAGTTGTCATTCACAGAGCTTCAGCAGAAGCTGGTGAGACAGTGGTCACTTGGTCACCAGCCTGTTGCTCAAACAAGCTAAAACCAGCTCAAGCCAAGGCAAGCCCAGGGATCCTGTACTGGCATGTCAGTCCAACATCTCTGGCCTTTTACTAGTAACGGCAAAAATTTTACTTACTGTACTACAGTAGGAAATCTACAGAAAATTATCTGCTTCTTTTTGCACTCTCAGCCTTTTCTAGGATAAATTCTATAGCTCTTAACAGATTTCAGCTCATCCAGAGAACTCATGCAGCCAAAATATTTCCTGCCTTGTTTTATTCTCTCACTGTTTATTAGTCCTGAATTCCCTATCCTCTCTGAGTTGGCGCAGGTTAGACATAATGTATCCATCATAAGGCAGCTATACTCATTTTACTTAATCATTAATCCCAAAGTCCTTTTCCATATGCTGCTTAAGAAGCTGTATGTATTAGTTTTGCCCATCTTCACTAATGTTTGATTCTTTGATTGTTCACGTTTTAAATTTTCTTTACAATGCATACTGGATTTCAGAAGCAGCTACGTGGATTTTGTTTGGTGCCTTTAAGAGAACTGTTTGTTTTGGCAATCTGGCTCATTCATACAGTGCAGGAAAAAGAGATCTTGAATGCACATAAAATGAAATGAGGCTTTGAAGTAGTATCAGTCTCAAAACTATTTTCCATTTTTCAGAGCATTTATGGAATCATCTCCATTTACTGGTCCTTGTAGAGAACTACCTGGGATTTGATAAATATCACTCAGCAGTTATCTTGCAGTGAGTAGCTTTATTTTTCATTTAGGTGGTATTTGAAGCTTTTAACTGCTTTTTTCAACTTTTTTTAAGGATGCTTAGTTTAGAAAAATATACTAGCAAGCCTCTGCCATTTTGTAGTCAATATTTATCTAGATTCTTACTGGAGTATTAGCATATGATATTTGGGACAGAGTCTATTTCCTTGTTTCTTGCTCCACATTATCTTTCCTGCATTAATTCTGATGGCAGTTGTCAATGTTATTTTCCCCTTTCTATTGTGTACCATTTTATGCTTTCCCAAGGTAGTCAGTCATTCTAGTGGTGGTGTGTAATTTGCTTTGTGAAGCAGACATCTTGCCATGAATGTATGTGAAATCTCTTTCTACTCACGTCCAACGTATTCACTTCCCTCTGGTGATCATTTTTACTTTTCTCTGTTTACTTGATGACTTCTGTCTGAGAGAGGCTTTACTAGTTGACTGAACTTCAGGTGATACTACATCAGCATATGGAGTTTTATTACGTGACTCAAGCTTACCAAATTCACCTGTTCCGCTACAGTCACAGTTTCACAGAAAACAAAAAACCTCTGAAAATTATATTCTTTCTCAGTCTCTTGCCAAGTTAATAAAGATGGTTAGTTAATATTAGTGGACTCCATTTTAAGTTCATAGGTAGTAGAGATTTATTCATTAATATCAAAATACAAAAATATCAAATACGAAAATACAAGGGAAACCCGATGTTCAAAACTTCCATTTAAGCTTAGACGAAGATCGGTCTGCAACTTCTCTGAAGGTTGCAAAGCCTGAATGAATATTCATCCATTATTGCAAAAGTTAATTTTCACTCCTGCAACAACTTAACTTGTTCTTTATTTTTTTTTAATGGCAATTTCTTGAGGCCCTATTTTGATAGGTCCTAGTGCGTACAGTTGGTTTCCTTAACATCGTCAGACTTCCCCATTGTCCATGCCCTTTCCTATTTCTTACTGTGCCTACTGTTATTGCAGCAATGCTCCATTTTGTGATTTCATATACCTTATTAAATAAAGGAGATAGGTTTCTTTTTCAGAAATGAGTGGTAACACCTACTTGCATCTAAGGAGAGAAGGATATGGCCTCCAAACATTTAGGGCACTAGCAGGGGTTATTATGGTGCTTTCAATTGTGTTTGCCTTTGCCTATCATGCCTACATCTTAAATTCTGAAACCAGTACCCTCATTCATGGCTATAATAATGAACAATTAAGAAGAGGCTGTCAACTGGATTCTTTTTACACCTTTCTTTAATGAACAACCTACTTCCATTTGGATTCTCAAGAATGAACATTTCTTCCTATTCTACCGTACCTGTAAAAGGTGTATAAAAAATATTTCTTATGCATTTGACTAAGTATAGGTTTTATGGAATTTTCCTTCACTTTTTGAGTGTGTGTACAGAATATATGTATGTGTCTGTGTGTGAATGTGTATACACAAGGGCATCCTTTAAGACTGCAAAGAAGGCATGATTCCTCTGTTCCTGTTCAGTTTATAAAGTCTTCCTGAAACCAGTAGCAAACCAACACATTTTCGTCCCCAAGATTGGGAGCAATTGTCAGCTTCTGCATATGGAGACATAGCTATCTTTCAAATTGTAAACTAAGCTTTTTGGTTTTATTTCCCCTTCCTCATCTCCCAAAATTTTCTATATATTTTCTTGTAGACAAAATGTATTTTCCTTCTTCTAACAATTTCCATGGAGTTTGGAATGGTCTTATATGTAACAGTACAGGTTTAACTGATAAAAGAATATTTTTAGGGTTTTTTGTTTTGTTTTGTTTTTTAATGGAGATGGAAGTCCTTTTTACATTTGATAACAATGTCTAAAGCTAGCCATTTCCACAGAAGTTTTTCCTTCATTCAACTCATTATATTTGGGGATTTATTTTTTTGCTCTGTTTTTCCTACAGAAATCCCTAGGTATATAGTAAAGACCAAGAAATGCCTCTTCAGTTTTGAAGGAGTGCTGCAAAAGGGTGGAAATGAGAAGGAAAAAAATTGCTACTTTGAGGCCAGGTGCCCACCAAAGCCGCTCTATCACTCCGCACCTCAGCTGGACAGGGGAGAGAAAATACAACAAAGGGCTTGTGGGTTGAGATAAGGACAGGGAGAGATCACTCAACCAGTTACAGTCACGGGCAAAACAGACTCCACTTGGGGAAAATTAACTTAATTTATTGCCAAATCAACCAGAGTAGGGTAATGAGAAAATAAAACCAAATCTCAAAACACCTTCCCCCCACCCCTCTCTTCTTTCTGGGCACAGCTTCACTCCTGGATTCTCTACCTACCTACCCCCCACTCCCCCAGTGACGCAGGGGGACGGGGAATGGGGGTTACAATCAGTCCATCACACATTGTCTCTGCCGCTTCATCCTCTTCAGAGGTAGGACTCCTCACACTCTTTCCCTGCTCCAGCGTGGGGTCCCTCCCCCAGGAGACAGTCCTCCATGAACTTCTCCAGCGTGAGTCCTTCCCACGGGCTGCAGTCCCTCACGAACTGCTCCAGCGTGGGTCCTTTCTACAGGGTACAGTCCACCTGCTCCGGCGCGGGGTCCTCCCCGGGCTGCAGGTGGAGATCTGCTCCACCGTGGACCTCCATGGGCTGCAAGGGGACAGCCTGCCTCACCATGGTCTTCACCACGGGCTGCAGGGGAATCTCTGCTCCGGCGCCTGGACCACCTCCTCCCCCACCTTCTTCACTGACCTGGGGGTCTGCAGGGTTGTTTCTCTCATATATTCTCACTCCTCTCTCTGTCTGCATTTTCTGTGCAACAACTTTTTTCCCCCTTCTTAAATATGTTATCCCAGAGGTGCTACCACTGTCGCTGATGGGCTTGGCCTTGGCCAGCGACAGGTCCATCTGGGAGCCAGCTGGCATTGGCTCTGTCAGACTTGGGGGAAGCTTCTAGCAGCTTCTCACAGAAGCCATCCCTGTAACGCCCCTGCTACCAAAACCTTGCCATGCAAACCCAATACAGTAGGTCAGGTTTCTTCTGTTCACTTAATCCTTACTTTCTACCCATGAAAACCCAGCTCTATACATGTGTTAAATTTTGGACTCTTCCCATAATTCTTGGTCGTAGCAGAGACTGAAAGAGAACAAGCCATTTGCTGTAGCATTTCCAGAGCCATTCCTTTCGAAAACAAAGGTATGGTTTTAAAGTGAGGTTTTAGGCAGGAAGAGGCATGTGAGTAGAGAAATACTTACACAAACTGGGTAGCTGAACAGCTGAGCTTTCGTAAATAAGAATAATGAATTAAGAAGAATAAGAAATTAATGTATTTGGAAGGTGACCATGGGGTTTTATAGGTGAAAGGGTATTATTTTCCGCAACAAATGTGACATATGTTGCAAGATGGGAAAATCTTTTGTGTAACTGTTGAGAGCAAAGCAGTAGTATGCACGAATGATTTAGCAAAGCTTGGACAGTTTCTCAAAGTTATTTTGCTTTTGTACAAGCAACTCAAATGCCTAACAATCCATGCTCTATAGAAAAGCTGGTATCTTTATGTAGTAATTTTAGCTGATTTGTTCTGGCCTGGTCATATTAAGCCCTGTCATTTACAACTCCAAATTTGAATTGTCCAAGCTTTTTAGAACAGCAGACAGTAGCTCATTCTGGATATCTATTAATTTTATTGGGCAAATAATAACAATTTCTAGCCATTAGAGCTTGTTTGTTAAATGTAGCTGTCAGACCCCTGCACGCCCCCACCAGCCTGACTGTTCATGCCCCCTCCCCGAGACTATTCCCCCTGGCCATGGCCCAAGACCCCATTTCAGCCCCAGCAGGGCTGAAAGATGCAGAGAAAGATGCAGAGAAAAGCTTCAAGATTATCATTGCTGAGAGGGTTTCCTAGCAAAAGCTTCTAACTCTTTAGGTTATAGTATGGCCTTTAAGAAATGGATAGGAAATTAATAAACAGATATTTTGAAGCTTCACAATGCTGCTGATTAAAATATTAGCTGATAAAAAAAATAAAACAGGTTTTTTGTATTTTTTGAGAGGAGACAATACAGGCTCCAAGTGGCTCAATTGTTCTTGTGGTATTTGTCTTATAAGACTAGAAATCAGTTTCTCCATCGCTGAGGAAGGAACTAGGGCCATCTTAGCTTGGTTTTCTGCAGCTGCATTGCCACAGTTAATCCATCGTGCTTCTCTCCAGAAAAGCTAGTTCTGCAGTGCATCAGACATACCTTCTGATTTATCTGATCCTTTTGCCTCTTCTAGCAGTATAATAGCTGCAATAGAGTAAAAGGTTAATTGTGGGGTATCTAGTACACTTTATCATAGGTGAACATAAATGTGCGTGCAGTTCCAGGAAGTGATGATTTATAGGGGAGAATAAATCAGATTTCATGCTCATTCTGATGTTTTTCCCTGGAAAGCACATATATAAATAGAAATAATTTCAGAAATAAACAGAAGTATATTAAAAAAAAAAAGGATATAAAATTGACATGGTCCTCTGAGAGCAAGAATGAGACCATTTTTAACATGTTAGGGATCCCACCCATTTTTTATTGATCTGAAAATATTCTATGTGAGCAGCATGCCATAGTGACTGAGCAGTATTAAATATAGCAGGAGAGCACATGACTACCCCAACAATGCACTTTTAACTGCAGCTGGACTATTTGTGAGTGAACTTCCATATAAGTCTCTCTTGTTCAATTTGGTGTTTTACAGAAACGTCCAATGCTCTTAATAAGCTGTCAAGAGAAACAGAGTAGCTGGCATGGCTAAAGTGTTTCTGGGGCTTGGGTTAGTATCTCTGCAGGCAATACCTTCTGCTGTGGTGCCATATCAGGTTATTTCAGGCTAGCATGACTATCCACTTCTTTAAAGACCTAAATTCAAGTACAGTGTTTTCTTGTACATTTTATGTTTAATGTAATTATCATTCTCTTTCCTGATATATACTATTTTACAGTAAGTTGATGGTAGCAACTTACATTACTTTGTGGCTCAAAAAGTTTATTTTTAGTTTGAGTGTTTCTGTTTAACAGCTTCAGGTGTATTTTTTTTTAATCTTGATTTACAAGGCATCAGTCACTGCTTCTTCACAAATGTTATCTCATTTAGCAGACTGCTCAGGGCTCTGATTACATTCTACCGTTTTTATTCACCTAAAAATTAAGCATATAAAATAAACTAGGTATATTTCTCTTGCTAGTTGCAGCTAGTCACAGAGAGAGAGAATAAATGATTCATTTACTATGTTTTAGAGGCATTCTTATGTATTCTGGAGAATTATCTTTATAAGGTGTTGTCTCTCAGTTGATGGCAAGTACAACCAAAGTATCATAATCCAGAAGCTTAAATTTTAGATGCCTATAATGATTACATAGTCTGCCCCTCCACCTAATTTAGGGACTTATGGTTTAAAGTACACAGTATTCTGAATCTTGTCTTCCCCTTGGCTGTAATTTAATTCACTCCTTGGAATATTTATCTCACTTCCTAGCCCTAGAACTGCCCAGAAATCAAGTATACTTTCTAGGAGCTTTCCTCTAAAAGAAATTGATTTTTCTTACTCTTCGTTTTTCTTTATCAAGGATGAATTCGGCATAGTTATTCCAAAGGCAAAGCATATTTATTGAGGTTTTGATAAAGCATAACATATGAGCTGTTCTGTTCATTCTGTGCCTCCACAGAATCCTGGCAACAATAGCAGGGTAGACCAAAGTGTGTAAATTTTTTCTTTAAGAGCAAAAACTGCTCATCATCTCAAAGTGATTACTCAAAATTTCCTTTTAGTCCTGACTGTAATTCTCTTCTCCATACAGTGCTAGATTATGTCACTTGAAAAGAGGCCTGATGATAACGCTTGCTTAACCTTGCTTGCAATTACTGTTCTGCTAAAACTAGTCACTACTGCTACATATTATTTTAATGAATCATGTCCATTCCTTGTTTGCACCCAGGTAAAACATTCTTTGACTTTGCTGCTTTAACTTAATGAGGATAGTGAACCCAATGTGCATTACCATGAAGGATGAGCTGAAAAGTTGGAGTTGTCTTATCTCTATAGGTATCTGCCGTTTTACTTTACACTCTGGATGATGGACAGTTGCAGAAGAGTGAATTCCCTTTAAAGTTTCAAATTGAATCAGGACATTTGTTCAGTCTCCACTCTGTCCCTCTTGTAGCCAGCATACTCTCTAAGGATTAAAGAACTGTTACTTGTCACCTTTATCTGTCAAATCAAGAAGGAAGTACATATACTGTTCCACTTGATCATTAAAAGATTTGAATCTCAGTCGCCTTTGGAAGACTCCCTGTGTTTATAAAGGATGAATCTTTTACTGATAGAATAGGCAAAGGTAACAGAATGTATCACTTTGTATCCTTCCCTTTCAAACTTATTCCTCTGTTTTAGAAATATCTTAAAACTCAGGGTTGTTTTTTCCTGATGATGACACTGTCCAACATATGTGTCTCCTCACTGGATGAATATAAAGTACACTAAATCAACAAATATATTCCATAACCTCTAAATCAGGTATTTTATTAAATTAAAATTTATTTTTAAATGTATTAAAATTTAATTCTTACTAATAATCTATCAGCAAATTAATTCCCTGGAATTCAAGAGCTAAGCAACTGGTAAAATGGTTGTCTGCTCAGCAGCATTTCCATAGTGATTCTTTTAAAAATTATCGTAAAATTATTTGTATTTGATCAAGATTGGAGTACCTTCATTAAGTCCTGTAAAATTTCACCTTTCAAACAAAATGGTAAGAATAAATTAAGGGCAAAGAAGAGGACAAAACCACTGGCTTCATATTATCAATGAAAACCCAATTCTGAATGAATTGCTATCAAAAGTAAGTGAAAAACTGAAAGTGATAGAAATACAGGAATTGAATCCTGCTCTGCTGCATTTCTTTTCTTAGCTAACTGTCTGCAGAATCAGCACTGAATCAGACTTCTCTTTTTCTACAGAAAAACAGGTTGCAAAAACTGGAAAGAATACAGAAGCTACTTATGAGTGATTTCTGATCTAGTAATGCCAGTAATGTTTTTCTGTCCTGTTTTGTTTAAAAACTCCACCTGCTTAGCTTACTCAGGAAAGAGTAGTTTGGTTATATTTTAAAACTATTTCAAGGAGTAGAGATATTTTGATTTTTCCTGAGAAGATCAAGCTGAACTGACTATGGTGGTTAGAAATGGACGCTAATTACATTAAGTAAAACACGATTTGCATTTTGTCTTGGGAAATAGAGTATTCTTGATGTCTTGGTGTCTTTGTAATTAAATTGGATTTTCTATTTAAAAGAAATGCCGACCACGGTTTAAACTGGTAATTATGGTTATCCCAAATTATTGGGAATATATCCAGCATTTACTGTCCAGGACTCGGACAAAATTATCTTCATGATCCAACTTATCCTTATAAAATACGAATTTACAATTGCTAAGGGAAAAATTTTGATGTAAGGAAATTAGGGAAAAATCTTACCTACTGAAGTCTCTTAAGAATTATGCCCTTTCTTAAATTATTTTATTTTGGAGTTGTAAAATGCTAAGAAAACCTTTCATTTTCTGAAAGAAGGACTTTTATGAGAACTGCCATCCTGACATTTTTAAGTACGTTGTGAGGAAACTTCATACAAGTAGGAAAAATGAAAGCAATAGATGTCTTTCACAAGATCTCATCCTGCTTCAGAGAGAACTTAGCTATAGGAATGTTTTGCTGAAAGACATCCATGTTGTGGAGATGAAGTAAGAAGATTATGCAGAAAGCCTTGGCATATGCAGAGCAACCACGCTAGAATTTCCCTGCTGCCCTTCCTGTCTGCATATTGTGTATACCTGTGTTTATGTAACATCTGACAATGTTCACAGGCAAAAAATACACATCTATTTGATTATATGTGGTACATTAAATAGCCATGTAATAGCTCAATCAGTGTAACCACCTGTATTTTAAAAAAGAATAAAATTTTTGCCATATTGTGCTAAGGCAAGACACAAACCTTAGCAGTACATAAACAACTTGATCTTGATTTATGTCATTTAGATTGAGATCTATACGTATTAAGAGCCAGAGAAAGCTGTGATAAAAGCTTGTGCAGCGCTTTTCCTTCCACTTGATGTTCTATAAGAAGGGACTTATGATGAGGGCTTTTTAACATAAAGAAAAACAAGATATACTGCTTATTTGGGTGTTTGGGTAGAATCAGGTAAAGGTTACATGAGAAATAAGTTAATGGACTGAAGTTTATAGCTGTGTGTATAACTGTCAAATCTCTGTGTAAATTACCTTTCTCTTCTGCTGGCTGGAATGCAAAAATCCAATAAACTGTTAATAAAAATGGAAAGGTCATATGTAAATACCACAGATCTTGAAAATGAACCAGAAAAGTATGATAGTTTGCACACAAATATAATTTCATATTCTTTTTCATGGTGTCTAAAATGGGATGGGACTTATGATACGTGTTTTTATCAAAGGATGGTGAGAAAAGTTCTATTAAAAAAAGATTTGCTTTAAATCTGAAAACAAATCTTTGATCACTAATTGGCTGTTTCTCCATCTTAGAAAGAATTCTTTTACCTTATTAAGAAGATTAAAAAATAAAGACTGATTTAATTATTCTAGTAATTCACCAAGAGCGTTTATACTGGAATATACATTCTGTCTTTTCAGTCCACCTGAGCACATGCATTTTTATTTAAACTGAAATATATTGGTAGCATACTTTCTAAAAGAAAAGATGAAGGATTTTGCAAGAAGCCTGATTTCATGCTCAGAAGACTGGAATTTATACAGGTGCCAGCTTCAATGAAGTCATTATTGCCTGTATTTTGTTCCTGAAAACAATATTATACGTTTATCTTTAAAAAGTGAGATTCTCCAGATACCTGAGTGATATGCATTTATTTAATTTGAATTACATATGTACATATATATATGTATTGTAAACATAGTGGTCTATAGGTCTGTGGTGGTTGATGGAGGCCCATATCACTCTGAAGATTTCCTTCTTGTTTCCTTCTCTCCTTCCATTAAAGATACGGTATAAATGTACTGGATGCTTTCATAGTACTGCTTGCCTATTTAAGGAATTACTTTTTTTCTTCTGGGCTGTTAAGCAGTACTACTAAGGGATATCAGCCTTAGTATTTATAACTAGAAGAGATTCTTGCTAAGAAGGCAATTTTCTGTTAGAATGAGCTTCAGGCAGTGGATTAGTTTAGAAATGACCTGTAAGATGGGTGCTTTGTAATCAACACATGAATAAAAACCCCGCTGCTTACCTTCAAAACAACATCTTGATATCAAAGATGCTCTAAAATTAGTATGATTATCCACTTATTTTTCTAAACAGAAAGATAAATGGTGGCTTTAATCAAGAATAAACATAAAAAATAAATTGGGAAGGACACAGGATATGTAGCCATAGGATTACATAGTCACAATAACAAGCACCTTCTTGGTAGCTTGTTTTTAAAGGATTTTTTTAATTATATTTTTTTAGTGAAGCTTAATTTCATGTGCCATTGAATTGAGTGGTAAAGGCAAAGGTCATTAGAGCCTTTGGACACCTAGGATACTGCATTCTTCTGTAAAAATAATATAAAAAAGTGTTCGTATTTTCAAGTAAAGTTTTGCTTTTTCCTCAAATACTGTAAAATTTAGATCAAGAAAGAGATGTGACACCAAACCAAAAGCCTTGATCAGACTCACACAGTATGTTTTGTTTGGGAAATTTACTGGCATATCCCATTGTATGTCTGAATGGAAAAGGGAGTAGAATAGAATACAACTTCACTACTTACTTCTAATCATTCTTTTAGAAGATCAGATGAAATGTTAGCCTATAATCAAAAGCTTCTGGATGAAAGTGGTCCCTGAATTTTGCGAGGCTGGACATACCACCCCTTTGTAGACCTTAATTTACGTATGGCCCATGCTTTGAGTTCTACCGGCAATGCAAAATTATTCTAACTATATACGAAGAAGCATAAAGCCACTGTAGAGATACCTTTGCAGGCTGCCAGTAAGCTGGTGCATCCACATAGTACTGCTCAGTATTACGCAGAAATGTAAGGTAGGATTCGTCTCGGAGTGTATTAATATCCTGATGCAATTTTTCTGCTCATGTTATAAGAATAGGGAGTCCTGGTCTTTACCACATCCAGGGGAATTACTATTATTCCCCCAATTTTTATCTTAAGAAAGTCTGATGATGTTTTTCAAAAATCCATTTGAAGAGCTGTGAGAGACTTAGAAATCATAAAACGGATAAAGGAAAAGTCTTAAAGTGTCGAAGGTAGTGTCACTCCCTGTATAGGTGTAACAAACTAATTCATTGGTTATGCAAATACACAAAATTAGAAGTAGTAGAAAATGATTCTGTCCCATTAGCATATTAAACAATGGTGTCCATATGGACCAAAAAAATTATATAAAAATAGATTTCTTTTGAAAAGTTGATGAATTATTTTGTGTATGTTTAAATACAGATTTGCAAATTTGGATGTGTAAAAATCACTGGAAAGCAGCCTAAGGTAATCAGTGTTCCTATTTTAATCCATTGGAGCTGCAGTTTCACTATAAAAATGCCACACAAAAAGCGTTACCTCAAAAATCTGGTACTTCTTTGCAGTTGGAGGTGTCCGTATTTTATTCAGTAAAGTAGATCTGTACGCTGGAAAACCTGAATAGAATTAAATTAGCATGAACTCAAATTTTCTCAAAAGAGTGCATCTAGTTTATGATAAAGAGTTTTAACGATATGTGTTATACACTGTCACAAGGATTTGTAGGCTCACTGAGTAATGTGTGACTGTCACCAGCTCCATAATTAAAAAAAGTTATTCCAGCTCTTTTCTGTGGAAGGCTTTTGAGAGTCTTGAGCTCAGTGACTTTTACAAACACAGGAAGTGAATTGATCAAATAATCTTTAGAACCACTGTGCTGTCATTTTTTTCATTCTGTGTGCAATTCTTTTCTCTGTGTGCTAAATCATGTGGAAGGGAAGGAGTCACATTCTGTAATCTCAGTTACAATAATTGGATTAAACACCTCTTTTTTTTGTTTGCTCGTTTGTTGGGGGGTTTTTTTGTAACTCTCAGCGATTTTAAAATGTTATGCTTTGAAGAACCATGGGACTATTAAGTGTAAACTTGCAAGTGTTTTCAGTTTCCATTTCTGTGCTGCAGACTTTCAAGGACTATACAAAAAAGTATTTACAAAACATCTAGACAACTCAATGTTCATGGTGCATAATTAATAACTGCATGGAAGCTGGTGAATTAGAATACTCACGCTGGAATTGTGACATATGCCAATATTTCCTGGAGTCAGAAGCTCCAATCTTTTATTTATTTGTTTTCAAGGTTTAGATGATGCTATCAGTAATATGCATAGAGGCACAATTTATATTTTTGTATTGTAAGCTGATCATCTTCACAAACCATACCAAAACTCACTGCAATCAGCAGAGACTCCTACTCTCTTTAGCTGGTATTGGACAAATAGAATGTCTTTATTGCATATGCTATAGATTTTTGTTCACCTACTGATGTCATGTCAAGTCCTGAGTATTATAGATTGACCACTGTTTTGCTGGGTTCAGAAAGAATTGATACTGTTAAAAATAAGCTAAGGAAAAGATACCTTGGGAATTTATGAGAATATTTTTTTAATACTGAAAGTATCTCATGGGTGTTATTTTATTTAGATTTAAAACTTTCTAGATCTAACATAATACTTGACTTTAACCACTTTCTTTTCCTGTGACACTTTTCATGTTTTCCATTTCTCTGAGCTCATTCTCTAGGCAACATGGTTAAAGAACTCTGAAAAGAAAGCAAAATAAAATAAAAAAAAAATAGAAGGACCATGACAGTCAGGCTGTTGTTTTGGTTTTGTTCTTTTTTCCTACTCGCAGCTCTCACAGATCAGTTTTAAATAACATTAAAACCACCGACTCTATGATTTTCTACTAATTTGAAAGACAATTAGTTGGTGGGCACTGAACAAATGTAAAGCTCTCCATATTTCTAAATCAGATCTGCTTGTGTACCATACTATCCATAAACTAAATGCAGCAACAGAAATTGGTGCTCAGTGGACACCCTTTACTGGATGATTTGTGGAGTCAGAATACCAGACACCACACTGAAAGAGCTTCCAGTGTTTCCTGAGAAGATATTGTTATGAGAGACATACATGCATAGAAAGACAAGGGATCTGATGCATAGCTTCTGGACAATATCCCATCATTTTGCCATGAAACATTGTTTGCACAAACTTTAAGATTGTGGCCTGGTTTGTTTTTAGCTTAGCTTTTCTTTTATCTTAGGAGAGATTTAGTTTCATTCCATCTGTGTTTCTCATGCAGAGCTATAACGCTGAAACAAGTAATAGTGCCTTCTCAGGTGTGGTGTTGCAGCTACTGAAGCTGACACAGAAATGGAAACCAGAATAGTATTACAAAATGTTAAGGATATAGTTGTTATGATGAGTAGAAAAAAATGACATAACCATCACTTTCTCTTGTAAAACTTCATAAACCAAAGCAGCTGGGCTGCTGTTCATGTTTTGCTTGAATGTCCTTAATTTTTTGTTCCCTTGAATGGAGTGATATTCCCAGACTTCAAGTCCTACAGCAAATTTCACTGAACGGTGTGAACTCTGCAGTTCTCTGAGGTCTTGGGACTGCAGAAATCTGCTCACTGGGTCTGGAAGCTGATGTTGCTAATAGCTGATTTTAAGTTGCAAAACTTGTGGACGGCATAGGTTTTAAAATGTAAATTGGATTTCTTTGTTAAAATAAAAATAGAAATCTGATATCGAAGGAAACATGCTAACAGCTTGGAGAAAATAATTTCTGTTACTAAGCAGGGAGACTGTTTTAGGATAGAGTTGATATTGTTGAAGGAGATCGATATATTTCTGTTGCTGCATTTGAAAGCCTCATGTATTTTACAAAAGATTTGAATTAAATAATTTTTTCAGTGTTTGAAAATAATTCTCACTGGTTATAAGAATGTACATATAAGAACTTTTTTTAGTATTTAAAAGCGAATTGTTGTCATTTAGTTATAGCATTAATTTACAAATTCCTGTAGGTGTAGATCACCTGAAATGAAAGTCACTAAAATAATTTGGGTAGGTTTAAGTTTGGTTTTATTTATCTTTGTTTTATTTTCAAGATCAGCTAACAATGGAGGTAAAATGAGTTTAACATCTCTCCCACATATAAACATTTATAATTTTTTTTTCTCTGAAGTTAGGAACATAAGTTTACAGTAATTTAGTATTCATTACACTAGCCCACTGAGAATGGGGGTTACTCAGAAATTCTGAATATAATTTCAAAGACAACACTCGGTAGTAGTCAGCAAAGAAAACTGAATGGCACAGATTAGTAGAAAAGGGACAGGGAACTGACTCGGAAATATCAGTGTGCCACTGTTTTGCAGTGTTTTGCCAGTGTCTTTGAATATTATGTGAGGTTCTGGTCTGTCTGATCTCAAAAAGGGTATAGTACCACTTGAAAACTTTTGGAAGGAGCATCAAGAATGATCAAAACCATGACATACTTTCCATAGAAAGGACGTCTCAGGGTGCCAACTACATTGGCACTGTAGCTTGGACTGGAAGTGTGCTTTGGAAACGAATCTTCAGGTTGTTTCCATTTGCCATTTGCTTCTTCAATTGCTGAGCAGTCTGGGAGATCACAAGCTGGATTTCCTTCAGATGAAATTAACTGGAAGATTTCCACTAATCTTTGAATTCTCAGTCCATGCAAACAGTCTACCGTTACTCCAAAGTAAAACGTCACTAAACACACTTAGTGAGAATGTCAGGCTCTAGGAATCAACTGTTTTGCTCTTTGCATCTGTTCCCAGCGTACTACCTGCTAGTGTCATCGTATCATTAAGTAGGCAAGGACTCTTCAGTTTGGGAAGAAAAAAAACTGAGTGGAGAGGGGGGAAATGTTACAGAATTTTATTAAAGAGAAGAGATAATAATTTAAAAAATTGGCTTGAAAAACTTTTGTGGTTTTTGCTTCCGATGATAATTATCGATTCCATTGCTGCTATAAGTACCAGTTAAAAAGTAAAAATTACTTCGATGCTTTTTCCAACACCTTTTTCGTATATAAAAATATGTCATATGCACAAAAAACAGAAGGGGAAGGCAGTAATCAAGAGAGAGAATTTTAGCATGACCATGATTTATTTTTTTTCTTTTCCTTTTGTATAATTTGTGTTTATGCTGCTGAGTGTCATATTCACCAGAGCTATAAAGAATCTGGTATCTCTTAAGGTGTAACCCCATTTAGTCCAGCAAAGGCATTCATCTGACCAACACAGTGTTTGTGGGATTGAGCTTAATTATAGATTCTGTAAACTTCTGTACAAATTATGTGTGACCTACATTCCTCACTGCCTCCCCTTGCTAGAATCTGAGGTTATAAAAACTACCGAAGAAACAGTACAATACTGCATTGCTACCTGATGGTTAGCAAGCTTCAACTTATTTACAGTGTACATGCAATACCACTGCTTGCTTTTTTATTTTCTTTTCTATTTCTCTTGTTCCCTTTAATATATTCCTTTAAAAGCATGCTCACTTGAACTAATAACTATGATTTGAGGCCTCAGTATAGTCTAAAGCCTTTATGATTCATAATAACTTTTCTTCTGGCAAGCTTTCATAAAAGTTTAGTGCAGCACTTGTGCTCTGCAACAAATCTGCACATAATACAAGGAAATTTTACTCTGTCCCTAGCAAACTTGTTATTGTGCTGCTCAGAGATGCTTGTGGTGACAGTGACCACTGTGTGGCAGGTGTTCCATGATGTTGGATAATAAAATCCCTATGGGAAGCTGCATATTCTCTTAATGCCCATACCTTCCTGCCAGCTTCAGCTTTTCAATGATAAATGATGCAATTAAAGCTTTTAATATGTGCATAAAATAACTCACTTGATTCCTGTTAACCCTAAATAGGTCTGTGACATTATGGAATAAATCTGACTGTTAGTAATAATACATTTTTTTTTCAAACCTAATGTTCTTCATAGCTTCCGAGCAATAAAAGGAAAGAAACCAAGGAATAATTTTAAAAGCAAGCTACCATTTCCA
Source organism: Leptodon cayanensis (assembly GCA_027564655.1). Taxonomy (NCBI): domain Eukaryota; kingdom Metazoa; phylum Chordata; class Aves; order Accipitriformes; family Accipitridae; genus Leptodon; species Leptodon cayanensis. The sequence continues at coordinate 24,265,432 of JANXJC010000055.1, forward strand.
AGGATGCCTCGAGTACTGGCCAGAAGTAGTAAGATAATGAAAATTCCAGATGTAATTTTCTCTGATTTCTCTCTTAAATTACTGGCTTAATGTTGGTTTTATGTTTGACTGAAAAGAAATTTTATCTACCCATTTAGTTGGGGACTGAGAGTATCCCAACAGTTGTTTTTATATCATGATTGGCTTTAAGGAGATCTCATTTTGCCAGTTGTTCTCCTTATTTTGAAGTTATTATCCAATTTATATATAAAATTGGAAACTGTGCCTGTGAGTGACTAAAACAAAGTGGTAAAAGTGATATTAAGGGCATCATTTCTTCAACTGGATGGAAAAAATGGTGTATTTAGCAGATAACCTAAAACTGAATTAGCTCTACTCCCTACAATTTATTTCCAGTGCTTTTCATCCATGGGTTATATGATTTGAAGCTATACTTTTTATGTTACATTTTTTATGTCAATTGCAGATTTGACTGAAATAAATTTAGCAGGAGTTTAAGCCAAGAACATTTGAATATTATTGAGCTTATGGGAAAAGAGAAGAAAGCGGTCACCCCTGCTCCTGGGGAGCAGAAAGGCAAGTGTGAAGGGGGAAAACTAACACGACTGCTTCCTTTCTTGGCTAAGTGATCAAATACTGACCATATTGAACTCTGAAGGCTCTTGACTTGGATCTCTGGTGAGACATGGGTGAGGAATGTTTTCTACATTTGCAGCATTAACTTGTGCCATGCCTCATTTCTGCAATACCAGCTGTGGATATGTCACCTGGCAGCTTTTATGAATGTAATCTTCATAATAGATGTTGCCTCATGTTTCAGTATCTTTCTTTGTCAAAGCTCATATCCCTGTGAAGAAGATCAGGGTAGAGTTTTAATACTATTTTTTATTTAAAAAAAACCAAACAAAAAACTCATCATGCCAAACAATTCCACTGATAGAGTCAGATAAGAAAGAAGGGATCAAAGCACTCAGCCAGCCACAAATCTTGTCAGAAAAAAGATAAGCACTTTCATGATTATGTGGTTGCCTTGTCAATTAACCCAGAATGCCATTAGTGTTTTGCGATTTCATGGACCCAGTTTCCATTACCAACAGTGGCACTGTTTCTATTGGCAAATTGGGAGCTTGCAGGGGATCACATTAATTCTCCAGAGGGAGGCTACTTTAAGAAACCTTTGTCTATATAAAAATTCTCAGTATGTTACACATAATTATTTCTGTTCTCAAAGGTAAAATAGCTTTATTCTGCATGTGTGTATCTGTGTATACATGTATGTATGTAAGCATACTTCTACATACACTTTCTAGAAAGTCACTGTTTATAGTCAGATTTTTGCTGTTTCTCTTGTTTTCCTACATAATAAAGCAAAACAAGAGAATATGCAATGCTTTTTATAGCAAATCTCAGATTTAACTTTAAAGCACCATGCAGAAATCCAGCTAAAGGTAGATGCCTCTGCTGCACTGTTTCTTCAGACTGACTGTGGTTTTGTATTTCTTTTTGCTTTTATAGTTAGCTGTTAAAAACGTTATGGAGTTTGGGCCAGGTACAAAGTCACCTCTCTTCCTAAATCCTGGAAGCTAGTCCCTTTTTTACCCCTTAAAAGCTACAAGGTAGAAATAGAAGCCTAGGATCAAGTAATTTTTATATTTGTGTAAGTAAGTGTCTGTTTGGTTAATATTCCATAAACAGAAAATCAGTGACATTAGTTTGGCAAGAAACTGATTTGACACTATATTCAAATAGTAGCAAGTTTTATTATGGTATAGCATAGTAAATTATAATATTTGGAGAACATACATTTCAATGTCCTCATTCATCAGTTGATATGTCTTATCTGGAAAAATTCTGATGAAAGAGGAATAAGCTTACAAAAAGAGTAAAATTTAAGCATAATTTAACGTTAGTTCATCCTTTTGGGGATAGACAGTATTATAGGTGTAATTATTAAATTAAACTGTAATTATAACTTATTTTATTACTTCTGTATGTTTATATTCCTGATTCTTATAAAGTATGTTATGATGGTACTCAGTTGAGATGTTGTTTGTAGGAGGCTTTCTTATGATACGGCAGGTGAAAGGTGTTTATTAAAAAAAGCAATAAATCTTTTCTTAATAACTGATGATTCTGGCCCTAGCTTTTTTGTGGTACAGAGGTCACCTCTTTCATTGACTGTGGTTGTATTTGATTCAGCTGGAAATCAAACCCACAAGAACATATGAAACAGCAATGTAAGAGATACTAAGCAGTAAATAGGATTGTCTTTTCCTTTTTTTATTTCCAAAAGAATTGGAAAAATAACCTCATCTCAGGTAAAAGGACTGCTATTCAGTTTATGCTTGTAATTCAAGTATGAAGTTAAGTCCAAGAACTTGCTGAGTCAAGACCTAAACACTGTGTTCCACTTCCCTATTGCTTTCTTAAATGTCACTCACCCTTAAAATACTTCAGTTTATAATACATGAAATATGTACAGTACATACTCATTTGCTAAGAGGTCTTCAGGAGACAGTTACCAATTCTCATGATGCTTTTTGATCTCTTCCATAGGAAGGTGCAATATAAAAGAGAGTGGCCTGTACTGTTTCTTCTGTTCATAATGAAAACCATAATTTATAAGGTGCTGTCAAGCAAGTCTAAGTGTGAATGTTCCATTATTTATTCTCAGTTTGTGACAGATAGGATTATGTTAATTTAGAAGTGTTTTTTTCCAAAGAAGAAGAGGGGAAAAAACCAGCTATACAGAATACCTTTTTTTCAGGGAGGCAGGTCTGTAGGTGGAGACATTAGACCATATTTCAATTAAAAGCATTCGTACTTACATGTAAGATACAGCATTTTTATGAACATAACTAAGGATTCATCTTTTGGAAGAGGGTTTTTGTGGCAAAGGCAAGAGGAGCAAGATACATAGACTGTTACAGAACTAATTTGTTGTTACCACGATATTAGAGTTTTTTATGGATATGATTGCTGAGTAGATGCACTGCATGCAACTTATCTTGTCCTAATTGCAGAGTCACAGACTGTATGTGGTATGTTAGTGGATAATAGTATCCTACAACACATTTTTCTCCAACTATTACCCCTCTTATCCATCTCTTTAGGACTTAATGGTTTGAGGTCTGAGTTGCTGGTCATTACTACACTTCGTTTTGCTCGTTTTTTAATAATGGGAGCTGTTTTCCTTCTCCCCTTTAACTAAATGCCACTGATATCATCTTATCATGTGCTAGATTCTAACTGAGGACCCCTGGAAAGTTAGAAAAGATAGGCAATGTGTAAAAGAAGATAGGGCAGGTTTTGGTTAAAAGGATCTAGAGCCTTAAGGGGGTGGGAAGAAATATCCTTAGAAAAAGCATGCTTGAAAATCAGACTTGACCTGGAGGTTGAATTGTTTTGTACTAAAAGTCATTCATAAAGTCAGGTTCTTCAAAGACCTTTTGATACCATAGCTGTTTTACATGTCAGTCCACTACCATACGTTTTGTCCTGTATAAATTAAATATTCTTGAAATGAATTTGAATCCCGTTTTAAAATATAAATTGGAGAGAGCTATTAAGCTGTTAAGAAGAACATCAAGTTTTATGTTCTGTAAAGTGTGGTTAATGTTTGAACCATGGGTCTACCTGTGTATCCATGAGACATCATAACATAGGAACAGATACATTGTATTGAAGGTCCAATTAATCCAATTTTTTATCTACAACAGTGGCCATAAATCAATTTATAAGATGTAATATGAAGATCTCATGCAATGATGCTTCCCTGAAACATCCTGAGGATATCAAGGCACTGAGTTTTGGAACTTACTTTTGCTAAAAAGCAATAGAAACTATGTGCTTTAGCAGGGCAATTCTCATGTTAGTTATACACTCTAAATTTTGCCAGGTGATTTTTATTTCATGTTAGTGACTACAGAATAAACCTGATATTCAATCCCAGGATCAGAGAACTAGGGTAACATAATGGTTTTCTGAATCATAGAAAAATATTATGAAATTATAGACTTAATTTTGGCTAATTTCTCTCGGATAGGACTCTTTTTGCCAGAAAATGTAGATCTGATAGCATGAGTTCTGATCCTCACAGTCCATTTAAAAAACAAAGTTGAATTCTCTTTGTTCCTTATTTTTCCTGTTTTATGTTTGAATGTGTCCTATGTTAGGAAATTTCTCATAGCATGTTTTTTTGATATGTATAATTAGGGTACTTCACCATCACTGGGGAAATGAAAACCTGGAAATAGTAGGTGAATTAACAGCTTTGTGTGTGTGCATTCAATGCAAACAAATACCAGGTGAAAAACCAGTTTATAGGTATATTAGGATGAGTAAGGACTGAAAAAAAGTCTCTGGTACAAGAGGAAAGTTTGTTCCAGGCATGTGGAAAAAAAGACAAGATGCATGAGTGGATATTTAATTAGGCAGCAGCTTCATTAAGGTAATCCTTATGGGAATCCCTTGCAATAATTTAGTATTTAGTGCAGTTCATGATTCCTCTAAGTAATTCTTACAGGATGGAAAGCTCCATATCACTTAATGGACAATACTCAGCTTCTGTGTGGGGCCCTGCTAATTTCTGTTCTTCTGAAGTTTTTGATTTGGTTTGGTTTTGCTAGATCAGACAACAAGGGATTACAGATTCATTTCCACACTGCTTTTGTGGGTGTTTCACCTTAAGTCAATTTTCCACTGCAGTTTTTCAGAGGACTAGATGAATAGATGCCCCATGGAATAACAACACTGACTAGATAGCCGGCTCAGGGAGGGAGTCCAAAATTCGTCTCCTACTTAGGTCTGCAAATGCTGATACTTACTTACTTAACATTGACCCTAAACAGGTATGTTATAATTTGGAAAATTTAGCCCTCATCTGTTATTAATATTATTAAGTTAAATATTTCATTTTTCATACAATCTTTCTGGTTTCTAATGATTCTTGTATTTCCTGGGCATGTATTTACTGATAACATAACATACACAGGCTTTCCATTTCCTAATCAGTATTATCTACTGAAGAATTTAGGAGGAGTTTACAGCTAAGTGGAAAATCGCTTTATTTGTTCTAAACATCTGGTTCCCTTTATAAAGATCTTGAAAGATCAAATTCTTAAAGATCCAAACTGTCCCTAGTGTTTGGTTGCTTCCCAGCTACCAAACAATTTCAAAATACATTTTTGTACCATGCAACATCTGCCCAATGATGTTCTAACCAGAACTGGAATTAAATATTTACCCTTACTTCCCACTTCTTTTCCTCTGTATTTTATCTGTCTGCTCATATGCAGAACTGCTGTAACAACTGAGGTGTAGGAGCATTCTGAGGGGAATCGGATGTATGCCTAAAGGCCAATTATTTAATCGTATGTGAATCAATTGAAAATGGCCCTCGGAAGCTTTCTTTTCTACATTGAACAGATTTTGTACAATTCTATGGAAACAGCTGCAGCTTTCTTTAGGGGGAAAAATGTACAGCTTAATCAGTTCAGCACTCAAAATATCAACTCTTTTTTTGTGATACCTTTTGGATATACTTTAATAAGACAGACTTCTTTGGGATGAGAAGAAATTTAGAATTAGAGGATCAAACCACCAGAGTCTATTGAAGTTCTGTGTAATGAGTAGAATTCTCTAAGTCCTGGTGAGTTAACACTGAGTAGATCAAAGCCTAAAAAAATTCTTCAGAAGGTGGAATTTATTAAAAACAAACAAAGTCCCTGATTGAATGTATTGCTTATGAAATGTTCTAGTTTGACAGCTCTAGAGACCAGAGTCATCTCTATTCATCCAAATAAATGGTACTGTGTAAGTAACAGCAAGGTAGCTGTCCTGTATTTCTACAGTAGTGTGAGAGAAAAGATGGATGAATGCCTGGGAGGAGCCAGGAACATAGAATGTGCCTAAAGTTGGAAAAGTCAAGTAGATGTGTGTAGGGGAATCCTTATAATATGGAAACCATATGCAGAGCAAGGTCTGAAAAAAAATAAGGACTGCAAAAAGAGACTTACAATGAATTCAGATTACTAGCAAGTTGAATTCAGTTGTCTGACATTGTTCAGGTAATTCTACTAACAGTTCAGAAGCCAGGTTTAGACACGACACTTCTGGCTTAAATGGTGCATGTGACTCTCATCCCAATTCTGAGTCCAAGTGCAGTTGAGGAAAAGGCAAACTTGAATTCATGATCTAAGAAGTGCTTCTAGGTTCCTCTGTATCTACTGGTACGCTTATGCTAACAGGTGAATAGTTTTCATTGGAGCAGTAAGGCAGACCACTCAATTTCAAATTCATCAGATTATACAGGCTTCAGAAATGTAAGCTGAAGGGTTAAGGGGAGAAAAACCTTTATTTGTCATGTAGCAAACGTATTATTTTTCACTGATAAAACTCACCAAAGAAGAAGTAGTAATGCTGGGTCTTCTAATAACAGCCTTCAGCATCTGCTTTTATTTCTTGCTCTTCTTTTTATTATCAGCATGTTTATGATAGTGCCCTTTATAGGCTGAGAGCTTTCCAAATAACAGTGAGAGGGGGTTACATTTCCAGGAGATACACAAACTAAAGTGTTCTTTATAGTAAAATGATTAAGAGAAATAAGGACAGAATTTGGATAGCTTTGTTCTCTGTAGACAGCATGACACAAAAAAACCCTCAATGTGGATAAAGCGATAGTAATAGTAATGCATATGGTAATGTCTGCAGCAAAGTATGCTAATGTCATCTGGTTTTGCATGTCATCCAAGCAGAGAACTAGAAGAAAAAAACCAAACCATTGGAACATATTGTGTCAATACCTTCAATGCTTTTCACCTCATCCTTTGCAATTAATTTCCTTCCCTTTCCTTCCATTTTAGTCATATATAATGAAAATGGAATAGCTTAATCTTCTGGCAGGATGGAAATCCTTTCCTAGCAAATCTTGTGCAATATGGTTCACTTTGACCACAGAAACAGATGTATAAACATCATTGTAGTTCCTACCATTATGGTAATAGATGGAGGTAATACAGCCTGCTGCAGTACTAGGGGAACTGTAGCAGATTACATTTTACTATCCCTTCATAACTGTTGTATTTAATTACTTGGATGACATTCCTCCTGCAATGAGAAGGAGATTTTGTACCATATCGGTGAAGTTACATGAGCAAAACATTTGGCCCGGCACTGAAGAGCACTTCCCTAACTACTTAAGCACAGGCACTTTGAAAGAAGGAAAATGGAAGTCATTATTTAAAAACTGACTACCCATTATTGTAGGACAGAAAATGATTAATGAATGGAATGAATAATATGGAAGCTGTAACTGCCTACTGTTTTCATATCTTACTGAGAAACGTCAGAAGATGCAGCAACAAAATTATTCTAAGTCCATTTCCTTCCAGTTCCCAGTGTCCCACCAAGGCTTAGTAGCGGACAAAGTGCTACTTGCCAAAAGCTAATGTTAGCCGGTATTGTATTGGCCCAAAAGAGCAATCATCATTTTAGCTAATAAGGTTATAATGACTCTTCCTGCCATTACAGTTCACAGTTGGCAGAAGACCTACAGCAGGTGGATTGAGACTTCTTTCTAACAAGCTATCATCGTGTGCTCATGTTGTGTCAATAAGAACACTGCTGTCCCGTATTCCCAACTTTACAGATTTTTCTTCACTTGGACACCTTGCCTCCAAGTTAAGCATTTTTGCAGTTGATATTTCTGTAAGCAATTTAGAGCTGTCCTGGGAATATAGCCCAACTCTCAGAATTAAAGTACTGTTGGGAGAGATACGGAGCAAAATCTTCTATAAATCCTTCTGTAAAAAGATTTAGAAGAAACTAAAAACTAAAAAACACGCCAAAACATTAAAAAATCCTCTGCTTAAAGACAGGGTGTGGATGATAAAATGAAGGTGGTGGGCAAGCAATATTGGTATTATTGGCAGATTTCCACTGACTAAATTGGAGCTATTTTAATTTATGTCTGGTTAGGATTTAGACTAGTATCTCTGATAAGAAAACTCTTTGCAGTATGCACTGTTATTTTGCAGCAAGTGCCTCATTTAATTTTAGTTCAAAATGGAAATTATCTGGCTAGCATGTAGGCTGTAGTATCAAATTCAAGTCAACAGATCATGTCTGATGTTACTGATATTTATTCAAAAGCCTTGCAACACCAGTGTTTTTTCTTTACTGACCCCCTGCTATTCTTTAAAGTCCAGAGGGAATTTTACTTTAACATCCAAACAGCTTTTTTAAACATATTTCACACATTTTCCACTAGCTCTTTGTTCCGATGTTGAAGCGCCAAACACAAGATTGTTGTCATTTTGACAACCACATTACGTTCTCAGACACACATGAATTCCTACTGCAGAGGTGAACAGGCAAGCAGTTACTCTGTGACAACAGTACTGATAAGAGGAGGTGAACAGAATGTCTCTATGTCTGTATTTGCCTGTGTACCATATATATGCTAGTGATTTGTGGCAGGTTATGAAAAGAACCTGTTAGGCTGCCCTTAGTAGCCTAAGTACCTATTTTACCTTTTTTTTGTTTTTCCCCTATTGATTGTTTTACCTTGTTTATGCAAATAGAAAGATCAGGAAAGGGCCTCCATTCACTTAACAATCAAAACTTATAAAACTGTGTTGTTGTTTTTTTTTCTGTAGTACCCATCCTTCTATTAATTTTTTCTATCTCTAGAGATATCACAAAACAGTTATTTAAGTTTTGTTAATACTCTTTTTTCTGTTCAATAGCCCTTTCATAACTTAGGAAACAAAGAAACATTTAAGTATTTGTTTCAGTGTTGATTATATTTAAAAAAAAAAAGTAAAGAGATTTTAACAAGCTGTTTAACACAGAAAATAAAGAGATTTTAACAAGCTGTTTCACACAGAAAATTAAAATGTTTTATCTTGAAACATTAACTGAAATAATGCATTTGACTGGTCTGCAAAAAATTTTTTTGTACTAAATCCTTCCTGCCTTTTAATTTTTTTACCAAAAAATAGTTTTGAATTAGTTTCTCCCACTTATCTCTAGCTACTGTTGCTGAAAATAAAATGAAGTTCATGATAATGATAGTTTTCTCATGTATCCTTATTTTATTTGTACCAAATTAGTTTTATTACTACAGCTAAAGTGATGGTGATAATAACAGGGATCAAAACTGAGTGAAAATAATACTATAATTGGAAGGAGAGGCAGGAGAAAACAGGTCTCCTACCCTAATTCCCACATCAAGGTAGCCAATATTTTTGCAGTTTTTATATAAATGTCTTCTGTTATTGTACTATCACTTTGATTATTCTGATGAAAAATTAGGAGTTCTCTTTCTTTATGTAAATCATTATTTCCTTTCATACAAAGCAGCTGAACAAAGAAATATAAGACAATTAAGTAACCTTAAAGTTGGTGTAATTAACTGCCTCTTTGGAAAATGGCCTTGGGTTGTTTTCGTTTGGAACAGTTATAGAAACAGCAAGGTGAAGAGCTCATTCCTCACTCCTAAGGTTATATTTTCACTTCACTGTTACCCCATTGAGCATCTGGATAAAGGTGACGCTTGAGGAGGTGACAAGGAAGGTGACTCTTCCTGCAGAAATTGATGATAGAGCTCTCTTTAGCCAGATTAATGGCTTGAATCACTGGCTCAGAGTTGTCCTTCTGTATCCAGCAATGCCAGTAGTTTCTCGTGTCCTTTTATCTACATCTTTTGCTGCAAAATTAAACCAAAGAATTTGAGATAACTGAACCTTTCAGGTTTACAAACCAAATAAAGGAAAAAGATGCCAAACCAGCTGTAGCTTGAACAAAATTGATTTAAATATCAATTCCCAATAGGAATTACTTTTAAATAAATAAAAGTAGATGTCACCATTACAGTTGTGATTTTAAAGTTGTAATGCATGGACACAGTTCAGCAATGTTTTTTCACCATATGTCTCTCCTTTTTGGCAACATTTGGTAAGATACAAAAGAATCAAATGACTTGCTCTAAAATACATGCTAGTAATAATTCAGTGGTATGACAATGATGTTGTCAAATAGATTGTCAAATATTTTGTCAAAAAATTCAGTGATATGACAATACAAGATTATTCAGTCACTATGACAAAAAGGAAGTAAATTGTAATGCCCTAACATAAGGCTTCCTCATAACATAACTATGGGAAGTAGAAATTGGCTGTGATAATTTCCCAAAGCTTTTAGAGTTTAAACAAAAAAATATTTGAAGTGAAATATTCTTAAAAGAGCAAGATGTTCACTGGCAGAAATATAAAGTGATCGTTTGAAAGAACAGCAGTATGTGCTAGGATAAATGGGCTGATGCTTGAAAATATTAATGCATTAATTGGACCATCTAACTACAAAATACAATTTAATAGGTCCAAATCATGTGAGAGAATTTGTTTCATGACAGTTGTTCCTCATGGAAAATAAACCTACAAATTTATGTTTCAGAAGCAAGAATTATATAGCCAGAGCCAGTCCTTTAACTTACACATCCAGATTAATAACAGAAGTGGCATATTGATATGTCACTCATTCTCTTCATTAATTGTCAACTTTAACACAAAATGTAAATAATTTAATTCCTGTGTTAAATTAGAAAGGAGTCTTACTGCAAAGACATTTTCAGTTTATTTCAAGGCAAAGTGCTGGTTTCTTAAAAGATATTAGGACTGAAAGAGGGGTGAAAAATGAAAACAAACAACATGCTCAAAGAGTGGATCTCAAAAAGGCACTTTCAAATATGTATCCCCTGGTGGAATCTGGAGCCTTGATACATGATACAGGGAGACAAGCAGGACTTTTAAGAATGGGATTCACAAAAGCAATTCCCTCATTAACAAAAGCTGCCTAAAGTAGTAAGCAGGAAAATGAGGAAGAACAAGATGCTTGTGCCCACATGGAAGAGACTCTATCTTTTTTTCTCTCTCTCTGAATTATTTTATTTGCTGTACAACATTTGTAACTACAGAATCACAGAATGGTTGAAGTTGGAAGGCACCTCTGGAGGTCATCTTGTCCAACCCCCCTGCTCAAGCAGGGCACCTAGAGCCAGTTGTCCAGACAGCTTTTGAATATCCCAAGGATAGAGACTCCACAGCCTCTATGGGCAACCTGTGCCAGTGCACAGGCACCCTCACAGTAAAAATGTGTCTCCTATTGTTCAGACCAAACCTCCTGTGTTTTGGTTTGTGCCTGTTGTCTCTTGTCCTGTCACTGGGCACCACTGAAAAGAGCCTGGCTCCGTCTTCTTTACACCCTCCCGCCGGGTATTTTTATACATCGATGAGATCTCCCCTGAGCCTTCTCTAGGCTAAACAGTCCCGGCTCTCTCAGCCTTTCCTCATACGATAGGTGCTTTAGGCCCTTCATCGTCTTTGTGGCCCTGTGCTGGACTCTATCCAGTATGTCCATGTCTCTCCTGTACCGAGGAGTCCAGAACTGGACACAGCACTGCAGGTGCCCAGTGCTGAGAAGGGCAGGATCACCTCCCTCGACCTGCTGGCAACACTCCTCCTCATGCAGCCCAGGATGCCATTTGCTGCCCTTGCCACAGGGACACATTGCTGGCTCATGTTCAACTTGGTGTCTACCAGGGTCCCCAAGTCCTATTCTTCCAAGCTGCTTTCCAGGTGCAGGACTTTGCACTTCCCTTCATTGAACTTCATAAGGTTCCTGTCAGTCCATTTCTCCAGGCTGTTGAGGTCCCTCTGGGTGGCAGCACGAACCTCTGGTGTATCAGTCACTCATCCCAGTTTTGTGTCATCAGCCAACTTGCTGAGGGTGCACGCTGCCCCATCATCTAGGTCATTCATGAAGACGTTGAACAGGACTGGACCCAGCACTGACCCCAGGGGTACACTGCTGGTTACTCGTGTCCGAGCAGACTTTGTGCCTCTGTTAAGTAGCACTGATGGTATGATCCATCAACCTCGGGGTTATGGGCCCAGAGACTTTCTCAGAAAACCAAGGTATTGAAGATATACTCCTCTGTAGTGCAGAGGTAAAATTTTGATTTAGTTTTCTATTTTTCCTACAATTTTTAAACCTGTTTACATTTTCATATGAATACTTACTTAGGCCACAGACTTCAATGGTCAGGCATCCTTAATGCCTGTGATAAATTAATTTTGCAAGGACTAATTAAATAATAACTAAATCAGAAAAAAACAGTGGAAGCATATACCCTAAGGCTTGCCACAAAAACCTGTGTCCCAAGCCCCAGTCAAAAGGGTGGGGTTTGGTTTCGTTCATTTGTTTTCTCAAAAAGTTTTTTCAGCAAGTAAACATTTCATTGAGGGCTATAGTCTAAGGTATAATTCCAGCTCTGCTGTTCTCTTGGGATAAAAGCAGAAGTTTTGGAAATTCTGAAAAGCCTTTAGAATGTCCCAAGAATTAATCCAGGTAGATCAAGACTATGGCAGATCGATCGAGACTACCTGTCTAATTAGCCAGGTTTTTATTTCATTCTTGATTCAGATTGCTATGTTTATATAAATATGTGGTATTTAAAAATCTGTATAGTGTTGTCACATATTTTAACATTGCTAAAGATTTTATCCAGTTGGGTCTTAAAAAACTTTCAAGGATGGAAATTTTGCAACCCCTCAGCTGCCAAACCTGTTCCTATAGTGACTGTCGTCGTGAGAATTTTTTTTTTCTCGTATATCTAGTCAGAACCTCTTGTTTCTTTTTATACTCTTTTCCTCCTGCCATGGTCCACTGTGAAAAGCCTGGTTCCACTTTCCTGATAACATCTTGTAAGGTACTGGAAAGTTCCCCATTAAACCTTTAAAATAAATAAAATTTCAGCTGTATCAAATGATGTTTAACTTTTGCTCCAGGCTTCTTTGCTCCCTAGGCAGAATCAGTAGCATGGATTCATTTCATAGGCTCATTAAAGAGACTGAGGTGTGTTAGTATTATTCACCTTGGTATTCAATGAAATTTATGATAATGAAAAAAAATACTTCACCTGCTTTCAATGGGTGTCCATGTCACAAGCAAGATAACTGAGGAAAAACAGCATGAATGCTCCAAACCTCACTATCGAGAATCCTAAAATATAAACAGCTGAAATAAAGGTAACTGGCAGTGAACACAGAGGCAAAGGTGACTTTTTAGCTTAGTAAGGAATCAGAAGATGGCATGTTCTATAAAGACAGCTATTACTCTGAAGTCAGTTTATGGAAGACTGGAATAGTACATAAATGTATATAAGATGAGAAATCAAATTAAAATATGTAAGTTGATAAACTATGCCAAAAATTACAGACTTTGACAGATCTGAGTTACTGTGAGAATGACTGGAATAAGAATTACTGAATACATAAGTAGGCTTCTGTATGTGTCTGTCTCAGGTTTTCTGTTATTTTTATTTTATACCACTGTGCAGAATGTCTTGAATGACCAAAATTATCTGAAGCAATCTTAAAGACCTATTTAGGAAACAGTTTACAAGCTGGAGTGAAGTCTGTGTTGAGCAAACTTGAAAGGTTTTGGAGGTTTGATTTAGATAAGCATACAAAACGTGAATATTTATTTGAGCCTATTTAACTTCTTATAGCTTGTTTTTGTTCTGGATCCAAATGACTCTTTCAAAGCTATATTGGATGTATGGTTGTAATAAAGAAGAAAATATTAACAGCTTTTAGAGTGTTTGAGCTTGAGCTGGCAGGGAATGGTTTTCTTTTGCCAGTAAAATATTTTTCTATATCTGTAAAACACTGATGTTATATCATGAAGATGAGAAAAAAAATAGAATGAAGAGGGATAGTAAACTATATATACCATAAAGCATATATACCATAAAGTATTGAAAGAGTGAGGGCAGTTACCCAAGGTATAAATAGTGTGGGCTTAAAGTCCCTGTGTTATTTTTTATAGGCTAGGAAAATTGCTAATTGACCATGGAGTGAATCCATAATAAAATGTTGTATTCCTTAAAACCAATTTTGAACAAAAATACACATGAAAAGAAATATTGGAAAAGTTTTAAAAGGGATTCTTGCAGGTATTCACTGATAGGAACGAGTCCTGAAGATTCAAAAAAGACCAGTGTACAGAATTAACTGAAGATAAGGCTTATGTGAGCACTAGGCTATTTCTCTATGTTATGTTGAACATCAGTTGTGGGTAAAAACTTAGAAACTATTTTCAGAGATCAAGTGAGAAAATACTTTGAAGGACTCAGCTTGATTAGGAACAGAAAATAGTTTTAGGAAAAAAAGTTTCTGTATTGCTGACTTTTTTTTTTTTAAGAAAACTACTAAAGCTTCTGACGTGGAGAGAGAAAATTGAAACTGTACAGTTAGAAATCTTTTGGCAACATTTTCTGTGCAGGTGTAGAAGTTTTATACAAATAAATACCTGGTTGATTCTTTGGGCTAATTAAGAAAGAAGCTTCCCACTGAGAATTTCAGGGGTCACTAGTAGGCTGGGGTACTTGTCTGTATGGTGTAATAGGGAGCATTTTGGGTCAGCCGTATGAGAGCTTCTCCAAATCTTTTTGTCCATGCAGTCACTTAACTTTATTGCAAGACTCTGAAATTAGCTTGATCTCAGCAGGACCAAAGAGGGGGATAAAGAGTAAACAAGCCTTTGTGGTTAGGGAATGAGACCTTTCATCTCATTCCATCACTTGTAAAATGAGTAGGCAGAGATTTACTTGAATGTGTTATCAGAAAATTGTATTGAATCTTTTAAACTTTCTTATTTTCAGAATTGTCAATAGTTCTTAGCATGTGTTTGGTATTCAACAGTCACCTTTCAAGCTAACAGATGTCACATTGTATTATTTCTGTTTCCTGAGTAGATGAGCAAGTGAGCAATGTTTTTGTGGTGCTGCCCAGTCCTGCTACTACAACTCTTGGACCAAATGAACATAAATTCACTGTATGCCAAACAGGCTTTTGCTTTCTCACTTCCTTGCAAAGGGTAAAGGACATATAATGTGATCATATGAAATCTTGTAGTGTTCAAACACAGTAGACCATGTTACGGAGCTCCACAAATTATTGAAATTGAACTTCAGTTGTCAAAATAAATTAACAAAATTTGAGAATATGGTTTGAGATGTATTTTCCTCATTTTTCTAATTATGTCTGCTGCTTACAAGCTCATGCATAAAATCCAGAAATTGACAATGGTCTCCACCATTCTTTTGTAAATTATCATAGGAAACAACAACAAAAAAAATTAACAGAGCAGCAAAGCACCAAAACTGGCACAAAACTGTAAACCTGTAGAGGCAGAAGATGCAGATCACTTCTGCTACATGCTGAAATAACAGTCCACAATAATGGAGAAATGAAACACACAGGCTACAGCCTTCCAACAGTGTCTTAATCTAATGTTAGAATAACAGAATTGTTAGTGAATGCAGCTATATCCCTCGTTCATTTGTCATCTTAGTAAGTTCCATGCAATGCATATCTAAACTATGTATCATCTGTTTTTGTTCACAAAATGGAGCTTAAAAATAGTTATTGCCCCTCTAGATAGTGTTCACACCAGCTGACACATTTCCGATTAAAACTTTTAACTTAAAATGTCCATCTTACAGCGAAACATAATTGGAGGAATACCCATGTCAGTATGGAATTCTTTCTTTCCCAAACAGAGAAAACAAAACAATCATAGATGATACAAAATGGTGAAGGTATTGAGGTAGAAAACCCACGTCCTCATTTCTCTTCTGAATTGTGAACAGCAGAGACATAAGTCAGCATGTGTTTTAGCTGGAGTGAGAACTCTGACTGTAGGGCTATTGGCTATCCAAACCTCTATTTACTTCTAACACTACATAGTTTACAAATAGTACTGTATTTTTTTCGTATTTTTTTTTCATTAGTTAATAAAATATTCAGCTTTCAGGAACAAGGATTTTTTTAATGAAACACAATTGTTTCCTTGCCAGGTCTAAGCGTGCTAACATCTTATCATTACAGTAATTATTAGTTTAAGAAAAAAGGCCTCCAGGAGGAACAAGTGGTTCAGGTTTAATATATTATTAAAATAATTTCTGAGTGTATTAGTGTATCAGTATTAGTCTGCAAAAAAATGGCAGCAAAGCTTGCCTTTCTCCCACATTTCACAAGAGTTGTGTCATGAGAGAGAGACTACTGCTGACATGCTTTAATCTAAGCGAAAGTAAAAATGTCTTTTGTGTATGTCTAACACAGAAACTTTCTAAGTTTGACTTTTTTTCTTCTTCTGAAGTGTGTGGCTAAAAAGTTGAGAAGAATAGATCCATGTTTCAAATATCCCCAAATTACAATGCACTTTTCAAATATCTGGCGTAGGATTCAAATTTAGAAATAGTGGTGTTGTCATGTGCTCTCTTCAAGCTGTCAAGGTCAGCTTTCTGTTTGCCAGGTCACTTGCAGAATTCATAGGCATGAGTGATTGGTGCAAATCAGGATGCACTTTGATAATGAAAGGAAAATTCAAGAAAAGCGAGAGTTTTGGATAAAGGCATACTTTTCTAGCCAGTTGTTTTTATTATATATTTTTGATCAGCATGATTATTACTATTGGGATAATTAGAGGCAGAGATTAATCTGAGTATTATCTCTCTAAACAAAGAATTGACTATAAACCCTACCTTTGTAATTTTTTTCCCCTTAACTAATAACTAGTTATTGTTAATTTTAGTAAAATACATATCCCTTTGATTTAAATTCAAGTTTCTTTCAAGCTTGAACAGAATCAAGAAGCAAAGTTGTCAGTAATAGAAAAAACACTGCTGTGTTATTGGTATCACAAACATTTGCCTCTGCAAACCTCTTCTAGTCAAGTTACATATCAAATAAAAGAAAGGATTGATAGCTATGCAGAAACTGTTGCAGAAGGTCTACGAATGGATCTTTGAAATTCAGCTACGATGAGTTTTGTTTTGTTTTGTTTTTCCTTTATACTTCTGGTTTTTGTTGGTTTTGTTCTTTGCTTTAATCACGACAGTCAATGGCAAGGTTGTTAGAGGCACCAACAGATTTTCATTTATTTAAAATGCCACATAATATTGAGAAGGAGCCTGAGACATGGACAACAGCTGTTGGCAAGGCAATGTTTATGGTAATGTTATAGCATATTTTATTCCAAAACCATTAAAGAAGGTAATGTAGAGAAAGCATGATGGGAATAGCTAGACAAGTGTAACTATAAGCTATGAGAAATTAATCAGCCCTGATACATCAGTTCCCTAATGGAGATTGCAGGATCTAAGGGTGTTTCACTGTGTTGGCTTTTGTGTTTTAATTTAGGAAGATAAACAATTTGTAGAATTGGTATTTAAGAAAACAAATTATTAAAGTTTCCGTTTGTTATTCATAAGGTACCATTAAAAAAGGTTTTGTATGAATGAATACTAAGTCAAATATTTTGCTGTCAGTGCTTAAATGATGTCTATGATGCAAATATTTTTGTAAATATCAGAGCTTCATCTTATATACTAGTAACCAAAAGGTCCTCTAAAAGCTCATTTCAAAAGTAATTTCTGTTTGAAAATTAGAAATTTGAATCAGGAAAAATGATCTTCCAAAAATAAAATAATAATTAATTCTCAGTTTGAATATAGTGAATGTAATGAATACATTCAGTGAATATGGTTCCAGTCATCTTCTTATTTTTACCATTAGGGAAAAATTGCCACATTGAACAATGTCCTTAAAATTACAGTACTGTCAGACTGATTTATTTGTATCAGCGAGAAACAGGTAGAAGCAAAAGTTTTAATTCTAAATGGAGAAGGTAAGAATTTTCCAAGATTATATGACTAGTTTGCACTAGTTCCCTGTTTCTTTGTTTTACAAACCAGACTGAAAATTATCTTTTTTTCTTTCAATTTCCAGACTACTTTATTATTTTCTTGCAAGAAATTTGTAATTATAAACTGTGCTATACACTACAAAGGTATTTAAATACACTCTGTTGGGAAGAACATGTGTTTTTAAAAGCTAAGAATATTATGATGGTTAGAGCGTAGAACTCTCCTAGTGATATTTAACTCCCACTGCATTGAAACTAATAGATATTGTGCACCTATATACAAAGGCAGAATATGTTTAGTTATGTTTCTAGTTTCCTATCAGTTTTCATATTTAGAGGATTCATTTTTTGCTTTCAATAACTTCTTTGCAACCAAGTTCAACATCTGCCCTTCCCTCTGTTTGTGTTCTGCACAGAATTAAAATGTTCGTGGGTGGAACCCGTATCTTTACCTTTCGTACAAACCAGTCCTAGCTTTACTGTAGTCCTGAATCTGCAAGGACTTTGGCCGGGATACAGAGATCTTCTGCTCACATCTCTTCAGAAGTTTACTGAAGGTTTCAGGGTGTTCCTCAGTGACCCAAGTCCTGCGCCAAAGCTCTAGTCCTAACTGAAGGTGATGAAGTTGCAGTGGCTTCTTGGGTTTTCCAGTAACAAAGGGAAGGCTCCATCTTCCCACAGGATATTTCTGTCACAGGCAGTAGGAGGCAAATACTAAGTCCATGACAAGTGCATCTACGTTACCAGGTTAGTGCCCTGGAGAGGTTCTGCTTGATGTGAATTTGCCGGTGTCTGTAGCCAGCGCCTCGCGGTGTGCCACCTAGGAGATCGCTAATGGCTCAGAGCAGTTTCTCTCCTGCACAGACCAAGGCTGAAGCCACACACAGGGGTGCAATCCGGAGCACCCTGCTTGCAGTGTGCATGCACGGTCTCCCAGTAACCAGCTCTTTATGCATGCTGAGAGCATGCTTTGAACTGGCAGCTGGAACAAGCTTCCCTGCAAAGATAATGGTCCTGGGGCCATAGTCTTTCGTAGTAAATAAAAGCCAGCGCCTTCTGTCTTTGCTCTAGACCAGTCATTAATGTAGACACCCTCGATGAGTTTGGTTGTATGGGCCAGACTCACCGCACTTCAGTTACCGCCAGATGGTCACTTCTGTCACTGTAATGCCAGAGCCACCAGAACGGTGCTTGTTCCCAGCACTACACTGCGGTGCCAGAGCAATCTCCCATGTTAGAGCTGTTGTAGGCTGCCTGCAGATGGGCAGGTTACACTCCAGTGATACTTTTAAGCTGTTTTTTGAAGCTAAGGATTAAGTGGGAAACGCTTGTCCTATTCCATTATACTTACATTGGATAAGAGGGACATAGAGGTTTGAAAACTCAGAAAGCCCAGTCACCTACTTCGGTGAATATTTTCCCATTACAGGAACTGTTGACAAATGAGGCAGGCAGGTTCACAAGCTGGGTGTCAGGTATGTGCCAGGAACAGAAAGATAATCTCAGGACTGATGCTGAGGGTAAGAGGGCCCTCTTAAAGTGGAAACGGTACAAAAGTGCTGTTGAATTTCCAAATACAGCAACTGCCCAACAAAACAGACTATATGTAGTATGTCCCTATCCATAACATTTCATGATCAGAAAGCCTTAGAAATAACTGAAAGCCATCAGTGTAAGAATTCTGTGATGTATCACAGAATCTCTTTCTTTAGTATTTTATTATTTGGAAAGTGAAGGCAGAGGCTTTATGAAAATTGTGCATCCCTGGAAGCAGGGCACACACGCGTGTTGCTTTGCCCTAATTTTACTTTTCTTGAAGCTTTTTACTACATTTTATGAAAGTGACGTATTAACTCCACATGTCACAAATTCTTTTATTCCTAAACGCCACATCCTGCACACCTCCATAATTGAGAAGTTCAGTATACAGATAACTGCAAGTGCAAAGAGTGAGCACTCTCCTGGGAGAGATGAAAGTTGTGCTGTTAGATCCTGCTGATGAATCATTACCAAGTAGGGAAAAAATTTTAGTCACTCGATTAAATTGTCTCACTCACTGTGTTTTTAATTTAATAAACAACTATGTAAGGACATATAAAATATGTTAATTATTTTGAAAGAGAATGAAATCTACTCTTTCAGAAAATAGTTTTACAAGTTATATAACATCCATCATTTTTCTCCAGTTTTCTAGATTTCTAGGTGCTATACTTTAAATTACTGACAACGAACCCCTGCAAAGATATGTTTACTTGTCTTTATAGTGTTGTTTACTATAATCTCTGCATGGCAAAGGAAACATTGACATGAAAACAGCCACTACATTTCTGGTTGTGATCAAATGTGTTGTTGATATTTAGAAGTAGGTGGGCACACTTCGTGTTTAACGAATGATCTGTTGGGTGATTTTAATGACAAATACAGCTCTGCGTGGTCTGCCATTTTCCAGGCAGAGCATTTATCCCTGTCAGCACTGCTGTGAATTTCTGCACATCAGCTGGACAGAACTGAACTCAATCTTTTGTCTGCCTTGGGAAATATCCAAGGCGTTTCTGATTTTCTTCTGAAATGCAGCTGAGTAGGAGGTAGTGCACCTTAAATTAACAAGGATTCATCAAGCATAATTGTTATCACTCTGACACTGTGACTCTTTCCTATTGTGTACACCTGGTCACATATCCTTGCCATGTATTTTCTTTAGAGCATGCTACAGCCAGTCATGAAGAAAGTTTTGTGTGTGTGTGTGTGTGTGTGTGTGTGTGTGTGTGTGTGTGTGTGTGAGACAGGACAATCCTGCTGTTCTAACAGTTGGGGATGGACACAGGCACCAGAGCTCTGTTGACATGAAGCTCTTCAAAAGCACCTCTTGCGTTGCTTTCCATATTGATTTGGATTGTATTTCATTTTGCATAGTAGACACACATTTATTGTTGTCTAGTATACTTTTGAATAAAATTTGTTGATATATCCTTGTTTATTTAAATTCTGTTTTGTAAAGAAAAAGATAAAATAATAGGTGAGTTATGCTTTGAAATATATTCTCACAAATACACAAAACCACTTTTAATAACTTCTGCTGCTGTTTACATAAATGCATATTCTGGGTATCTGCTATAGCAGGCCTGGGTACGAGCCTGGCATATATAGATACCAGACTGCAGCTGAAGTCTTGTCTTTTCCATCGGGTTATGTGTGAACAGTGGAATGCTACAAGTGGTGTGACCTGCTGTCAGCGTTAGGAGTTCCATGCAGGGAAAGAGAAGAGACTTAGAGAAAGATCATACAATAAAACTTCTGATGAAATGGAATTGTTAACTCCAAGAGGGAATCATTCCAATGCAATCATATGTTATGGATCATTGCTTCTATGAACAGCAGAAAGAATCTAAGCTTGTAGGAGCTCTTTTTCCCTGAATTACAGACATCTGAGGTTAGGAGCTAGAGAAACTGAGTTTCATTCAAGTTTTAATTCAACCTGAGTTCAGTTTGTTCAAAATTAAGAGCAGATTGTGTCCATGGACTTTTCAGTTTATACACTATAACACTGAAGAGGCAGCAAAAAGGTGGAGGGATGTCTATATCACTGCTTTGAGACAAAGGTTCTTGAACTACTGTCCTTAAACTGTGGGCTGTAGGTTTTGCTCCTCTTTTTGCCTTTAATCACAAATTGTAATATTTTCTTTCCTGACCTATGGGTAGTAGAAGGAAAGAAGAAAAAAAAAAAGGAAAAAACAATGAATCACTTGGATCCTGCAGTCTTAGAGAGCAGCATCAATTCTTGGCTTATCACCTTTCTTTGGATGGGAATTAAAAAAAATACAAGTTGCTATGAGAAAATGGGATAAGAAAAATGAGGGTAGTGTGGCCAGTAGTAGTTTCTGTTCTCATTCTTGGCCACAGATATTTAGTATTCTGCCCATACTTTCAGTCCTTTATCCTGCCTGCCTCCTGTTTCTTGTTTTCCTGGCATTCAGCCTTACTTTGGCTGAGCTGATAAGAGGCAGCTGGTGCAAAGGCTCATTTGCATCTTTCTCCAGCTCTGCAGTGACTCAGTGTGGTAGGTAACAGCTACGGAGGTGGGAAAAATCTTGGGATAAGCTAAGCTCCTGGAGGAAAGGCAAAGAAGGAGAGAACAAGTAATTAGAGAGATGGAAAGCAAAGTCAGCATGTGCTAAAGAGATCAATGCTTCTGAAAATATAGGGTGGGGACAAGGACTCTGCTTGAAACCTCCAGAGGAAGAGACTTATTCTCTGCAAATATCTTCCAAAGAATGGGAGACTAGATGTGGTGAAGGAGAGGGGATTTATTTGGAAGAAGATTCTTAGGTGTTTTATTTATTTATTTATTTATTATCTTACTTAATCAGTGTTCATGAAAGCAACAATAAGATGATGCTCTTATTTTTCAGTTTACATTTGTATTTAACATATAAATAGTAAATCTACTAAACATATGTATAATGAAGGAGGAAAAAGGAACATCTTGACACATCTAGCAATTTGCAGTATTTTCTAATCTGCAGTCTAGTATATTTGTTGTTTTAATTTCTTTTTTGTTGGCTTTTAAATGAAGAAAAATATTTTGATATGCCCATATTAGTGCTTTCTCTGTCTTTGGATCTATGGTTTGCCCCTTACTGTATACTTATGAAGAAATGCATCCGTGGATGTTATTTCAACTCTTAAATGTGTGGAATCTACTAAACAGCTGTATTTCTTACGTTTCTTAATGTCTTTTTCTTGGATTGTTCATAGGAGGACTTGAATGCCAAGTGCCTGTACCAGAATATTTCTTTCTAAATATTCATCATGAGTTCACTTAACAAATCAATGCATGAGTTAGAAACACTTCTGTTTCCCAGCTGATTGTTAGTGTCCTTAGTTTTGACTAGTGATGCTTGTTTGGGGGATAAGTGTCAGAAAAGTATTTAAGCAGATGCTGAAATTGATCCTTTTAGCATGACTAAGAATAAGGCTTATACTTAGCATCTTAAAACAGTGTAAGAGCATAAGAAATGCTCTTCTGGATCAGATCAAATGGTCCACCAAGTTCAGTGACAGTAAGAGATAATGTTTAGGGAAGGCACACAAATCTGGCCAATATCTGATACTCATTTTCCTTATGCTTCTCCACAGTCATAGGATTAATGATCCTGACTGTTCACCTCAACATCTAGTTTGCAAGCCCATCATTTATGAATTTGCCTAATCCCTCTTTGAAGCAGCTGATACCATCTACCTCCACAATCTCCTGTAGAAAGAGGTTCCGGAATATTTCTGCCCACTGTGAAAAGAAATATATTCTTTCACCTGCTTTAAATTGATCTCCTGGTTGTCTCAATGGGTGTTCCATAATTCTAGGGTCAGAGACTTAAGTGATTAACAGTTCCATGTTCACCTTACCCACTCCATTAATGAATTTGAAACCATGATCTCACTTCATTCTTCTCTGCAAACTGAAGGGTACACTGTTGTTTTTATTTCTCTGTTTAAGGAGGGGAGATGCCCTGCATCATGTCAGTTGCCCTCTTTATGCTTATTCTATCTTCAGGATAGCCTTTTTGAGATAGAGAGCAGTATTGCATATACTACTACAAAAACAAACAAAGAATCTTCCCAGAGAAAGGTGCTAGTGTTTCTCCCTCTCTCAGGAGAGAGAAAAAAAAAGGAGGGGGAAAAAAAAAAAGGAAGAAAGAACAAATGATATTTAATAGTCATTGTATTTAAAGCCGCAGTTTGACAGCACTGAATAGAATCTGACAAAGAGAAAATAAAAGAACAGAAATCGAGCTTTTAATTTGCCCTAAAACCTGTACAAAGTATGATTATGTAGTTATTTCAATTGCACCTAAGAATTCTTTTCCATGGGTAGCCAACATATGATTACTTGCACAAGAAGCAAAGCTGCAGACTTTGTGGTTGATCTGAATACTCTCTTGTTCTGTCTCTGTGATAACTGCCAGTTATTTTGCCACAGAATATTTTGGGATCAGACACTATCACACAGCAACAGAAAGTGTATCTTGCACGCCACTACGGAGTGATGGTTCAGCAAGAGTGTAAATTGTCAGGATATCAAGAAAGGTCTTTAGAGCTAAGAAAGACTATTCTCCTCAGAGACAGAGATGAGTGTTTGTGAGGCTCCAATATCTTCAACTGATAAGAGTCAGAAAAGGCTCATACAGTACTCAAAGTAATAGTTGCTATTGTAGAACTGTCATTAGAAAGTCATTGACATTGTAGCTCCCCCCCCGCAGAAAAAGTGCGTCTGATAATTTTAATTAGACTGTAAATAATTTCTAGCATGAATAAAATATGGTGTGTTCACATAGCCACATGTGATTCTATTTGTGCAGTCAGTGTGAGTCTGAAGAAGCAAATTATTTCACTCATAATTATGTGTGGTTTAATTTTGTTAAAAAAAGAGAAAGAAAAATTAACAAAATCCACAAAAAAAAACCCCTTTCCAAAGTCTTTGACTTTCTGTGATCCCAGACTAGAAAAGGAAGGAAAAAAAGAGCTTTCTGAGGTATTTCAGAAGGCTTTGATTTTATTTTTTTTCTTGTAAAAGTGTGACATTTTTTAAGTATTTTGAAAAGTATCCTTCTTGTATGCAACACCTTCTCTGAACTTCAGTATTCATCAGAAAATCTTAAGGATTGGTCAGCTTTTTCTTCATGACTGAAATTTTCAGCAAGGCTTCTGCATGATTGCAATTCTCTCACGATATATCAATATGCTATGTGTTCCTTGCAACATACCTTTAGCCTGTATGCTAACAGGTGAGTGCTGAGACTCTTGTTAGGTGAAGATGGTGTTTGGTCTTGTTATGTGGCAGGGACCTTTGTGTCCAGTTTGCTGAATGCATTTTAGCTATTCTACTTCTGAGGCACAGGTACGGATTTTTTTTGCCTTAGGTAATCTTGTCTGTTGTGCTTAGACAGTTTTTCTTGGCTTTTATATAAAGTTAATATGCTTCCTGACACATATTTTGCTCAGTCTGAAACAGAATCTTGACACTTACTCTTTTAATGTTCTTCTTTTCATATTCATCAGTATTAATAGGATAGGTTGTGATTTTCTCCAGTACTGAAGATGACATAGGGCCCTTTCTTCCAATTTTTTGCCTTAGTTTTTGCAGAGGAGCCAATTCTGAATCACACAGGAGGCTGATAAGCAAGGTCTGAATTGCTGGTCCACATCACAAAGGGCTAAGGTAAACCACTTTCAAGGCTATGCAAATATTTGTGATTTGCAGTTCCACTCTTGAAGTGGTCAGTTAGTTTTATGTGCTTGGTAGAAAGGGTATTCACTTCCAAAGTGAAGTGGACAGGGGAAATAAAGAACTGCTCCTGAGATATAATATCCTTCATGTAAAGATGTTCAAAACAATAAAAAAGGATTATTTTTTTATCTTGGTAATTTGTAACACAGTAAAAGATGGGTACACCAGAGATGGAGTGCACCCGATTGTTCAGTCAGTCAATTCTTGGTACAAAAGCTCTCTGAATATAAATACTATTGAAAGACAGGCGGGGCTCACACTGATATTTCATGTGCATTAACAACCTAGTGGCACAGTTACTACTATTATAATTTATTACAGATCTGGAGAAACATCATATCTTTGCAGCAGAGATAAGGAAAAAGAAGGTCTGAATGTCTCTGTGTTCCCGCTCCTTTTTTTTTTTTCATTTTCCTTTAAATACACGTTTTTCACAATTTTAACTTCTATTTGGTGACCTGTAACCTCATCTGTTTTCAAGGGCACTTCAATTTAAGAGCAGCAGTAACAGCAACAGGAATAGCAGAAGTAGCAGCAGCAGGGATTCTGCCTGTGTAGCTATGAGAAGTATTTCAGTAATGAAAGGGATAATTGTGGCTCCCTGTTTCTGCTGTAATTGAAAATCTAGTATAGTGCCTTTTCCATTTAACTTTATTGCTTGAGTTCAAATCATTGTACAATAGGGAAAGCAACACTAGAATAATGTCTCTAATGGTGCTTTACTGTCCATTCACCAGTTTGAAACCTAGCATTAAAGTTAAAAGGAAAAGCAATTAGATATATTCAATTATTGAGGAGGGAAAGAACTATAATTATAAATTTCAGTAATGAAAACGTACTGCTTACCAAATATTTACTTACTAGTTCTGTCTACCAGTTTATCTCCTATGAGCTGGAAAACAAGTAACGCGTTAATACAATGGGCCAGGTAATTTATGCTGAGTTACAGTGGAAAACCTTTTCACTATAGTAATTGCAATAACATGTAAACAAAATGGCTAAAGCTGTTCCATCCCCTGACAAAGCACAACCTTTAATCTGCAAAGTGTTGAAGTATTTTCACTTCCTGCGGTCTTAACTGCCAATGAAGGTATGTAGTACATTGCACAGTACTCTTCCTTGATAATAACTATTCTTAAACAATATGTTTTTCAAACTTTCTTAACTTTCTTCTGGTGACCTGATAACCGACTTTCTATAACAGCACACATATGAACAGAAACACAGTGGGTTTAACCATTCTAAATGTATCTGAAATATATGCTCATTATTTACAGTCACTTGTATCACTGTGAAAAAAGAGCAGTTCTGAAAATAGGTACTGATTACGCATTTGAACAGTATGTTTACTGTCTTATAAGAAACTGTAGACCCACAACACCAGTGTTTCACCCGCTCTGATGTGGCATCAGTTGGCTTCTGTTTTCAGAGTAAAACCCGTGTGGATATTCTGCATTGATGAATCCATCAAGTCCACTTTTGTCCTTATCAGTACTTTGGTATATTTCAGGTGAAATTAATGGAGCTATTATGGACTTACCTCCTTTAAAACTAGAGGAAAAATTTGCTTTGTGTTTAATGCATGGGAATGGAGAGAGGTACTTGATATTTTGCAGCAGCAGGCAAAATAAGAAATGCAGGGAAAGAATCTTCAAGGGCATAAAGTAAAAAGAAGCTATCAACAACCATACTCATCTTCTTCTGCCCTAATGAAAAGTGGCAAAGCGCTGTTTATTTTTTGTGTTTGTATTTTTTATTAGCTGCTCGGTAAAGGAAACTATTTTTAATAGGTGGATATTTCTGGTACGTGCAAGGAGGTGGAGACTTTCATTTAGACTTTCCATTCTAAATCAGTTAAACGTTTTTTGAGGCATCCATACGTGTCTAATTCACATCCTGTGAAGAGTCAGTCATCCTATGGCAGTGTTAAAAAATGTCATGGAAACAGATGCGAAGACAAAAGAGCAGAGCAAATTAAGGTCTCAGTGTGACGTGATGGAGAAGAACTCTGACTAAGCTAATTGTGGGGATTTTATTATGTAGTCGTTAGCTTAGTCAAAGCTAGAGGTGTAGATTTGTTTCGGGTATAAACAGAACAGGGAAATGGGCATTAATAACAAATAACTGTGTGAGTTCAAATGGATCTGGGTAATGTGAGTCCTTGCACTAAACATTTATTTGTACTGGTTCTTCAGAACACCTCTAAAGTGAATGCACACATCCCACGTGCTACAGTACTGTTATTTTCCTGAATGGTTATCAGGTTTAAAAATCAAAACAACAGTTGGATTATGCGTTGTAATACAGTGACAGAAGTTAGGAAAATATGAGGAAATGAGCTATTTGAACATGAACACAATTTAAAAAAATACTAAAAAGGAGATGTCCTTCCATATTGTCATGGTTTAACCCCAGCCAGCAACTAAGCACCACGCAGCCGCTCACTCACTTCTCCCCCACCCAGTGGGATGGGGGATAAAATTGGGAAAAGAAGTAAAACTCGTGGGTTGAGATAAGAACAGTTTACTAGAACAGAAAAGAAGAAACTAATAATGATAACACTAATGAAATGACAACAGTAATAATAAAAGGATTGGA
>JANXJC010000055.1:24293186-24336376 GCA_027564655.1 Leptodon cayanensis
GGTCAGCTGCCCTGGCTGTGTCCTGTGCCCCTCCAGCTTTCTCACTGGCTGGGCTTGAGAAGCTGAAAAGTCCTTGAAATTTGGACTAAACACTACTTGGCAACAACTGAAAACATCAGTGTGTTATCAACATTCTTTGCATACTGAACTCAAAACATAGCACTGTACCAGCTACTAGGGAGACAATTAACTCTATCCCAGCTGAAATCAGGACACATATGTAGCTGCTGGAGAGATGAAAAGTTAACTAAGATAGTAAACTGCAAAGAGACGCAAGTAATACTATGGCAAAAGTTATACACTCTTATTTTTTCTAAGCTTGTGGTGGAAAAGACAAATATTTCCTCTTTGGATTGTTGATACACTACTGATATCTATTTCAAAAGCTCTTGTATTTAATAGACTTCTAAAAAGGACATGAAAAAAAAGTTAACCATTTTATTCCAAAATTTACAATTGAATAAATAGTCCTAAAGATCTGTGATAAGTTTTTCAGAGATTATCAACTGATTTAAATTACTTGACAAATCAAAGAATATTAAGTCGACATAATGTATTTACCAGATTTTCAGTAATCCAGTGAGTCTGAGTGTTTGGTTATAGTCAACATTTTAGTCATCTACTACTTATCCTGTAATGAAATGTTTCATATTCTTAAAGCTATTTTGCCTCTGTTCACAGCTTCCTGCAAGTGGTTCCAGTTAAATAATCCAGTTCTACTTGGATTATACTTTGGTGTGGGTCAGTTGCTGAAAGCTTTCATGGGTCACTACTTAATATCAAAGGCAATGGCACCTTTCTCAGAGCAACTACTTCCTAACATTACTCAGCAGAGCACACAGACTTTCGAATTATTGAACAAATATGCACAGTTGACCTCTAGTCAAGAGTTTTTGCTAATGGTGGTAGAAGAGTCTGTGATGGTGAAACATTTATGGTTGTAGTTGCATTTTATATGTGCTTATTCGGCCCTATTAAGACAAGGAAGCTGGTAAAGAATGGCATCAAAACTCTAAGCTTTCTTTCTGTCCTAGAGAACTAGTGCTTTGTTGCCACATATCATAAAAATGGGGTGAGACTTTTGACACATTTTGTAATTTCTACCCTAAACATCTTAGAAACCTAGTTAATTGAAATTCACAAGCAATTTTACTAATGGAAGATGTTATGATAATTTTTTCAAGTTCCTTCTGGGCAGGCCAAAGAAAATAATTTCCATTGCCATCAGAAGATAATGTCCTGCCTCGATTGTGCTGCATAGCAGTGAATATTTTCTGCAGTATCCTTAAAGACAGATACAAGAGACAAAGTCTGAAGTTTACTAGCTTTATTTGTTGTTTTGGCTCCAGCACAATAAAGACAAGTGAGAAAGATTTGTTTTCTGCCCACTGTATTTTGTTCAGGTAAGACCTAGAGACTCTAAGTGGTTTGTCCAATTGGATGACTCTCTGGCAACTATAAAATTGAAAATTGCTTAAGATTTCCTTGAAAAAAAATTCAATTTTCCTGGATATTCCCAGTTTCCATTAAATCTGAAAAAAATAGTAATTGATGACTGTATAATTAAAAATGGGGACCTGAAATATGATTGTATACCAGGTGAATGAAAATATTCTCAGTTCTAAAAAGTAAGCAGAGATGAGCAAATAGCAGAAACATTTCCTGAGTGTTCAGTAGAATTTGAGCTGTTGGGAAGCTTTAGCTTTCCTTCCACAGTGGAATGCTAAATCTCTATTGATATAGGAAACAATTTGAAATTCAAATAATGAATGGAATTGTAGAATTGTTATTAAACAAAAAAAGAATTTCATAATGTAGATACTGATTGAAAAGTAAGTTTTGTACAGGTACTGAACACAGCATTTGCATATCAGATCAGCTGAGGAATTTGATGTTAAGCTAGCTGTAAGGTAGATGAGAATTTCCCCCACCCACCCCCAACAGGCAAAACAGAAACTATTTTGCCACCATCGTAAGTGTCATAGCTATTTTTAACTGCAGAGAATGTACATTCTAGGTTCTTGATAATATTCTGTGAATGTTGTGGGAAGAGTCTATCAAAACAAAAAATAGTGATGAAATTGTACTCAATACAGACTGAAATTTGAAGAAGATATGCTTAGTATCAAAGAGGAGAAAACACTGTTTTCTAGGACAAGCTAGAGAGAGTGGAATTGTATTTGGGATTATGATTGTGTGCATGCTCTGCTCATGAACACAAGGCAGGACGGGGCATATCCACACACTATACAAAGCCTGGGTTTATTCCAAGATGTGGGCTGAATTGCAGATTGGTTACTGTTTTAAATGAGTAATCCTCTCCTATTACTTCAACTTCTGGACATGCAGTTTCAGTCTTGGTGGGAGTAGCACAGTTAAAAAGGCACATAATAATAGGTATTCTTCCTTTATTCTGCAAGGTATAGAGGTCAAAAATGTTGTTTATATTGGATGGATGCTTACAAAGTTGTGCTTTTCCTAATGGAACAGTTTTTACAGCTGAGATTGCTTCAGCTTCGTGACATTCAGAATGCATCAGTACATGTCATATTCTTCACAGCAGGATATTTTATGATTGTGTACTGTAAATTATTCTGCAAACACATAGGTATAAAAAATTGTAAAATTTTATGAATGAGGAGTCAGGAATTCAATTAAAGAATATTGTGACCATAAAATACAACAATATTATATCTAGGGGGAAAAATTTTAAATCTAGGGTAAATGTAAGTCTATATCTAGGGTAAATCTAAATCTGTATCTAGGGTAAAAAAATCAGCTGAGAATTATAGCTTTGTGAATGATTTTATTTGTTCAAAAGAAAAGAATTCTTATAAATAAAAATTAGTATTATTTCATCAGGCAACTCATATACCATAAATCATGAAGGAAATTAAAATTTTATTTCCACAGAAGTACATTGGCAGGAGCTTTTGTCTCTCCTGATGTAATCAAGATGAACCTTAGGGATACTCCACCTTCTTTCAGTTAATAAGGATTATGTCTTCAGCTATGTGAGATGATACAGCATGTGCTGGAATTATTGTACAGTGTTTGTCGGTAAGGAATAGTAGTTGCAGGGATGGGTGATTCTGCCAGGTATTCTCTGAGGTGATTAATCATTACTCCTTATTTCAGTAAGTGACTAATTTATGTTGTCAGAGATTTACTGCCTGCTGTTTGGCATGTGACAAAGTGATTCCAAACTGTACTCTCTAAGTTGCTTGAACTGCAGCAAGGCTGGAGTAATTGCAGTGTTGTGTAAGTGGAATTTCAATGGAAGCTGTAAAGATAAACCCAGAGAAGTGCAGAGGGCTCTTTTTTTAGTCTGTGTATGTGATGCTGCTGCCAAACCTGAGTGTATCTGCAAAGAAATCCTGATAAATTGAATATAGAGCTTTAACTGATTTTATTTTGTTTAAATTCAGTAATTACTTTGGAAAATAGAATCATACATAACTTATCAACTTTTTTAAAGTACAGAATATCAGGAACAATTGTGTGTTAATTCAGGCAATTCTGTGGTAAAAATTGGAAGGAAAACCTATGACGAACAGTTGCTACTCATACCTTTTAAAGTGGAGATTGGAACAGAATCTTATGTCAGATACGAAGAGAGAGATTTCCTAGTCCCGTCCATATGCTCAGCTTTTCTCATTATGCTAATAAACAAATATTGAAAAAGCTTCTACACACTAAACATCAGCTTCTGTGCTTTAATTACATTAATAAAAGTCTTTTGGCCAATACACAGTAGATCAACTTGATCATATACCCACTTTTGTGTTGTACAACCTTGGGTTGTTCTTTGAATCAGCATGTGAGAAACATAGATAGTATGACATCATTTTCTGTCTATCTCAGTTTATTCAAGTCACATTTCCAAGTGTTTTCTTCTGTAGCCAGAAGGGACAGACTTTTTTATTTAATGAGTGGAAGGAGGAAAAAACATGCGTGGGAGAATGCACATCATCTAAATGTTTTATTCACGCTTTCACCTACAGCAGACAGCACTGTGACGAGAACAAAACAGAAATGCAAATCTTGAGCTAAATACTGTAAGATTTGGGACAGAATCACCAGACGCAAAAACACTGTTTTTCTATGGAAAATCCTTTTTGGAAAAAAAAAAAGTTTTAGAAATGTGGTCTTTTCATAAATCTTGTAAGACAAACAAGAAACAGATATATCCAAAAAGTGAACTGACCTTCACCATGTACCCTTTGAAGTTATTGTGATGAACTAGTAATAGAGTCCCTCACAGAGAACCTAGTTTTGACCGGTAGAAGCATATATAAGTGATTTTTCCTCAAACTTAAATTCTACGATTGAACACCTATTAATATTGTCCGGAACCATCTATGAACATATCCGGTTTCTCTATTCCAAAGTGAAATAGATAATCTTCACACAAACAAGTTTGAAACTAATCCTAAAGTATGCTACTGAAGTAAGGTCTCTGACAATGAACTTTCAGTTTTAATGCCTCAAGGGACTTCTTTATTAAACTTTGTAATAAATCAACCAACCTTGTACAAGGATCAGATTAGGGATTTGCATACTGGTAAAAGTTTAAGCAAATCTCTATGTTGTTAGTATTTTTAATTTACATCTTTAATGGGCTGTAGCATCACCAGAGTTGCTGGTTTGGCTTCCCTCTGTTTGACTACACAGGACTTGAGTTTACTTTTGGTGTACTTGCAGTCATCTCATATGTGAAGAAAATACTGAAGCGTATGAATTTAGGTGGCAAAAATCATACAGATTTCCTGCTTACCACAAATTTGCACACAGATAGGACCATGGATGAATCTAACACAAGCAGATTATCACTAATCAGAACAGAAAATAGAATTTCTGTTAATTACAATTTTGTAAATTTAAGGGACTTCATGTTGACATACTAAATTCTAGGCTGACAGGATAATGTTTATCTTTGCAACCAGAAAGTGCTGAAAGTATTTTGTATCACTTTTTTATAAATCAAACACTGGTTTGTAACTCACTATTAATAATGATTGTGTACAAAAGAGCTACTTTCTTTACTTTCACTGTATGAATATAAGTAGAGTCTTCTTTGAATACAAGGCTGGTGTTTTCCAGTGAAAATCCTGGTGAAGATTAATGCAAATATTTAATGGGAAAATGCCTTTTAACATGATTCTTCTAAAATCACTATAGATCAGAGAGGATAATGTATTTATGAAGGTGTGACTATTGGCAGATGTAGATCTTTGATGAAGAATAGTAAACCAGAATAACAAACTAATGTGAAGAACTGATTCAGCCTTACCAGACATTTTTACTTCCTTAATTTGAATTTAGAACTTGTGTTTCCTACAGACCAATTTTTCAGTTACTGAATTTGCTTTGTGGTTTTTTATGATCCTTTCAGGAAACTAACTTTAAAAGAAAAAAGAAGAAACAAAGTAGTAATGGTAGATAGAAATAAATATCATGAAAGGCTGAAGGAAAGCAGAGAGAAAACTAAAGGAGAATACCAAAACATCTTGTAGAGACGTATGGTAGTGTCCAAGTGCTGATAAATTGGCGTCTACATGATTACCAGCACCCTCACAGTCTTCAGAGTTGTGTAAAGGGAACAGGATTTGGTTGATATTCAGTTGTTAAAGTCACTGTAACCCACCAATGCTATCAAGCCATGACAAGAACAGATGTAGTCCTATAGTTAAACCATGACATGAACCTAAGTGCAGTAGAGATAAGAGAATATCAATATGAGTACAAACATTTTAGACTCTAACAAGAAACAACATATTTTCAGAAAGGATTCTGTAATTTAGTCATTAATTGGGATAGGCTTTGATGCCTTGTAAGGTATTTTTCTTGCCTTTTTCCTATGTTTACTATTTCTAGCCTGTTTTCTAGTGTGTAATAATGCATTGCAATAGCTGTGGCTGCACTGTATGTCTGAGTCAGAGCCCAAAGGAGGAATTTCAGCTGCTACTATATTCACATGCAACATGTTATCTGACCTAATGCCATTCTTGAAGACCTTACCCCTAACATTAATATTTGTGTTCCACAAATAAAATGTGGGCCACATGGATTCAGTGAGGCAGTGACAAACATAGAAATTAAAAACTTTGCGGCTGTGGCCTTTAGTCTTTTTATTCAAATGTGTCTTCACAATTGAAGGAAGTATCACAGAAAAAAAAATTACATTTAGTTACAATTTAAATCTTTAATAATTGACTTCATATTGGGCATGTGCCTGGGAGCTTTTATTTAAGAACCTCAAAATATTTTACAATTTTTAATTTTATTTCATAGGATCCCCTTGGGAGTGATAACTGGGTTTCTGAGACAGTAAGTGTTATGAAGACAAAAACTTCCATAACATTCACATCTAAGACTTACATATGGTTGTTTTGGTTCTGAATTATTTAGAGAAATTTTCTAACCAATTGATGTTACCTTTTAAACTTTTAGTATTAATATTCTGTATGAATCCCTGGAGGATAAAATCACATATAGAGAAAAAGAAATTAAAACTTTCACAAATCATTCCACAGAGGTTGATTATTCACATTTTTTTTTCCAAAATACTGGACAGCTCTCTGGTTATTTCCAGTTTTTAGCCTGGTTTAAATAAAATCAGAATAAGTAGACTTGGAAATTATATATATTGAGGTTGTTGATGATAAGTACAGAATAATATTTTATGGCTTCAATTAAATACAATTTTTTGGACTTTTGTAAGACTTTCCCTACTTATCATCAAGCACCCTCTCTGCTATTTCATTAATAAGATTATTTTTTCCTTTGATACAATGAATAATGAAATATTTGCAGTTTTTTAGTTTTGGGACTGATTATTGTACATTATTTTACATTTCCTGGTATTTTTGTCCTTGGTATTCAACCTGTCAGTATGGAATAGTATAATTTTGTGAGATTTGCTTGCTGTTCACATTTTTACTGGGCTATAGTGGCTTCATTATACACCTAAGTAAGTCAGTGTCTTAATTTTTAAGCAATTTAATGTTATACTCCATCCTTTCTTGTATCTCTAAACTATGTGGATTCAACAGTAAAGGCTGAACTAACTTCATCCATGTACAGTTGTTGGAGAAAGTGGTGCAGCTCATCCATGCAGCCCAGATCCAGCCCTGTAGAATGAGACAGATTATTCTCTGGAGGGATCTGTTTTATTAACTACAAGGGGATCTAGACAAATAACGTATACTAGGCCACTACTTTTCTTTTTCTTGGGTGTATTTCAAGATGATCTTGGATGCCTTGCCTTTAAGTCAGCTTATGCATAAATTTTCTCTATAAGGCTCTCGATGAGCAGAAAAAAACACCCAGCAAAAGAAATTATGGGAAGCTTTTGTTCTGTTTATGTGGTGTCACTCCGCTGCACAAAGTTAAACAAACACTGAAGTACTACTAAGGGTCTAACAACGGCTTTCACTCTGACTGTGCTGCAACTTCAAAAATGAAAAAAAAAAAAAGAGCCTAAACTGAAGGCTGTACTCCTCATTACCTGTGAGAAATGTGCTTGTTGCAACATGAAACAGAATAACGTCAACACTGCATCAGCTGTTTTCTGTGTGAGAGGAACATAGCAGGATTTGATGCATATTCCATGTTTGTTTAACACATGTCTCTCTCTTGGTACTACTTGTATGATATTAGACCTGGTGGTTGTGTTAGCTATTCTGTTGCCTTCTGGGAGGGGGTAGGTGTTTTGACCTTAGAACATGTTGAAATTGCTAAGCTTTACCTTCGACGTCCTCTGGGGACTCAAATGTTGCAGCACCATGAAATGAAGCTGCCAGGAATTCAGATTTATGAAACTTGTTGTAATGTATAGAGCTGATAAGCTAATATTTTAGCGTGCTATGTTACAAAACTGATCTCAGTGTCCTTGTTCTTAAAACAAAGGCAATCACTAAAAAAGAGCAGTATTTGCTTGCTTGTTTGTTTACTCTTATATATCCTCACTCAGTACAAAAACTTGGGTATTCAAAATAGTTTTGGTTTGCTAGAACTGAAATTCTTTTTCCCTAGTAATAGCAGCATACAAAACTCTGAAAGAGAAAACTAAATAAAGAACAATTTACTGTGGCAGAGGCCTTCTAGTAGCTCACACTGAGAGAAAGAGAGAAGGGCCTTGTAACATATGGTGGCAGCTGACAAGGGGGAGGTGGGAATGACCCTTCATGATATCCCTGCTGGCTTCCTCCATGCTGATCAAAGAGCATTGCTTCTGCTTGGGAACCCCTGGCTGGCCTGAGGTCTAGTGCAAGCCCTTCAGAAAAGAAGGTCCTTAGCAGATGAAGGCTTAGAGGCAAAGCCATTAGCTCAAATTCTGCTGAGTCCTTGCAGAAACCTAGCTTCATCTCAAAAAACAAGAGTGCAGTTGCTCTGAAAAGGTGTGCCCTGTAACAAAGATACAACTGAAATTGGAGTGAGTTTCTTCTGCTGGATGTAAGATGCCCTTCAATATAGGGTGCGTAGTAAAAATTCTTCTTAATACAGAAATTATAATGTAGGATGATATAGTATATCCTTAATACTAACTGTGGTTATTAACTGTATTCCTAGCATTTCTTTTTGCTTAGCAATGACGCTTGCACAGTATTACAAGTGCATATATGTACACATACACAGAGTAATAAAACTACACCAAGATATGACATGCTTAAGCATCAACTATTAAAAGTAAATATGGGTAATAAAAGTATGGCCACCAGATCATGCTAAACCAAATTTTATTGTTGACAGCAGCACTCATACATAGCGAAATCTGAAATTTCCCACACCTCCTAAAATAGCACACAGACACACAAGGAAAAGGAGCAGCAGAAGACATTTTCTCCACACAGTACCAAAGTTTGCAAAAGCAATACTGGCAGAAATGGGCTCACTGAAAAAATTTGAGACTAGAGCTAGCAGGGGACTTTACGGATGAGTTCTCAAAGGCTGATCCATGCTGAAGGGAGTGGGGAACAGGGGAGGGGTGACAATTTGAATAGAGAAAAAGAGTTTAGATTCCTGTAGAAAAGACACAGGGACAAATTAGGTAGATTTTAGTGGACACTGTCTTGCATACCGTATGGTCCAGTGCAGCAGAAGTGTGATTGCTTGCTGACTTTGGGCATGCGACTAGAAACACTAAATAGTAGTGGAGTTTTAGAACTGATAGGCATCAGCACAAGTTTCAGTCAGTGAGCCTCAGATCTCACTAAACCCAATCCCAGGCCAATCCCAGCAAGGGATTTTAAAACTGCCTGTGGCATTTTCAAATCAATCCATCAGTCTGTAGGTAGCAATGTAAAGAATGCACAGCCAGCACAATACCTGTTCCAACCAGTGACAACTCGGCTAGTGCATTCTGAGCAAGCCACAAGCAATTCAAAAGTCCTGTGAGGAAAGAATCACAATAAATGAGTCTCTGTTCCCAAGAGGTTGAATCATGATTACAAGGATCAGGAAAAAAACAGTGTCACTTGAACAAGGAATAATGCATTATAAAATTAGGTGCATGGAAAAAATAGTCTTGCATACAGATCACCCTAGCTTGTTATAGCATTCATCTTTCAGTAACATTCCATTTTTTTCATGGAATCTAAAGCTAAAGGCAGAAGTGTAATATAAATCTAACGAGCCTATTTTCTTCGCTGTTGCAATTTTTGTTTTGTTAATTATGCAGAGAGAAAATCCAACATTTCAGGGCAAACTTAAATTAATCCTACAAGGACTGACCTGTCACTGAAATCTATCCCTTCTGTGCAAAGCAATGAATCCTAGTGCAGGTGAACAGATAACTAGTTGCCACTGGGCTTATGATAATGTGCTCTGGAAGAACACGGTAAGACAGACTATAACAGAGTCAGATTTAGTAACAGTATTAAAGCAACCAGGTGTCATCTGTAATGATGCTTTCCCATTAAGAAATCTGTGTAGCTGAATCCTAAAATGGGCTTTCTTTTCTGAAAGATTATATTAAATTGAGAGTGCAAACCTACAGGTAGTGAAGGGACAAGACTTCTTGCACAAAGGATTCTGTGTATGATAGTGGTTGAAAATAGCTAAACTTCTCTGTATACCTACATTTCCAGGAGTCTTTTGGCAGACATCTAGTTTGTTTCTGCTCTGTGAGTGGCCATTTGGTTAAGTTTTTCAAATACATTTGGGATTTCTTATCATCATCAAGTAGCCAAACAGCCAATCCAAAACATTTCAAAAATCTCACTTGTGCTTCACTTCCCACCACCACCCCCGCCCCAGGCAAAATGCAGTCAAAATGGAGAATATTTGTCTTGGAAGTCTTTTTTAATGGAATGATGATTAACTCGGCATTTTTGTTCTTGATGGCCAGTTCCTACCTGGGTATACAGTGATAAGCACACTGATGAATAGAAGTTTAAACTTAGAAATACCTTCCAATAAAGAAAAATACAACAATAAATATAATGTATTTCCTCAGACGAGTTCCATACTCAAACAAATGTTCACAACTAAAATAGCATTTCATGAGAGCTTGCTAGTCATATTCAGCAGAATTGTGTTTAGTGAGATCTTCTAAATCAAGTCTTACTTCCCATTTTTCCACCATTGGCTTGTAATGCTTCTGAAACTGCAGAGCTTAAACTGGCAGATATCAAGCTACAGAAAAATAATATTTTTGCTTTATGTACTGCATTAGATTATTTGCTGACACTAGTGTTAAGGTCTATGCAAATAATCCAACCAGACTAAAGGTAAGAAGAAGCATTTAGATGTAAGTGGGATACTGTCGATTAGTCTCTTTGGCCTCACACTTTCTGAAAATGTCATTTGAAGAAATATCTGAAAATAACAGTGAATGGGTTATCACTAACCCATTGCGGAAGGAAAAAATGTAGCTTTTAGGAAAAAGAGCTAGAACTAAATTGGACCTGTTATCTGGCATAAAACCCACATGGGGCTAGGAGAAGAATGGATTAAGACACCAGAAAATAGAAAAGCATGTCTGTTTTTCCCCCTTATGCATATATATGTCACCATTTTAATTTCTCTTACTGATTTTTCACTTAAGCTTTTGGTTCTGTATGTATTAAAAGAGCCCTGAGGCTGTTTGGATACCTGCATGCATGCAAGTCTGCTTGCATTTTACTGAGACCCTCTTTGCTTAAAAGTTTACAATGTTGTTTAAGATTATATGTCTCACTGTCCCTCATGTTCTTGGTAAACTTTTTTATATTATGTTATTCTTTATAACCTGTAAGATAAACAGCTTTAGATAAATTCCCATGTGATTATTGAAACAAGAGATCTAACCCTAAATCAGAAGTAATAATGAGCAAGGACTTTTCTTAGAAAATGGACGGTAAATTTCTCCTATTTTTCATAATTTGCAATATATTGTCACCATGTCCAGTTCCATTATTACCCTCTGTTCCAAAAGCAAATTGCATCTTGTGCTGTTACATGAATATAGTTATTATGACAACTCAGCATGTAGTTTTTATACCAGAGCAGAAAATGAAAGGTAAAAATTAGAAGGAAGTTACAGAAGTAAAGAAGTGATATTGAAACTGAAAGTTTCTGTCAAATTTAATTCTTTCTGTAATCTTTTCCATAAATCATTGTTCCATAAACTGCATAATTTTGAAGAACATAATATTTATTTCCATAGAATCGGAAAAAAAAATATTTACTTAGGTGCTGCCAATGTCCCCTTTAATAGTTCAGTAAAAAGTGACATCTGTGCTTTAGCAGTTTGCAATGGTTAATTACAACCATATTTTTCTACTGGTACATTTTAGTTTTTCTCTTTTATTAGGACAAACATGTTTTGAGTAACAACTATTTGCACTAAATAAGCCAAAAGTTTTTTTCACTTCAGTTATGTTTACTACAAATTTCTGCTTGTCTAGAAATTTGCATAAAAATAATCTGTACTCAGTTATGTGAAACATACATATTTTTAAAAAATCCATTTAGTGCAGTCATGGGATACTAGTCCAGGGAAACAAAGAGGAGAAAAAGACTCCAAGAGACTGAAAGTATATTGGGAAAAAGAATTGGTGAGAAAAACTGTTTCTAAGAGAATCTTAGACTCAAAGAAGGATGTAGGCTAGGATTATGGCAGGAATTATAGACTCTTTCTCCCTCTCTTGGACAGAAAAACTGAACCAAAACTGAAAAACAGGATGATGATGTCTAAATCTGGCCAAGTAATAAAATGTAAACAGATCAGAGAAATCTACACTTTACAAGAGACAAATCAATCTTCTCAGAATGTTATTGTAGGTAAATATTTTTCTGTATGTAGCTCTGTTAAAAAATGAAGGAAAAGAAAACCTTTTAAAAATGTACAAATTGGGAGTGTTTAACATGCAGTAGATGATGAAGATTTCATGACTGTTTGGCATCATCCACAAACTACACTAAGCCCTCCTACTAAAATCAGCTGTTCAATACAGAAACATCTCATGCAGTCATTTTCAAGTGGATGTCTGGGCATCACCCACTATTGCCTGCTATGGTGACTTGGCAGACCTGGCAAAGAACTTGGTTTCCATAAACAAGTCATGAAAAGCATCACTTCATGGATGGCCAACTTCTGACTTCTCTGTGAAAACGCATAGTCTGAGACTTCGATAGTTCCAAGGTCTTGGGCATCTTGGGCCTGGGTACCAAAGTGAATTCTTCTCGGAAGCCATGCCCTCAAATACAGAGCCATAAGCCATTATTGTTCAAGTGGTGTGTGTTTAATGTAAGAGTGGAACTATGCATAGTATGCAAGTGTGTGTATGCAAATGAGCTCCATACAGCAAGAACTGTTCCAGGTCTACTCCTGACTGACTGTGCTAAATTTGGTGATTTGCAAAACCTGAATGGTATAGCAAAGGAGTGAAAAATAACAGTGTTCTCAAACAAGCCATAGCTATATTGCCTCAGAGATCTGTTTAGGAACAGCTAGTGCAAAAAATACGGCATAACAAGAGTTAGCACTTACCGGTATGTTATCCTTTTCCTTTTCAAAGCACTTTACAAACATTAACTAATTCATTAATATGTATAACTCATAATTAGACAACATTTCAAGAACTCGGTATATAATTCTCTAATGGCTGTTACTAAGAAGTCCCTTTGAGAGGCACTCCAAAAGGTTAATGCTTAGTGTTGGAAAGATCGTTAGCCCAGCCTTTCTAGACCAGTTGCTCTTGTATATATTTAAGATATCACACATCCTAATGATTTTATATGGATTTATGTCTTTGAATCATGGGGTTTATATACATTTTATTTTCTAGAGAAATTTCTTAGAGGAAGGTATATTTTTATGTAACTTTTCCTGTTATTTTCTAGAGAATTATTTGCATTTTACATTGTACAGCCTGTAAGAAGACAAGCACAGCAAAAAGCAGAAATACAGGGATGCTGCACAGTCTGCTTTGTGTGATTCTTTTCAGAATTATGTGGTGTGAATCAGAAATGAGAAAATATTTGATTGCAATATTGTTGCTTTCTGACAGCTTTATGAAATGCTTTTTAGAAACTTGATTCTTTTGATTAATTATAAAATCACACTATTGCTTGGCTCTAGTTTCCCAAATCTGGGAGACACTGAGTTTCAGCCCTTTGGTGGGTTGCAATATGAATTTGTATTTGACTGAGGAAGTCCTTAAAATCTCTACTTTTAACATTTTATTAGGAAAAAAAAATCTCTTTTCTAGGCTTCTATCTGGGGATTAGGTTAATATAGCTCATTTGCCCTTTAACATGCCACACAGCAATAGTGTGCTGAAGCTGACAGCTGGGACATGACAGCATCTTGTTTATCAATCTTTTACCGGTATTTGATTAGATTTATGAGAGAGGCTGGCGTATTTTGTCAGGAAGGTTTATATTTAAGCTTCTTGTCACATAAATAAAGAGAAAAATGTGTAAAATGAGTAAGTGTAAATGACTACTGCTCCAATTTAAAGAATTTCCTTTTTGAGTTTTCACTGAACAAAAACATAAAAACAGATCCCTTAAGTTATGTCTAATTCATTTTTTATTAATCATGCCAAGGGACTTTAAATCAGTGCAACATTTAGCTGGAGAGGCTGGATCTGTACCTCCTCTCAGTCTGAGCCAATCTTTTCCATGTTCTCCTTCCAATGACTCAGTTTTCTTGCCTCAGGAGTGAGTTGGTTGCTCCAGAACTGAACCAAACTGAGAACTGCAATTTAGGCAGTATGAATGATTAGGTGCAGAGGGAGCCAAGCAGAGCTGACTTTGTAATCCCATGTTATCTTCAGCTGTACTAAATCCTCCTGGAGGAGATTTTTTTTCTTGTGTACATTAGCCTTTCCTTGGAAAAAGATTGCTTACAATCTTTCATCTCACGAGAAAGTTTTCCTCCAAAAAAATAAAAATCAGCACACAAAAAAATCCCAAGTGACCTGATAAGCATCTAGAAATGCTTTATTTTATGTTTTAGGAAAAAAAACCCCTACATTTTCTACAGGCAATACTAAAGATAGAAAATCAAAACCTATACATGAGTTTGTGAAGTTAAGCTTGTGAACAAGGATATTATAATCTTCTCAGGGATGCAGACCTCAGCTTCAGATTACTTTTCCATAGCACACACATAGGCAAAGGCTACTGTTTACCCTCAGGATTTTTTTCACTAGCAACAGCTTTGGACTTCTGTATTCACCCATACTGTCTAAGCATTCTATTTTAACTTAAGAGTTGTGCATGAAAGTTAAAGAAATAATGTTCGTTTTTCTTTGTGAGACTTTAAAAAAAAAGTTTCAATGTGCTCACATTGCATATATAACATTCTATCTTTTTTATTCAATTTACACAAACTCAATAACAGATGAAAGAAAATATTAAGTTAAAATATGTTCTGACTGTACTTTGTAATGATAGAGGGGTAACTGTATTTGCCTGTACAGCTTTTTAACGGAAGACATTTTAGGAATGTGAGACCAGATCTCTTAGCCAAGCACTTTATTCATTCTTCCTGAGCACGTAAATTCCAGAATAGTTTAATTCACTTTTGCAGGTGAAAGCAAAAGCCTGGGAATATTTGAAAAGACCATTTAGCATGCGGTCTTCAGCTATTATTTAGCATTTACAGACTGCAGAATAAAAATTAAGTGGTACAGTAAATAGCTCTACTTCTCTACAGTTTCTTCAGTGTTTTCTTAAACCTTTAATCTAGAGTAATTTCATTGCTTTTTCATCTATCCTAATTCATATCAGAAAAAAAGTGACATTTGGTATAAGCTTTTTTTTTTTAAAAAAAAATGTTTAGGAAATAAAATCCACTGAGTTCTTTAATAAAGTTCTTTTGAAGTTGTTATGAAAAAATAAGGAGCAGGGGTCTTCTTTTTTTCCTTTTTTCCCTTTCCCTTTCATTTTCCCTTTTCTCTTTCTTTTTCTTTTTTCCTTTTTTCTTTTTTCTTTGCCTTTTTTCTTTTTTCTTCCCTTTTTCCTTTTTCTTTTTTCCTTTTTTTTTTTCTTTTTTCTT
Source organism: Leptodon cayanensis (assembly GCA_027564655.1). Classification (NCBI taxonomy): domain Eukaryota; kingdom Metazoa; phylum Chordata; class Aves; order Accipitriformes; family Accipitridae; genus Leptodon; species Leptodon cayanensis. The sequence goes on from JANXJC010000055.1 coordinate 24,308,680, forward strand.
TGCCATTTTTCTTTTTCTTCCTTTTTTCCTTTTTCTTTTCCGTTTCCTTTTCATTTTCTGTAAGGGAGAAAGAAGTAGCAGAAAGACTAAAACTGTCCCATATTTATTTGGCTAAAAACAATGAAATCAGATTAAAATAAAATTAAAGCACAGCTACTGACTCCACTTGCCTCCCTGAAAGGACTCTTGCTTGGTACTGCCCTTGCCATTGTTTTACCACACTTGATTGTACAGGAGGTATATGTTTGTGTTATGGCATTATGATTAATATTTCCTTCCCCCAAATTCTTAGTTTGGAGAGTCCCTGCTTGGTAGCTAACTCAGTCTCAGTTCTGTGAGTTTCAAAGACAAACATTACACTTTGGAAATAGGCATTATTTCAGCATGATAGTCCATGACATTGAAGGATTAACAGATTATTTAATCCACAGAACCCATCATTTGGCCAGAAACTGCAAAAAAAAATAATGTTCTATTCATTAATTCATGTTATTTATTGTAGTAACATTCATCACAATGTTCCAATTAGCAATTAATGTACGTCACACGTATTAACATAAGATTTACACTTAACTGGACCATCATTTTAAAGTGCTACAGGAATTACACAAAGTAGCTGTCTTTTTCTTTCATCTGTGTTTAATTTATGCTCATTACAGTTTCCAAGAATACATTTTTTGCTGCATATGCAAATGTTATGATCATCTGTTATTTAATAAATCCAAATAAATCTTTTGACAGTGAAAGATTCAAATGAAAAAATAGGACTCATGCACAAGTAACGTAAAATGTTGTTAAAGAGAGGAAAATGTTCCTACCTTCCTGTTAATTTTTAATGAGTAAAAATAAAACCAAACACCTATTACTGCAGTGCTTGTAAGTAATTAAAACTGCAATTAAAACTAGAAAAAACAGCCTAGCAATAATAATAATAAAAAAGGTAGTGAAAATATTCATGTGCAAAGCCAGATAATCATCTTTCCTTTACAAAAAATACCCTCATGTCCCAGAAAAGACTTTGGGACACTTACTTATTCATCAGTAAAAATTTCTAAACCTACATGTCCCTGAGATGCCAACCAGACTGATAGTCATTCTGGTATGCGCTACAGAACATCATTTTCTACATTAAAAAGAGGCTAATAATGTTTTGTCAAATGATATTCAGACATTTCCCCTCTTGAATAATGCTGCTAGCTGGTCAGCATGTGAAGGCACCGTTTTTAACTTGAAAGAAGGATTTGAGGATGGTCGAAAAGAGCACTCAGTGGGCTAGAAGGATGTGCAAAATAAAAAAAAAAAAAAAAGGTTTTGGTGCTCTGAAACTCCATGGGATTCAATAATTTCCACCTGGAACAGAAAATCCAGTGAGCCTATCCACTGAAACCTGGATCAATGAAATAGGACAGATTACATCTTAGGGGGTACCCAGCTTTATGTTTTAGAGGGATAATGAAGAAATTCCCCTGGATATGTTACCATAGCAGGGTAAAAAGACTTTTAGTTTTCTTCAGAGCATAAGTATTTCCCAGGCTTATTAGAAACAAAGATTAATGAACTGGGAGGAATATAGTGTCTGTTATGCAGATATTAACATTGTCAGCATGTCCAAAAATAGGTTTTTTTAGTAAATACTGAGGTATGCCTGAAGTATTCTTTAACATATAGAAACATAGAGCTTTGGGAGAAAAGTGAAGGTCTGAAGTTTCACACTGATTTTTCTTTTTTTCTTCTTTTTTCTCTTTTTCTTTTCTTATAACTTGATCCCTAACTGGGATATTCATGGGAATTGTGAGTTTACGACTATGGATTAATGGCATGAAACCAGCATCCAGATATTAGGAAGAAGATGTTCTAGGGGACAAGCTGTTATGAATAAATGATGAGTCTTGTCATTTAATTCTATTATTCCTTTGCAGTGAATTAAACTCAAACTACTTAATTTATTCTTCTACATCATCTTCTTACCTTGGTTGGAGAAATGGAAAACATGAAGTGAGCTCATCCATCCCTTAAAGATACTGCTTCAGCTCATTGTAATGTTTTGTAGTTTGAATTCTACCTATTTTCTCACTGATACAATGGAATTCCATCCACCAAGAATAGAAGAGATTTTGTTTTTTTCTTTGTGTTGGGGGGTCTGGGTTGTCCCCAGGGTTTGTTTTAGCTACCAGAAAGTAAGTATATTACGACAAAGCTTCTTTAGTTCCTGTAACTGCTACTTATGATTGCTACTTGCGTTCATCTGTAGAAAGGTGTAATGCTACCATCATCAGAAATTAATATTTTTTCTCTTCTGGAGATAGAACAAATTATTCTGCATTTTTCTAATTATGTATTCTTTTGACAGATAATAATTCATTCATTAGGTGGCAACAGTAGTGGAAGAGGTAGAGTAAACCTCATAATCTATTAGGAATTGAAACTTGTAGAATTCTTGTAAGATAAAAAGTTCTTTTAAATGGTTCATCTCACTGTTTAGACAAGGAGAGACATTGCATTATGTATGACTTTGTTCATGAAAGAAGAAAGAAATAGGCTCCAAAGTTTCTGGAGGAAAGCTTAATCTGTATCAAAGTGATTAAAAGAAATCATAGAAAAAAGTGACTATGCAATGTGCATTTAAGCTAATCTCCTAGCAAGAATGTTTTATGATTAGCTAATTCTGCTTTTGGGGGCTGGATGGTGACTTAGCTGCAGTGTTAAGTCTGATTACTTTGGAACGCTCTTTCAGATATTTTAAATGGAATTGAAAGAACATGGATGGCTCTAAAATAACTTACTGCATTTGGACACAAGCTGGTGTTCAATTATTTAAAAAGGAAATCTATGACAAATATCAAATGGGAAAAAGTAATCCAATTTTATGTGCACCAGAAAATGAGAGAGATCTTTTATGAATTATTTTATGAAGAAAGCTTAAGAATTAGCAATCTCAAACTACCATATGCAAAGTAAGATTAAATTGAAATAATGCTTCTTTAAGTATGTTGGAATTACACTGATTTAAGATGACACAAACTTAATATAAAACTGTTTTTTCAATTAGTTTATATATTGCAGATACATAACTGAATTTTGAAAGAAAATCCAAACTGTGGTACAGTTATGATTAGCAAAATAACAAATCTGGAACACTATAGAAAGTACAGTTACTGAACATCTGCAGTTATAATTACACTGTGAATGTTGTTATTGCCATGAATTCACTGGAGTATCTGAAAGTACAAAATTAAAGAGATTATATTTTTATTTTTTTATATAATTGAGTACTGTAGAAAAAATAAATATTCCTCTAGTAGATTGCCTAGAGGGCAACTCACTATGTAATATATGCACATATGAGTGTTTGAATACAAAGGTGCCTTTATTTCTGGAGCCAGTTAACCATATAATAAAATATTTACATCACCAAAAGCCGTAAAACCCTAAATTCCATCTTGTGGAGACTATGCACAGAGGATCGAAAGAAAGTTCAAAGGCTGGAATGGTGTTGTGGCAAAAGGTTATACTGTTTGTGTTTCCCATGGTAACTCACAGTGGTGTCTCAGCAGCTCTTGGTGGTTTGCTCCCTTCCACATCTGGATAGTCACATGTCTGGTATTATATCAGCATAGTTCTCATGTCTATTGTGTAAAAGGATCCTATCATAGGGCTTGCGGGTGAACTGAATCTTATGCCTGTTCTCAGGAAATGTGTGTTGGCTGTTCCTTCTAATGATCTTACATTGATGGGGAAATTTGAAGGCCTTCGGTACAAATGTCAGGAACTATTTCTATCTGTGAATGTAACGTGTCAGTCAGAAATCTGTCCAGGAGTTTCAAAATAGGTTATATGATTTCTTTTACTTCCTGTAAATGTTCAAAATGATCTTACTCTCTTTTAAAGGTTTTAGATTTTCCAGCTTTTGATCTCTTTTTCTTCTCTTATTTTTTTCTTTTACCTTTTCCTCCTTTGTTCTATTCAAGGCAAGGTCCTAATAAACAACCCTGTCTTTCCCTTTACTGAGCCAATCTACCGATGACGTGATCTGCGGCAGACTAAAACTCTCAAAAGTCTTTTACAATGCCACTCCATATTCTTCTAACTGCGGAATTAACTTCATGCCTTAGAGGTTTTCCTTAATGTGTACAAAATTAGTTGCTATATTTCATCTCCCCAAATCCTTAAATATTTTGTTTGAAAGCCCAGTGTTTTACTCAGAATTTTACAAAATAAAACTTTGGCACCCAAAGGAAAATATTGTGACTTGTTTTTTCTAGTTAGCTGGATTGCTTACTTTATCCAATTGGAAGAGAAAAGCCTTAGGTTATACAGTGCTTAAAATAAGAACCTTTTTCATCTATAATTTCAAAAAACTAGCTGGCACAGGGCTGATACTACTTTAACAGCAAAAAAGAGCAAGTGTTCAGATAGTGAAATCATCCCATTGACTTTGAGGAACTGTCTTGGTATTCAAAATAACAAATATGAAAAACAGAGAAATATATTAACTTTGCATTATATATTCATTGCAAACTGGAAATTGTAGTTTTAACTTACTTTAACAATGTTTCAAGGCATTTTTTTTAAATCGCATATTTATAGCTATGAATGGTTGTCCTCCATTTTCTGTTATTAAATTAGTTTCTAAGACATGAAAATAGCTGTGCACTATTAATGTAATAGAAAGACTTTTGAGGTTAGATTGATGTGCTGTGCAGATGTAAAATCACAATCCTTTCTTTTTAGAAAAGATAAGTAGTGTTGTTTGTCTCCAGACTGAACACTTAAAATATAAAATAAAATTGCCCAGGCTCAAAAAGCATTGTGAGTACACTAGCTTTTTGCATGACTGTTTTAAATTAATCTTTGGTAATGTCTCATGTAAAATATCCTAACCTTATCTGGCAGTTTTCAATGAAGACAGTAATTTACTTTTATGTGTAAAAACCCTCTTGTATTAGTAAGAAAAGGGCTGCAAGAGGTGTGTTTATTATAAGATAATAATACTCCTGGGAGAAAAGAGACACTTAAAGTAGCTGTATCTTGAAATGCTTCAGGAGTCTGGTCTGCAATCAACAAGGTTTGGGTAACGTACATATGAAAGTAATAAAACACCCAGAGAGAGGAACTGTCTGGAAACATTACAAATTACATAGAATCATAGAATGGTTTGGGTCAGAAGGGACCTTAAAGATCATCCAGTTCCAACCCCCTGCCATGAGCAGGGACATCTTCCACCAGACCAGGTTGCTCAAAGCCCCATCCAACCTGGCCTTGAACACTTCCAGGAATGGGGCATCTACAACTTCTCTGAGCAACCTGTTCCAGTGCCTCACCACTCTCACAGTGAAGAACTTCTTCCTTACATCAAATCTAAATCTACCCTCTTTTAGTTTAAAGCCATTACCCCTTATCCTATCACTATATGCCCTTGTAGAAAGTCCCTCTCCAGCTTTTCCGTAGGCCCCCTTTAAGTACTGGAAGGCCGCTATAAGTCTCCCTAGAGCCTTCTCTTCTCCAGGCTAAACAACCTCAACTTTCTCAGCCTATCCTCATAGGGGAGGTGCTCCAGCCCCCCGATCATCTTCCTGGCCCTCCTCTGGACCCACTTGAGCAGGTCCATGTCTTTCTTATGTTGAGGGCCCCAGAGCTGAACACAGTACTCCAGGTAGGGTCTCACGAGAGTGGAGTAGAGGGGGCAGAATCACCTCCCTTGACCTGCTGGCCACACTCCTTTTGATGCAGCCCAGGATGCGATTGGCTTTCTGGGCTATGATCTCACATTGCTGGCTCATATTCAGTTTTTCATCCACTAATACTCCCAAGTCCTTCTCCGCAGGGCTGCTCTCAATCCACTCATTGCCCAGTCTGTATTTGTGCTTGGGATTGCCCTGACCCAAGTGCAGGACCTTGTACTTGGCCTTGTTGAACTTCATGAGATTCGCATGGGCATATCTCTCAAGACTGTCGAGGTCCCTCTGGATGGCATCCCTTCCCTCCAGCATGTCAGCCACACCACAAAGCTTGGTGTCATCATCAAACTGGCTGTGGGTGCGCTCAATCTAAACTGTCCATGTCCCCGACAAAGATCTTAAATAGCAATGGTACCAATACCAACACTGATCCCTTAGGAACACCACTCATCATTGGTCTGCACTCGGACATTGAGCCGTTGACCACAACTCTTTGAGTGCAATCATGCAATCAGTTTGTTATCCACCAAGTGGTCCATCCATCAAATCCATGTCTCTCCAATTTAGAGACAAGGTTGTCATGTGGGACAGTGTCAAATGCTTTGGATAAGTCCAGGTAGATGATTTTGATAGCTCTTCCCTTGTCCACCAATGTTGTAACTCCGTTGTAGAAGGCCACCAAATTTGTCAGGCACAATTCACCCTTAGTGACGCCATGGTGGATCTCACCAATCACCTCATTTTCCACATGCCCTAGCATAGTTTCCAGGAGGATTTGCTCCATGATCTTGCTGGGCACATAGGTGAGAGTGACTGGCCTGTAGTTCCCCGGGTTTTTCTTTTTTCCCTTTTTAAAAATGGGGGTTATGTTTTCCCTTTTCCAGTCAGTGGGAACTTCACCGGACTGCCATGACTTCTCAAATATGATGGACAGTGGCTTAGCCACTTCATCTGCCAGTTCCCTCAGGACCTGTGGATGCATCTCATCAGGTCCCATGGACTTGTGCACCTTCCTTAGATGGTCTCGAACCTGATCTTCTCCTACAGTGGGCAGTTCTTCATTCTCCCAGCCCCTGCCTTTGCCTTCTGTGACTTGAGTGATGTGGTTGGAGCACTTGCCTGTGAAGACTGAGGCAAAATTGTTGTGGAGTACCTCAGCCTTCTTCACATCCCAGGTAACCAGGTCTCCCGTTTCCTTTGGCAGAGGGACCACATTTTCCCTAGTCTTCCTTTTACCATGGTCATATCTATAGAAGCTTTTCTTCTTGCCCTTGATATCCCTGGCCAGCTTTAATTCTATCAGGGCTTTAGCTTCCTAAACTGATCCCTGACTGCTCACAGAATTTCTCTGTATTCCTCCCAGGCTACCTGTCCTTGCTTCCACCCTCTGTAGGCTTCCTTCTTCTGTTTGAGTTTGTCCAGGAGCTCCTTGTTCATCCATGCAGGCCTCCAGGTGTTTTTGCCTGACTTTCTCTTTGTTGGGATGCATCACTCCTGAGCTTGGAGGAGGTGATCCCTGAATATTAACCAGCTTTCTTGGGCTCCTCTTCACTCCAAGGCTTTATCCCATGGTACTCTACCAAGCAGATCCCTGAACAGGCCAAAGTCTGCTCTCCTGAAGTCTAGGGTAGTGAGCTTGCTGTGTGCACTCCTCACTGCCCTAAGGATCTTGAACTCCACCATTTCATGGTCACTGCAGCCAAGGCTGCCCTTGAGCTTCACATTTCCCACCAGACCCTCCTTGTTGGTGAGAGCAAGATCCAGCAGAGCACCTCTGCTCATTGGCTCCTCTGTCACCTGGAGAAGGAATTTATTGTGAACACATTCCAGGAACCTCCTGGATTGCTTATGCCTTACTGTGTTGTCCTTCCAGCAGATATCAGGGTGGTTGAAGTCTCCATGAGGACCAGGGCTTGTGAATGTGAGGCTGCTCCTATCTGTCTATAGAGGGCCTCACCCACTCAGTCTTTGCGGTCTGGTGGCCTGTAGCAGACCCCCACTATAATGTCACCTGTCCCTGCCTTCTCTTTAATCCTGACCCATAAGCTCTCGGTCAGCTCCTCATCCATCCCCAGGCAGAGCTCCATGCACTCCAGCTTGTCATTGACAGAGAGGGCAACACCCCCTCCTTGTGCCCCCTGCCTGTCCTTCCTAAAGAGCCTGTATCCTTCCATTCCAACACCCCAGTCATAGGAGCCATCCCACCATGTCTCCGTGATGCCAATAAGATCATAGCCCTGCAGGTGTGTGCACATCTCTAACTCCTCTTGTTTATTCCCATGCTACCTGCGTTTGCATAGAGGCATTTAAGCTGGGCCCCCGATGAAGCTGACTTACTGGCTGAAGTGGCTGGAATTCATTTGTGCTGCTCTTCAGGTGCTCTCCCGCTGACCTGTGATCCCTCTCCAGCATCTGTTGCTGGCGCTGCCATCCAACTGATAGGAGTGGGATGGATTGAGGTTCCCCTCCCCCGGCAACTTTAGTTCAAAGCCCTCTTCACCACCTTGGCAAGCCTGTGACCAAAGATGCTCTTCCCCGTCTCTGACAGACGGACCCCATCAGCCTGTAGTAGACCAGGTTTGTCAAAGCAAGTCCCATGGTCTAAGTAGCCGAACCCCTGGCTGTGGCACCAGTCCCGTAACCATTTGTTGGTTCACCAGATTCGACTGAAAACTTCTGGACTGGATGCTTCTGGAGACATTTGCTTCATATGATATCTTCTGCATTTCTGAATTAATTAAAGTTTTTCATATCTGCTGAGAAGTTAGTCTCCAAAACTCTTAGCTCAAAACAACTATCATCAAAAAAAAAAAAAAATTAAAGTCTAGGTACAATTTAAATGTGTAGTCTACACTATATTCCCACTAACTCTGAATGCAAAAAAGAAACCTGAAGTCTTTCCAAAGTTTTCAAAAGGACCAAGCCTGGACCAGCAAAGTATAAACCAAGACTTTTTATGACCGGGCCTAATTTCAAGGATACCAGCATGCAATATTGATACATTTGTTGAATTATGGGAGTGTAACATGTGTCTCATAGAGCTCTCATACTTGTTTTTTTATCCTAGATTGAAATGCGAATGAAGAGCAGAATAGTATTTTATGTGATGTCATTATGTAAATTATAGCACTCACATTTTAATTTGAATATAAACACACATATGATGTCCTCAAAGTTCTTATTGAAAAAACAGGAGAAAAGGAGGAAGATCTCTAGTAGGTAATTTAACAGGTCATTTAACTAATTTGTGCAACAGTTTTAACAATATTGAGTATTTCCTTCAACTCTAATGGAAAGTTGAGTGTTTGAAAATCTCTCTCATGCAGTAAGTAGTGATTTGAAATATTTGCTAAAATACAGGCTGTTTACACTTCTGACTTCCCTGGTGCCAAATACTTTCATTCAGCTATCGAATTTTTTTGTCAAACCCCTCCCTCCTTGTCTTCGTCAGTGTAGTAGGAAAGTACTGTACTAGTACTAATTTTGTGGAACATTTTCAGAGTTGTGACAAAATAAGATTTTTTTTTATAGGTAATGATTGTTGACTTCTTTGTAGAAGATGAGAACTACCCCTGAAATATGGTGAAAGATTGTTGATACAAACGTGTAAGCAGTGGCATTATAAGTAACACGTAGGCAGCTGACTGAAAGTATCATTGTGATATTTTCTAAAGGAAATTCTTGAGATATTGCAATTTGCATTAAAAAATGCCATACAGTGTATAAAATCAAATTCATAAGTATTCAAGAACACACTAGCTATTGTAATTCTCTTTCAGTCCCATGAGAGTCCCTTAATGGTGCAAATACGACAATTTAATTTTGATAATTGTAGGTCAGTAAAAAGTCTTTTTGCAGGAAACTCACAATGAGAAACTAGAGATTTTGCAAAACATTAAATTATAATCCCCCTTTCCATTCAAAATTAGTTTAGCTGGGTTTGATTTTTATTTTTTTTGCTCCAGACTCTGTGTAGACTATTTATATCAGCATAAAATATGCCTTGAATGTCATGTGTATCCAGATATCTATTCTCCAAAATAATGTAGCTATTTTGAAAAAACTTGGCATATACAAGACCTATAGTTCAAGCAACTGTCAGTGCCTCATACTTTAGGTGAATTTTTCAAGTTATCAGACATTGTAAAGGTGTCTAAGAAAAATGATTGCAGAATATATATATATATATATATACACACCATTCCTACTATAAAGGAGTATTAGTCACTTCTCAGTGTAGCTAAAGAAAATTTAAATAACTCAGGTGGGGAATAAATAGATACACCATTACAGGCTGGAGGATAACTATGTGGAAAGGAGCTTTGCAGAGAACCTCCTGGAGGTGGTGGTAGACAAGTTAAACATGAGCCAGCAGTGTACCCTTGTGGCAAAGGTGGCCAACAGTGTCCTGGGGTGCATTAGGCAGAGCATTGCCAGCAGTGCTGGTGAGACACACGTGGAGTGCCGGGTCCAAGCATGGGTTCCCCATGACAAGAGAGAGAGACGTGGAATGAGTTCAGTGAAGGGCCACAAAGATGATGAAGAGGTTGGAGCATTTGTCATACAAGGAGAAGCTGAGAGAGCTGGAGCTTTTTAGGCTAGAGAAGGTAAAGACCATGGGGGAATCTTATGGATGAATGTAAATGCCTGAAGGGAGAGTGTGGAGAATGCAGAGCTGGGCTCTAGGACATTCCAGTAATTTTGTATTTGATAGAAATTTGTGAATACCATTTCTCTTGGGCAGTATACATGGATCCTTTATCTTTTTAAAGTAGATATTTTATTGTCATTATGATTTTTTTTTATACCTCTGTACTACATCTCAAATATCAGTTTGCATACCTGCACAAAATTTTGAAAATTAAATCAGGACCATTTTGATGGAAGCAGTCCTGCTTTTTCTAACTAGCTTAATACAAACAATTGGCTTGAATGGATATTCTTTAAAGGACAACTGGGGCCCTGAAATTAATGGCAACAGCAACAAAACCAACAGGTTTCCCATGTAACTGTCTGCAGGCAGAAGAGACAATCTCTGGCACAGATCATAGTCAAGTAGTGCTGCTGACAGGGATTGCCCCTGAAAGTAATTTTTTTTTCATTTCCAGTTGTTTTTTTGTCAGTTGCTGGCAAAGATCTGTGCCAGGAAGAACACTGTGAGAGAAAGTGAAGTACTCTGACAAAATTAGAGATGGATAAGTGCCAACATATGTCTGCTTTTTGAGGACTGAGGGAACTACTGTGCTGGCACATAACAACATAGCTTCACACTAAAAACATTTACAGAGAGAAAGGGAAAAAGCCAAGATAGCAAAAATATTATAAAGGCAGTCTGCCAGTGATTTTAATATGATTTAATTTGCTAATTGAGAAAAATACTGGTGCAATTTACCCAGCTTGCACATGCTATTGAGTCTTAACAATCCTGCAGAAAAGAGAGTATCTACTTGAACCATATGAGTGCTATTAATTTGAAATCAAGTTCTGATTTCTCATTTTGATATAAACAAAGTTTAGACATACAATGATAAACATTCAGGATGTGTTACTTATTTAACTACATTTGATAGCATTTTTGCCCAAGGTTGTTTCCTGTCTTCTTGGCTTCCAAGATACTGGGTGAGATCCAGGCATTCTGAAATCAGTCAGGAAAGGATATATCATGTGCTTCCAAGTTCAGCAAAGAAAACGCCTGTGTTCACATATGCTGGGGACAACTGGCTACAGAGCATATCTGCAGGAAAAAAAAGGGCCTAGGGGTTCTGGTTGAGAACAAGTTGAATATGAGGCAGCAGTGCACCGTTGTGGTGATGAAAGTTCGCCAGTTTTTGGACTGCATTAGCAAGAATGTAGGCACCAGGGTAAGGAAGGAGCTTTTTTTCCTCTGTTCAATATCTGTGAAGTTGCATATGGAATACCATGCTTCATTTTGGTCCCTCTATTATGGGAGCTATAGCAACAAACTGGAACAAGTCCAGCAGAGGGTCACTAAGGTGGTTAGGAGGATGGATGATACAGTGTACAAAGAGATGCTGGAGGAGCTGAGGTTCTTGTTTAGACTGCAGCACTAAAGAGAGAAGAGGTACCTAACTACGATCTTCCACTACGTAAAGTAACATAAAGAAGATGCAGCCAGAGTATTCTCAGAGGCATGCAGCATAAGGGCACTGGTGACAAGGTGCAGCAAAGAAAATTCCAAGTAGGTAGAAGAAAAAAAACTTCACCTTGGAAATTACTAAGCCCTGGAATCGGTATCCTATAGAGGCTGTGGGATGTTAATCCTTGGTGATTTCCAAAACTTAACTGTAAAAAGCCTTGAAGAACCTGCTTTAACATGGAGGTTAGGCTTGCTCTGAGGAGGAAGTTGCATTAGAAGACTTCTAGCATGAAATCTGTATTTTTCTATGATTGTATATAAAATTTTCTTATACCATGGATAATTTTATTATACTTTTCTAATGTGGACATCTATTGTCATGTCTGGTTTTTATTTTTCTTTTTAAAATTCAGGTATTAATTTATTCACTGTTTATTTGGATGGTATCAGCCCGATTTCTTTTAAAATAGTATGCTATAACTTTGTTTACTATTTCAAATACTCTTTTTCTTTACTGAATATATGCAGAACTTTTGAATCATAGAATCAAAGAATAAGGCCTTTTGGAAAAGACCTTTTCCACTACCTTTGTCACCAGGTCCCTTGCCCCACTGAGCCCCTAACCTTCCTTGCCCTGGCAAGGTACTTAGAGAAACCTTTTGTGCTGCCCTTCACCTCCTTTGCTAGTGTCAGCTCCAGCTGAGCTTTGGCTTTCCTCACTCCATTTCTACATGAGTGGGCAATGTCTTTGTATCCCTTCCCCGTAGCCTGTCCCTGCTTCCACCATCTGTGTATTTCCTTTTCGTGTCTGAGCTCAGTCAGGAGCTCCATGTTCATCCATGTTTGCCTTCTGCCAAGCCTCCTTGACATTTTGCCTGTTGGAACGGACCGTTCTTGTTCTCTAGGAAGCTATACTTGAGGGGCAATAAATAAACTAGGCCCAGGCTATAAACCACTATTTGCTTTCTTTTCTTATACAGAGATTACCCACATTTTCTAAAATTTATTAGGGATTTTTAATTAATATTCAATGCCTTTAAATGTTTAATTTTATTATGTTATTTATTAATTGTCCTAATTTTTCTTAAAGACTTTGGAATCTTCTGCTAAGTACTTTGAATACATATACATTAATGTATTTATAAGCCTTGTGCATTAAATCTTAGTAAAGCTGAAGGCATGATTGCCTCCAGAATCATAAACAAATAGAAAATAATTCATGGGGACACCTCACAAATTTATCTAGCCCAGATTGGTGCTCCTAAACATAGAAACTGAAACTGGTAGATGCTTCTCTTACTTGTTTTTTAACAGAATCCAGTCATTCACATTCTAGTGCTTACCCTGTCTTACATTTAATTTTTCTCAAATTTTAGCTCATTCCTTTTTGTTCTATTCCCCATAGACATGGAGAACCTTCCTTTTTGTGACAACCTTTAGCATATATGTACATTGTTATTTTTGATCTCTTCAAGTTTCCTCCATTCTAAATAAAGGAAACTCAATCAATTCAGTCTTTTCTTCTGGGGATTTTTTTTTCTAGATTGCTTATCACTATTACTGCTCTCTTCTGAACTTTCTCTAATTAGTGCCCATCTTTTCTGAAGCACAGAACTCTAAGTTAAACATGGTATTCCAGCTGAGTCCTTTGCATTATAGAAAGGAAATATTTTTTTGTGCTCTACATACAGTGTTTCTGTATCATAAAGAGAATTACTTTTTTTTTTTTTTTAGTACTCTGAGGGTTTCAACTTTGTTCAAAGGGAGACCTCAAGGAATCTTAAAGGGAAATTTTGGGGTTAAATTGAATTTACTTATGGTGTTTCTCAAAATCAGTCTGTTTCAGCCATTGGTTTTCTAGTTATGAAATGTGCATGATACAGAGTTATATCAATAATGTACAAGCAATAAAGATGTTGCACAGAAAGTGTGGACAAGTTTGAGAAAACAAAAGGCTTCATATCTGTGTTCACATGGCTGAAAACAAGTTTTTTAAAAATGCATTTGCTGTGTTACAATACATGTAGGACATGCATGTTGCAGTTAACTCTCTCACTCTTTTTGTCATGGTGAAGTGGTGTCCTGATTTCGGTTGGGATGGACTTAATTTTCTTTCTAGTAGCTGGTATAGTGTTATCTTTTGAATTCAGTATGAGAAGAGTGTTGATAACACACTGATGTTTTCAGTTGTTGCTGAGTAGTGTTTAGACTAAGTAAGTCAAGGATTTTTCAGCTTCTCATGCCCAGCCAGCAAGAAGTTGGGAGGGGACACAGCCAGGACAGCTGACCCAAAGTGGCCAAAGGAATATTCCATACCATGTGACATCATGCCCAGTATATAAACTGGAGGGAGTTGGCCTGGGGGGATCTCTGTTCAGGAACTAACTGGGCATCGGTCAGCGAGTGGTGAGCAATTGCATTGTGCATCACTTGTTTTGTATATTCCGATCTTCTTATTAGTATTGTCATTTTATTATTGCTATTGTTATCATTATTAGTTTCTTCCTTTCTGTTCTATTAAACTGTTTTTTTCTCAACCCACAAGTTTTACTTGTTTTTTCCCTGATTCCCCCATCCCACTGGGTGGGGGGGAAGTGAGTGAGTGGCTCTGTGGTGCTTAGTTGCCAGCTAGGGTTAAACCACAACAAGTGGTTAAATGCTGTTGTAACTACTGACCTCAGTCGAGAGCCAGTGATGAGCTACCTGCACTAGATGTTTGAACTAAGTACATTTAGGAAGATACAGAATAATATTAAATTTACTGTAACAGTAGGTTCAAGAAAGGAGACATTTTCTTTGGAACAAACACTGAGTCTGCAAAAGCAAGTGAGAGAACATTTCCTTTTCAATGAGGCAAAGCATCAGTCAAATACAGGAGATTAATCTGATCTCTGAAAGTTATTTGCATCTCTGGGAAGTAATACCACACTTAATATAATGAAAATTGCCTACTGAAATATACTAATTTTGACGGGAAAAGATTAAATTTGTCTAGAATCAGAGGACTTCAGAGTGCAAACTGACTGTTTTACCAGGCAGATGTATATGTTTAATGGCTGTAGTTTGAGACACACACTGATATCTAGAAATTATTTAAAATAGGAATGTCTGGGAAAAAGCTAGAGACACCTTTAATCTTAAATGGTGGCTTTTCATTTCTTCACCCATGTATTTTCTGAAGATTTTAACTGCATTGCTTAGTTTGGATGCTATAAATACATACTTTTATTTGCATTTTACCTTAACCAAACTTGAAGTAAGAATGATTTTAAAGTAAATGTCTAGTCAGCAAGTCTTCATCTATTAGCTAAATAAGGAGTCATTCTCCTCAATTACTGGGGCTAGCTTAAGAAGTGTTTAGCTCCTGGGAATATCACCAAAGCTGAGAGTGTCACCAGAGAGGCTGTGCAGGCCAGGTGGAAAACTGGTATTTCAGTCAAAACAGGAAGAACAACTTTGGATAAAGGTGTTAGAGAAAATGCTTAAATCCTGATGGCTCCCAGGGAGTTTGTCACTGATTATCATGGAGAAAAAAGTAGTAGGAGGAGCTTGATGTGCTGCCTTGTGGATTATTAATACAAGATGTCATATTACGAAGCCATAAACAAAGAAAATGGGATCTCATTATTGCATTCACTGTGATTTTCCTCCCTGTATGGGGAGAAGTTTTAGAATTGCATACAGCTTCTTGGAAAGGCTTTATATGGACTCAAACATATAGTTCTGCTGTTCTGGTAAATAAGCTTAGGACATGAGTGCAATGAAGGGCCACTGAAATAATAAAAGTACCAGACATCTTATATTACAATATTAGAGAGTCTCTGAAAAAAAATTCCAGCAATTGTAAACTGTGGGAAAAGCAAAACCCAGTTCCTAGTTAAAGGATGGTGGTGGTACAGTTATAAGTCACAAATGAGGATATCCTCGTCATATATATGTTAACATTAAAAGAAAATTCATAGCCATTACGGCAGGAAGAGTCTGGAATGGAGTCTTATAAGGTGAGAATAATGGAGACTAAAAAACCTTATTACTTCTAATATTGAGATTAATAAATATATGAAAATAGGAGATGATTTGGTGTCCCAGTATCAGAGACTATGCTCAGTGATCCACGTAGTCACTCTTATTTTATACAGAGACTGTTACATGACAGCCTCCCCCACTTTCTCGTCACGGTATCAGGGAAGAAATTAATGTTGTCAGGTTTATATTCCAGATACAACATGTTTCCTTGTATATGTATGAAGAGCAATCCAAGGGTGTACTTCTGGCAACGTCCCATTTTCTTATACCAATGTGGCCACCTTTTACTGGAAGCTGATAGAGTTTAGCAGAGGAGATGAGGGTTTTCCTGTGCCAGGGAATGGTTCTGAGCACATTTTATTCACTAATATAAGCATAGCCTATATTTCTTAATTTCTCAGATATCATTATTTGATAAAATCTACTCTTCTCATGCTACTTATACGTATAACAGCAGTAATATGATATTTATTATTATTTGGGAGGGGGAAGGAGTGTGCTTGGGCATCTACGGAAGGAGAGGTATCTTAGGACTGCTTAACATGCTGAGGTGCAGATAGTCGGTACCCATTTAATCTATGCCCCAAGTCAAAGTGCCATGAACCAGTTCTGCTCAGTCTAATAGAGGACTACAATAGAGATTGAGTTTCACACACTGAAGACAATCTTTAAGATGTTATCCTACTGATTTTGATTGAAAGTTTATAAAATCTTGCTGCTTGATACATTTACTGACATTTAACATGATTTATTCTATAGGCTTTTGTACCTGTAACCATGTTGTAACTAGGGAATGGTAGCCCTGATTTTTTCATGCAGTTTCCCTCCCCCTTGTTGCTCTACAACAAAGTAGCAAAACTCTAAGGAACCTGCTGTGGTATAGAATGGATTCTCTTATCTTCATCTGTATCCCTTGTCAATATTTTTTTGCTATATTAAATTTACCCAGATTTTATCATGTGAGGTTGGCTGTCTCAGTTGTTAAAAATAACTTCAGGAATTTTAATCTTCAGTGTCATGTTGTGTGCATCTCAATTAATATAATTTACACACAAAAATTATGAATCATGTATGAATTGTTATTCATGCTAGATATGAAGGTATATGTATATGCTTATGCAATGTTTTCTTATGCATATTGTTATTCATAACAGTATTAAACATTCATATGCTTTTGGGTGTACCAGGAGCTATCTCATCAAGCTAATAATTAGGCATTAGGGATAAACTCATGTCTCCATGGCCTGAAGCTCCCATTTTTTATTCAAAATTATGCCAGAATGGTTTACATGCACCTCGTCTTTCTGAAAGTGAGAGTAGATTTGCTATAATGTACATATTAGAGAAAAAGCTAGAGTACAAAATGCTTTTTCCCTCACTCACCACAACTTTTGGCAGCTGAAGATGCTGTAAATGGAAGGATATGGAGAAAAGGACTGGGAATATTTATGCAGAAATCAGAGACTGGTATAATAGGAATAACATGTTTGACTGGCATGCTCCAGAGCACTTATAGGACAGAGTACAATACGTTCAGTTCACAACCAATTTACAGAATGTGTACTTCTCAGGAAAAAATGTCAGTATATGTTACTGCTGTAATTAGCAGTAATGATATTTTTATTTCTAATAAGGAAATAATATCCATATTATTGTATTTCAAATATAAACCAATAACTTAAAAAATTTAAAAGCCTACCCTGACATGAAAAGAAAAATATATTCATTTTCTTTTGCAGTGATGCCTGGAGCAAGACAAGTAATAAATTAAATACCTACCATAAATATAATGTATTTTAACATGCAAAAGCCAGGATAATGAAAAGCTAAGGTTTCATCAGCTAAATTAAAGGATCTAGAACTTATTCTTTATATTTTTATTCTGGTATGCTTTTGCCTTAAGTGGTAAATCTCAATTATTTCATTATGAGATTATCTGATTATTTAATTATTTAGTTGTTTCTTAATTTGATTGTTTAATTTGGAACACAGATTGCACAGAAATATGATTATAGAGCATGCTCTCAATTTTTGTGCGTAATTGCACAAATACATTTAAGTACAAAAATTATATATATAGGTTTACGTGCACTTTCACATATGCACATATGTTAATATATGTGTAGCTGTCCAGGTGAGTACAAGTGTGAACAGTATCTAGTGCATTGGTATGTGTCTTCTACTATTTATACTAATGATTAAAAGAATCCAAATCTTTCTATCTGGCTGAGGATGTTTTTGAGCAAAGGGGAAGGAGACCTGGTATACTGGACTCTGGAAGTTCCCAAGTCTTACATAAACTCAAAGAGTTCCACATGATCTCTTATGTTTCTTGCTATGGTCCCCAGCTATATACATCAAGATAATCCAAATTTGTGCCACATCTTTTACCTCTGGGGATTTGCACTAACTACATATCAGATTCTGCCCATTAATCATTCCTGATGATTATCACAAATTAAAAGCTTAATTATTAGGTGGGATCATTTACAGTTTTGCATCTAATCTGTTGTAGAAGTAATACAGAGAATCTAACAACTAAACACATTGACCAACACTGTGAAACAATATCTTTGATAGAGTGGTACCTATATTAAACTCTGTAATACTCAGCTTGATTGTCATGATGACAAGCAGACATAAAACTACTAAAGTCTGAACTCTCAGCTGAAATGTATTACATGATCTGATGATTTTAGCAATTTTTTTCAAATGAGGAAAACCACTGGGCAAAAATGAATGTTGAGTGTCATTTTCTCACTGTTTGCTCTTTTTATTGTGCACATGTCTTTCTGTAGAAGGACAGAATTAATCTCAGGTATCTACAGTTCACGGCATTTGGAACAGTTGGCAAATATACTGTTAATTTTCCATCTATTAGTTAGTGGAATGTACTTACAGAAACAGTCATAAAATAGATCCATTACTAAACAAACTATATAAGGATGTTTTGGCCCAGGGCACTGCCTTCTGGTTATCTCTAGAATATAACCTTATCTATGCTAATATACTATGTTAATATTAGAAGCTCTTATGCACAAGACCCATATTTAGATTTCCCTGGATTTGATCATTTATAAATAATTTAGGTACTCTGTAGGTCTCTTCCCAGTCCATAGCTCTTTTTCAATGGAGATGCAGATCTCTGAAAAACAGAATTTAAATAAACTTGCTGTCTTCTCTAAGGTACCTCAGTAAATGATTTTTTTGCCATTTGTAGTTAAAGTTCATAAGCATTGGTTCGACATGCAATCACAGGATCTCAACACTTGCTTAAGTTTGCCTTTGACTGAGCTGAGTTTAACTTGTTTTTACAACTGGCTGAGGGATCACTGCCTCACCTGATTTATTTAACTGAAGCTCTGAATGCCATCCATAACAAAAGTCTGACAGGCATGGCAAAAGAGACAATTGCCCTTTCTGGCAGCTGAAGTTGGGGGAGGCTCCTGTGCACCTTTCACGCTTCAGCTGGGCATCAAAGACAAGGAAGTAGACTGTGATAAGGAAACTTAAAAATAGACCCATGGCAATCCCAAGGCTGAGGAGATAATCAGCATTGAACTTCCAGCAAAGAGGGACAACTGACAACCTGCTATGACCCCACCATGCATCTGCTTGAGGAAGACTGGTGCCACTGGTCTTTGGGCCCAGAGAGTTGAGCATAACGCCCAAGGGAAGAGGCAGCTATGAGTAAGTTTTCTTGCATAACAGTTGTAAAGACATTATTATTGAGGCTGTTCAGTATTAGTTTGGACTTTTAAGTGTTATTGTTGCTGTAACTGGGGGAATAACTGTTGGGAATTTTTGGGTTGTTTTTGTTTGTTTGTTTGTTTGTTTGTTTTCTTTTCCTTTGCTAATATTTGAGTTAGCAAAAAAGTCTTGGGTCCACATACATGCAATGTGTTCTTTTTTGCCTATAATGAGTTTTTGAGTGTAACGCTACCTTTGGGAGATCTTCACAAGTGTAATACAGTCTGTTCCCACAGCCTAAAAACACTATGTCCTACTGCATCATAGATACGTAATCCTACATGTAGAATTGAGAATTTTACAGCAGTCAATTTGGTATTTTTAAAATATCACAGAATGGTTGAAGTTGGAAGGGACCTCTGGAGGTCATCTGGTCCAACCCCTCCTGCTCAAGCAGGGCCACCTGGAGCCAGTTGCCCAGGACCATGTCCAGATGGCTTTTGAATATCTTCAAGGATGGAGACTGCACAGCCTCTATGGGCAAGCTGTGTCAGTGCTTCAGTGCTTGGACAGCCTCACAGTAAAAAAGTGTTTCCTGATGTTCAGGTGGAAGGTCCTGTGTTTCAGTTTTTGCCCTCTGCCTCTTGTCCTGTTGCTGGGTGCCATTGAAAAGAGCCTGGCTCTGTCTTCTGTACAGTCTCCCTTCACGTATTTGTACACATTGATTAGATCCCCCTGAACCTTCTCTTCTCTAGGCTAAACAGTCCCAGGTCTCTCAGCCTTTCCTCATAGGAGAGATTCTCCAATCTTTTCACCATCTTAGTGGCCCTTTGCTGGATTCTGTCCAATATGTCCCAGTCTCTCTTGTACTGGGGAGCCGAGAACTGGACCCAGCCCTCCAGGTGTGACCTCTCCAGTTCTGAGTGGAGGAGAGGGATCACTTCCCTCAACCTGCTGGCAACGCTGTGCCTCATTGCAGCTTAGGATACCATTAGCCAAGGGCACATTGTTGACCCATGTTCAACTTGGTGTCCACCAGGACCCCCAGGTCTTTTTCTGCTAAGCTGCTTTCCAGCCGTGTGGCACCCAGTGTATGCTGGTGCCTGCATTTATTCCTCCTCAGATACTTCCTCACCCAGTATGCTACCCATTACACTACACAATCACTCAAATCCAACATGTTAATTTTACATTGGCCTATTACATCTAATGAACTCTAACTCACAGAGAAAGGCGGTATAGTTTTCTTCATTAAATTTGGATTTTGTGAATGGATATGCTTACAAAATTGTGTTAAAGAGAGTTTACAGTTTATATGGTTATTCAGTAACCAATTGACATCTTAATTTTTTTGTTTTTAAACGTTCATCCTCAGTAGGAGAAGGACAATTCTGTCAGAAATGGCAACTCCCTACACTTCCTCTTTTTTCTAAAGAGGAAGCACACCCTGCACTTCAGAAGAGTACTCCTGGCAGCCCCTTCATAGACAGCCAACTTTTTAAAAGTCATTTTTCTCTGATTTCCACACTTGCTTTCAGTGGCTATGAACTATATTTTTGTCTAGATGTGTACTGGGACTGAACCTGTTTTATGGGGAGAAGAGTCTCTGTATCATTCTTTCTCCACGAGGATATCTAGAGACTTGCCAAACATACACAGCTGTTAAAGCTATGGCAAGGCAAGGTTAGAACTTGAGACCAAGCATCTCACAGCTCTTCAGTGTGGAATCCACAATGTAAACACAAAACATACTATCCCGCAACTTGTGGAGTTCCAAGTTCAAAAACCTTTTAACCCTCCTATTCATAGCTTCCTCTAAACTGATGTTCCAATGCACACTTTAGTGTATCCTGAGGTCCCAGTCCTTGTCAGAGTGCAATGTGGTTCTCACCTATCCTAGAGTCCTTGGTTTCTTGTGAATGGAAGCTATGTTCTTAGAGGAAAGCAAGACGTACAGAGCATGTGTGGTGAGGAAGGGCCAAAGAACGCATCTGGACCTGGTGGCCTGCAAACACTGCTACATCCCCTGGTTTTGACAAAGCCACAAGTAAGCATTCCTTTATTAGACCTACTATTGTGAAGATTGGCAAAGGATTTCTAGTGTGCAGTGTTATCATTATTTTCTTCTATGCCATTGCTTCTTTCATGAGCAATCTCTACAGTTGACTGTATATTGTGTATATAGGATGTTCACATTTTAGTTCCTTTAAGACCCATGATGAACTGGAAAAACATAAAATTAAACTATGTTTATACTTAATACTTTTTCTTGAGAACTTGCTAAAATAACTTTGATTTCTAGCAGATGAAGTTTGAGCTCAGATGTCTATAATCCTGAGGAAAGCAAATTCAAGTTTATATTTTTTTTCTTAATGTTTCCCCCATATTAATGCACATGACAACTGTATAAAATATGTTGACTGCCAAAGATTCATAATATTTACAGTAAGATATGTATACCTTTACAGGAAAATCAATACAATCATCAAGGAAGTTTTTTTCTTCTGATGTGAAAATCACCATTAAGATAATATCACTTTATTTAGACATTTACTATTCAAAACAGAACCGCGTAATTCTTTTAAACATAATAACTTGGCCTTTAATTTATTATAAAATAATAGTGCACTTCATTTTACTATGGTTAACAATAGTAAAAATAGGTAAACATTCATTGGTCATGCCGTTCTGACTCCTATTTTTATTCTGGCAAGACTCTACCTGAGATAAATTAAATAAATGGGTGTGCTTTCTTCTTACACTTACATTATAATTACACTAATTTATTCCATACTACCTTTCCGTTCCTATTTTTGAGCAGCTGAATCTCAAAATTAAGATTTCTTGAAAGAAAAGCAACAATAAACTGTGAAAGAAAGACTTTAAATGATGAGTTTTGGTAAACCTTGTAATTCTCTGCGTGATATACAATGAAATTTTGAAGTACATTTTAAAATCAATATTTTACACTCATTTTAAGGCATTTCTGTCTGGAAAACACTGATGTGATTTATGGGTCAAGTGCAGATTATTTAGGTCATTTGAAGTCTAGTGATAAAATGTCATGGTTCTTTTCATGGTCTTACTACTGACTCCTTCTTGATAACTACAGAGGAAGATAATCTTTTGGTTTTATTTCTTCTAACATGCAAGGAAAAATGAAATTTACCAAATTAGTTTTATTAAGTGATGGAAAGTACGAACAAACAAACAAACAAGTTTATTTGCTGACCTCTATATGTGTCAGATCTTTTGTCCATAGGCTGGTGTGAAAAAGAGTCAAAAGCAAAGGAATAGAGGACAGAAAAGAAAAACATGTTAACAAGAGGACTAAATTATGAGCAAGGTTAATGTCAGAGATTGTCAGCTCTTTCCTTATAGGTACATGTGTCTCTTTGTCTCCTCTTTCTAGGAAGGCTAACTGAGGAGATATAAATTCTCAGATAGCACATGTGGAATAAAAGACAAAGTGTACAAAAGATTATTATTAATGTTGCTCTAATGGATTGTAAAAATTAGGGAGCTGTAATATACTGTTCTAACTGTCATAATTCTATGCATAACTCAAAGTAGGGGTTTTTTTTCTGTACAGGCTATATAGTACTGCAACAATTTTCCAGGTCAAGAAACTTTTCGTCACTCGACTAACATCCTTTCTTGGATCTGTTCAGTTTAATATCCTTGAAGTTATTTAACTTCAAGTAGGATTTTCTTTCCTTCGCTAAGTGATGTGGAGTGGCTCAGTCATTATTCCCCAAGGTCAGAGTTTGTGGTTTACACTGATTTCATACACTTTGCCTTGTGCTTTGAATTATTCCTTTTTTGCATTGTCTTATGGGACACGTACACCTTCCCTCAACAGTTCAGTCTACTATTAATTCTGTGCAATACATAGAAATGTTTTGCTTTCACTTCACTAATCTAGTCACTATGAAGTTGTGTAGAAGAGTTTACATGGACATAGAGATTTTGTTCTTTTGAAAAGTATTTTTCAAAGTTGGGATGTTTTTATTACCTTTTTAATAACAATACAACTGCTTATTTACTTTTCCAATTCTAACAAATGACGTTCCATTACTTAAATACCCGTACATACATAATTATGTATATGAAATCTTAGAATATCTGTGAGATAGCAAGAATGTAATAATGCTAAGGATAGGCAAAAGTTTTATAACAGAAGCATTTTTTGTTAAAATTATGTATTATAGAATCTTACTTTATATGAGAATTGCTGAATTGTCAGACTCATTAAAAAAAAAAAATTCTAAGGTTAATTCTGGAATCCTAAACAATATTCTGAGTATCACTTAAGCAGGACCGTCAAAATTATTTGACCAGTGGAACAATGGAAAAATCTACCTTTTCAGTAGGCCATCAAAAGTACAGACATTTAAAATTAGTCTATTTTATGACTTCCAGGAGTTGAATTGTGTTTTTTAATGTTTACATTTTCATTCTTTCTTTTCTCTTTAATAGACCATATTTTGATGTTGACTAGATTACCTTTCATATGTCATTTTCTCCTCTCACAAAATATGTAGACAGCTAGGTCAGACGTTCGTATTAAGGCATTCAGATACAATACCTAAACTAGGAAATACCCTGGACTGCCTCTATTGCCGATAGAAAGAGATGCACTCTTCCAAATCATTCAGATCTTGCAAGGATTGAATCATCCTTGAATCTGTGGACCTTTGAAATTCTCTCCAAAGTTAGTGCATTCATGTATTTTTGTGACAAAAGTATTTTATCCACAGAAGACAAACATTTTGGAATTTAAGTTTCGTGCACTAAAATTTAATTTAAAAATAGTTTGGACAAAATGTGTAACCATATTTTGTGAAAAAAAGGGCACTGCAGGTTTTTTTGGGGTATCCTTCTCAGTTTCTACTGGGATGCAGAGAATTTGCCAAATGTACACTTGAGATACAGTGAATTTGAGAGGTTAACAGCAGTAAATGGGTGTGTGCTGGAAGGAACAGAAGAGCAATTGTACAGTAAAAAAAAATTCTAGTTATCTCTGAAATTTTTCAAAATTCAAAAACAACTAATAGTGAAGCTTATTCTTACAGATTCCCTAGGGCTGTATTAGCTCATCTGGAGCTCTGAGTTTTGTGACAGAGTGTTAAATTTTTAGCTTCTGTTACAGAAGTTCCAGTGAAGATTCTTCTTCTTTTTTATTTAAATAAATTATTTTAAACTTTTGGTTTACTGTTTGGTTGAACTTAATCTCTTCACTGACACCTCTTATATATATGTACCTAGCATTCATTCACCTCAGAAATAATTTTAAAAACCCACAGATAAAACCCCTTCTTTAAAAAAAAAAAAAAATCACTCTCACCTATTTACACCTTTAGCATGTTGAGTTTTAGCACAGACTCTATGGACTGGTGAATCCCTTGCCAGTCCTTTACATTCTGAAGCAGAAGCAGCTTTGGTGGTCTTACTCTTCTGTGAGTTAGCTGGCAGTAACGTGTGTGGAGGCTCATTTCTTTGCATTGCCAACACATGAACTGGAATAGCTGAAACAGTGTTAAAAAACAAACAAACAAACAAAAATACAGTGCATATTCATTCTTTAGCAAAAAAGGAAACACAGAATCAGAAAGTGCTCAGAGGATAAAGTCTGATTCTTCTACTTTGGGAGACGTATGACTGTATTCTCTGCTCCAGAATAGTTTGCAAAATTTTGGTCTTTCCCAGGCACCACAGTATTTTAAGTTAGAATTTCTGTAACTGTGGTCTTAATCTGTAGACCCTTTGCTGAACGCTCACTGAAAATTGTCTGCTCTAGGAGGACAATTTACTTCCTACAGAGTTATAGGATTTTGATTCACCTGTGAATCATATGATGGCTCTCTCCCAACTCCTGTGCTTGTATTTCCCTTCTGCAGCAGTAAAGTGGACTTCTGTGCATGCAGGCTTTCATCCAGCATTAGTGTAAGGCCATGGAGGAGGATCCGTACCACAGACCCAAAGCTTGGAAATGCTCCAGATTTCGCCAGCTAAGATACAGTCTATGAAGTGTATGGTTGCACACAGCTGTCTATCTTTTCTTTCTGGCTGCATGAGGGACGAATAAATAAATAAATAAAGCAGTAGGAATTAAGATAAATATATTGTGTAAAAGACAAAAGTATGTATCTCAGTAGAAAAAAAGAAAACATTGAAATACTTTCCCACAATAATTTCTATTTTATTTTGACTGATTATGCACTCTTTGCACCTGTCATGAGGGTCAATTGCAAACGAAAATGGAAATGGAATCTGTGCAATTGCCAATTGAAAAGGGGAAATATACAGCACAAAATGGGACCATTGATGAGAAATTCAAGACTCCCACTCTGCTCTGTTACTGATGAAAACATGTGGTTCCAGAGAACTTTGTCATATATAGTATTTTACATTGTTTATAGACCAACAGTCTTTATGGTTTCAGTGAAACTGCGTTAGCTTAGGTTCAACCATCCTATTTTATTCTTGATGTTTTGTCAGTGTGAAACCACAAAGTTTTAATGACACTCCTGTACCATTGTTTAAGACCCAAGAAGGGAAGCCAGACTTTGTTTATTAGGGATGTGGATGAAGTATTTCATATTTCAGTTGGTCATATACAATGCCAATAAACCTGAAGTTTCAAATACCTGTTCCTAGTCAAGTGGGCAGTGGTTTCCAGGGAGTTTAGCTGTCCTATACACTGAAATAATAAACTCAGTTGGAAGAAGAATATAAAATTCATAAACAGTATTAGACATAGAGTAGTCTAGGAAATGGAGTTTCATCTATAAATTCTTGACTGTAAGTGGTGAAACAGTAGAAATCATAAATAATACAGGATTTTATGTTTTGCGTTGTGTGAGTTTTATAGAGCTCAAATGGAACATAATAAGGAAACAGCAAAGCTCTCCCTGGGTACTTTGTAAGTTGTGGGATGAATTTTCCTCACTGATGCCAAGTGAGCTTTTTCCCCCCACTACAATATTCATATAAACAGCAGGGATGACTTTAATTTCATAAAAGCTATATATAACTGTAATTATAAATAACAAGAATTGATTGATATATACCTGACCTAACATAAATTCTGTTTAAAAGGATAACCCTGTGTGGTCCAAATTCTAGGTTTTGAGAAGTCCTTTAATGCCTTGCAATTATATGTATGTTTTGCTGGAACATTTTCTAAAATTTAAATGATATGTCTTCAAAAATGCATGGGATAGAGAGTGAGATTATGCAGAGAGACAATTAAGAAAGTATTTAGTAAGACGATAAGACAGACTGTGGTGATCAGGTGCAGGGCTCAGTCAGACCAGCTCCATTTTAGAAGTGACCAACCCCTTTTACACCTCTTTCTATCTATTCTTCCTTTGTTCCTCCCTGATCCCATTCCCCTGAAATCAATCTGAATAGCTCCGATGACCCTCTGCAACACCCTGGACCCTCAGGTTTGCATCTCTATCACCTGCAAGCTCCTGGTTTGCCTGCAGTTTCGTGATAGGCAATCAATTAGTGTGACTTGCCAGGTTTTTTTCCAGTTATTGTCTCCCTTAGTGTTTGTCTGTTAGCTCTGTGTCTCTGCATGTTTTATTATTTTCCCCTTCTTGTCATACCATTTTGACAAGGTCCTTGATCACATAATCTTACAGAAATAAATGTTCCCACATTCTATATACCCTTGCCAATTAGTGACTGACCAGCTTTAGTTCTCCATATTGCCTCCCTTATAATTTGCTGATCACGTTTGTGTCTCAGTATGTTTGTTTATGGCTTCCTTCTTTTCTTATTATCCCCTTTCACATTAAAAAGGTCCTTGACCAGATACAGGAGGGAAGGAGGGAGCAGACACTCTCTCTTTCCGTATATCCTTACACTTAGAGTCTCAAAAATTTCTCTTCAATTAACATGATGTCTTCCTCTTAGCAGAGCAGCGGTCACCTGTACAAGCAAGTGGAATCACAGAATGGCTGAGGTTGGAAAGCACCTCTGGAGATCATCTAATCCAAATCCCTGCTCAAAGGGGTTCAGCTAGGGCAGGCTGCTCAGGGTCATGGCTTCACAACCTCCCTGGGCAACCTGTTCCAGTGCTCAACCATCCTTACAGTGTGTTCCCCCCTCCTTCCCTGCTGTCCTGGTTTCAGCTGGGATAGAGTTAATTGTCTTCCTAGTAGCTGGTACGGTGCTGTGTTTTGAGTTCAGTATG
>JANXJC010000055.1:24338089-24364621 GCA_027564655.1 Leptodon cayanensis
ATCCAAATCGTCAATAAAGATATTAAACAGAACGGGGCCCAACACCGAGCCCTGGGGAACACCACTTGTGACCTGCCTCCAACTGGATTTCACCCCATTCACCACAACCCTCTGGGCTCGTCCATCCAGCCAGTTTTTCAACCGTCGAAGCTTGCTATGTTCCTTGTATTCATAGCCTTTTCCTTGGGTGTCCATATAATAAAAGGGAAAGGTAGTCTCCCTACAACTGGATCTACTATGACTAGGACTGAAGAGCAACTTCAAGTTTCTAGTTTAAAAAAAAAAAGTTTAAGCAGTAATATATACTTTTCCTATAGGATTAAATTCTTAACTCTAATGCACAAAGGACTGACTAACAGCAGAAATCAGTCTTCTCTTTATGGGAAGTAGTCAAACTTACAATTTCTGTTTGAGTTCATACCAAGTGAGAGAGAGAGAGAGGCTAGAAAAGGAGATGCTAGCGTGTTACTACGGTAACGTGAAAAAAGAAAATCCATGGTGGTAACTAGTGATGTAGCAAATGTCTACGAACAGGTTCTGTAACTTAGTCTGCAGGATAACTGGGAGTTTAGCATGGAATAATCATGCTGATACTGCCAATATGTCTATAATTTAGCTCTAAAAAGACAGTTTTGTAGCAATCACTTTCTCTTTTTTTTTTCCACATATTAGTAATCTACCTATTTTTCAAAACCAAAGCAAACAGTTGAACACTGATGCAAATTAAAAACAGAACACTGAAATTATTATGTCCACAATGTTTAATTTATCCAGCTCAAATTTTTTCTTTCAGTAGGGCTAAAAGAGTCAATAGACTTCATTATCACACTCTTATTCCAACATTTAAAGCATGCTGAAACTAGTGTCTCAATGCTTCCTTGTAGAACCAGCAGTGATAGCATTTTAAGCATCCATCTTCAAATTCTCTAAATACTTTAGCTTGCAAATATAAATACATCGTTAATAATTAAATTGCTTGGATAACTGAAAAAATAAAATAGTGCCTGAATATAAGCACAGTCATCACATATGAACATTAGGTTTATTTATGAAGTCATGCAGAAATGTAATTTTCATTTTCCTTTGGTCAGATTGAGAAATTGCTTTCTACCACCCTCAACAAAACAGGACACCATTACCTCTGGAAAACATGCAGACATTGACAATTGAGTAAATAATTACCTGGCATTTGAAGAATGTAAACAACTAGTAAAATGAATTATATGTGATATTCAAGAAGCCAGAGATATCTGATGGTGAAATCAATAAAAAATAGGTATAACCCTACCCTTTTTTTCACATTTTAAACTATTCTAGATGAGAAAGTAGACTTCAAAATGAGAGTATTTCTAAGAAAACTAAATATATTTTAAAATGTCAAGATTAAGCACTTTTTTTTTTAACTACTTTCAATACTTTCCACAATACACATGTATTTTT
The DNA here is from genome assembly GCA_027564655.1 of Leptodon cayanensis. Lineage (NCBI taxonomy): Eukaryota > Metazoa > Chordata > Aves > Accipitriformes > Accipitridae > Leptodon > Leptodon cayanensis. The sequence continues at coordinate 24,339,530 of JANXJC010000055.1, forward strand.
TCACAATTAGCATGATTCTGATCAATGTTTTACATTTAATAATCTGCAGTTTTTAAAATGGAAAACAGTCCTTCCTTTTATTCTCCTGTGGTCTGGGGTATTACATGTAAAATATGTTTAAGTACACTGTAATTATCAATCTACTTCTGACCTCTTCACTCATTCCCTTTTCTGTAATATGTGTTCTTTAGCAATACCACTCTTAAAAGATGCTTTGGCTACCCGTTAATGTTATTTTTCTTTATGAGGAACTGAACAAATTTATTCCTTCTTTCCAGATGGGAATTATGTAAAATATAAATTCTACTCTTGTGCTCCTTTGTGTACATATGAAGACTTTACAAAGTCTAATGAGAAGATCTAGGTAGGCCTCATGGTAGATATGTTTATTTTTTTAATAAAGGATTGACAATTATAAATTTTGAAACAGACTAGGGAAAGTTTTGTAAATCAAGTTCGAAGATACTGTCAATTTTAAAGTGTTATGTCCTGAATTATGAGAATACCTTTCATTGAAATACAGATTTGTAGTAGAAGAAATGTTCCTTGTATGTTTTCTCCCTGAAGCATACACTGTTTAAGTTGTATTCTTTAGGCAATCTGGATTTTAAACTGAGGGAAATTAAATGGCATTTTTAAAAATCCAGAGTATTTAATATAACATCTCTTATCATATGCAGGTGATCCTCAGAGAAGTTGGTTGTGTCATAAATTAGGGATTTGCCTTTGACAGAGTTTTAAATGAATAGGGAAGAGCTACCAGAGTAATCAGACAATAAGGGCATATATTCACAAGCAGGAACAGATATATGTTAGCTCTGCCTACAGTTAAAGCTTGTGGCAAGTCAGCCGATGTAAACACACACACAATAAAACTGCTTTAAACTGCATCTCTTATTAAAAATCATACCCCTATGGTTTATTTTTCCTATGCCATGAAGTTGTTTAAACTCATGATTTGATACTAGACAAGCTCTACTTTCAGTACCATTAAACAAACCAGATTTGTAATAGTAACAATTACAATAATGATAATGTGCAAATTGTTGATAGATTTGTAGTCTTATGTCATAGAAAGATGCTATTTCTGTTTTATGACCAGTTTCTCAAATTGTTTAGAACTGTTATGTGTCATTACTTTTTCAACCGGCCTTCCTCATTTTCATTTGAGATTTTGCCACGTCTTCCCCAGAACATAGTTCTTTTATCATAAGATTCAATGGTAAATTCCCAGTGAAGGGCAGTGAGAAGAAGGATAAGGAAATTTTGGTACCAAATGTGTTCTCAGGAGAGTTAAGAAATCTTTGTCTCTTTATGGTTTTAAAGGGTAATTGAAACTGCAAATTTTTCTTCTTAGTCAAGCCAAAATTAGATCAGATCTAAGACTTGCAGTCATGAGCAGAAAACAGATGGAACTACCTTGAAATCAAATAGAGTAGCCTCTAATAGTGAAATACTTTCGAACTGTTATCAGATGTTGCTTGATTGTGAAGTTAGCTCCTTTCTGCTTCACTGGATGGACATTTAATTACTTACCTTGTGTGGCCAATAAGAGTTCTGTGATCGTGGTAGGAAAGGAGACAGTTCATTCTGAAGCAAATGGCTGTCAGTAGGAAAGAATTACTAAGTTATGTTTTGTCCCAAGTGTTGTTGTTAGCTGGTGGGACCGTTCTAAAGAGAGATGAAATATCCTATTTGTGTAAAGGCAGGATTGCTAGATTACTTAGAAAAAAAAAAACCAAACAAACCAAAAAAACAAAACAAAACTCTATCATTTGAAGGGGAGACATTTAATCTGCAAACAGATCAAAGATGCAAAATTTGAATTCTACAAAAACTAGGAGTGTCACAAACTTCAGGCTTCCTGAAGTCCAGATTTTATTCCCTCTTTTAGTTGATCAGACCTTTTGAATAAATCACACACTGATGTTTCTAAAACTTTTGTTTATAGAGGAAACAAATAATTATGCTACTTTTTTTCCACAAATAAAGTCTCAGAAGAATGATAAATGCAGAGAGAAACTGAAAAACATTTTTTTGTGTTTTGTAAGTCATCAGTGAAAATATTCTGTGAAACAGCAGGGTAGTGGTCTTTACTGCCACTCAGAAGATTCTCCTCTTTCAAATTAAGTTTTGTCCGTGAGAAAAATTATCTTGACACCTGGTAAGACCATCTGTGCTAGTAGTTCTGTTTCCTCTGTGCTCTTAAAATGTCTTTGGATGTCAGCTTTCTGAATGTGGAGATACTACTTTAAAAATAGTACAAATAGAATAGCTCATATGTCCATAGTCATATATAGCCTTGCAACCCAGTAAATGTAGTACTGCATTAAGCTAACAATAGAGGCCACAAGGCTTGTCAGACTTCTTTAAAACTTTCTTCGCCAGTCTGGAGCTGTGTTTCATCTTATTTAGCTGTAACAAAAATTATCTAAGGTCCAGATGACTGTTATTTACCTTGTTTTAGCTGTTGCACAATTGTCACGTAGTGCTTATTACTGTAATTTTTTTTTACCTCAAAGATAGTAATAACAACTGTTTCTTCTGTACAGACTGAACTATCTAAGACCCTTGAATAATATGCAGCATGGTGGAGTATTCTCCATGGTGTGACAGCAGAAGCCTTGAAAGTACAGGCACAAGATAGTACTGGAGTTCTTGGAGTAGTAAACAACTAACCAATGGTCACTTACTGGTTATTAAAGGGATACAACCTTGGGAACTGCAGTAAAAGCAGTTTTAGTGGTAATAAAAAACCCAAAGAACAAGTGTAAAAATGTGTAAAACACATGATATATGGTAAATTTGCATGGAACTGTGAACCAGTGAAGAAAGCACAAGTCATTTCTGTATATTTGATAACATGCTGCAAGTGGACCTAAAAGCAAGGAAAAACAAACTGTGAACACTGTAGTCCTTCTGGAAAAGGATTTAGAGTACTGATGACCTTTTCTACACTCTTCCTGAGTGAACCCTTTTACTTTAGGACCCAGAAGGGCAGTGGAAAGCTAAGCATAATACAAGAGAAAGGTGTATCATTTGTAACTGTTGGGGAGGTACAGCTATATTATCTAATGAATATTCTACTTAGTCATTAAAAATTACTTTTACCTGTTGTCAAATAAGTTTGAGACCTGTGACCTCATGGCTAAATCCTTTAGTGAGAAATTGTTCATTCATATCTTGACTTTAAATTTCACAGTTTTATGACTAAGTCAAGTTCGCAGGTGCAGTCTGAAAGTCTCCTAATTATGAACTACTTTAGAAAATTAATAGAATGCTCATTATCTACTCCATTATGGGAGGATCAGAGGACACTGAACAATTCTCTGTACAACTATGTGCATTGTCTTTTTATGCTAAATTCAGATCTTGGCTATACCTTTGAAACTCAAGTAACGGTAACTACCCAGCTGCAAATCCAATTTTTGTGCTTCACAAAGTATTAAACAAATTAGGATGTTTCAAGTAGGGAGGAAATATTTCATTTTACTTTTTCAGTGGCTTCCACCTAATCTTTTAAAGTTTTATTCCAAAATAAAATCCAGAAGAGAAACCTATTTTTCCTGCTACACAAAGCTAGTTGAATAACTTGGTATTTGCCTATTTTATTTATTGTAACATGGAGTCTTTTATGTCTCAGAAGCGGTATGTCATTTAGAAATGTGGTCTATAAAAAAAACAAAAAAACACCCAAATTTTTCTCAGAGAAGAAGTTGTGTTGCATATACAGAAAAAAAACCAACCCCCAAACCCACACCACCTTCCAAATACAAATAAATGTAAAACAATATAGAATAAATTGTTTGAGTCCACAGACCAACAATGGTAACTGTCTTGCCTTCAGACAATAAACATGTCTTTTTTAATAGGAAACAGCTTTTCTGAAACTAAATTGTGTTATTGAAGGTAACTAAGTGTTTACATTTCCTGCCATTTAAAGCTAGGCCTACACATCTTACATCTAATCTCTTAGAAATTAGAGGGTGCAGCAGCCTCTAGGTGACTACAAGTGCGAAAGATGCTTATACTTTTATGCTGCCCTGTGAGACTAAAGATTGCCAAATCTTTGCCTCTTCTGTTTTTTAAAGCCTGTTTTGAATATATGGAAAATAATTTGGATAGAAATGGAGTACTGTAGCAGCATATAGAAGACTGAAAAACCTGTTTCTAATGTATTCAGGCAAGGAGAGAGGTACATAGTTTGAGAAAGTATGTATTAGCAAAGATTATAAACACTTCAGAAAAGTTCAGTGTAACATTTTTTATCATGTTTTTTGGGCATGTCTTCCCCAAACATAAAATCATTTCACTGTATCTTCTCAGTAACTATAGTTTTTTCTGTGATAATTGTAAATTAGCTGTATAGATATGCCTGTTGTACTCTGACAATAATTTCTATGAAGATCAGAAAGACTGTAGCCTTGTCACTGCAGACATTCCTCTAGAAAAAATCATACTCTCTCTTGATAGTTAATCAAGAAATGATATTTAACTCACTTTCCACTAAAGGCTTATCCATCCACTCCAGCACAACACAGACTTCAAAACAGCAGGTAATTTGTTGAATTACAGTACATGCTGTCTCTCTGTTCTATGAGAATCCATTAAGATCAATTAGTACTTCTATTTCCATAGAGCCTTTCATAACCATTTTCTCAAAGTACTTTGCAAAGATTAATACTGCATATTTTCATGTCACTTATAAATCATTATTTTGTTATTATTACTCACGAAATAATCAGTAACAGTCTAAAATTTAGGTTCTGAATTATCCTGGAGCAAATAACATAGCACGTTGATTGAGGATACTTAATAAGATACTTAATTCACAAAGCCCTGGTCAAATGATTCCTTCCTCCTACCAAGATTGAAGGTGCTGGCAGAAGCATCTGGTTAAAATTCCATCAACTGTCTGAGAGGAGGGTGAGAATAAGTAACTAATTCAATTAATGAGTTCAATTAATTTTACTTTTCATAATGCATACCTGAGTACAGGGGATTTTTTGATGGTTTTGGAGTGGTGGGTTTTTTCATTTGTTTTTAAGGGCAGGCATGTTTAGGTACTATGATGCTTTAATATTTTGTGAAAGCTTCACTCAGTTGCCACACCTGACAAGTGCAATGAAAGGCCAAGACTTTCTTCACTTTCAGTAACTGTAAAAATATGAATTCTTGCACTACTCTTTGTAAATATTCTCTTTCAAAAAATTGTGTCGATTAGAATCAAAAGACTACTGAAAGGACTTCTTTGTGTATACAGAATCTCTAAACTTCTTTCACAGTTGATTCTATTACAGCTCTCTGATACTGCCAGTGAATTTGTTTGTTATATGAAAGGTAAATATTTTTATTGCAAAACTCAGATACAAAGACAGTGAAATCACACTAGGTGTATTAGAAAAATGAGAGTATATACAAACAAATACAGAGGAAAAAAGTCTTTTTAGCCAATAATCTCATAGAATACTGTGGTTCGTCACACATTTTGTCTGAGTTTTGAACTCATTCTAATGAATTCACAAAAATAAAATACACTAACTAATGCATGTGTATTTTCCATTTGATCCTTGGCAGGCACGTGCTCATAATTTATATTTAGAAATTTCTGTGAAATATTACATATGTATGAAAAAATATTCATGTGTCTTCACCCTTCTCATTGGTTTAAGATTCACAATTAAGCTACACATCTGCAGTATATACGTATCTGAAGCTTGAATATTCTTTCTTAAAATGGTGGATGCTGACACTCCACTCATATAAGACATGCAGAAGTACTTTTGATCTGAAAAGGGCAAATATTAAGACAACTTGTATATTCCCTGCAAATTCATAAGCTTTCTTTCTGTAAAAGAAATCTGTATGTATGGACCTGTAACCACATGAAACATTAACTTTACTAAAATTCAGTTGTTCTGGCTGTCTCAATTTTAGCAGATTTGGGCTTAAAATTAGTAAAGAGATAACTAAATTTATAACTTGATCTTGCTGCACTTGTCTCTATTCTAAGATTTTAGAGCTACTATATTCACGTATATATGTTAGACTGATTTCTTTACTTTCTACAATCTGTATAACTTTTGAAAATAAAACTCACACAGGAATTTCGAGACCAGTCAGCATTGCTCATAATTTTCACTGGTTTAATGGTAAAATAATTATTGACTTCAATAGGAACACAGTTTAATAATACGCATCTTTCAGCCCTCCTCTCCCAGCTAAATTCTATATCCTTTTAGGTAGCTGTTTCTGTAAACAGTATGACTGTTAGCTCTGTACCTCAAATTTAAATATATCTGCCTTCTGACCTAGTCATCTAAAAATCTACTGCAAGTGAAAAAGCCTTCTGATTCATAATTTAAGGGAGTCTTTAGAGCAAACTATTCCCTTTGTCTCTAAATGATCAGTGATAAGGAAGGGACAGGTATTTTAGATTGCCTCTGGCAATAAAAAATGCAATATAAAGCACTGCAATCTTAAAGAAATACATGTAAAAAGCTAAAGTATTGTAACCACTTTACTACTTAAATTTTCATGCAACTTCTGCAGGTGCTGTAAAAAAATGAAGTATTTTTTTCTGGCAAGTCCATCGAAATGTAAATGATGAAAAATAACAGCACAAAACATATGAAAAAAAAAAGAAACACAAAACTTGATTGAACAACTGAGGCTAATGAAAATAATGTTCAAAAACATGTTAGTTGCTCCACAAGGTTTTTTTCTGCTGCCTTGCAATTTGTGTAATGAATCTCTTCTAGTAGTGTAAGACATTAAATTTTTTATTTTCTAGGTATTTACACTGACCTTACTGAGGTAAAATTTACAAAAGCAGTGGAATATGTGGTTTATATCTTGCTTCAAAGACCACTCAATCTTCAGTTTCAATAAGTAGGAACTTGTCTTGAACCATGACTTAGAACACAGTTCTGGTTCTAATGTAGACAGAGTAATTGCTGCAAATTTTGCAATGCAATTTTGGTATTTATAAGTGAAATTTCTAGGAGAAGGGAAAGATAAAGGAAATGCACTGTCTAAATGTTTTGTCATATATCATTGTAGAATTAAGTGGTACTAAAATACTTAATGACCAATTAAAAGCTGTCTAAAAAACTGCTTTTGAACTATTTATTAGTGTTTTGACCTATAACTAGTCAGGTTATAGGTCCAACTAAATAGGTATCTCTGAGGCAGGGAATTCCAAGGAGAGATAAAAAGTAAAACATATGTTAGTTCAAAAGGAACTTGAAGAATTCTATAAGTCTTACAGTTTTAGATCAGCAGAGGCCATTCTGGTTCTCCTGGGTCTAAAATGACGGAAGAAAGATATAGCTAGCTTCCGTCATTTTAGAAAACAAACCTTGAAAAACAAACAAAACCCATATTTTTTTTCTCCTTATTTGACTGTCTTTCTTTCTCAATTAATTGTCCTTGGCTATATTTTTTTTCTTCAATGATTTGTCAAGCCTCTCAACTTCATGTGGAATCCAACATTTTAGTTTAGTTTAAGTTAGTTTAATAAACTAACAAATTGTGGGTAAACCCGTGGTGATATGAGTGGTTTGGAGTCCTGTTTTATTGCTTTTCTTAGTCTGTTTAAAGCCCTGCTTGGTGATAACAGCCATTCTCCTCACTCTCAAAATATAGATCAATGAAGAGCATTATTTTCATCAACTATTCACCTCAGTTTGAAAAAGATTCGTGCCATTTTAAGTAGCCTGTAAATGCCTGTTGCCCTAAAGAGTGAGGAATCTTAGCATCTGTCTTAGAATTGGTGTTAGCATCTGTCTAGACATTTGAAAGTCAAAATTGTCATTTTAAACTGCTTCTTCAAAAGACTGTGAAGGACTAAAATATAGTCATGCTATAGATACAAATTATAACCTATTATTCACTGGCCCTTGCAATAGATTGGCATCAACTGAAAGAAGTGTTCAACCTTTTTTCACTTGATTTAGGTTGCAGGTATTCACTTTTCCTGCTCCAATTCCACCCAAAGAAAAATGAAATAAGATTAAAATGCTCCCACTGAAACATGTAGCAGATCTCACATCATGCAGGAAGGAAGACCAACAGCCAGTGTTAAAGAGTAGATGGCTTCAAGATTGCAGAGTATATAGGGCAGTCTCTTACAGCTAAAGCAGCCGGAGGGATTATGAATCTGGTCTTCTACAGGGAATTTCTATATAACTGTAGATTGCATCCCTGTTCTTCTGTTACTTCACTTTTATTCCTCTAAAAGACCCCTGTGTTTTTCAGAAAGAACACTGCAGGGAGGCAATCCCCCATCAAAAGAAAGCAAGCCTTCTATGGACTGTTTACATATGAAAGGGGGAAAAAATATATATCTTTATTTATAATATGAATGGCTTTCATATAAGTGCTTTATTCAGAGTGTTTCTGTGTCTTTGTACATTTGTGGATCTAATATTTTATAAATTAATACATTTCTAACAGCTACAAAAGTACTGTTTTGGATGGCTCAAATTCTGTTTCGGCACAACATTTGTTTCTGTGGCTGTATCATGAAATGCTTTGAATGTACGAGTTTGTGCAATCTAGAAATTAAAATTAAAAACAGCATGAAGAGGTAATCATTTAAATAAATCAGTTTATTTTTGTTTCAGCTACCTTTTTATCTGCTTCCTGTTTGTACCACTTCAGCTATTATCTAAAGACTTAACAGAACTTTAACTTTTACATAATAATTTTCAGTATCCATCTGTAATTATTTCCACTCAGAAGATTAAATAGCTCCACAAATTGGTGCTATTCTTCTACACGTACACACACACACATGCACATGCATATACACAGCTGCAATAGCTAGCAATCCATTAAAAAACAGTCCCTAAAAAAAAAAATCTGAAAAAGAATTCATAAACCTAAAAGGGGATTATATTAGATAAAGTTTTTTTATGCCAACATTATGTCATTTCTAAATAGTTTTAAAAACAGTGTTGTAGTATCACCTACTAATGTTATTTGCAAGGTAGATTATTTAAATCAGAACACCGTATCTTTATTACAGCAGTTATGATTTCCTGTTTGCTATCCACTAAACAATGAAATTTGGGTTTCACAGCCCACAATGTTAAATGCATATGCAGAACTGTTTGCTACAGAACCCATTGCCAACATACTTATGGTTCTGTTGATAAAATTAGAATCTTGTGCACAGCATAAAGGCAAGTATAAGAGACATGACTGGGAGTATTGAATTTAGCTGATTGCTACCTTCTCATTTTATAAGCAGCAGGAAATCTTTAATTTCCAGGAAATATAAGAATTATACTTAGATTTAAGGAGAAATATTCTGTGATGTTTTACATAAAATAAGTGGTGGCCTTTTTTATTCCCCCTACTAAAGGAAAAGAATTAAAACATTAAACGGTTTACACATCTCAGTAGGAGAAATTTTCTTTTGAAAACGTTTTGGAATAACTAAATCTTATAATTTCACAAATGCTGAAACACAGTCTTAAAACATTTTTGGAAGGACAGGTCCATGCTACATTTTAGCAGAAATACACTCCCTCGTAAGAACTATCCAAAACCTCTTTGGTTTTGTTTGGTTTTTTTTGTTTTGTTTTGGTTTTTTTGTTTTTTTTTTTTGTTTGTTTTTTTTTAAATCTTCAGCTTGGCTTCTTCATATTTACCATGACCACAGAGCAGACTCTGTATAAGGTCCCAGTCCTACCAGAGCTACTAAATCAGCCTTTGCCACTATTTGCGTGGTCTTTAGCTGTTGCTAGTGCTCTGACATAGATCAGACCCTGGAGGTTTGCCTCAAGGCTCTTCACATGGAATGAAGGAGATGGTCAGACACAGACAGGAAAGAATCTGATGTTTATGAAAAATCAGTGTTTTCTTCCATGTGACTTGTTACGTGAAGTGCACTGTTTGTCGAATGTTGAACATAATTCCTCCTTCATCATGCACCCCCATTACTGACCACAGCAGTACCTGCAGCACAGTCTAAATTTCTCCCCATTTAATATGAAGGGGTAATAAACAAACAGTTCTGCATCTAACTCATCATTCTCATTTGGGATGGCTGGCAACAAGTCCAGAAGTTCCCCATAATTCAAGACTTACCAGATGTTCAAGTAGTGCTTTCTTTCAAAATTTTCCTGAGCAGTGGGTATTTTGAGAACCTCATCTAGCTTCATGTTTCTGCTGTAAAGTTTATTGGCCATTGGTTGGCAGACTTGCTGCTGTTACTTTACCCTGCAGATGTCATTGCAACCCAGCCTTTGTGCCTTCTTTTCACCTCCTCTCATTGTAGATATCAACATCAAGACTATCATAACAGAAAAAAAAAAAGTTTAAGACAAACGATAACTACAAAGGCATGTGCCATTATAGTCTAATCTGAATTTTTTGTCCGAAGTATTAAGTTCTGGTCACTTGATAATAAAGGATTTTCTTCTAAGGCCTTTTCTATTGGTCCATCTGACAACAGGTCCTGAAGGGAAGCCAAAGGTTGCAGTCCAGCTGAACAGAATTCATGGATGCCTGAGTATCTGAGGCTCCACTTCCACACTGGAAGACTCCAGGAGAAAAATGGTCATAGATTTGGGGTTTTTTTAATGACATTTTCAGGATATTACTGATGGTTTTTTGCCTAATATGACTTAAGTATTAGAAATCCACAGCTTTCTGTAAAATGAACTGACAGCTTAAGCAGTTGTTTTGGTGAATTTGCTCTAGAAAAAAAACAAACAAAAAAAAATCCCAACAGCAATCAACATCCAAAAATAATTAAGCACACAGGGGAATAGACAGCAGGGTCTTGGCAATGTTATTTTCTTATTGTTTGTCCTGCCAAATAAATTCAGGCTTGAAGGGTTTTGGATTTGTATCAAATATTTGGAAACAATCCTGTCCATTTCCTCACTGCATCTGATTTTCCACATGTTACCAAATAGGGCATAAAATCTGAGAATTCCTCTCTCACAGTGAGATTTGTTAGGGCTTGCAAATTAGAAATGGTGAGAACATGAATGATTTAGTTGCTTCTGAAAGCAACATTGCCTGAATCAAAAAGAATATTTGAATATACCTTGCAAAATGAATATTTAAAAAGGTTTAATGTAAGTAATCGATTTTGGAAACAGTCTGGAGATCTTGCTACTAAAATGCAGAACTGATAATATGCATTTCTGTATAGAAACTCATATACAGATCATACCCACAAAAGCAAGATTACCAAATAGACCTTTTGAGCTCTCTCCCATAAGTGGTGTAGTGCTGAAATATTAGAACACTGCTTTTACCTGCTACTCCCTTAATATTAAAATGTTGTACTATAAACAAATAAATGGACAAATGGAGGCTAGTACAGAATTTGGCAGTCTTCTGGCTTGTCTAGGAATTATTTTTGATCTACTTTAATCTACATTTTGGTTTTTAAGTAATGTCAAAGGCACTAAACACATTGGGAAGGCACTCATTTTTATTATTTTTATAAAAACTAAGTAAAATATTATTTCAGGTGAGAATAAAATTAAAATGCTGGAAATTAAATGTATTTCTTACTTCCGTTCTTCCCTAGATGAAAGGGATAGCCTGTCATCCAAATATATGCTTCCATATTTATATATGAAGTTTTGTATTAATACAACTTCAAACATGGCCATCCAGCTAAGATTCTGGAAGCTTGTCCAAATATAATATTTGTTGCTGACTTTAGACAATTATATTCAGCATCAAAGCTATATAATCTCTGGGTCATTAAATTATTTTAAAAGTGTTATGGTGCAAGACAATCAGTATCATGGAGCATGAGAACAAAAGTTTCAATTGCCAAAGGCAAATATTGAAAATGAAATCTTCTCTGATATGAATAGCAGCATTGTTTGGTAACCTGGCAAAGAAGTAGATAGTTTTCCATTACTATGAAGATGCAAAGATGAAGAATAGCTGCTCTTGAGTCAAATAAAGATTTTCAATTAAAGGAAGGGCTTCGCACATTAAAATGTATTCCTGTAGAGCAGAATACGAAATATCAAACAATTATAGCAGAGATCAGGGGTTTTTACATGCTATGTGACTCAGCCATTAATGCCAGAGATGATTATAAATTCCTTGTTAGACAGAAAGATATAAGACTTCTAAAAGGCTTTTGTTGCTGACAGGCAGGTGGTTTTGTTTTTGTTTTTTTTTTTAATAATAAAAACATGTTTTTAAAACCTTTTTTTTAACATTTAAGTTCAACCATTTACTTGTCCTATTAACTTGCACTCCCTAAGCCTGGCTTAGAGGGCAATGGACTACACACAGAGTTAAGTATATGGTATAAAGTTTAACTACTTCCATGGTTCCATGGCAGAGCTAAAATCCGGTTGTCCCTTTTAAAATTATTACTGAGGATTGTTAGAAGAGAACCATCGCTAGAGTATCCAGTTTGAGAGGTACCTAAATGTTTCTATCATCTCTGCTGAAGTGAGGCCTTGGTGATCTGTATAAAATAAGTAAAATGAAGTAAATTAAGTAAAAGTAAATGAAGAACCACATCTTTTGCAGAATAGTTCTCCGGTCAGGACATTCAGTATTTGGTTCCAATATCTTCTTCATAGTCAATTATAAATTTGTAATGTCTGGTATATATATCATGAGACTTAAGGCTATTGTAATACAGATAATTTAGAAGCTGTATGAATGGGTCCCTTAAATTTAGTTGTTTCTGTACAATTGCTTTCAAGACCTTTGCTTTCATTCTTGAAAGGAAGAAAACCAAAAGCTTGTAACAGTGTTGTCTCCTATAAAGCTTAGGCAGAGTCAGAAAACACCAAATGATTTTAAGCTATCTAAGAAATGGTAGCACGGGTTTACTTCATCTCATTGATGTTAGCTTTTCATTTAAGATTTCTTTATCTTGCCAGAAATGTAAAAGGCAAATAAATGGGCTATGATGTAATACAGAACTAATGGCAATTCAGCTGAAAAGTTTAATTAATATGGCATATAAACAGTTTTACCTGTCACTGCAGTTCTGGCCTTGCAGTTTCAGGTATAGGCAGATAACTTAAGAAATAGCAACACACAATCCAGAAGTAAGGATATTTGTGTCCTTGACATGTGACAGAACAGCTATAAGTGTAATTGAAATATATGATGCATTTGGCATTGATGCAGATACCTAATTTTGATGGTGTAGGAGAATGACCGATGTGACATTTTGCTCATTTTCCTCAGCTGGAGCTTGTACAATTTCTCACAAGTAAATGACCTAACAGTATTATATAATATAGTCTTGACCCTGACTGTTACGGTAGCTCAGAGTATGAACATGCAGTCAGCAAAACCGCTCTACTGAAAGTTAGCTACAACTTACAGTGGGACAAAATCAACTGAAAGTTTCAATGATAACGTCTGATGGCCTTGACATCCTACCTTGGTGTTCCCTCTGCTGTTTCTCACTTTTTTTGTTCCTTCCTCCTCTCTCTGTCCAGTGTTTTCTGCCCTTTCTTAAATATGTTATGACAGAGGTGCCACCATCTTGTCTGCGGGGCTCAGCCGTGCCCTGCGGTGGGTCAGTTGGAACCGGCTGGAACCGGCTGTGACCGGCACGGGGCAGCCCCAGCCTCTCCTCACAGAGGCTGCCCCTGCAGCCCCCGCTGCCAACACCTCACCACATATTCTCAATAGACTATTTGGGATAACTAAACATACAATTAAATGCACAAAATGTCTACACTTATTTCTACCCAATGTGTGATCCAATAAGCAGTCTCAGAGGACATCTACCTTATTAAGCCTTAAAGAAAGTATTGGGAAAATGTGGTGAAAATTCCTCTTATATATAGTATTGACATATGAGAAACAGTAACGCAGGGCAGAATAGTCGTGAAATTAATTCTTTTAATTAAATCTATAGAAATTCTTACTTTCCGTAACACAGAAGAATGCCTTAGCTGAAAGCCTATCTCATATTACAGGTCAGGTGATTTCAGTCTGACTTGTTGAAGGTGAAATTTTAAAATAACCCTTTCCTTCAGTATTCCTTTTGACTATATCTGTTTTAGCTCCACAGGGTAGACATGCTGCTCAATTTTTCTATTCACTATGCTTTAGTGAGTCTCAAATTAGGGCTTTGTCTTCTTTGGATAACTTAAAACTCTAATGCAAAAATAAAAGGCATCTTAAAAATAGGCATCATGAAGATAGAATAGAAAGCCCTTTTGTGACACCAGTATGTTACCTTTTTGCTTAGGAACAACCTAAATGACTGTTGCTTCTTTAAGAAGGCCTTTCATTGTAAAACAGAAGTTCCATGGGCTCCTTTTAAATTCCGTTCTGAAAAAAAAAGAAAAAAAAAATCTGATCATTAATTTAGTTGGTTATCTAATTTAAAATTTAAAAAAAAAAGTAGTCACCTTACTCCTAAAAATCCATATTTTCCAGGTACTACAGTCAAATATATATTTTTGCATGACCTTTTACTGTTTATCAGAATAACTACCAACATAAGGTGAGAACAGTAGCAAAGACCATCAGTCATTGTTACCTTCTGTCAGAGTATGTGCTCTAGAATGATGGAATACACAATACAGAACTATTTTTATTTATTTATTTATTTATTTATTTTAACCTCGTGATCTTTAGCGTCCATAACGAACTTCTACCAGGGCATGTTTTTCGGTCTCCCTTTCTGGAGGCTGCGTTTTAGTAGAGAGGCTTAGTTTTGCACAGAGGCAGCTGCAGCTCTTAATTAACCACTTGACAATATTTGCTTATAAAAACATGCTTTCCTTTAGCTACCAAATATTTTTGCTTACTGCCATGTTTTCCCTTAACATATTCCCAATATTTGGGCAAGGTTTCTTGTTTTTCCCCTATATTTAGAACACAAACCAAATGCAGAATCACTTGAAACATTGACAGGAAAATGCTGATTCTTACCAATGGCAAGGTGGTTTTCAGGAAAATTTTTTATTTTTACAATTAATTTTCTCTGTTAAGTGTCTTCTCTGTAGAATCCTATCTGTCTATTGGTATATTTGACTATGTTAAGAAGAAAAGAAACTAACAATATTTTGGTTACTAAAATTTGTTAACCTTCTACAGCCCATATATGATTTACCTTTCCCATTTCCATTTACTTGAGGTAAATATCTAGACATGGATTTCTATTTTGACCTTCACACCCTTTTTTGGCAATCATGAAATCACTTTAAAGGAGCCTAGATGTGTTTTTGCGTGCCATGTCTTTCCCTTAACCTGTAATATGGATGTTACTTAAATTAAGATAACTTTTACAACAAAAAATAATAGTCCACAGTAATTTTTGTAACAAAAGCAAAAAAAAACATGTGGGAAAAACATTATATGGAAAAACTGGTTTTGCATTTGGTAAATACAGGAATATATGGATCTCTATTGTGAAAAAACAAACTCAATGTTATTAATAATATCTACAGAAGTTATTACCATTTTGTAGTGTATTTCCTTTCAGAATCATGCTTTCTGATCCAAATTTTAATTCCTTTTTAATGATACCGAAAACAATTTAAGCCATTTTAAAGATTTGGAAAAGTTCCTTGAAACCTAGTAGTGGATTTTGTGTACCTGTTTGTACATAAAAATTGCTTAATAATAAAATAAAATAATAAATGAAGTGAAGTGAAGTAAAATATAAAACAAATGTTCTTGGCCATTCAAGTGCAACTCTTTGTCAGGTTAAACTGATTAAAGATGAGTCTCATCCTGGGCTTCTCAACTGGCTTACCCTTCCATTGTGTTATTGACAAGAAACAACTGCTTAAGCCTTTATATATAATTATGTGCTGGGCTGGATCAAGACTACTCCAGGTCCACTATATTTGCTGGAAAGTTGTTTTCTCAGAAAAGGTTTCTGGTTTTTACTGCCTTGTGTAATGACTTACTTTTTCTTTTGATTTCTTAATACAAAATACTAAACTAATGTCTAGTAATACTGTACTTAAAGCATATGCATTCCAATGTGTTTAAATGTGCCAACATGACTAGCTTATGAACCACTAGAAACAACATATTTCAGGATGCGTTTTGCTGTAGAAATGGTGACTGGCTGAGAATAAGCCATTTCTTGCTTTTGCTGTGTTATCCATTTCATAATCTTCTCTTTCTCATCAATAAACTGTTCAGCCGCTTAAATATATCTACCTAATATAATCTGATGTATCCAAGGGTGGTTCACACAGCCACTTAAAAGTTGACAGATGTGAGACCGGCTACAGGGGTTTTTTTGGACCAGCAAATGGCGCCGGGTAAAATAGACTAGTAGCAATTACTGGCAAATACAAACTAATAGCAAATACATTTGGGCAATCAAATCAAACCCAAAATGCAATTGTAATTTCAAACTTGTGCTTATCGCAGGGTAAAAGTTGAGGACATAGGAAGAGAAGGGAATGGCAAAGAAGACCAAAAAGGAACACAAACACTAGACTTCTAAACCTTTTCCTTCCATGTTTAGAGCACTTATTTACCTGTTCCACTGTGATACACCTGGTCTCGCTTCAGTGATGAAGTACTTCACAGTGAACATTATTTAGAATGATAACTGAAACACAAAGGTGTTTGCTCCCACAACACTACTCTAACCAATAGGGTACACAGAAGCTTGCTCTTGTTCTAACTTTTTAATATATTTCTAAGAAGTATGTATTTATTCCATTGAAAGGGGAACGTCTTTCAAGAAGAGTATGAAGACATAGGTGATAGAAGTAGAAGGCAGAAGCTCAGCATGTCACATCACTGAAATGTCACATCATTGAAGCTGCTCGAGCTAGTTGCCTAGACAGCCTTAATGCCAAACATTAGCTGCAAAAAAATTCAGGCATCTTGTGGATTTTTAGCATTTTTTTATATTTATGGATTTAGTATTCAGTATTTTTAAAATGTAGGCATGCAAAAGACAAAGTTTATGTTGTTTTATTTAACTCGCCGAGCTCTTTTCAACAGCAAAGAATTTTCTGTCATATTAAAAATATGAACCTTCAAATGAGAGAGTAAAATCAGCATAGAATTTCAGACACATTTAGTCTTTTTCCTTATTACAAAACGCTTGTTATCAACTGACATGTTAAATGTCTTAAGCCATTTGAAATATGTGACCTGCTCTGTTGGTGTGCTACCTCTGACATAATTATAAGTGTCACTTCCATGACATTTTACCTGCAATAATAACTTTTCTCAATCCTGTTTTGTAATGTTATTTTATATTCATGGTTCTTTAATATCTTCCTCTCAGTCTTCCTGTTTCCTGCCGCATTGCATACTTACACGTTCCCTTTTTTCTCTGGCTCCCTCAGTATATACATTTGGTTTCTTTTTGTTATGTTTTTCTTGGAATAGCAAGCCTGCTAGGCAAATGGAAGAAAACTTCAGAGCTGTAATTTTTGTAATGGCTGTTTGCTTGAGCTTGCTATAGCACAAACAGCTTACTCTAATTGTACTAGATAAATCACTGGGAAAAGGCTACTCTGGTTCTTAGATTTTATATCAGCCAAGTTGTCCCCGTTGGTGTTTTAATTTAATGAAAGAAGTTAATTGATGCAGAAATAGCTTGACAAGGTACAGGCAGCACTATTATTTGGAGAGTCTGAGACAGACCTGAAGTATGCTTTCTCTGACTTCTGAGTCTAACGTGAACTTGATTATAAACCTGGATCTGCTGAGACAGAATACAGTCATCATTTTCTTCTAGTGTTCATTATTTTGGTTTGCGTCTTCATTATTTTGGTTTGTGTCTTCTTGAGGCCTTCCCAGAAGTGCAAGTCTTTAAATTACAGTCCCAGTCTTGACATTGTGATGCATGTTAGCAGAAACTTCTGCTTGCATGGTGGCAGACTTAAGTCAACAGAGGTCTGTAACAGTTTGGAGATATTCCTATGTGAACTGCTTTATGGCATTAGCAGCCTAAGTCTAAGCAAATGCTTAAATTTATTTGAGAAAAAATGGTTTTACATCATGTCATGCATTTCTATCCTAATTTCTCTACTGTGCTTTGCCTTATCTTTGCTTTTTCTTCGAATGACATGGTCGGTAACTTAGTTATCTTTTTCATCTGCTTTTTTTTAGGACTCCCGTAGTTCTCACCCTAGCTGTCTGCATATGTCTATAATTATCATGCAATTGAATCTGCTCTTCAATGCAGTTTATCTGACACTTTTTAAATTAAATTATGGACTAGCAGCTGGAGAACTGAACAAATACCAGTACAGTAAGAATTCTTCCACTGTTCTGTCAGAACTGAAAAACATCATTATTGTGCTCTAGCAGGAAAACTACTTGCTCAAACATTACCTGAATCAGGATGTTCCAGCTCATTGAATCTAAACTTATTCTATGCTCAAGTGAACTAAGTCTAGTGCATAATTATGCAGGCATGTATAAGACAGCCTAAGTAAGGCCTATTCCACCTTCCACACATTACAATTTTATATTCATTCCTTTTTCATGCCTATTTAAAATAATCATTTAAAAAATAATAGCTTTGATAATGCTTAACTTGGTTGTTTTCCCATAATATCAGCTTTCTTTTTTTTAGTGGAAAAATGATGTAGGATCTCTTGTATAATGTTTAGCACTGAGGCTCTCTGAAGAATCCTGACTGGCTGGTACTTGACAGGGAAGCTTCTTTGGCAGCACTACATTAAATTCATTATACAGGAAAAATTAAATGTTACTACTTTGGAATGCAGACATTGATTACTGAAGAAATATATTCCATTACAAGCAATATTCATCATTATAATTCTCTCAGTGCTGTGCATAATAGTTCACATGTGGTCATTTAACAGGTTTTCAGGGGAGAGGATATGCAAAGTACAAAGAATAGTTCTCAAAATACAGAAATAGAATGTTAATAACTCACTAATTTCAGGAGTAACCAGTGGCAGAATGTTGGATATAAGGTGACAGCAGACACAATAGCAGTGGTCTTCTGTAGTGCTGCACTCATCCTGTGAAGGACGTGAACACATTCGAGAAGGAAAGGGGAGGCAACACCAAAGTGAGAGAGAAAGAAAGTGGTGCAAAAAAGTGTATACCTCCTTTTCAGTTCTTTAAATTAGAGTCTTATCTGAAGGAAAGGAAAAGATCTACTGCAATCTTTGGGGCTTTAAGTAAAAAATTTGTGTACTTTCCAAGAAACTGTACATTTTTAGAAAACAACCACTATTCTTTTTTTTTAAAGTATTAATATTTCTACTTTCCTTATACTTTTTTGAAATATCAAAATAAATGTAAATAATGTACATAAAAATAATAAAATAATACTAATATAATAAATATGATTTTTTGTTTTCTGTGGCCTTTACTGCAAATCATCTGGTTATTGTGGCACTGGAGAAATGCTTTTACTGAATTCCTTCTGCTTTTCACACAAGATTAAGGCGGGGGGGTTGGCTATAGAGAAAGCACAAGAATGTTATTCTCCAGATGACTACTTGGAGAACTTTCATAGAAAGGAGCAGTCTCGGATTCCAGACCGTGTTTCAAGACCTCTCTCTCTGCTTTATTTGTTATTAAGAAGTGGTAGCATTCAAGATTTTGCTTTTTGCATTTGGGAACCAAGAATCCAGGTTATTTCTTTATGGACCTCAGTAGAATCCAAAGGCTTCCCTTAGCCATTACTGAACAAACTTCAGTAATGTTTGCTTGGGAGGGGAGGAGATCCTAACTTCTTCACAAAAATAAAAATCTTTAAGAATCTCACATAAAGTAATATCTTCCTATTAATCAGGTTCATTTGCATAACGAACCTATTTGCATTAACCTTAGAACTACAACAATGTTTTACATTTGTGTTGTGAACAATCGAAGATTTTAATCCATTTTTAATTTTAAAAATAAATGCATGAGTTTTTTCTTTGTTTGGTTTTGGATTTTAGTTGGGATTTTAACTGCAGTTTGTTACTGTGTGTACATGTGAGTTCATCAGTCTATGAAAAGATACACACTGAGGGGACTGCTCTCTCAGAGTAAATTTCCTTATTAGTCACATGCTGTGCAAGCTAGTGTAGTGATAACACCGGTGTTAGGAACACTGCTGTAAAGTAAATCTTACAAACTGGTGCATATTTATCTTTCAAATACAAACACAGCTATCCTATCTCCTTGTGAATTTAAAAGTTTGACTTCATAATTTGTCTATGAGGAAATAAAAATCTACATACAAAGAGAGAAAAAAAAATTAATTTAAAAAGAAGCAGCCACATGGTAGACAGTTGGAGACTTGACTTAAATTTACAAGTTCCTTGTAAATTATTCTTGCTGTTTTCTTGAGTAAAAGGATGGAAAGAGTGAATACATTCAAAATATTCAGTAAGTTTATCTGTAACACTGTATGAAATAAGGACATGTTTTCCCCATCTCTGGGCCATTGTAGAAATAGGTGTTGCTATGACCTTCCTTCACTGACATTGATAGTCATATTTTTCTAAAGTACAAGTAGATTAATGCCTTTTAAAGAAAAAAAGTCTTCATAATTTCAAGAAGGTAGTTTTTATCGTAATTCTTTACAACTCATATTAGCAAATGAGCTATGTGGATGACTTGGACAAGTAACATGTTATGAATTCACAGCTCAAAAAATAGTGAAGTTTCAGTAGCTTGAAAATAATATTATAATGCAAGTAAGTACATATTGCTTAATGCTGACAATGGTTGTCCAAAGTAGTTTATAGGGAATTTAAAGCAATTCGTTTTATGAAAGACTTACGTGCTAAGCACTGATAAGTACTTCCAACTTATCTGCTCTATCAGAATTAATGACCCACATTGCAATATGACAAAGTAAGTAGTACTTATAGATGTAATTACAAATTATAAGCAAGCAAATATTCCCTTAAGCAGGTACATTCTTAAGGTAACTTACAACCTTTCACTATACAGATTACTGGTGGATCAGTGCAGTAATCAAACCGAGGTCAAAGTTAAAATTATATCAATAAGTTTGAGGATCAAGTACATCTAATAGATAATTAGACCTACTCAGAAAGTTTTATCATCAGAGGGCAACATCACTGAAGTATGTTAACATTAATGTTGGTAACCATAAGATCAAAAAAGTAGAGCAAAATTGCTCAAGCTGGCAACAATTACATTAGAGTTTGGATTCAGGAAACTTTTCCCTATGAATGTTAGGTCAAAAATATATTCCTAAATCTCATTGCTCTGTTCTTCTTTGGTATTTTTTCATCCATCTTCCACAAAAACACAGATTCTTTCTGTGTGCTTAATCAAAATGGAGTTCAATTAGGCAGATGGGACACTTTGGTGAGAATTTAGGCTTTGCTTTTGAGAGGATACATTAAAATCACTATTTATTAAGTACATCACTGAAACAGGGAAAAAAAGAAAAAAGCTCCCCTTCCATAAATAGAATTAGAATCATAGATATCCTCAGTTGGAAGGGACCCACAAGGATTGAGTCTAGCTCCTGACTCCACACAGGGCAACCTAAAAGTTAAACCATATGTCTAAGAGTGTTATCCAAATGCTTTTTGAACATGGACAGGCTTAGGGCCTTGACCACTTCCTTGGGCAACTTTCCAGTGTTTGATCACCCTATCAGTGAAGAATATTTTCCTAAAATCCAACGTGAACTTCCCCTGATGCAGCTTTAAGCCATTCCCTCGCATCTCATCGCTGGACAGCAGAGAGAAGAGATCAGCACCTCCCTCTCTGCTCTCCTCATGAGGAAATTGTAGACAGCAATAAGTTCACCCCACAGTCTCCTCTTCTCTAAGCTGAACAAGCCTAATATCCTCAGCCGCTCCTCATAGTCACGCCTGCTAGTCCTTTCACCATCTTTGTTGCCCTTCTTTGGACACATTTTTAAGAGTGACAGGCAAGAGGATCTTAGTCAGAAGCATTTACTTACAGTTTTTTCAAAGTGGAAGGAAGAAAAATTCCGAAAGAAAACCAGTGTTTTTAATGTATCTTTTTAATATTTTCAGGTAGAAATGGTATACAGGGATAACATAGACTTCTATGTCCCAATAGCTGCTATAGGCATACCCAATTTCTTATTGAAAAAGAAGTGTTTTGACACTGCTGTTTAATGCCACCAGTGCACACTGGGGGCCAACCAGTTGGAAGACAGCTTTGCAGAGAAGGACCTTAGGGTTCTGGTGGACAAGCTGACCATAAGCCAGCAAAGCACTCGTGCTAAGGAAAACAACAGCATGATGAACTGCATTAGGCAGAGTGTTGCCAGCAGGTTGAGGCTGTGAACTTTCCTGCCTGCTCAGCACTGATGAGGCCAGATCTGGAGTGCTGTGTGTTCAGTCTGTAGTTTGAAGACTATCAGGACTGTCCTAGATAAATTAAAGGTAAATAAACCTTTTTTGGGGAGGGAGGATGGGGAGACTTGGATTACGAAAGAATATCTGGATCATCCCTGAAAGAAACTGATTATAAGATTGTGTGTTGAACCAGGAAGTTATCTTTGAATAATGCAATCTAAACCAGGATCTGCACAAAGACAGAGTATCTGATAAATTGAGTAAGGAAAGCATTTAAGGCAAGTCTTCAGGTTATTGGGAAGGAGATTTGGCTTGATATAAGATTTGGCAAAAAAACCAGGCATGATTTCCTTTCATTTTACATATTTCTGCCAGAAACACCTTTGACAACACTTTTTGTTTCACCAGTAGTAAGTTAAATTTCAATATGCATTTTACCTTATCTTGGTTCAAGTAAAGGGTAGTTTCTAGTGATTGGTAAATCGGAAGGCATTTGTCATGTAACAGTTTGATAGATATAAAATGCAAGTATTTCCACCCTGATTTCTTACCATATTCTCCACAGGGTATGTTTCAACAGGACTGCATGGGCTATTTGAAAGCAGAAGTACTTTACAGTAAACAATGAGCATTAGAAAGTAGTGGATACATGTGTGGACCTAAGGCAAAGAAATTTGTAAAGGCTTTTGGGCAATCTGTGAGTTATCAGCATTACCCTCCTTGCATTATACAGCGTCTTCATAATCTCATCACCAAAGTTGTGTAAACACTGGGAACACCTCATCAGGCAATATGTAAGATGATTTAAGGAAAAATTACCAGAGGATGCAAGCTCATGACTGTTACCTAGCACATATTGTTCATCATATTTAGGAAAAAAAAAACAACAACCCAGAACCAAACTCTTGCTAGTCTGTAAGGATCAGACTAGACCCTGACTTTACGCTCTTCACTGCTGTGATAAATGATTGAAAATAAATTCAGAGAGCATTTGCTTTCCTTAACAGCTGACGGTAATAAGCAGTAATGTATGTTTAAAGGGACTTTCATATTAGTAAACCCTTGTAGAACAGAAATTCTAAAACAAGCATTTGTTTTTATGTATCTGATTCTGGTTTTGTTTTCTGTGGTTTTGTTATAGTACTTCCTATAGCTAAAGAGGATTGAATATTCCTCCTTATACTTCATTCTTAGGAATTCTTTATTAAGCCCATTTCTTTTCTTTTGAGCTGCTTGTTATTCTTTGAAGTTATGTCTCCTCAGGCTCTTCAATATTTTCTATTGACTCTTCTCACTTTAATTTAATTACTTTTTCTTTTTCTGAGACTTTGCAGGAATGGAAAGTATTCTCTGTATATACAGGCTGTACTGAATTGTATTTCTTGCTTGACCTTTAAATATTAAAAGATGAGCAAAAGTATCTTGAAATAGATTTAAACATTGGATCAGTGATTTTTTTTTGAATCCCATTAAAAATATATATTCTTTTTGAAGTAGGGTTGCATGCAGGAGCTATGAATAAAATCAATAGCAAACAGAAGATTTAGTCATAATATAATATAACAAATGGGAATGCTTGTAGTGCTATATGATCCCTGAAAGTGAAACAAAGTGAGGCAGGGGGTGGGGGTGGGGCTTAAAAAAATCACTTAGAGATAATGCAAGAATTCCATAATGGGTTCTTCTTCACAAAAGAAACTACACATCAGTCAAAATTTTGAATTGTCATAGGGTCAATGAAGCAAATAGTTTCATTGTAGTATTTCTTTTGCAATGGGACACGTTGTTAGGACTTGAGAGATAAAAACTATTGTAACAGTTGTAAAATTTTAGCATGATAGAATAAAAACAGAAATCCCTATTAGGAAGGCAAATTTTCTTTTCTTCATGATCATTCAGTAAACAGTACTCCAATTATACTCTCACACAAGTAAAATAATTTACTTAAATCTCTCCTATTAACTTCATTTGGTAATTTTAGGGGTCATTATTCATACAGCAAGACACTTCAAATATGAAGAAAAAATGATGGATGATTTTTAGTAAAATCTAAAGTGTTGGCAAGTTCAGGGATTAAATAAAATGGTAATAATAGTTCATTTTCTGATTAGGTAGGCAAACCTAAATTACTCTTACTCTTCTTTCATTTGAAACACTGGGTAATTTTGACCATGAATTAATGCTTTATCTCCCTGAAAATAATACCAAAGAAACAAAGGTGTGCATTTACATGGTTGACTCCTAAGACAATGTTTTCCAAGAGTTAGCAGTGAGAATACAAACCCCTAGACCCTGAATACTGATTTTTAGAAAAGTGTGGGTTTCTGGCCCTAGTCAAAGTAATTTAATGTCCTTTAGTTGTTTACTTAGGCAACATGGACTTAAAAAAAAATAATGGATTTAATCTTATATGGAATCTTATAGTAAGTTACATGTGTAGTGCCAATTTAGGTATCTCCTGCCCTCCAGCTGCTGCTGAAGAAGGGTGTGTAGCTCTGTATTGGGTGTGTATGGCAAGGTTTTGGTAGTGGAGCAGGTACAGGATGGCTTCTGTGAGAAGCTGCTAGGAGCTTCCCCTATGTCTGACAGAGCCAATGCCAGCTGGCTCCAAGGCGGACCCACCCCTGGCCAAGGCCAAGCCCATCAGTGATAGTGGTAGTGCCTCTGTGATAACATATTTAAGAAAGGTGAAAAAACCCTGCATAACACCAATTGCAGCCAGAGGGAGAAGTAAGAATATGTGAGAGAAACAACTCTGCAGACACCAAGGTCAATGAAGAAGGAGGGGGAGGAGGTGCTCCAGGCACTGGAGCAGAGATTCCCCTGCAGCCCGTGGGGAAGACCATGGTGA
>JANXJC010000055.1:24369953-24386934 GCA_027564655.1 Leptodon cayanensis
TACTCGAGGTGCGGCCTCACCAGTGCCCAGTACAGGGGAACGATCACCTCCCTGCTCCTGCTGGCCACACTATTTCTATAGAATCATAGAAAATGATCATATAGCATCATCTTTTGCTGTTATGGTTTGAAAACTTGAAGAAGACACTGCAAAAACTCTTACGTAATAGACTGCTTCACTTGGAGTTCCTGACATGTCTTGTACTCAATTAGAGATGTGTAGAAAAGTCAAGGATAAAGTAGGTTAATGTTGTCTACTAATTGACTGAGGTAAGCTACATCCAACCAGTAGGAGCAAGGCTATTTACAGCTACGTAACCATATCAGCACCACCATATAAAGCTGAGATTGCCTACGTGTTGATATCAGAAACACCGAATTCAGGTGTGCAGATTTTTATGATTTGACATTAATGAAAATTTAAAAAATTATTCTTTTTTTCTTTTTTGTCCTAAGGTTGCATATGTGTCTATAAGGATATATATGCATGCATATTGGTGTGAATATGTAGATAACCATTAAGTCAAAGAGCTGATGTTATAATCTAGGCACTCAATGAAATCCCATGAGAGATTATCTTTTCCTGTACAAATTCCCTTTCATCCATTCCATATCCTTAACTGTGAGCAAATGCCTGTCATGACACTGTTCTGTGTTGGTCCCCATCGTGACAGTTGCTTTTGTCTATTCTTGTAGACACACTTCAGACATACGACGAATCACAATACAGTTCATTGCACTAGTGTCTGAACGTTATCTCTTCTTTCTCCCCTTCCCTTCCAAAAAAAACCCAATATAAAAATTACAGCATATATTAATCTGTTTTCTACACTGTATTTTCATGTGATTCTGTGATAGTTGACTTCAGATATATTTAATAATTAAATTTCCCTAACAATGAATGCACAACAGACCCTTTACTGTCTACATATTTGGCAGTGTTCACTAAACTCAACAGTAACTTAAACTTCAGAAGTGCTTTATGAAGTTTACACTGTTTTAACTTTTGAAACCTTATAGCACAATATTAATATGTTTTACTAACTTTTTCAAAAACAATGCATTTATTGAATTAAAATTCTGAGTACTTTGAGTATCTAGTCCACCTATTGGTTTGTTTGTGAAATGCAATATACTTCAGAAATGAGAAGAGCAATGTGGAAATATTTCTGTGAAAATGTACATCATCACGGTTACAGTGTGCTTTTGAGTAGGCACACTGTAGCATGAAAGCACTCAGCTATTCTACTTGAATATGTTTTTAACAGCCCACACTTTAGGAACATTTGGACAAATCTTTCTAGCTAATAGTTTATTCTCATTCCCATAGCTGGTATAATACACAAGGAAGACTGCTACTCAGAATGGTCACAGCTCGGAACAAGCACAAAAAAGCTTTAACAGACTACTTAGAATACTGTGGGGGGGTTGACCCTGGCTGGATGCCAGCTGCCCACCAAAGCTGCTCTATCACTCCCCTCCTCAGCTGGACAGTGGAGAGAAAATATAATGAAAGGCTCATGGGTCAAGAGGAGGACAGGGGAGATCATTCAGTAATTACCGTCACAGGCAAAACAGACTTGACTTGGGGAAATTAGTTTCATTTATTACCAATCAAACCAGAGTAGGGTAATGAGAAATAAAATAAAAACAAATCCTAAAACACCTTCCCCCACCCCTCCCTTCTTTCCAGGCTCAACTCCACTCCCAATTTCTCTACCTCCCCCCCACAGCAGGACTTGTGGGGTCCTCCCCAGGCTGCAGGTGGATATCTGCTCACTGTGGACCTCCCTGGGCTGCAGGGGGACAGCCTGCCTCACCATGGTCTTCATCACGGGCTGCAGGGGAATCTCTGCTCTGGCGCCTGGAGCACCTCCTCCCCCTCCTTCTTCACTGACCTGGGGGTCTGCAGGGTTGTTTCTCTCACACATTCTCACTCCTCTCTTCCGCTGCAATTGCTGTTGCACAGTAACTTTTCCCCTCCCAGAGGTGCTACCACCATCGGTGATGGGCTCGGCCTTGGCCAGTGGTGGGTCTGTCTTGGAGCCGGCTGGCATTGGCTTTGTTGGACATGGAGGAAGTTTCTAGCAGCTTTTTACAGCAGCCACCCCTGTAACCCCCCTGCTACCAAAACCTTGCCATGCAAACCCAATACAATACATGTTATGAAAGCATGCTAAAATGCCAAATATGAGGCAGATGTGAAACCAATCTGTTCACTAGATTAAGTATTTTAAAATATTTTATCATGTCTTGTCTTGTTTAATTATTTCCTGTGGAGGATTTTAATATCACATGACTGCACATTTCCCAGGTTAGTTTACTTCAACTCAAAAGAAGAAAATTGTACTAGGTAAAGCACAGACATATAGTTTCTTAGGTCTAAACTGTGTCTTTGACCATCAGTAGAGACTTCAGGTGACACTTCTCTCCATGAACTTGGAGAACTTTCAAGTTGCCAGCTTGATCCATTATGGGAAGCAGTTCTAAAGGTTTTTAAAAAAAATAAATCTCTTGAACTTGGAGCTTTTACCACTCCAGTTAATGTTTTTATTTTTGCTGCTTGTGTTGCACTTGGGAAATCACTAGCCTCCCCAATGGTGGTTTTATTTCCCTATGTTTTACTTTTCCATTTTTCCTAGGCACAATCTTTTTTTTGGCTTGTCTCCTAAGAAAATAAGTCTTATAAGCCATATTGCCAGTGGTTTCTGACCCTACTATTTTTGACAAAATTTGATATGGATGTCTAAGCCTAAAAAAAAGACATTACAAAAAGTGTCATCAAAATAAATATTTGGGTGAAGGAAAAGTAAGTTCATGATGCCTTTCAAAAAACACAGCTTAGAAGGAACTCAGCTTTTACAAGCCACCAAAAAGAAACTGGAAAGATGTTTTAAGTCTTCCAAACACAAGGAAAAGCTTCAATCAGAATTAAAACTCTAAGAAATCTAATCATAAGATACAAAACCACATGAAAAACAACTTAATGATCCCAAGTTTTTTTGCTTGCTTGTTTTTTTTTTTCTTATAAAGCTCCTATGTTTAACCTATTTTTTTCATGATCAGTTCAATTTGCTACGGTTTTCTCTCTGCCCTGTTTCTTTTCCTTTGCATTGGTCAGTGAAAGGGGATGAATTAAACAGTTTGTATAACATTTATTTTCTTCTCCTTTTATTCTTTCACAACACTCTAGACAAGAGAGCAGGAAATTCCAAGAAATCCTGAATTTTGTGAAAATTCTTGCCTTATCTGTCTCTGGATGTCCAAGACACACTATAGATGGGTTTGAGCTGAAACAGATTACTGACTTTTTTTTTTCTCCTCCAAAGGGAGGAATGCAAGGAACACTTTTAAATTTATTAGTGTTGAGTGTAACTAGTTGAGAGGGAATGTGGATATACGTGGATTGCCTTTGAGGTCTCTTCTTTCAATCAATTTTCTCAAGTGAAATTGCTAAGAAAATAATTGTGTCTGAAAGTCTACAGCTCTCACATTATCTTTTAGAGCAAATGCCTTTATTCCATTTTTGAAAAAATTGTCTAAGAACATTAGTATACCATAAAAACCACCTTAAAGTACATAGATTAAGAGAAGGATCACCTTCTCATGTTTGGGAGTTTGTTGTCATTTTATTTTGAACTTAATTTGTATGATTCTGTTAAAACATAATCCAAAGGTAAAATTTAAACTGGCAGTCAGTAGTGTGGTTATAAAATAAAACTCTAACCTTTAGCAATACTTTGGCCAAATTGAAGAATTCAAATTTACTATCACACTATTTTTAGGCAAAAATTGTAGAAATGCTATATGAGCTCATTATTTTTAAGAGAAATTATTCATATATAAGTGATGATGAAAGCGAATAAAGGTCTTCAAATGAGAAATCACAGTGCTGTGCATTTTTTACAAGTGAAATCAACTGCTGATTTAACAATTACCATGCAGTTTTATAAGTTTAAAATATAGCCAAAGACCTAAAAACCTGTCTTGAAGTATAGCAGTTTTGCCCATAGCTTGATGATTGCTTATACAAGTTCAGTGGATTCTGCTAGCTTTAGATCTGAAAAATTCATGTTAATGTATTCATGTTAGCATTTAAAGAGCGCATTTTACTGTACCCAGTTCCCAAAGGAATAATTAATATCTCAACTTAGATCATCTTTGGCAGATGAAATCCTGTTTTTCACATGGCATCTTAAGCTATTACTTTGTGCAGGTGTTAGAGGAGCAAAAGGTTCATGAGTTTCAATGTCTGGCACATGTGACTGATGCCCAAGGGACTTGAAAGACAATGTTGGAGAAACCTGTTCTCACCCGCTGGTTACACACTTCCAAATTGTTAATGGTCTCATTAGGCAGACTACACAGAATGTGTGACTTATTAATTGTGGTCTCTCCTACATGAAATTGCCGGCATATATTTGTTACTCTTTGAAGGAGTTTCTTAAACATCAAATCATTTTAAAGCCATGGAGTCATTAGTGGTGTAGTATCACTGTATTGTTGCCAGAGACACTACTGTAATGTAAGATCTACCTTGGTATTTTTAAAGATGCATTCTGAATAATATCACAAATGCACTGTCTAGCTTCTATTTTAAGTATTCTTATTCAAAAGAATGGAACAATTTGCCTGTTTTCTATTAAATTTGATTCTTAATCAGTTCTAAAAAGTTGACAGTGAATTTAAAAAAATGTAGGGCTTTTTTTTGTGGTCAAAGAATTTTTGGCGAACAGGAGGCTAAATTTTCCCTGATGTCTCCGTATTCCTCAGAGATATATGAAAAAAGTTGTGTTCAA
This sequence comes from Leptodon cayanensis, assembly GCA_027564655.1. Lineage (NCBI taxonomy): Eukaryota > Metazoa > Chordata > Aves > Accipitriformes > Accipitridae > Leptodon > Leptodon cayanensis. Next base: position 24,374,752 of record JANXJC010000055.1, read on the forward strand.
GATTAGTGAATAACATTCTGGGTAAAATTCAAAGGCAATATATACCTCTCCTGACCTTTGTTTATATATTCAATACATCCATCTATTCAGGTAAGTGCATTTTTATTATTTTTGTTTTTTTTTAACTAGTGAAGTTACCAAACACAACCAGATTAACTTTCAGCATTCAAAAATATCTTCTTTAACCAAAGGGTAAATGTGAGAATTTTCTGCCTCAAACAAAACATTTGAGAAAAATTATAAGAAACTTATAACTGAAATTTTAAGGAGTTTATATTGGCAATTTTAAAGTAGCTTTACCTGCAGCCATCACCATGTAGTCCAGATAAATAAGCATTTATATAAATAAGTATATAGAGAAAACCAAAAGGGTTTATTTGCCAAAAGAAAAGAAAAAAAAAAAGGAAAATTAAATTTCAGGAGCATTTCAGGTGCGTGTGAAACAGCACCATTTTTTCTTTTTTTTTTTTCATGTCATTTAAATACTTGGTGCAAATGTGTCAACCACTTTTATAGAGTGGGAAGATCATAATTTAAGCTGTCAAAGGGTGAAATTATTTTGAGAGGTTTCATCAGCAGGGGGTTGGAAACAGTTTAATGTAAGAGTGTCTGCAATTAATAGAGTTGTATCTAGCTGGAGGGTTAATTTATTGTGCTACTGTTGTCTTTCTTTCTCTTTAACAACCCCCCACATTTTAGAAAATTCCTTTCATGAATCCCTTGTGTCCTCAATAACATAAATTGGCATGAAGAATTTACAGCACAAAAAGGTATTCCTTTCTATTTTTCTTTTCCAGTTATTAATGAATTAAGGCTTTCAGGTCAAAGGTGTTTAATTTAGTCTCAAGGGTGTGCAGTCGGCAATAAATGAAGACTGTTTACATCATATTTCTGATAATTTAAATTATTTTTAATTCATTTTTTCATATGAATGTTGAGCGTTTGTCTCTCAAACAAACAAACCCATTTTTTCGTATAAGGGTTGGTGTTCATTTTTGTATAGACAACAAGATTGGTTTGGACTACAACAGGTGTATGTTTTTTATCAAATTAATCAAACTAGCAGAGAGACAAAGAAAGAGTCTCAATGGAGTTCTCAATTAAGAGATTGTGCCAGTTAAAATTCTTATATGAGGGAATTTTTTACTATAAATGAGGTTCCCCAAATTTCTCAAGCATATTAATATCCTTCCTATTCCTTATGAAGTACAGGTTCATTAGGATAATGAAGTCAGGTGAGTAGCTCTGGAAGAATATGTATCTGAGAATTTAGATTTCTGAAAGCCCTGCTTTAAGTCACTACTCATTCTACATTATATTTGCATCAAGAAAGTGGCTACTAAAAAAAGTTCCTTTAAAATGGTACCATTGATGTAGTTCCTCTGTGTTGAAACAGGGAATATTAAGAGCAGATGTGTGGATACTGCTGTATTTCCTATACACTTCACCACTCTCATCTCATTTCTAAAGCCCACACCAGAATTTTCCTCCTGACAAGATTCTTTGTATTTTCAGTCAGCACATGCAGAGTGATGAAGAATTCTGACAGCTTTCAGCCACAACACAAGGAATGGATCCATCCTACACACTGTCTACAAAATGTAGTTTATGCCAGTGGGAAAAAGTAATTGGAGAAATGAAATTAGATACAGAAAGTGATGTGGTTCCAGCAGGTAAAAGAATTAGTCAAGTAGCAATGTTAAAAATATATTTCTTTATAAGACTCCATAAACTAAATCTTTTTAGCTATGGACGTTGATGGCTGTTTCGTAAGCTTTGAGAGGATTTATAGAATAACTAGAGAGTGTATGTTGAAATAGCTAATAGGAGACAAAGTAGGTGAAAAAGATTAACTTAGTTTGAAGAAATCTTGAATTGTTAATTTACTGTAGATAAAGTAATCTTCAACTGGAAACAGTGGATCTTTGAATTTTAAATTTTGCAGAACAATATAAAAAAGTAGTGTTGAGGAAGTCCTATACCGGTCTTGATCATCTTCTGAAAACATGAATAGGAAAGGTCATATGGTCATACTGTTGGTTAGTGCTTCCTAATCTGTCTTTTCAGACATTAAGATAATGCATGAGCCATTAATTAAATTGATTCTTCTCCTATCCCTGCCCACCCTTTTTTGTAAGCGTAGAAAATGTTGAAAATTACTCTATACCTACTGGACCTATTGTTTTTTCCCTTTTGGTCCGTTTTTTTTTTCCAGTAGAGCAAGAATCCTGAGCATAGGAGGCAATCCTGAAGTAGGAACTAGGCATTCAACTCAACATTTCAGCATTTTCTAGTTTTCTGCCAAGGGCTTATTCAAAGGAGTTCATCCTGTCTTCCTGCTGTTAGAATGGCCCTCGGCATACTTATATTGATTCTTGTCTTTTGCCTTTCATAATTCATAACAAGTAACAGTATAAAAAATACTGTCAATGCTTTTATTTGTCACTCAATTATATTAATCATGGTTATTATCTAGATCTGTGAGGGATCTTGAAAACAATGCACTGTGGAACCAGGGCAAATAGATTAAGTAAGCTCAGAAACATAAATAATGATTTGAATAACAGGGCCTAATTTTTTTTTATGGCTTTACCTGGCAGTAAGATTACTTACTGGTTTGCTGTGATGCATTTAAGCAGGTTCTTTTTTGAGTGACAGTTTAGTTGGCTGATCCCTTTGTTCACTTGCATGAATGAAACCAGAATTTCAGAAACCATCTGATAATCTTGACCTCATTGTTACATAGACTTCAACCACTCAAAATTATCTTAAACAGTTAAAAATGAAAGACTGCCAGTGAGATAATGCAAGTAATTTAACAATAATACCCCAGTAAACTATGTGAAATTCATATTAACTAAGAAGATCTACCAAAATTATGTGTTTCAAAATATTTACCTTTGGATGAAGACAATTCAGACCCAAATGAGAAGGAAGGAAAGAAGGAAAAGACAAAAGTCAGTAGAATGAAATGCATTTACAAAGGAAGACAAAGTGTTTGATGTTGAAGCAAGTATCATAAATAAGTATAGTCATCATACGATTTTAGGAATGCACAGATTTACTCAGGCAGAGGCTGTTAGTCTGCTAGTACAGTCATAAGACTTCTTGTTTTCTAAATAGAATAAAATTCAGGACTTGTCTGAGTAATATGGAACAATTAATTTTAAAAAATCTTGGTGGTCCTAGTGAGACTGCTTTGTTTCTCAGCCTTTAATGAAGATTTTTTTTATCACCTTACCAGAAAGTTCAGGTCATTTCACATCATGGGGCCTTTCTACTTATGCTTCTTTACTTTTCTGCCAGACAGCAACAGGAACAAAACATCTTTTCAATGCAAGTGCATTACTTTTGCACACTTTTATATCCATAACATCTGAATGAAATGTGAGAAGTGCTCTCCTATGTTTTGTGTGTTTGGTTCTTCTTGGGTTGGATAGCATTCTGTAGGGAGAGAAAGAGCAGGGCTTTTTTTGTGTTTCTTTTTATTCAGTGCCAGTTAATAGTGCAGAAGGAGAAAATCTCAAGCAGATTGAACGCACTGCTTAAAATATCCTGTAAGGTAAATTCCTTAAATATAATTATAACCATAAACTAATTTACTGCTATATCCTATATTCTGTGTACTATATACTATGTTCTGTGTCCTATGAAGTCTTTATGTACCCCAGATAAGGATGATTTTCATGTGCTTTGTGGTCAGCACTACCAGTGATTTGGGGATTGTGTTCCCCCCCCCATCTCTGATAGAGAAGGTTTCGTTTTCTGTTTTGTGTGAAAAGCCATAGTTTTGAAAGGTTCAACATTCGAAGATAGATAATAAAGTGTAAAGGGTTTTTTTACTGCAATACTCTCCACTAAAATCACGATGACCTTCTTGCAGTTTCCATTAAAAAATTTAATCTCAGTATCTCATACTCTGTTTGTGAATGTAAACTTGTTTATAAGGAAGCACAGATTTAAAATTCCTCCCGTATCTACTGTAGTCAGTAGTATTGTAGCAGTGATTAGTAAAACTAAAACCTCCTTTGATAGTTTAAGAAACAGCATACAATAATAGTTACATAAACAATTGCTAGATCCATAAATTATGATTTTAGCTATGACTAATTCTTACTAAAGTAATGTATTTGAAATCCTGTGTCTTTTAATAGAGAAAGTTCTTGACTTAGTATTTACGATATACCACCAACAGCAATAATAAATTATATCCAGTCGCACAGTTGCTAATGATATTTTTAGACACCTATTGTTTAAATAAAAAAAGATTTAAGAATAACCTTTTATAATATCTTTATAAAGGTAAATAATAGGCTTTGTGTAATAAAATTGTTTTTCAGTTTTTTAAAACTGTACTTTAAAAGCTTAAAATCCCATATTTTTAGTAACCTTTTGATTAATACCAGAGTGATTGAGAAATTGCAGTTCACTGTATGAGAAATGGCATTTCAGTCTTTAAGAGCTGAATAGAACTTCTTGTAATTATATTCTAGATTTTTAATTCCTGATTTATTATATCTGCAAATATATTTTTACTTTAATGATAATTTTTACAATTTATCAATTAAAGTACTTTTTTTATTCCAGTAGCTTTATTCCACATTGGTAATATTAATATTTTTTTTAAATAGTAGGAAGAATAATTATTTTGAAAGCAAAAGTAGTATTTTTCATGATCATGATATTTTGATACAAATACCTGTGTTTCTATCTATTTCTGAAGAGAACCTGTATTGTAAACCATTGTTTTTTTCAAAGGTTTGCAGATTGCACAAACAAATGTTGCATTATTTAGTAGTTGTTACTGAATGTTAAAATTGGCTATATCATTCTGGCTTATATAACAGCATAACATCAAAACACTGTAAACAATTATTTGAAAGCTGCCTGTATCATACACTAGTTTTTGTTTAAGCTTCACTGCCTCATAACAGCATCCAACAGCAAGGGGAGCTCTAAGGCAAGTTGGAGTAAACTGAGAAACTTGTGAGAAGATTAGAAATAGTGTCAGGAAAAGAGAGTTTGGAGGCACGATTTGGAATGGGGGAGGGCCATAGCTGTTATTCACCATAAGTGAGGCAGCCGGAGGTGTTTACAAAGTACGCGAAAAAGAAGAAAAAAGTGTAGGAGACTAAGAGAAGCAGCCAAGTGACTAAACAGAAATGATCCAAGCACTTTAAAAAAATCAAGCTCACAATGCGAGATGCGCCAAATAGCTAAGAAAACCTACTAAATATGACATAGTATGTAGAGAGTGGTTGAAATAAGTAATAAATCACATGTAGATTGATCTATCCAGAATATAATAGCACCTGTAAATTACAAATATAATTTACTTTCAAGTAAGTCTGAGGAAGAGGCTTTATGAAGGGATGTTACACTGATTTTCACTCAAAGGCATGGAAATCGTATTAGATCATTTTGTCTAGACAGAAGTAGTCTTTCATAACAATGCTGATCTTTTTCACAGCATTCTTTGTATTAAGTCCAAGATGGTAACTTCTGACCCAAATCAGAAAAAGTCTGTGATCTATCAAGCAGTAGATTTGTAATAGCCTATTAATTATCGTTGTAATCAAGGTTCTAATTGAAACATTTGAAAAACACTTTCTGTTATTTAGATCTGTATCTAGCATATAGGTAATTGAATAGTAGAGCACTGTGACATATTAATTATACAGAATTATTTGGCATGTACTAATTTTGAATTTATTTCACTCATCCAGCAAAAGAAGCTTTATTTCCAGCCACTGTAACCTATATTGTAGGATTTAGTAAGCACATGCTTTCTCATCAAAGGCTGCCTTGTTCACAAAGACCACATATTTGTGCATATGAAAATATATAAGTAGAGATATTTGCTGTATGACTGTAATGGCAGACAAGTTTTGTTATTGCAACGTATTGTTTTATATTTACTCTGGATGCAAGAGGCAAGTTTTTTTCAAGGCAAGCAAGACAATGGATAGCTACACCAGGAGCAGAAAGGAATATATAGCTCTAACCCATCTCAGTACTTAGACCAACAATTAATGCTGATGATTTACATTTACACTGTGGACTGCTTTGTTACTAGCTTGTAACAGATGAAACTTCTGAGTTTGATGCAGCCTAAACATACTGAATTGAAAATCTTGAAGTCCTTTTCATAAAGATTGGCAAAATTAATCGAAGATTGAGAAACCAATTAACATGCAGAACAAAACAAGTTGTTAGACTGTGATTTGTATGATGTCTTCTGAAAAGCTTTAGTACACCTCGTCCCAGACCTTTCCTATAACTCCTGCACTCAGCTCAGGGTAAAACGATGCTTTTGTTCTTACTCAGACTTCATAGCCCAAGCTGAACAGGTCAAGAACTTTACATTTGCTTTATGTACTTGAAACACTAGATTAATTCAATAGAAACTTTTTTTTCTCGTCTTAAAAAACAGTATGTTAGTACTATTATCAAATTTATTGGAAATCATGTGGAATGGAGCGTATGATGCCATCGAGCTTAAATAGAAGCATCCATTGAATAGAGGTATTCTGATAGAAGTCAGACTAAATTATTGTGAGTTTTTAAATGTTTTTCCAATGTATTTGATAGTCCTCCCTACAGAGGACTATCAGATCATTAATTATTTCAGTGACATTTTATTAGCCAAAATCCATATTATTAGAATACATACTAACCTTGCCCCTGCAACTAAAAAGATTATGATAAATGTACTAAAATTAGTTGAGCATACTACTATGCTAATGACCAGACTTGCCTTTCTTATACTGTATGTGCTTTTATTGATATAAAATGAAATTTTTGCCCAAGAAAGGTATTCTTTTGGTTTGATGTCTGAAATTACATAACTTTTTTTTTTTTTCTTTCTTGGCTATGAATACTCAATTTTGGCAGAGTGAGAAAGCAAATTTGGTTAGAAAATAAAGTTACAAGTAATGAACAACAAAAACAGATAACAAATCCTAATCAAAATTAAAAGTAACTTGCCTCATATTCAAATAAAACATTTATTTAAAGAAACCCAACATCCTTTGCAAAATATTGTGTACAGTGCTGTTTTTAAAAAAATGGAATGTCCTGCCACAAGGCATGAATTACTTTACAGTGAAGATAAGAGTTTATTTTAAGACTGTGGGAATTATTAAATAGAAATGACTAGCACCAATATTACAGTACAGCAGTGTAAGTGGTAAGCAGGATCAAAAGTTTCAATAAGATATTTTTTTTTTTTCCTAAGGAAATGTGTTATAGAGAAATGTATACATTTGTATGGGGAAGTATGCTACTTTCTTACAGCTAAACAGGAATTGAACATTTTGGACTAATACTTCTAGCTGCTAGAAGTTTCTTCACTACTAGTACTTTCTGACAGATACTGTGGATTGTGACACAAAAGAAAATGCTTAGGGTGAGGTTATCCGAAATTTTATTACATATTTAGAATTTGTATCCTACAAAAAAATAATTAGACCTATGCCAATTTGTACCAGATGAGAATATTTCTGTGAGTTCCAGTTCAAAATGATTGAATATATATGTGATATAGCCATCAATTTAATGGTAGTAGCTCTAGGTAGGGGAGGTTGCCCTAGTTACAATATATTGGCTTGATACAATAAAATAATCTGGGATACATTTATATTAAAATGCACTATATTGTAAGTGATCTGAGGTGTCAATTGGTAAAGATCATCTGCATCTACTCTGCAGGGCTGACTTATCACAAGGTTAAATTTGGCCTCCACGAAGCTGTGATGAATGTATCAGAAAACATTCTCTTAAACCAAGGTTGTTTTGATGGATTGTGTTCTTTATTTGTTTTTCATTATCCTGGTGAGAATACAGAAAAGATTAAAATTTGTGAGAGTTTTCAGGTGATATTTTGATTCAGATAGATTTCAGAATAGATGAGGATATACTTTACCTTCTCTTTGTCTCCTGATCATAGGAAATACAGTTCTAAATAGGAGTAGTAGCAAGTGTAATTCATCAGCTTAATAAGGAAATCTCATCACTCTGGTGTGTTGATTTAAACACATTTCCAAAAATCAAAAGACTGAACATTCTTGTTACTAAATGCCAGCAAGCCAATGACTTCATAAAACTTTCATTAATTTATTTTAAATTTTCATTTACTTCATTCAGTGTTAACCTTATATTTTTATGTGATTCTATTTCAGAAGGAATGCATGGAAGAGAGACTGATATTTTGACAATATTTTTTTATATAACAAACTGAAGAAATCTAAAATAATCTTTCAGTCATGGTTAGATGCCCAATCTGACACATCTAAACTTAAACATAGATACATTGAGTCACAGTAACACTGTGACCCATCCTTCATGGAGGCAGCTAAGGGCTTTCAAAATGTTGACAAATATTTTAGTTAAGAAAAAGAAACTGAACGTGACAATGTGTGAATTCAATCAAAAGCAAGGAAGTTAAAGAGGAATATAGCTGCCCATGAGCTGTGTTACTAGGCTGAACCGTGTCTGGTTTTGAAATTCACTGGAAAGGTGATGGAAAAAATTTGAAAGGCTACTTCCAATTTTAATATGAGCCTTTTAAGCTTTATTCAAGCTTAATTAAGCCTTTTAATTTCCACTATGTATTAATGTGGTAATTTTACTGGCTTATTAAAAGGTCCAGATATTTTTTTATCACAGCCTGATTGTATTATACACAACTGAATGATTGGTTATAAATTTTTATATCGTAAATTATTTGGAAAATGGAGATATTAAAAAATGTACATCAGAAAAAATTAAGTTTGAGAGACCTCCTTTTAACAAATTCCATCATTCCTAGTCTCTATTTCTACAGTGGAGAATTTGTTACTTGCTTTAGAGTCTTTAAGTGACATAAAATCCCATTGTATGTGAAAGAACTACATTAAAGAGGTATCTATCTTGAGTTTATTTCGTTTATTTATTTATGTGGGAGGGGGTTGGGAGTTTTAGTTGTTTATTTAAAGCCTGATCTCATTTCTTTTCAAAACAAGATTAATTAAAGAGCTGATGAAAAATGTATTTTTGTACATTTTTTATTTTCTCCCCCACATAAGCAAGTAAGCAATCTGCTGATTCAGTAACTATAAAGCAACAGAAACTAGTGCGATCTAGGTAGCCATAACTGAATCCTGACTTTGCTTCACTGGTCTTGGAAAACGCTAACTTGGGTCTCTCTGCTTTCCACTGAGAGGTGTTTCTACAGGAACCTGGTTCATCCTGAACCTTTTCAGAATTCTTATACCCTCTGCTAGTGTATAGCTTTCCAGTTAGCTCAAGTGGTGAGTTTAGGATGCCTCTCGTCCTCTCACAAACTTCTTGCTTGGAAACATCTGTCAAGGGCGACTTCTCTGACCAAACCACTTCTCATGGCTGCCAGCTTAGAGGCAGAATCGCTCACTGGCATTTGAGTCTCCTGAATTTGAGCAATCCTTGGAGATGAAGCCAGTAGACCTGTTTAACATTCCTGATAAATACATGTAAGTTTATCTCAAAAAATCCTTACTACCAGTTATAATACCAGGGAAAAGTGGAGACCAATTTTTACTTAGTCATAGGCACTGTAAAGGAAATGGTTACTAGATTTGAAAATAGAAATATAGGCAAATATAGGATGGTGTGGCCTGTATAGGCAGGCAGCTGAAAGAAAATATTATTTGTGATGTTGTTAGAACTGGGACATGCATAGGTAAGTCATGTCTTTAGGCAGAGTCTTCCTGCATAAGAATATTTTCTTAGGGCATTGTTCTAGGGCACAATTTGCTTCAATGATGAAGCTGTTGTCAACCTCTGAAAACATATTCCTAAACTGGCGTGGAGATTTGCCTCCCTCTTTGCACTGTCTGCACAACTACTTGCAAAGCCACACTGTAATATTCCACAGTATGTAAACACTACCTCTACCTACTCTTAATGGCGAGTTATTTTTAAATTGAATCAGTGCACTAATTTTATTGATAGAGCAGAGCAGACCTCCAAAAAGATGTTATGCACAGAGGGCAGCGAGCCATGTAAGTAGAAGTCACTGGGAATGAAAGGGCTGAGAACTTTTGAAGAGGGCAACTCATTAAAGACAATGTATTGATAAGTAAACTCTCAGAAATTTCTCATCTGTATCATTTTTACTCACTGGGCAGCCTACTGAATGCAAGTGCATTTCTGTATGTTTCCCTCTGCTTTCCTCTGCACAGTTGGAGTGCTGTGTCTAGTTCTGGGCTCCCCAGTACACAAAAGATATGTACGTACCAGCGCAAGTCCAACACAGGACCACAAATATGATTAAGGGACGGGAGCATCTTTCATAACAGGAAAGGCTGAGAGAGCTGGAACCATTCAGGCTGGAGAAGAGCAGTCTCAGGGAGGATCCTGTTGACGTGTTTAAATACCTGATGCAAGGGAATGAAGAAGAGGGAGCCAGACTCTTCTCAGTAGTGCACACTGATGGGACATAAGGCAATGGGCACAAATTAAAAACCAGTAAATTCCATCTGAGCACAAGAAAACTTTTATTTTTTTTACTGTGAGGGTGGTCAAACACTGGAACAAGTTACACAGAGAGGGTGTGGAGATATTAAAAACCCAGCTGGACACAGTCCTGAGCAAGCTGCCTTAGGTGACCCTCTTCAAACGGAGGCATTGGACTAGATGATCTTGAGAGGTCCCTCCCAGTCTCAATTATTCTGCAAATCTTAATCTTGATCATTTATTTTAAATACCAGGTCATGATTATCTCATTAATTAAATATTACTTGTCTCTGATATGCAAAAGTGATTTTGAAATGTAAAGTCCTTTCTGGGCAGGTGGACAAGACATTATCATCTAGTTTGCTAATATATAAACTTTATTTAATTTATATTATACAAATTTGTTTTTCTACTAAGAGGCCATAAATGTTTCAGAATTGTTACTAAAATTTTTGGCCTATAACTTTTCATTATATTTTATTATACCATTTTGCATTTTACAGACATATGAGTGCCAAGGAATACAGTTTATGAAAAGCTTTTAACTAGAGTAGGACTTTTAAGTAACAAAACAAAGTGGGAAACAACTAAGTTGACAAATGCCCCTTATCACTCTGCTCATTTTGAAGACTACAAGTATAAGCTAAACAAGGAAGAGAGAGGGACAGATTTAAAAGAAAAAAAGCCATCATTTATGTTATTGGAAGGATTTGGTATTAACTGTTGTAATAGGGAAAATGTTTATATTTGTATACAAAATTATAATAAGGAAATAAGTGTCTCTGAGATGTGAAAATTATTACATTTTGGATTCTTTATGTTGCTGAAGTTTCAAAATTCAAAATGTAACTTCATTTTTTTCTAAATCATCTTTCAGCATATTGAACATCTTTGTCTCCACAGGTGACTTTCCTAAATAGCAAAGCTAATCACTTGTTCCTATGCTAAATTACTCAGTAATCTACAGAATGGCCTTTCTTCTATCCCATAGTACCTAAGAGATTTGAAGAGCCTTATTGATAGCCTTCTGGCAATTCATTATGCTATAGCAAACATCATTCCTGTCTATGTCCATTCCCGTTTCCTTTAGTGAGAACCAATACCTGAGACACAATTTCCCCTGACAAAACACTGTCAGCCCTTCCTCATTCTATAAGAAATCTACCTACTCTTTATTGTACTCTCTAGGAGTTTAACTAGGTTGACTGTGACACAGTTTCCTGACCAATATCTTGGAACTGTTTAAAAAAAAAAAAATGGCATTATGTTTACCATCTTCCATGTCTCTGGCATTTCTGGTAGTGAAGCATTTTTCTGAAAAATAATGACAAAGAAATATGTACTTTACCCTATTAAAAATTCTGTACATTCTCTCATCTTAGTATTTTTTGCTTCTGTAACTGTCTTGTGTTCATAGGAAAGGGTCTTGAAACTCATATTCAGGAATTACTTTATTCAGAAAATATTTCTGTCTTAAACATCAGTTTCTAGAGTTGCACGTTTATAGTTTACAAAGAAGCATTAGAACAATATTGGGAATGGACTTTTCCAAATCTGAATGACTTGCAACTCTGATTCACAAGTTTAGAATGTGAGAAACAGATTCTCAAGTTTCTAATTCCACTAGATGGTTGGTTTTATCGTTTGGCTGGTTTGGGGTTTTTTTTGTTGTTGTTTTTTTGGGGGGGGGGTTGGGTTGGTTTTTTTTTT
>JANXJC010000055.1:24391585-24416582 GCA_027564655.1 Leptodon cayanensis
CCGGAGGGGGAGGGGGGGGGGCGGTGAGCGAGCGGCCGCGCGGTCTTTTGTTGCCGGCTGGGCTGAAACCACGACAGAAGCACAAAATAATGTTCTTTTGCAGTTATGACAAACTCCCTGATTTTACTGAATGGAGACAATATCTAGACAAAAGCTTGAAATAAGGTCAACAGGTGGCCAAAACCAGAGGAGGAATATTATTTCTTTAAATTATAGAATCATCAACTCATTTGAGTTTTAAGGGGGCTGTAGAGGTCATCTATGTAACCTCCTCCTCAGATTGAGTCTATCTGAAGCAGGTTGCTCAGGGCCTTGTCTAGGTGAGTTCTGAGCACCTCTGGAAATGGAGAGCCCAAAACCTCCCATAGCTGTTTTTTTTTGAGCAGCCTGTTCCAGTGTTTGATCACCATCAGGAAGAAAAAGTTTCACCACAGAATTTCTTCTAGTGTCTGTTGACCTTTTTTAATATGTTAATGTCCTTTAATGTTTAAGAGTGCCAGGAAATCCAAACAGATTCTAGTAACAGAAGAGGCAGCTGGGTTTGACCTGGAGCATTTCCTATAAGTTTGCATTTGTGTAAGTGGGGGGAGACAGCAGGAGGAAAGCGGCAGAAGAGAGTGAAGAAGAAATGGTAGAATTTAGCAGGATGCAAATACATTCAAAAACATATCATGGTTTATTCCTCTGGTAACCCTACAAAAATCTAACTATACTTCTGAATAATCACTCAATTCTTTCAAGAAACAAGGCTGTTATTTTTGAAAGACTTTAAGTCAGAACTGGCTATGTTTCTTTTTGACCTTTTGCTATTAATTACATTGTAAGAAGCAACCTGATTGCAGTCAATACACCAAAAATGTTGCTTTGTAACTTTTGCTCAGTCACCTATGCTTCTTGCTAAAAGTCAGTGTGTTAAAGTGGAGAATAAGATGTAGAACTGTCCTTTCTTCTAGAGATTCCACTTCAGGAGCAAGCAGCAAAACGTATTTAGTGGCATTCCTCAAGAGCAATTTGTTTTATGAGAAAACTGGCATTGATTTTTCTGACAAATATGCCTCTCTTTTTCCAGTCTTCCATTAAAATCACTACCACTAGCAACAGAATTGAAGATGCAAAGCAGAGCATACACAAGTGTAAAATCAGGTTAGCCCTTCAATATTTATTCCAATTTGATTAAACTATAGAACCATTTACTTTCCGTTCCAGATGATAGAATCTGCTTTTTAATGGAAAATGTGAAGTGTATGATTTTGGAATCTCCATTGCTAAAAGAAATTATTGCCAGTCTTTGTAACATTTTCTGTATTGCAAAATGAAAATTATTCTGCTGACATGTAAACTTTTGATACCCAAAATACAAAGTTTACAATAGAACAGTATACTTCTTTAGCAATTTCTGCAGAACTTAAAACCTTCAAGACTCAAATTTTAAATGCTTACAAAAAAGAAATATTTTGTTAAGAAACTAAAATAAGAAATATTTTTTTCTTTGCTCCAAATTGAAAATTTTGGTTTTCTAGCCATAAAATATTTTTAATCTAATCAGTAAGACTGCATTTACATTTTACCATATACTGTCAAATAATTCAAGTCTGGTCTTCCATTCCCTGCTGACTATAGTTTTCTAGTGAAAGTGTCTCATAATGAAATGTGGTTTCCTGTTGATAAACATGAGTTATACATCTAGTCATAAATGTGTGAGTATATACATATATTTTAGCTCTGAATGGGGAAATAAAAAAGGCATCTAGGTTTTAAACTGCAACCAACAAGATTTTGTATGTATTCTTTCAAGGGAAAATGAAGCTAATATTGAAAATAATTTAATTTTTGAACACTTCAACAAAGTGAAATTCATTATTTTCTTTTGGGGAATACTGAAATATTTTATAATGAAAGAAGTTTTCACAATAAAATGTTTGGACATTTTCATGCTACTTCCATAATTGCAAACATTTTTTTTCCCCCTTAATTTTTAATGTATCTTCAATTTATGTGAATACAAAGGCTAAAATGCTTTCTAAGGGATAGAAACATTTTTTATTCAATTCTCTATTAAATATTATTTAGTGGATTGGTTTGGAAGGATTTTGATACATGTATAGCTTTTTATGCTTTAGTTTTCATCATTATGTAAAGAAAAGTTTTATGTAGCACAGTCTCCAGTAATCTTTTGCAAGGTTTACAGAAGGGTCAAAATTCAGATTAACGTGCTTGAGTCAGGGAACTGAAAAAAAATAATCTTCAGAAATTTCATGTGCAGAGGATCCTGTACGGCAACCATGTAGGAGTTTTTCTCATGTTTACATACTTGAGTATGTTGAAATAGCAAGGCACAAAGGTGATTTTAGTTTAGCTTCCTATCCATATGGACACTGAATTTGAGAGCAACTGAACAAAATTTCACTGCAGTACTTGGAGAGGAATGCCTGTATTTTTTCCTGTTGTGATTTACAGACCATAATTTTGAACACAATACATTCCTGCCTGTAGACTTAAAGTTATTCCCAATTAAATTACATTGAAGGATCTGTAACCATCAGAATGTGGACTTTTAAATGTTTTAGTTCTCTTAAACAAACATTTATAAAGTCATATCATAGAATGGTTTGGGAAGGGACCTTAAAGATCATCTAGTTCCAACCCCCCTGCCATGGGCAGGGACACCTTCCACTAGACCAGGTTTTCCAGCAGATGCAAAATGCAGAAAGTAATTACACAGGCAAAGAAATGTGTGAAATAAATTGGCAGGAAACAAACACCTCAGAACATACTTAGTCCTTCCATAGTAAAGGCCTGTAAGCAGAAATCCTGCTCCCACTGAAGTGACATAGTATAAGTGGGATTTAACTTTTTTGTGTTTCAAAATTAAGATCTTGCTATTACTGAAGCTCAAAATCAATGAAAACTGTTTTTGTATGAGTGTTTAGGAAAATTAAATCCTAAGTAAGTCAGTTAAGTGTTGCAGTTTCCATTTCTTTCTTTGCCTTAAGCCCTATACTCTGTAGTTTTTCTAGGAAGTTGTCTATTACATCAGCATACATGGCTGAAGCAGAAGGCCAACACGTGCTGTGTGTTGGACACCCATAAGTCTAGGAACACTGGGTGACATCAGCAGTCTTATCTCACCTACCTTGAAGGATGACTTAATGAGACACTTTTGATATTCTAGTTGTATAATTTGTATATATTTTTAAAACTTTTTTTAGTTATTGACTTCCCTTGAAGCTTGATGGCTAAATTGGAAAGAAATGGATTTGATGGATAAGGAATTGGCTGGATGACTGTATCCAAAGAGTTATAGTCAATGGCTCAGTGTCCAAATGGAAACCAGTAATGAGCTCTCCCTCAAGGGTCAGTACTGGGACCAATGCTATTTAATATCTTCATTAATGACATAGACAGTGGGATTGAGTGCATAGGCTGCAGGGGGACAACCTGCCTCACGATGGCTCTTCTCCACAGGCTGCAGAGGAATCCCTGCTCTGGCATCTCCTCCCCCTCCTTCTTCACTGACCTGGGTGTCTGCAGGACTGTTTCTCACATTTTCTCACTCCTCTCTTACAGCTGCTGTGCAGTGGTTTTTATTCTTTCTTAAATATGTCGTCACAGAGGTGCTACCAACATTGCTGATTGGCTCAGCTTTGGCCGGTGGTCGGTCCTCTCGAAGATGGCTGGAACTTGCTGTGCCTGACATGGTGGCAGCTCCTAGTGTCTTCTCAGAGAAGCCACCCCTGCGGTCCCCTGCTACCAAAACCTTGCCACATAAACCTGATACACACACACACAAGCACAGAGGACTCAGTTCACTGGGGAAAATATAGACATGTTCAAGTCTTTCCAGCTGCTGGCATTCAGACCTCTTACACACAGGCATATAGCACAACCCCCCTGGCCTCACCAGCTGTAGGCACCCAGACTTACAGACTGTGAGATCCATGAACTCTTCTCCAGTTGCTTGCAGTTAGACCTTGCAGCACTCCTACATAGCACAGAGATTACAAAGGAAAAATAGTTAAAAAAAGGATTTGATAATAAGATAGGATAGACTGTGGGTATCAAACATAAGACTCAGTACTGACTAACATCTGCTTACATGCAGATGGCTGCTTTATGTCTTCTCTCTATTTTCTCATGCTTTCCCCTGTCCAGGCCACCCTGATTCTACCCCTCCTCCATCTTTGGTCCTTTCCCTAAACGTCCCAGAATAAGTTTTACAAAATCCTACATGCCCCTTCTGATATCCCCTAAGAAGTTTCTCGCAGTTCCTCAAGACCCCTCAACTATCCTATAATATTGTGTTAATCATGTTCCCACTTCTTAGCAGATACTAAGTCAGGTTGACCCTTTTAAAGGCTGTATCAGGGTAGTAGTTTGTTTAATGGCCCATTGTCCCGATCCAATGTCGGGGAAGGTTTCGATATGATCCCAAGAGCGAGATTAAGACACAAATGAGGACAAATGCCATATACCCCAAAGAGCTTTTATCATCAAAAGTATCAAAAGTAGAAAATAGTAGCGATAGGATAGAATGGAAGAAAAGGCAGAAATCAAGCAAGCAGTCGGGATAGAGTTGCAAGAATAGTCACCACCATGGATCCAGCAGCGTCCCGTTGGTCCTCAGTCTTCAATTCTTCAGTGATGGGTGCACACCACGGCTTGTCTCCACGTTTTTTTTTATAGGGCATAGTTCAGTGGTGCGTGCACATACGTCACACACTGCAGGTTTCGTCTATCACATGACCTTCACGTGATCAACACCAGAAACCAGTATCTTATCTCAAAGACTACAGTTTCTATGAGAATGGTAGCCTCCACATTCTTCACTGGCTCCAGCCTGTCTCCTCCCCTGGATGCCTCGGTAGCCTGATAACCACCCTTTTGGACAGAGGAGTGCCCTGCTTAAAGAAGCCATCTCTGGGATAAGTGGCTTGTCACAGCAAACAATCCTTGAGACGAATGGCGTGAGATGACAGTCCAGTCTCTCACAACAAACAATCTTTGAGACAAACAGCTCGAGATAGCAATTCAGTTTCTCACACCCATCAGTCAGTGGCTGAAAAGTTCTGGTTTTTATTTTTGTCTCCATTATCACCTGCTCATTAATTTCTGTGTGTCTGTGTGTTTAATTTCTCAGTTTCCTTTCTTTTTGTTATTTCTTTTATACAGAACAGTTCTTTACCAGGTAACTTAATGAGTTAGGTACTCTCATGTTCCACATACCCTTACAAAATGTTCAAAGATAAAGGAATATTAAAACATAAAAATGGGAAAAATAACTTTAAAAATTAAAATTAAAACAATAAGAAAAGTACCATAACAGCAGCTAAATTTTATGAATGAAAACTAATTACTTCATTATGACTACCAAATTTAGTGCTTACTTAGAATTATTCACCACATAATTCACCTGAATAGTTCATGTAATTTTTGTGAGTATTAGGCATCAGAATTGTTAATAGATACGGTTTAGGCTGAAATAGGGAAGAGGAATACAAATACACAGAACAGTTCAACCCACAATACAACTAAATAATATAAGCACAGTAAGTAGATAAAAAGCAATGTGTTACAAAGAGACAAATTGTACCCTGCAATCAACACTGCAGAAAATAATAACAAATACAGCTTTCCGAGATTCTATCTCAATTTACAATCTTCAGATTTGTGACAGTAAAGACTAGCATGCATGTAATATCATTAAAATTTCATAGGCACTTTAAACTTAAGAAATCCTTTGTGAAAGTCTCTGGATGTCAGATAGGAAGACAAACAAAGAACATGGAAGTTAAACAACTTAATGAATGCTTGAAACAAATTTGTGGCTGTACAAACTATTGGCAGCCCATGTCTGACTGGGTATGACAGACAATACAGGATTTCATTGTAGGTCATTAAAAGATAACCAGAATAAATATTTTGAAGCTTGAGAGCCATAAACCAACATCTTTTCAATGGTAGTTTTAGTGCCAATTCTTGCTTTGGTCACTGTAAGACTGTTATTTTAGTTATGTCTATATGAGGTTTCTTTAAAATTAATTCATAAACCAAAACCTGGTCTATGTCACATACTGAAATCTCTGCACGTACATGCAGAACCTCTTAATGTCAACCTTAGTGTCATATACATATAAAGCAATATAATCTTATTTTGGTGTCCTTCTAGGATGGGAAGTCTCCGTATAGCTCAGCTGAAAGGGAAGAAGAGCTAACTCAGCTTCTATAACTGGGAGAGAAGTCTTATTCTCTTGACAATATTGTCACTCAAGGAAAAGGGTAGAGGTACAAGGCAAATACATTCCCCATCCTGTACCTTTCTAGGTTCTTACAATCTCCACCTTAATAACTTCCTCAACAGAGATTACAGCTTTCTGTTTTAATAGCCCTTGATGGACTTACTTTGTTAAGAAATGTCTAATTCTTCTGAAGCCTACTGATACTTTAGGCCTGTGACATCCAGTGGCAACTAGTTTCACAGTTTAATATGAAAAAAAAACCATTCTGTTTCTTTTAGTCTGCTGATTGAAAATTTCATTGAAAGATCACTTTTCTAATTTTGTAAGAAATAAAGCTATGTCAGATTCCATAATTCTGTATATGTCCTCATTCAACTTTCCTTTTTTGTTCCCCCTAGATTTTTATTAACATTCTCTTTCAGAATCCATTTTTTATCATTTCTAACTTCTTTTGTTATACCATGTCCTTCTTGTGGTGACCAGAATTGTATGTAATATGATTATGAATCTGCACATTTTGCTTGTTTCTTATTCTGCATTCTGTCCTATTCCTGAGGTTTCCTGACACTCCGTTAGGAGCCCTAGAGGCTCCTCATGCAGAGAGAAAAGTGCTTGACATGACTCATAGACAATGGTGGTTCTGTATTTTGAATGTTTCTCTCAAAAAAAAAAAAAATCTTCTTTTTTATGTATATGAAATGAATGAAAACATGTCTTTTAATCGTTTTGGTGTGAGAGAGAGATATATATTTTTATATATATATATATATAAAAGATATATAGCATAAAAGACACTAGGTATCTGTTTGGACCAGTACAAAAATCTAGAAAAAAAGAAAGAATTTGTGCTCCTGAGCCTTTGACAATGTGATGAAAAGAAAGCAGTTTGGCTACATCATGCTTTCCAAAACTTGCAAATCATTCATATCCCAAAATATGAAATATTAGCAATGGATAATACATTTGAAATGGTATTTAGAGATTATATTTCTGTTTTGTAAGTAAAATAAAGCATAATTTAAAAAAGAAACTTTCACCTGTGTGATAAAGATTGTTGTCAGCCTTTCCAGTTCTAGTTACCTCCTGTAGAATACCAAATGCTAAAACACAGTTGTAGCCTGGTAATTTTGTGTTGAAATGCTTTAAATGTAATCCTTTGTCACAGGACAAAAAATGAATTCATCAGTATCTAGGTCATGTCTAGAATCTTTTATTATTAGTGTAATTATTTCTATGCTTATATAATACATGTTAAGGGAACCAAGCTTAAATAGCAATTTCTGAGTTCTATATTGTGATGTAAAATTGATTTCATCACTGCACACTGGATTAAGAATTGCAATGTTGGACTTTTTAACATCATGAGCCTTTTCCTGTTGTTAGATAATGTTATTCAATTTTATTAACATTTTATATATTTTTGAGGAATATTTCTACCCAAGGGTATAAATCTTCCATGTTAAATTTCATATAACATCTGAAATTATTATTCAGTGATGTATTAAGATTATTATTCCAGTCTCCTAAATCATAATCATGTAACTTATGTAACACAGTGATGTAACTTTGCATGCCCTGCAAAATTCATGATCCACCACATTATATCTTTGTCTAAATCATTCATAAAAATGTTAGCAATAATTATGTCGTCATTAGTTTTTGATCTTTCTAACACACATAAAATGCATATCTTTACTGACAGACATGCCATCTTTCATTTTTTCCTGGAATTCATAGCTTAATCAAAAAACTATACTGCCACTACAATCGTGCTTGTGAAATTTAGTCAGAAGATTTTGGAAAACCCAACCAGAGAGTCGAGAATTCTGAAATGTAGTTTTCTGTGTTTGATTCAGAATGTTAGCTATTTAACATCCATGATATATTTTCAGAAGCTGGTTCTGAGGAATCAGTGTTTTTAGGTATTCATGACTGTCAAAGTTGATGTCCCCACAGATTGTTTGTGTTTTGGGTTATTTTTATTCTTTGTGCTCCATTCTGTCTTCCCATACAGCTATGTAAAGAGATGGTATTAGGAATGGGGAAAAGCTACCCTGGTTCATTGCATGAGTTAATGTGGAGATGTTCGAGCTTCCAACACCTTTTGGATTGCATTGGAGGACAGAATTGGGGTAAAGAGAAT
Organism: Leptodon cayanensis; assembly: GCA_027564655.1. Lineage (NCBI taxonomy): Eukaryota > Metazoa > Chordata > Aves > Accipitriformes > Accipitridae > Leptodon > Leptodon cayanensis. Next base: position 24,399,965 of record JANXJC010000055.1, read on the forward strand.
AAAATGTGATGAAATCTCATTCATAGTTCTTTTCAGGCTTAATTCTTTCCTCAGTACTCTGCCTCAACTGTTCTTCCAACAAGACCAAGCTTTATCTTGGGGAGATTAGTTGGTTCCCTCTGAAGAACAGCTCAAGGATGAATGAAAATATCCATAGTGTGCTTGATCAGAGACCCAGGACCAAGGAATGTATTAAGATCCTCGTTTATTGGACATTATAGAAGAATTTCAGGAACAAAAATCTTGTAAGTAAAATACAGTTTAATTAATTTCAAGTTTCAGTTTCCCCTGCCATGTTAATCCTCCAGTGATAGATTTATCATTTTATATACCAAGAAACAGAAATTAAAGAAGCAAGAAAACCAGCAAAAACATGACATAGTTAGCAGTGACTTATGGAAATGAGTTCTGACTTTTGATGAGAAAGCAGGACATGCAGTCAGTTTTTATCTGATTCTAAAGCACAATTACTTAAAATTGATTCTAGGCATCTTCAATCATAATTTTTTTCCTTCAGTTCAGACCATCAGAAACTAAAATAGCAGTACTATGGTGGCAAAACCACACCACTTTGTTTGTTTGTTTTCTCACTTTTTAAATTGCCAGTTTATAAGGCAATTAGAAAAACAGTATCACAAGAAGACTGAAACAGTATTAGCATCAATAGCTTGAAGTCAAAGAAAAGATACAAAATGCATTTCCAATTATTTGGGCATATAAATAACAGGCATCTACTCCATCTGAGATGTCTGATGCGGATCTCTCAAAACTATACCTATTTAGTCATTTCATTTTTCACAAAATATGTGTCATGTCATCTTCTCCTACATTCCTTACATATCTGTATATATACATACACACACTATTAATATAGTACAATATAACTAATGATTTTTCATAAATCTCTGAAATGTATTATTACAACAGTATATTTGAAATACATGAATAGAAGTAAGTGTATATACACTGTATGTATTTACATACATATAATCATTTCAACATGCATGTATGCATTAGTATGTAATATGAATTTAAACATAGCAATGAAAGCTAAATATGTTTAGTTTTTTGAAACTCTTCTCTTCTGTATGCCAGGACTTAATTTCAAAGTATATAATTCCCATGGGTGTTGATTATATTAAGATATATGTCAGTGTAAAGGATGGTTTCATCAGCTGGCCTTAGGTGTCCGTGACTTTAGAAACACTTCAAAGTAAAATAGAAATCTCCGAGTTATAGTTTTAGCAATGTACGTGAAAGCATGGAGGTGACAAACAGCAAATAGCAATTTAATCTTATGTGAGTCCAGTTTCACTACAGGTATTTTAGTTGCGTTACAGAGTAAATAAAGGAGTATGTAAAATGGTGATTGATAGATCTACTACTATAGCTTTTGAAATCCCTCTAATGTTAAATAGCCAATTCCATACAGTGAACTATGAAGCTATTTCACTAATAAAAATAATAAATTCTTGTTCAAGTGCGTTAAGACAAAATCTTTGGGTGAGATCAACAGATAGACTGCACTAGTATGGCATTGTAATGTAATGTGGACTGATAAAACCATGAGTCAGTATGGTTTGGTTTTTGACATGTTAGCAGAATATGCTCTCCATGAATATGGCCATCAGTTGGTGTATCATACTGAAATCTAAGCTGGTGTCTTTACTGCTTCTGATTCTTAAAGTAACTCTTACTTACAGTAAACAGTATAGCCATTTTGACTTAAACAATTATCCACCAGTGGGAAAGATAACCAATGGCATCATAAGCAGTGACATTTGTATGTTGTTCTGCAGTAATGTTGAATAGTTCGGAGAGCTCTGAGCTTGATGCAGATAGGTCCTTTAGTATAAGTCAGTGATAGAGTTAGTTATAAGTCTTTTGTCCTCCTTGTTCTTAGCATTCTGTTCATTACACTAACCTATAGAATGTTGCTAATTTAATAACGTAAACCTGTAGTTTACACGAAAAACAGGTTTCCTAATAACTGTTTATGAAATGGATTATCAATGCTGTCTCATCAAGGTTATAACTGAATATACATAGGCCTGTATATTAGTTAGAGAATTAGAGATCTTGGTGACAAAAGTGTTTAAAATTGGGCTAGTTCCAAACTTCGAAACAACAGTTCACTGTATTGATATTTTTTAATAATACACATAGCCAATGATTAGCTCTAAGTGTCTATTAGTTATTATAACTACAAAATGAAACCATGAGTCCTTAACAAGATTGCTCTAAATTAGCTGAGAATATACAATACCATGGAGCTGATGCTGCTTGCTTAGCATCAATGGCTACTGTCCCTAACACTTTCATTTACTGAGGATGAGGTGGCCAGTCCTCAGAGGTGCATGATGAAGGCAGATGAGTCTGAATCAGACAGACTTTTTCTTCTCCATTTCTTCTAGCCAGTATTTTATGCTTCTTGGCCCCTTCTCCAAAAAAAAAGCTGGTGAACTCATTTGTTCTTGCCATGGTTTGTTTTATTTTTGGAATCAGGACTTGTCTTGGTTTCTCCAGGCATCCGTCTTGCTTATTCTTCAGGACTTCTCTGGTTCCATCAGCCACCTCTCCCATCTGCTCAATCTGATGGATATTAGTACTTTTTCCCTGTACCCTGTTTATGCAAGCCCTTGACGGGTTTCTCTTTGCTCCTTTGGGAAAATGGCTATTTTTTTATATATTTATGCTTAGCTGTTATACAATGTTATTAGTGTTATACAATAGTTAGTGGTTACAATGTTACAGAGTACTTATACAGCAATTACATTATCCGAGTGCTTATATATAGGTTTAAGTCAAACACATGCCAATATTTTGTTTAGTGTGCTTCTATTTTGTCAGCACAATAGGCCTTTGGTTTGGCTACAGTCACCTGCTACATGATCTTGGACAAGACACTTCATATTTGTGTCTCTGCCATAACTTTTTATATGTTGAATTTATATGCACATTATAATTTACATTATATTTCTGGAGCAGATGATTGTCACTCAGCAGTTGTGTGTATAGTGTCTATTAAAGTAATGCAGTCTGAGTGTACCTCATACTTCTGATATTGTTATTTGTATAGTAAATACATCCTTTAACCTCAAAAAAATCTATTCATTCTTCTCTATATAGTTTTGTAGTCTCATTTTTTTTAATGCTTTCAAAAAATTTTAACACCCCTTGTATTTTCCTTCCACCAGTGACTGAAAATCCATTCCTACTACCAAAAAAGAGGCTCAATTTTATTTCAGTCAGGACTGAAGGATAGAACATAGAAACTCCAAGCTTTGCTCATTATTTGGGTTATTTCATACCTAACTTCCTAACAGTCTTTGATCTTGCTAGTGTAAGATTCTTGCAGTATATTAGGGATGTGATGAAACAGAATCTCCTAATTTAAAATAAGTGGCTCCCAATGCACAGGTAATTGGGTCTAAATAATTTTAGACCCAATTACACCTTGCAGCTACATCTTTCAAAAAGACTCAGGAGACTTGCATAAAGTACTGAATAAAACTAAACTCTTATAGTGCACTAGTTAACAGTACTATCAGAAAAAGAAGATTGCTAGAATGTGTCAGTTATATCTCATCATTGATCAAGAATATGCAGGTTTATTAATTAAATAGTACATAAAGCATAATCCATTTAAAGAAGAAGAAAAGAAGTGAAGTCTGAGCATCATTAAGTAAAAAGTACCCATCACAGAAAAAAAGAAAATTAAACTTCTTTTTTCACCTAATCTGATCTTTCTCACTCCCATAAAATAAATTAAAATAAAATAAACCAACAAAACTTCTTAAATCTGTATTTTATTTCCCATCTAGTTCAAGTCTGCCTTTTGCTTTTGGAGTGCTGACACATTCATCTGAGTCAGCAAAAGTTTGTGTGATTTCATCCTTTTTTATCCTTTTGCTCCATTTTTCTCCCATATGTAATAACAGTTCCTCATTCCTCACCTGTCATATTATGTTATCTTTTGCCCTTTGTATCATCTTCTGCCTGTCTCTGGATTGCAGACTCTTAATTGCCTCCTTGCCTGTCGTGCTGTCCTAATTTATTACACCTTACTTCTCCATCCTGTTTCTGCACTCTTCTGTCCTTCATTTCTGCCTTCATTTGCATATTTGTGTTATTGGGATTTCCTCCCCCACCCCGCCCCTTAGCTGGGGATTGAAAATAAGCTGAAAAATTTAAAAGGACATAGCCAGTGGAAGTTCTTTCTAAAATTAAACATGCTATGAAATGACAGATTTTCTGAAGTTTTTCTACTGTATTTAAAATATTAGGAGTTTTGAAGGCATAAAGGAAAGAAAACTGTATAGCAAATCCTAACAAGATACGGACTCCCTTGTGTTATTCAATTCCCCAGAGGACTATGCTATCAATGGAATACAATCAGCTTTGAAAACAGGTTATACAAAATAAACTGCACATGCTTTTTCAACTGGGCATGATTTATATAGTGCATGACACACTAGGTAGCCTATACCAAAACAAAAACATCAAAACATAATAGGATTCTAGAGTTAAAATCCTGAAAACCACTTCAGATGTACAGAGCTCATATTTTCCTTAGACTTGAAGGGAATCTGTGGCTCTGCAGTTCATGGCACCAAGCTTTTGGTAGTAGCTTTAAGACAGTAAAGTGAAAAAATTAAAACTGTAATAAAATATCTTCTTCTAGGCCCTGATTCAACCAAACTCTTATACATGTGCCTAGCTCTAGTCATTTGAGTGATCTCATTGATTTCAGAGTTAAATATAAGTATAATCAGGTCTATGAAGAAAGATGTTCTTGAAAATTCCAGGTGGAAACATGAAACTTGGTCTTCTGACCAGGATCTTAATAAACTGTGTATTTAAAGAGGAAAAAGAAAAGCACATCAGCTCTTATCCAAAAAAGTTTTGAGAAATTTCTTCACTGAAATAGATGTCGCAAGTTGTCCGTCTTTAATTAATTGTGGTATTCATGCAAAGGCAATTTACTTGGGTAGAGACCAAGGGCAATAGAAAATACTCAGCTTATTTGCTTTTGGGCTGGAAGTAAGAAGGGAGAATATCGTCAGCTATAATACCAATTTTCCTTAAAAGCCAACTGACTGATTTTTACTGTGTTCCAATGGTCTAGCCTATACTGGTAGTTACTAGCAAATGAATATCAAAGTTAATGGGTTTGCAAAGTGAACAGTAATTTTTACTAGAAAGAAAAAGTAACTTTTCACCTGGAGAAAGCAGCATGAATTCATGTGCAGGATAAAGGTTGCCCTTGAGTAAAACTAGTAAATGAATATGTTAATGATTTTGCTTGCTCTGCAAAATTTATCATGACTGTATCACACTCAGTAGCTAAAGTTTTTGGAAAATAGCCATACAAAACCTGTTCAGGAATACTCTGACTGATAAGAATGCTTTGTTTTGAAAAAATTACCTCTGTGAAAGAGGCTCAGCAGTTTTTACTTTGGTTTCTTTATGTTTGTTTGTTTGCTTTAAGTGATATTTAGAGACAGATGGCAGACAGATGTGTAATCAGAATTATATACACTCAGAAAGAATTTCACCTTTTGCTGTTGGATGAGGCTATATCATAATATTTATAATGGCTAGTAAAATACAGGGAATTAGGACAAAACAGAAAAAATAGTACCAAGAATAAAATTTGTTTAACCTTATAAGTGCAGGAAGTAAAAAAATAAAAATATCAGTACAAGATGGGTCTTGAACATTTCAGACTTATTTTTGATAAATGATTAAGATTTATTAGTGGTTTGTAGTGTTAATATTCCTGTCTTACTCTGATGAAGTATATCTGATCTTTGCTACAACTATACTATTGCTGTTCCAGTGATGTGAATCTCTCTTCTCTCTACAAGCCTGAAGAAACAAATAGACAACAAAGTTTATAATCGTTAACATTTTCCTGTAACAGACAACAGCTTAAGGCATTTTAATGTTTTATATAAACATACACACATATATATCTATAATAACAGCTGTCGAGAGAACTTGCATATCCGAAGTATAGCTGTCTATAGCTGCTGTAGATCTCTCCGGAGTCAGTTCATCTTAAATAATTCTTTTTCTCATGTTTTTCACATTTCCAGAGTTTTGTGATTTATTTTCTTCCAAGGGAATACAGTTGCTATGTAGATTTGGAGACTAAAATCTGGCCAAAAGCTTAAAAATTAGGATCAGGTGCTTAAACCAAGATAAGCAATTGAATCAAGTAAATCTCTGGTCTGTAATGCCATGCCCCATTGCTAAGCTGAACATACTTTTAAATAAGAAGTTTAGTCTTTCTCCCAGGCTACCTCTTGTTCTAGGAACAATCAAAAAGAACTTCCACTGTGTTTCTTACAACTTCCTCCTCAAAATTTTTCTTTGACATGCTGTCTTCAGAACTTTTACAGCTGTTCAAATTGATGTGCTGTGACTTCTATCACAGGAAAGGTGCTGTTCATCTTTTCTTTTTTTCCTAGGCATACAGTAAAATATATTGTTTTATGATTAGAATTTAAGCTCCTTGTGGCAGAATTGGTTTTCTTTTGTGCTTCTATAGTATCCATACAGCAAAACTCCTAATAATAACCTATAGCTCAAGAGAAATACAAATAGGGAGCAATAATACTGTGTGATGGATTTATTTTCTTATTCTCACATTTCTTAGAGAATTTTGTATATCTGTAGCTGACATGAATTGTTTCTACGTCAAAGATAGCCCATTGTATTAAGTTCCCATGGTCTACTACTAGTTTTTGCTGCTTTGCTTTAATTAATTATTCTTTTAAACTCTCATATCTATTATGTATTGACATTCAGAATCTCAGGAAGGTGGATTATTCAAATATATGTATTTTTTTGCTGCTCTATATAAATCTGTTGTACTATTTCCCATACTTTCTGCTTATACATTATTTCAAAATTACAGTTGAGGATTATAGATCAATTATTGCAAAATAACTCTTTTGAAGAAGAAGGTAAGGAAGGATATTTCATCATCTTTCACCTTTCGTGTTTTCGTAGTAGCAAATAACATATTTACCTGTTGCATGCTCCATGTTTGTAAATGAACAACACAGCATAATGTCTTATATATCCTTTTAATTATCAAACATCTGTTACTGAGTACAAAAATTTTCTTCAAATTTCTCATTTTATCTTTTTAATATTTTCTACAAAATTATTAATTTATTACCACTGATATTATACTGTTATTTGTATGTTATCTAACATTCAGAGTATTTAAGCCTATTTAGTTGCCTTATATTTAGTGAAAGCAGTTTGCTAGTTATTCCAATGCTGTTGTTAAAACTCTTTGTATGCTATTGCACATATGTATTTGTGCATCTTTTCCTAGTTTTTGTAACTCCACGGAAATTGCTGTTACTGCTTCTCAGTACTTTACTCAGGCTGTTATTACTGGGGTTTTTTTTGCATGCATTACCAGGCAGTTGCTGATAAGGGATATAGGAAATGCAGCTATCAAACTCTTTAAAAATTACTAAAACACCGTGCACAGTCTGTTATAAACATTATAAGATGAAGTTACGGCTGTGTAGTTTCCTTGTCTTCTCCCTTGCCCTGATCAGTTCAGGACACACCAGCCTACGCAAGGTAAGTATCTGGTTATGCCTACACTAGCAGAATGATCAGAAGTGTACTTTTGAAGCAAATCTACTGATTATCCTCGTTGACTGTGCTTTAGTTACCTCACAAAGTGATCACAGAGCCCAGTAAAGGGATTCTTTTTAGATTAAACTGAACTCAAATGTGTGTTCCTCTTCAAGGAATTCAAAGTAACCTCCATTAAAAACAGATAGTCTGCATATCACCTCCTGAAAAATAATGTTTTGGTGTGCTCATAAGCTGTATTACTTGGCAATGTTGATGTAGATGAACAGAGTAATATATAGGTCTTTTCTTTTTCATAAACGTGTATGAATAAAATACAGTTGATGGAAATAACACTTAACAGCTGTATTCTTCAGGTATGGCCTAAATGAGTAAATGAAACAGACTCTTATAAAATCGTCCTTAGCAAGAGTTAGGCAGAATCTTCAAATTTTCATACTATCATGCTTAATAATTGAATACAGTTGTCACTTAATGTCAGTATGTTTATGTTAAGAGTAAGAAATACGTTAACTGTTATGCTTAGAGGTGTATGATGTGGGTTGTCATAAACTTAAAAAGTTGTGTAGACTGATAACAGCTACATCAATGCAAAAAGATGTATTCACAGTATGTATACACTGAATGTATACACATCACATACAGAAGGAGAACAATCTCTAAAAATAAACTTAAAACCCTCTTACACTAACAGTCACCTTTTGCTATGGCAAAATATGATCTCTTGAACAGGCATATCTAGTTCACTCTAATGTTTTAATACTTTATTACCTACCATTTTAAAGCAAGTCAATGAAAGACACGTATAAGAACTTCAGGTACACAAGATTAGACATTTTTTATACAATATGTTTCAAATAGTTTTTGTTTCCTTACTCCTTACCTGGGCACAGGTTTGTAGTGTCATCCTTCAAGCATGCAAGTGCTGTAAACCTGTATTTCTTGCTTATACTCTTTCAAAGAAATGTTTCCTAGCGCAGAAATTTCAATGATTTGGGTTTCCGTGTCTCTAACTTTGGAAGTGACATAGGTAGCTATAAAAGTAACTTCCTTATAGCAAGTATTTGGCCAAGACTTTTTACACAGATTACAAAAAATATATTATTTCATCATATTCTGTATTAAATAAGACTGAATTCTATCCTGAATATGTTGTATGATACTCAGAGTAGAAAGACTTTCATTGTATAATAAAAACATCCTGTCGGTCTCTTCTGTTAGTAAGTAAAAATTTTTTAGATATGATATGAGTCTCTTAAAACCTATTTTTTCTCAAGCAGTTTCTCTGAAATGCAACTATAAACCTTTTTGACTTTCTATTAAACAGGAACTTCATGGTATAAAATAGCAAAGCATATGCCCCTTAATAAAATTGGAATGGCTATGATTCACGTCTTTACACCTACAAATAGTTTAATTCCATAAGGTTGTCTACTTTATGTTTAATACCATAAATTGATTCCAGAGTTCTTTAATTTACTATACATAGGGAAATATATGTATACATTTTTTCTCCCAATATTGGTGTAAGCTGACAGTTTCCTTCTTCCTTATAATTCATGAGAATAATGCTTAGGATGGAACTTTGTGCAGGATATTCTGGATGCATATCTCCACCTGGAGTAGTACTTACTTATTCCTTACAATTACATATAAGTAACTGTGCAAAGGAGAGGTTAAAATGTTTGTTGACTGATGTACTGTTCAAAAAATAGGAATAGATTTGCCCATAACTGTAGTTTAATAAAGAAGTCCTTTGTTATTCTTATGGAATAAGAAAGAAAGCATGTGCAATTTTATTTGAGAAAAATGGGAGCTGTATCATGACTCTGTTATATGACAAAGTTACTGATAAAATAGGTTACAAGTGTTCATAAAAACAAGATACACCCTTCTAGAGTTCTTTCCTTGGCTAGAAAGTGCTACTCTGTGGCAATTACTGCCTCAGGGAATGTGTATAGAAGTTGTATTCATTGATTAAAAGGATACAAAAGACAAATCCTACTCATTGAAATACAAATCAGGTCTTTCAAATCTATCAAAGACACATAATATGGTAAAGTTTCTTCAGGGCACATATTATTTCATATACTTCTGAACTGTTCACAAATCTAATAAAACTGATCCTCCTCTTTTTTTTTTTTAGAGGACTACAACAATTCTTTTCAGACTGTTCAAAATTAGAAAGATCTTCACATGTATATTTAATGAAGAAATAAGACCCTTTTTAGAACAAAGCAGATATTTAATTCCTTTTTATGAATAAGGGCAATTATAGCTAACTCCACTTCCTCTTTCTGCTCTCTGTATCCCTCTGACTGTATATGAAACTGGAATGCCTCATTATAAACGGCTATTGGATGAAAGCTTATGTATTTGAAAAGTCTTGAAAAAATGAGCAAGGCTATATTAACCTAAACTTAGTGTTGTTTCTAATTCAGATGTCATGAATTGCAACTTCATTGCACATACTTTTCCTATTAGTTGTGAACATGTGCAGTTTTGGAGGTTTTTTGTGTGTTTAAAATTTTGCACCAAACACTTTCTGTGTTCTTACAGGTAGCATTTTCTGCAATTACAGCAGAAAATCTTTTATTTCTCAAGACAGTTTTAAAATTATGAATGTATACAGATGTTGACTTTAAATCGTGGGGATTCCTTTTTAGATTTCAAAACTCCTCATCACCAATTTGAAAGGACAGTATAATGACAGTCTGAGATTTGTTTCTCTATTACTGGCATCATGCATGTTATTATCCTTGTGAGTTAGATTTTCTGTACAAGTATTGATTTTTTTTTTTTTTTTTTTTTAATGTAACACTTCTGTCATAGTTGCAACACTACTGAAGTTATTTAGAGCATGGTCTCTATCTTGAAGAGTTTGAGATACGGTTGCTTCTGAACAGGCTAATCTTTTACAACAATTTTGTTAAAGTTCCTGAATTATGGGTGCATGAAAGCCACAGATTTTCACATTTTAAAAATATGATTTGTTTCTTGTTTTTACTAAAATAATGTAAGCCTTTTTACTAATTCTATCCTTTATTTACTATCATGCTCCTGTTCTAATATGCTGTTCAGAATATAGATGTATGTGACATAACTCAATAATGAAACTCCTATTGGTAGGCTATAGGCTGCTGAAAGGGCCTTACAAGCCTGTGATGTTGTGGAGCAATGGTTTGTGGAGAGCAAGTTGTAAGGTAGGATACAGAGTAATATGTCTCAGTATAGATTCTTATATTATGTCTCTTTTACGTAAATACCACAAATATTTTTCTATAAAATTGGAGCATAGTGCATTAGTTAAATCTGAGTTGTGACCTAACACTACGATGTCAACGTCAGCTTAGAAAAAATTGTTATTTGTTAAAAAAGTGTAAACTTTATAAATGATGGTTGATATACTGCAAACCCATGCAAGGAAGCCTCCAAAAACAAGCAAACAAAATTATTAGAGAAAGCAACTATTTAAAAAGCCTAAAGTACATTAAGTTTACACAAAGGATTTAGTGGTTTTGGTCAATGAATGTCATATTCTTCATTATTGAAATATTGATTCTGATAACAAGAATATCTTCAATATATTATGTGTAATTTCAATATTTTTATAAAGTAAAAGACTGAAAATCAAGTGTAGGTTACATTTAGATGAGTCAGTTAACTGTCTATCACTATGTGACAGAATAATAAATTATGGAGATCCACTTGCTACTTAAGATAGTTTGGTGTGTATATATATATATATATATATATGGTAATATTATATTTACTTTCTGCTGCTAGTGATTTAAATAGATTAAGGTAATTTCTGGAAATTTGTAGAATGTGAGTTCAAGTTCAGAATTTTACTCAAAAAGAAGCCCTTTAAGAAACATCCCTACTTTATTCAGCTTCGCTGAAATTTTGCTGTTTGTTATTCTTCAGATAGTTCCCTTCCCTGTGCCATAGGACAAGTTTTAATAAAGGTTATGAATCTGGAGTCATTAATAATCTGAAGATTAATTGCCAAATCCTTTTTAGGAAATGGGTGCTAGAAACAATTATAAATTAAACCTTAATGTTAGAAGAGAAAAGTGATTATCCAGAAAAACAGGGAAACAAAGCAGAAGAGGATAATTGCATGAAAAGAGAAATGCTAGTTAGGAAATACTTAGTTGATATACTGAACAAAATGCAGGAAAGAAAGGATCTTGTGATTAACTGAAGAAAGAAAAGATGGTAGGGAATTCAGAACTTCTAATAATTAAGCACCCAAGGATGCTTAATGCTTTTCAGCAGCTGTTCATATACGCTGTGCACTTTACTGTGTTGTTACCTGTCCATGCAAGAGATGGACTCTTGTTTTACACATACATGCTGTTGCATCTGGTGCCCTAGGGGAGAGAGAGACAGAACCCAGCAGAAAAATCCATCTGTAAATGCATATTCTAGTGATCCATTAGTAATGAAGCTGTTCCACTCAATAATTTTAACCAAAGCAATCAATGTCTGAACTACTTTTTTTTTTAATCATGATGTATCTCATGGAGATGCCACAGGGTATTCTGTTGTCTGAATATAGGCCAAGGTTCTAAGCTAGGCTTTGTTTTGCCAGTGTCCATGAAGGATTTGGTCCATTAATGAACTAAAGACATTTCATATAATTATTAGCAAAGGTTTCAACTATAGGAAATATATTTCCTGATTTTATAGCATTCTACAAAACCGCAATCTAAACATCATATAATTTTTTACATGTATGCAATTAACACTGCCATTTTTACCTGACTTCCTAGTCCACTGAGTTATATTTTATATTTTCTGTTCAGACCTAAATGTTCTATTTTATAAAGAAGTGTCTTAGCTTTCCAGATAGTGTGCCAATTTCTTTAAGAAGTGTCTTTGTAACACTTTGACTATGTTATTTACCATTCCAAACCTTTGTTTGAGTTAAAATATCAATATAAGATGCCCCCACCCTTTTAAGAGATGAGTAACAAGGACACTTTGTTTCACTAGTCATTCTACATCTTTAATTTCTAAGCAATATTAATAATAATGATGATGATGATAATAATAATAGTAAATAATAATAATGATAATTCAAATTGGAGGAAAACACTTGCTGGGCTACTAAGTTATGTCTTTCCTCTCTCTACTTCTCTTTCATGACCACCATCAAATTCATCCTACTGTTTTGTCCCAGATGTTGTATCATCTGTAACAGTAGGTCATAAACCCTTCAGGCTGGTTCCCTGTGCAACTTCTCATGCAGGAATTTCTAAAGCACTCACCATTGCCCTAGATCTGTTTCATAATGTTAATAGTGAAAGCTTCATTGACTTTAGAGGAGCAGTGTTAGGTCAAAAACTTCTTAAATATCACAGTGACATGAACTTAGCATTGACCTGGCACAATTTTTAGTGCAGGTAAATCATGAATATTGATGAAAAATATATAGCGAGTTTCTATTTACAGTTCATTTTTCTGCATATATAAAAGGGTAAGAATTTCTCATATGCCTTGCCCTTACTTTTAAAAATAGTGGGCCATCAATTTGTGGATTTGTACCACCTGAAGCTGTGTTTATTACATCTTATAACTAGAAGACCCTAGGATGCATGATATGTGCAAGAGTGCCATACACAATAGAAAAAGATGGACAATTACTCTTACTGCAGTGGTACCACAATTTTAAATATATGTGATACCAAAATTATTTTGCAGCAGTATTATTGGAAGAGCATTGTTGTTCCTGTGTGTCTGGGAGTGGCACCTACCACTCAGTGCTGCTGCCTTTGCTTTCCATCCAGCCCTTCCCCCGCCTTTCCTATTTCGCTGCTTTGAATCACACCTTCAGGGAGCAGAGATAACTGTTTTACAATTTGAATAATAATCATAAGTAAGTACAAACTGAGGGGTGGTGTAACTAGATGAAGTAGTTATTACCAGCCTAAATAGATGAGACTCACACCAACAATGATGAGCCTTAAAAAACGTGATGCTTTTTAATCAGCTGCAGGAATTGATCAAAAATACTTACAATACTAATGACTACTTACAATGATAATACTTAATTATCACTGACTGCACCTTTTTGAATAAATAAAAAATAAAACCTCTTTCTTGTGTTTTGACAAAGTTCATTAGTATCTATAAAATTTCTTTTAATCTGTGTCCCATATTGGTTATTTCTGTGATGAGATATGTTGGTTTTTATTTTGCAATATTATTTTATAGTTAATTAAGCAGTATTTGGACATGACCACAAAAGGTTATAAAATTGAAGATTAAATGAAAAGAGATTGCAGATTAGAGAGACATGTAATTAAAGCTTGGAAATACCAGGGTTATGCTGCTTGGCCAGTTTTAATTATGTCTTTTTTAAATTAACACTATGATACAGTTTTTTAATCACATGATGAAAAAGATTTCTTTCTACATGGACAAAGCCAAATTTGTAGCAGAATTCCAAGAGAAGATGTTAATATATGATGAATAAGGCTCTGGACTGATCTCATGGATGTAAAATCATACCCTGAGAACTGGATGCTGTACTAGCGCTTACAACAAAGTTCTTGTACAATGCTTAGCAAATCACATATGGCAATAATTTCACAGGTTGCCACTAAATGTGGATCCTCCTTTTTCTAAACACCGAACTTGAAAACCCGTGTGATTTGATTTGTAGAATTGTTGAGTACTTACAGTTTCCTCTGTTGGTAGATAAATCAAGTGATGTTTGCAGAACACTAAGGTATTGGAAAAATACCATAGGAGAGCCAAAATGAAATGAATAGTTCTCCAAATAGCTCAGGATTTTGATGACGTGCAATCATTAAAGTCCAAGATCACACACGGGAAGACAAGAATAATAATAGAAACTCCCAGAACATATTCAGAGCACTAAGGCAGATGTCTTAAAGAGATATAATCAACGAAACAAAAATTGAGTCAGAACAGTTATATGTTGAGGGACATTGCAGAAGAGTTGAATGAGATGAAAATATATATAGATAATTGTGATCAGAGATATTCTTTGTTACTCCTTACTGTAAGTAAAAGCCTTTTTTTTTTGATGCTGCAAGTACATAAATTGATTTACAGAACCACTTGCATAAAAATGAGCTCAATTTTATCCTTAGATTATAAGTAGTGTTCAGCAGTAACTTGATGTCTTATATTCTGATAAAGAATGTCATATTTTAAATGTAGCCATTGCAAATGTTACTGCAGAAATGATAAGAAATTGCCTGGCATTGCTGTGTTGAAACCAGTTCATTTCTGAAATAAACATGATTTTTTAAATAATGTGAGTAAGATTAGTCCTGAAAAATTACATATTCAAGGTATAATACCTAATAAAAAAAGTAGTTCTGAATACTTTTGCCATCCTCATTCTCTTTATAGATTATTTTTGTTCTAAAAATAGTCCTGTTGCTAGAGTTGTTCTTGAACTTTTCTCAGCAATTTTGTGGTATCATACTCTCTCATTGGCCCCATTGCCATCAACTGGAATATTTGCAGAATATTGGATATATTGAAAAAGGAAGTTAATTGCTATAAAACAGGTCAGTGGAATTCATAATTTTTAAAAGCCTGAAGAAAAATCTGGAAGTCTGGTTTCAGTGTTGTCTGGAGTCCCTTAAAATACATATGAAGTGTCTAAATATCAATTTAATGACTCTACTAGGAAATATTTAATGTTGTGACACCTGGGAAAAAAGAAACAATCAAAACCCCCGTATGGGTTACTTTAACTTCCCTTTAAACCTCAGGAGTTTAGGTATCATGCACATAGGTGTTCAGGATATATAGGATATATTTGGGGACATATATGCATGTATATCTAAGCAGGGTATTTTAGATATGCTTTCTTATAGCAGCATTTGAGCTATCTTTCAAAAAGCATGGGTGAGTCTTTGAAAACAGCCAGGGCTAGGGCTTCCCCTGTTTCTTACCGACAGCCCAATGGTTGAAATACTTTCTAGGTTTAAGTAATACCAAGACTGAAATCTGTCTTCTCCTAAGGACAAATTAAATGACAACTTTTGCCTTCCTTGAGAATTTTACAGCTGCTGGACTATAGCTTGTTTCAAGGTGTGGTAATTTTGCTTTTCTGAAACTATGCAGAGAAAAAGTCATGAGTTTCGGAAAAGTCTAACTCCACTGACTAAAGATTAGGTCACTCATTAACAAGCTACCAAAAGTTTGTCTTTTTTTTTCAAGGGTTCTTTATACGTCTGTTCAACAAACAAGAACAGTCACAAGGATGTATAATGTCCTAATCCCTTGGGCTAAAGAGCAAAACTCAATTTTTATGTACCACATCCTGCAAGAGTTAAAGCAATAAACACATTAATAAATGAGTATTTTGGGGAAAAAGTTTAGGGCAGAGCTGTGGCACCATTATCATCATTATGTGTTGTTTGAAAGAAGCAATAGGTGTGAGAGAAACTGGAAGAGTTAAAGTCTCAAACATTGTGGTGAGCAAGTTCTGCATAATGACTAACTTTGCATAACAACAAACTCCGCCTAGCGAGGAGCCCCAGGTGAAAAGAAGCCTATCGCAACAGGACAGGGATGCTGTGCCGGAGGGTGCTCAGTTCCCTGTTCTGATACGCTGAGAAGGGCAACTCACCAGGTATGGCTAAAAGTCAAACAATGGTCATGTCTGCAGGGAAGAAGTTACTCCCCAAACGATCCCCAAGCCCTCCGACCCATTTCGTGAAGGTTCTGAAAGCACAAACCGTGCATGGCACCTAATTAGCCTAATGAGTTCAAGTGCCCGCCCAAAGGAGGGGCAAGGAGATCACAAAAGGGCACAAACTAAAGCCCCACGCACGTGTGCCCACTGGAACTGGACCCCTCAGCTGTCTGGACCAATGCTGGACCCAGGACCGGTAAAATCTTTCTCTTCTCTCTTCCTTTTTCTCTTCTCTCTTCCTTTTTCTCTTCTCTCTTCCTTTTTCTCTTCTCTCTTCCTTTTTCTCTTCTCTCTTCCTTT
>JANXJC010000055.1:24416682-24429754 GCA_027564655.1 Leptodon cayanensis
TTCTCTCTCTGTCTCGCTCTCTGTTTCTCTTTCCTTTTTCTGTAATCCCTACACCTCATCCCTTCAGACACAAAACCGTTGACCAAGTCTGGGACTAGGAGTGGATCCAGCTGCCCCTGGGGTCCTCTCTGAGAAGGAGTCTAGGAAGCATGGGGGTCCATCTGAACATCGTGACTCAACAGGAGGGCTCTCCTTTTTCCCTGAACTGATGTATGTGGTTACGATGGGTTACACAGTTTATTGAAGTGGTTTCATGCAATTCCTGTTGTAAGAAACCCAGCCACCTACTGTTAACACCTCCCAAGTTCAGGCTGCTTCTGCCATAAATAAAATGTTTAACTGATCGTTTGGTGTCCTTTCAGCTTAATTTAGCCCGAGGGAATTCTGAATTCACCATGACCCCTCCCTGGCCTGTGCAGCCCAGGTCATGACAAGGTGCTGCTTTGTTTTGCACAGAGTTCAATTCAGGCTCTCAGGAACATCAGCCATGCATGTACTTACTGGTACCCATCATTACTTAGGAGCAAAAATAGCTAGCCAACATGAGATACCCTTTTAGCCTTGTTAAGACTGAAGCCTGCAACACATGCAACAGAATTTTAGTTACCTATAATACTTTCAGATTAAAACACGAGGAACTTGCAACATTTGGGCATTTCCAGGTTTAAACATCAGCTGAAAAGACACTTTCAAGGTCTCAGTCTTACAGTTGTGTGGTTGTCATATCTAACTTTATTCTTTTTACATGTATCCTTCTCAAACTACATCCTACTATTCTTTAACATGCAAATACTATGTAGTTGAATTATACATAGTGGTTTTCATAGTGAAGTAATAGGTGGTCTCAATCCAAAAAGGAGCATTAATTTAGTGGCTATTGAAATAAGAGAAATATTAATTATCCTGCAATCTGCTGTCAAATGCAGTTCTCTCTCAATATGCAGAGGATCAAACCCAATTATGTGAAGTAGTGGTTGAGTGGTAGTCTGTTGCAAATCAGTTTTCAAGTTTCAACACTTAAGATATATCTGAAAAGAATATATTTATAATATAACAACTGAAATCTGGCTCTTACTAATGAAAGTCAGCTGAAACCAATCCAGTTTTGTATTTTTCTGTATGCATTTGAACTTCTATGTTGATTATAGAAGTGGTCTTAAACAGATTTATCTTTGGTTTTGTTTTTCTATGCCAATATTATCTGTGAGAAACCATGAAACTAATAAAAAAAAAACTACTCTGAATTTAAAGAGATAAAATTAATATAGCAAATATCAGGTTGAAAATGACTGATAGTTACTGATCAATCTGCCTTACCTCCCATATTGACAGGAACAGAAAATTAGTTTAAAGATTATCTATGTAACAAAGGTTGAAGATTTCAATTCTCTTTCCTCATACTATGAGCAATTTATAAAATTGGCTAGTATTACATTTGATATTGCTCATTGTAGTCACGGATCTAGTAGAGCTACTGTTTTTTTTTAATGTACTACTATATAGAAACAATGCTGCCAGTAGAACACCGTATCCTGATATATTTTAAACCAATGTACTCTTGGTATCTGTATGTAACATTAAAATAGAGTATAACATGCCATAGCATGATTTAACACTCTCTGAATATTAATCAGTTATTATCACTGCCCTTAGGCTTTTCAAAGATTTCTTTAATTGGTAAGCCATTTTATTCCAAACTTACATGCCTAGATCAAAACAGACACTAGTAGGAACCGGAGTATACATACAACTTTTTTTTCCGGGGCAAGACCGCTGTAAATCCTGTGTCTTAAAAATATGAACACAAAAAGTATTAAGGTGAGTGGAGATAAATGGTGGCTGTCTTCTGAGTTCACAGTAGGTCTTGTTTTCTAGATGTGTGCTATCACAATAAGTATGACTGGGAAATGCAGTCTTATTTTTAAGAGAATAAATGCTTTGCATAGTTATTTCATACACAGAACTTAAAAAGCCCACACTACAAGAAAGGCCATGGTGTGAAGAGCCTGAAGACTGGTGAGCAGTTGTACGTGTATCCATGAGTTATATATTGCCCTTTCACCGAGATCAATGCAACTAAAAGTGTTGACAACTGCCTCTTGTTATGAGTGTGTCTCGAAATGTCAGGTCTACCTGGGCCCAGGGTGCTGGGAGCTGCAGGAACACCTCAGCAGGGTGGCAGGGCAGGGGCTAGGGTCTGTCCCACCATCCCAGCCAGGAGCAGAGCAGGCCGGAGGGCAGCTGGGGCAGCCCCAGCCCCGCGCATCGGGCACCTCCCTGGGGATGGGGATGGGCTGAGGCTGGGCCACCAGGTGGGCTCATGGGTGGGCCCAGCTCAGCAGGGCCCATGGACGAGCAGGGCAGGGCTGCGGGGAGCTGGAGACCGGCCCTGCTGAGGCACCGCTGAGGCAGGGACTGATGGTCCTGGGGGACTGAAATGGGGTCCTGGGCCATAGGCAGGGCGGCAGAGCCATGGTGGCGGGCTGCGCAAGGCATATGGGTGTCCTCAGAGCCCTGATGAAAAGAACCTTGAGGAAGGTGGATAAGCATAATGAAACATGGTAATTCCTCACCAGCAAAGAACCAGGACACAATACAAAAGCATCTGTAGAGAAACTATGTTCCCCTCTATGCACAGTTCATTGCAATGTTTATGCTGTAGTTTGTTATTTTTCTTTTTCATTCTTAACATCTTTTTCTAATCTGACAATATGATTCCTTTTCCACATCTTTAGACCAATAAAACTTATTTAATTCACTCAAGAATTCTCAGGGATTGCATTTATTTTGGTTTATTTATAACAAGGTTATGTCCTCATGGAGTAGACCTGAACCTCTAAAACAAAGATCAAGAAGGAGTTAGACCAAAGACAGATTGCATTTGTCCTGGGTTTGTTTCATTTTCCAGTCATTATATTTATTTTCCTAAGTGTCTTCTGGTTTTCCTATTATTATCGGATCATAAACTGTTACATGGTCAAATGTCTTAGGTCTCACAGGTAGAAAAGGGCCTGGTTAGATGATTCTCTCTCATGATAAATGCATTTTGCCACATGACAAAATTAAAGCAATTATTGTTGTTTGACAAGATGTAAAAGTTCTTGCAGATATACTTCCCACCCACGTGCTGAGGCTTGAGTTTGAGGCTGAGGGAGCAGACACTCAGGTGTAACATATTTTCACAAGAGTTTATGCACCCCAAATTGCCATGTTAAAAAGTAATCACCCTATAGATCAGAGGTGGATTTTTTTTTGTTGTGGCAAAAATTATGTTTAAGGTGTCACAACAATTGTGATTTCAATAGAATAATTGTAGCAATAAAAGTATATTAAAATAAATTTAGAGAAACAGAAGAATAAAATAATAAATAGCTCTCTAATAGGAAATTCTTTTTTTATAATAGGTATAAGTACTTTGTGGACTACAAAATATTTTTTCACAATTAATAGTATTTCAGAAACGAGATACTTCAGATGAGTGCTTTATATTGTATACTGCAATTGACTGTAAAGTCAGATCAAAAAATTTTTCAGTATTACATAGACACTAAAAAAGGTACAAGAATGATTTTTTTTTTGTCAGAGATACTGTTTGTAATGCCAGGAAACCTATTAGAATCTAAGTATCCTTCAAACCTGCCCTGTACTGACTTCTAGTATACATAGAGACAACCTGCATGGTAAATTAACTTTTAGTTGTGGATATTCCAACTTCAAATGAAATTGTTTGGATTACTTATATTGTATTCTGCCCTTAATTTTATTTGGGCATAGATTTCCACATTCAGCTATTGAAAAGAACATGTTGTTCATCTCTATATGATTAAGATTTCCCCAGAATATTATGTTTCTACAGTTCCAGCAAAAAGTGAGAAACTGGAAGCATATTGAGTTATTTTTTATTTAATAAACAGTAAATACATAGTGTTTTGTATTATTTTCATAGTAATTCAGCTCTGTAGTTTAGAATTTTTCATCACTGAAAGACAACAGAAAAAAGTAATGGGTAATAAATGGAATTTCTGAGTATCAATAGAAAACCTTTCATTTTAAAAGAATATATAAATAAAACATAGTGCCTTACCTATCTCAGAAAGACATCCATAGTATAGCCAAGGTATTTGTTTGTTCCATATTTTTGTTCCTTAATTAACAGGCAATAGTGTATCACTCAGTACACAGTCCCAGTGAAGAAATTGAGAAGAAACCCTCCTTCCTCCCTGGGCTTTGAATCAAACCTTATATTAATATGTTGTCAAGTTTTTTATCCTTTTCGATTTTCTTATTTGCTGGGTGATTGGTTGAGAGTACCTCATACATTTCCAGATATTCTGTGGAATAGAGCAACTTATTTTTATAAACCAACATTTGTTGTTGTAAAAACTGCTTATCGTGCATGTTTATGATCCAGTCTACAGGTCTATTTGTCGTGTATTTTAGAATCTGTTTTCAGAAAGATTCATTAGCTTCATGAATTTTTCTCCATTTCTGAGATTGAAATGGTAAGACTGTGCTTTATTTCTGACATAACCTGTAGAGTCAAATCAGACTGGATTGCAATAACTGGATGGCTAGGAAAGAAACCCTTTTATATATATATGTATACAGGGATGGAAATGTATTATGAGATAAGCCTTTGTAATGCTTCAGTTATTTCTTGAATGTCAGCAGTTAGATATATTTCATCTGACAGTGTAAACGTGAAACCTGAGACTTAAAACTGAATTATACATGCCTTTACAGTTTCTATTTGTTTGTTTGTTTTCTGGGCTTATATACAGTAATTGAAGGGAAAAATGAGCTGAGATAATATAATTTCTAATTTCTTCCATGTTTATCAATATAACAATGAAAGTACCTACAGGTTAGGTTTTATTGACTTTACTCAGTTTTAAAGGAATTCATTTTTTCTAGTTTGAGGACATGTACCTCTTATTTCAATTTATCTCAGAGTACTCGTTTTCAGCATTGCTATGTTCATTACAATGTTTTATCTTGATTCTAAATTAATTTCTTGTCTGTTAATCTTCTTTTTTCCATTAGTTGATGAAAACTGAAGGATGTAGTATATCCTGGCATCACTGCTATACTCTTCTGCTGAATGCAGCTGTACAGAATGGAGATGGGAATGCTGATCTTGCAAGAAAATTCCCCTCTAAAAAGTTTTCTCAGCTTATACCCAAATCCAGTGTGAGTACTCTAGCATCCCTAATTGTGTAGTAGAATGTTGGGGTGAATGAGAATGGGAAATCAAACTTAAAGAACTAACTTATGCTAATGAGAAGAACCTAGAAAATAACAAGACAGAAATATCTTTGGGCAAGGAACATGAGGAAGTTTTCAAGAACATAATGCTTAAATCATTTATTTATTCATATTTTGGAGTCTGAATTATTTTTGAAATTATTTTTTAATATTCTTTTACTTAATGTTACTGCTGAAATTTTTGAGTATTAAGGTTGTTTTCATCGCATCTCCAGACACATAACAAATGTCCTAACAAAGAAGTTCATGTTATGGAGACTAGAAGCCATGTATATGTTCATTAGATTAAGTACTTTACTATCAAAGTTCCATTTAAACATTTGGAAACAGTTTATTCTGAGATAAAATTTTTGATTTAGGAATAATTATAATTATTAATATGTATACCTTGACCTTCTTTCAAAACATATTAACTGGTCCACTTCTGAAATTATAAAGGACCTGTATATACTCCGCAGTTCAGAGAGTTACATATTAGATTACAGATAAATATGTAATCTGATAAATTCTAAGTTAAAAACCAGCATGGAGGAGAAAAGGCACAAAAACCACAGAAGGCCCAGTCCTGCAAGGTAAGCATTAGAAATGTTGGAGGTTTTTTCCTGTTCTTTTTTGTTCTGTAGCTCCAAATCAAAATGCTCAGCCAATTTCAGCCTGGTATTTCCATCTGTGTGGTTAGTGTAGAAAAATATTTGTTTAATGCTACCTGAACAGGAAAGAGCAGACAGAGCAACTTCTACTATGTGTTTGACCATTTTCTGGTAAGTTAAATGCCTGAAAGAAATATATCTTTCTAAATGACAATTTGTTCTTTGCTCAGCTGTCAGGGAAGTACCCCATATATCTTTCATTACACAAGGAAGACTTTGTTGCTGTAACGGGGCACATTGAATTTAATGTTCACTGAGGACATCATGCAGTTCACAGGACTGAATCACACAAACTGTAGTCAATCTAACCTTTTTTTTGAGCAAACTAGATAAAAGGAAGAAAAAAATCTTTCTGCAGATACATGCTTGATCTGAGACTTACCTAAAGGGGAACTCAGAAAAAAAACCCCCAAAACCCAAAAACCCAAACCCAAACCCTCTCAGAAAGGAACTTGGAATTGAAAGAACTACAGTCATACTCATGTATTAATAAGAAGAGAACATTCAGTTTCTTATCACTTGAGTTTTCTAGTTGAGTATGATTCCTTATGGTATCAACTGCCATGAATTGAAAATTGTGCTGGGAAAGTACTGAACTCCCTGGGATCCTTTCTTTTGAGCTGCACTTACAGTAGTGACTGATGACAGACACTAGTACACCACCATGAAAAATTTTCATTTTGAAGGACTAGCAAACTTCAGGGAAATTCAATTTATATGGAAGTCTTCTGGTCAGGTTTAATTCATGTGTGTCTGACAAGCTGTGTCTGCAGATCATTGTGGTACCTCAGGCATTTTTCCAAGTACTTCAGGGATTTTAGAAGGGGAAGGTACGTAATCATGAAGTAAAAAAAAGAATCTTAAGCAATTGTTAATCAGGTACTGTAACATTCAGAATGAGATCAAAAGCATTCTTTCTGGTATGCTTTTGCATGTTCTCTTTTTATTTTTACATGTGACAGAAAGGCAAAAAATGCAATCCAATAAATGCTTTATAGTTAAGTACAAATACTTTTTCTCCCAGGAAGGGTCAGGCATCACTGAAATATTTCACATTAAATAATACTTTAAATTAAATATTATGCTCTCAAATGTAAAAGCATAAATAACAGGAAAATTTTTAAGTCCTCTGACACTTTGAGGTGAAAAATCCAGGACCTCAGGATACTGTTGCATTGATATCAGCAACTCTACATCAGCGTAAAAAGCACAGAGTAACACTTAGTATTAAGCTGTGGCTGCAGTAACAGCTTATGCAAAAACGGAGTGATGATGTTTGAGTTTCCATTATCTTATTTTTTCAGTTGTTAAATGGATTCCATGGAAAAAGTCAAAGTCTTTCTCTCTGGTGCTACTCATATCTTGAGGAAATGAAATGTTAGTTTCCTGCTATGCTGTTTTCTTAGTTTCACTATATCCAAATACAAACACAAGATTGAGTAGTACTGTTGGGTTGATGGTTGGACTTGATGATCTTAGAGGTCTTTTCCAAACTTAATGATTCTATGGTTGTATGATTTTGTTTATTAATTTGTTTACATTAAAGTAGTCAATCAACCAAATACCCAAGAAGTCAAGAAACAGAAAGGAGCTCTGATAATAATAATAATAATAATAATAATAATATTCTCCTAACTTTCTGTTTACTTTTTCTGACCCTATGTTCTCTAATCTTTCTGCTAACTCCCTATCTCCTTAAACAGTATATTCTATCATAGCATGTTTTATCTCAGTCTTATTACAAATCGGTGGTTGCTACTTAGTCACGGATTTAGGAATCACACACTGGTCAGGAAACATACATTCCACCATTATAATGGTTTCATATATATAATGCACAGGTTTTTAAAAGTACTGGTACATGAAAACAAGTCCTTAGATAACCTGCACCCTTGAAAATCATTTAGTTTTTATTATAAATAGATTACTGGAGAGAGTGCAGATGTCACTCTTATCTTCCCCAGCAACAAGTCTGATTTGATTCTCCAGGGTTCTTTCCTTGCTTTTCCGCTGCTTTCTTAATGAAAAACAGAAATCTGAAGGCTGCAGAGCTTCTTCTGATTATTCTGTCACAAGTGTGGCATACTCTTAATGAAATCATAATTAGATAGGCATTCCAAAATCACAACTAAATCTGGATTCCACCCCTATAGAAAGATAAGACATAGAAAGCAAACCTCCTGTTAGTATTGGGACTGTCAGCCTTTCCACTAATCAGAGGGTGTAGGGTTGTGTCTTTTCAGAGTCAAAGTATGGTAGGGTATCAATTACAGGTTGACACCTAGAGCTGACCAGAAAAGAACATGTTTAAAAATAAGATATTTCCACAAAGAATAGAAATAACAAGCTTGTAAAATTTTTAGCAAAAGTAGGAAGTGGTGAAACAATTGAAGAAATGTTTAGTTCCAAATATAAGCTGGTTTTATTGCAGGAGCTAGGTGATGAATGTTTAGGGAAGTAGCCTGTGGTATGAGGTGTACTCTATATATACAGTACTTTAGCCATTATACTAGTTATTATCTCTTTAAAAAAAAACAACAACAAAGAAATCCCCCCAAACCCTTGTCTGCTTAAAATACTATGGAAACCCCCAAAAAGTTTCCATGACAAAGTTTAGCTTTAACTACCTTTATAGTGAATGAATACATCTTTAAAAGCACACCAGCTGTGCTTCTGCAGAAATCCTCGGAAATGAAGAATAAATTGCTCTATACCCCACTTCTTTCCTCCAGGAAGGTGTCTTAAGAACAAATTTCTTCACTGAAGGAAAGTGAAGCAGAAAGAACTGGAAAGGTGTAAAACATGCTTATTACTCCTAACAATAATCATAAAATCTTGCAAAAAAATAGGGGGCACACTCCTGGCACTGCAAGTAAATGTAAAAAGAGAAAAAGCTGTGATTGGTTTTAAAATACTGCACTGCACATGTTCTGTATAGTCAATGTGGTTTCTTAGATGAAAGCTGCATCACTATCATAATGCAATATCAGTACCCATATAGGATGCTTCATCAATTCTATATTTTAAAAAGGGTAATATTACGGATGATAATTCTTCAATTCCCCTATTAAGCCTGAGCAATGGCACAATTTCATTTGATTTTCTGCTTTAAATCTATATCTAGGGTGACTGCACTGGAAGCAATGTAACCCTTTTCTTTAGCTTTATGTAAAATAGCACCATTTTTCTAATTTTATGTAGTTTCCTTTCTACAGACTTCACATGGGCAAAATCCCTACCAATATCAAAGGTGAATAAGGACACCAAGACTTAATCTGTGATAAACAACTTCTGGATGCTATTTCTTAATCTCATATATATGCATGTGTGTCTGTATGTGAATATATATTCGGCAGGTAAGGTAATATTATATCATCAGCAATAAAATTAAATGTTTAATTGTAATCTTCAAAAAACCCTACAATTAAAAGAAAAGATACTGAAGGTATCAGAGGCTCTTATGGAGGGACGTCATACTTATTACTGGGGACTCTGGGAAAGCCGAATACCAAAATAATTGAGTAAACTAAAGAGTATCATGCTGTAGCTAAACAAGTATGCTAAGAAAAGCCAGGTAAGGATTCCTGGCTTGAGATACTGCTCCTTTGGAAAAGACACATATTAGATGGCTTAATTTCCAACTTTATTTTAACTGAAATACTGTGAATGGTAATTTATCATCCATATCAATGAATTACCGAAAGTGAGTCACAAATGAAATTGTCATTATTTTTTTGTTCTCATTCATTTCAGACACAGGTTATTAAGATGCTCAAGACCAGAAAAAGGAATTAGGCAAAGCATCTGATGGTAATATTGGATATTCTAGACTTGTATTCTGTGATCAAGGTGCTTATTTTTTTCACTCTTGTTAAGTAACAAAAAAATTTCTATTGAACATTGTTGGTCTCAAGATGTAGAAAATGTAAAAAATTTGAACCAGTTATTTTTCAGAGTAATGCTTAAACTTCTAATATTTTTCCCTCCAAGTAAGCAACCTGAAGGGTGTTACTGCAAGTGGCACATCTAATTTTCAATGGAGCTTCTATCATGTTAGGAAACCACACCTTGATTCACTGAATGGAATGGTGGCAGCCTTTCCCAAATATTTGTAAGTACAGAGATCCATTATGCCTCCACTGTGGTTTAACGTTTCAGAAAGGCAGTATTATCCAGTACTATCTCCTGAAAATTTAGTAAGCAATATGCCTAAAGACTATATATAATTTTAACAATGGATTTTACATACCTACTTTAACCTCACAGTTCAATTTCAAGCACATTTTGGTGCAAAAGTTTCTTAAATGAACTGATTGCTGTTTTTTCCCTGGAGGAAGTCTAGAGTGATGCAGTGTATGGCTGAGACTCTATTAGTGACATGTTTGGATACAATGGAGCCTATTTCATTAATTTGTCCTGAATGACCATTGCAACACATGCAGCCCAAGTCATGAACTAAATTAACTAAATGGACGTTTGAATGGGGATGGCCCATAGACTATCTGTGTGTCTGTCAAAGGACAGGAAGGGGGTGGTGGTGGCTGATGAAAATGTATTGAATGATGTAGGACTCGAGCATGATGGAAATGGTATGGAATAAAGGGTGGAGATTGTACTGGGTTTGACATGGATGAAGTTAATTTTCTTCATAGCAGCCTCTATGGTGCGGTGTTCTAGACTGGTGACGAAAACAATGTTGATAGCACACCAATGTTTTAGCTATTCCTGAATAGTTCATACACAGTGTCAAGACCTTCTCTGTTTCTTACTCTGCCCCTGCCAGCAAGTAGGGTAGGAGTGAGCAAGAGATTGGAAAGGGACACAGCCAGGACACCTGAACTCAACTGACCAAACCAATATTTAATACCATATGATGTCATGCTCAGCAGTAAAACTGGGGCAGGAGTTTTTCTGTAGTAGCTGCTGCTCCGGGACTGGCTGGGCATTGGTCTGGTGGTGGTGAAGGATTGCTTTTGCACCACTTGTTTTGTTTTTCCTTCTTTTTTGTCCTCATCACTTATTAGACTGCCTTTATCTCAACCTATAATGTTTTTTTCTCGCTTTTGCCCTTCCAATTCTCTTCCCTATCCCACTGAGTGGAGTCTTACCTGCCACCTGGAGCCAACCCACCATGTATAGGAAAGGGAAGTATAATAATGCAATTAAAATTGTTATAGCCCTTTTGTTTCTACCCCTTTTTCTGGTGTTGTGCTCCCACTTAACATACTCTTCTGTGTCCTAAGGTTGTTGGTTGGCAGAAGGTGATGGGGGGGGAGATCATGTTAGAGCAAATTGTCAACATCTGCAGTCAGCTGTTGGGAAGAATACCATGCTCATATTCATGGTTTCTCCTTTCTTGCTCTAGGAACCACTTGTTTACGTGTTTGCTAATTTGCTTTTACACCTTTGGTCGTTCTTCATTAGTCTGCAGCTCCCCATTACTCCAAATTTATGTTATATGATGCCTTTTATGGCTTTTAGACAGTTTTGTCCAGATCTGCATTTCTTTAATTGACTATGGGTGAGCTGTTTATAGCTCTGGGGTCTTTTGTGCCAGACCTACATCCCATCCCTTACCCCATGCCTCCATTCTTCTTACACCACCTCCTTTGTCTCCACTTCTGAAGGCATCTGCTATTGTATCAGACCTGCATTGTCATGTTCGTGTTGTAAATATCTCATTCTGCGTAGAATAACTACTTGTTACTGCCGCCTATTAGAGAAAATATTAGAGCTGAACCAAGTGAAAACAAAGCTTCAGGAAAGTTGAGAAAAGTTCAGACAGAGCAAGTCTGACAAGCATCAGTTGTGACACCTCCAAGTTCAGTACAAAGCTCATGACCCATTACTAGTCAGTACTGTACTATAGGGCTGCATGTTTACAGTAGGACAAAGAGAAAGAAGATAAGAGTTAATCGTTACGAAAATAAAATTATACAGTTAGAGTGAGAGGGAAAGCAACAATATTAGTAAACTTTGCTTTTCACTAGAACTAAACAATATGAAGTGGCAAGTTTCAAGAGTTGTGTCAAGTTCCTGAGTGCAGAGTGACAAGTGTCTGCTTCCATTTCTTACAACAGGCTAGATTCAAGAATTCATGTGCTATTTCTGTATATAGGACTGCATTCCCAGAAAGTATTCACAAATATTCAAGGAAAATTCTCTATTAATTTCATTGGAATGTATAGTGATTTTTACAGCTTATAACGGCAGCTTGTTCAGGTAGTGATGAAAATAAGTTTTTTTGTATTTGGATGCAGATAAATACATATCTACCTCACAAAACTTTCAGCAAGCTATGGTCAGAGTTTTACTGCATGTAATTAAGATCGTATTGCTATTAGCATAGTCAAATACTTTGGAAAAGTTTCTTCAATTTGACAAAAATGGGGAAAACAATGAGTCTCATGAAGAAGTAGAAATTACTGTGGGTGGATTTTTGAGAAATAATGATACTAACTTTGTGACCCAAAGTT
Organism: Leptodon cayanensis; assembly: GCA_027564655.1. Taxonomy (NCBI): domain Eukaryota; kingdom Metazoa; phylum Chordata; class Aves; order Accipitriformes; family Accipitridae; genus Leptodon; species Leptodon cayanensis. Next base: position 24,429,074 of record JANXJC010000055.1, read on the forward strand.
AGTGGGGTTGTATCTGAGGACATCAGTATGGAGCAAGCTACTTCAGAGACCAATAATAGAATTTTATAAAGCCTTATTTGTTGCTTTAACTGCTGCTATTGAAATCAGTGAGCCTGAACTGGGCTAAAATCCAAAACTAAATTAATCTTATTAGAAATTGCTGGGTATTTTGAAAATTAAAGTACATTATATAAATAACTATTTAGGTTCCTAATTTAGGCACACAGATTTCAAAATCTTGGCTTATTAGACTAGGAATAAGAACCACATTGTAAAGGATTGTTATGAGATGCAATCTGCCAGTTCAATTTTAAATTTGTTTGCCTTTTTTCTTTTCTTTTTTACTTCAAAAGAGAATAGAATGTATCATAAATTCAAATGAAAAGAATTGGGAATAACATGTTAAAAATAATGCACATGTTCTTCTGAAAGCAATTTAGCATTTTGCTTGGCACTTCAAACTGTATGGATGTGTTGGGTAGGTAGAAGAGGTGAAGATAAAGTGAAGGATAAAGGGAATAGATTTGAAAAGATAAAGCAAGAAGTGAACAGAAGAGTGAGAGGAAAAAAAAACAGTTTCAGGAGCAGTGGTGTCCTGGTTTTGGCTGGGATAGAGTTAATTGTCTTCCTAGTAGCTGGTATAGTGCTGTGTTTTGAGTTTGGTATGAGAAGAATGTTGAT
>JANXJC010000055.1:24429916-24462009 GCA_027564655.1 Leptodon cayanensis
GGGGGGCGGGGGGGGGGGGGAGGAATCGCTGCTTGGAGACTAAGTGGGCGTTGATCTGCGGGTGGTGAGCAATTGCATTGTGCATCACTTGTATATTCCAATCCTTTTATTATTATTATTATTATCATTTTATTATTGTCATTATCATTATTAGTTTCTACTTTTCTTTCTGTTAAACTGTTCTTATCTCAACCCATGAGTTTTACTTTTTTTTCCTGATTTTCTCTCCCATCCCACTGGGTGGGGGGGAATTGAGCGAGCGGCTGCATGGTGCTTAGTTGCTGACTGGGGTTAAACCACAACAAGCGGCAATACAAAGATCAAGAAGGTAATTAACCAAGGAAGGGTTAAATATAAATAAGGTGCCCTCATATATTCCTTTGGGTGATAGAAGAGTTCTTCATTCATACCTTTGTTAGACAACTGCCAGTTGGTTAACAGCCTGAGAGGAAGGAAAATACCTAATAATCACATTGACTTCTCCCCAGGCTGCAGATTCCCTCTTCCACCACAAAAGGTTCTCCCTGATTGAGTAAATCCCTGTTGCTGGCACATGACCACTGTTGCTCATGTGCCACTGATCTATGAACCTCGCTCTGTACAGTTGCATTGTCTTGTCACTATAGTGTGAGACAAGAGTTAGTGGGACTGACATAGATTTACAGGAGGAAAAGACTGAATCATAACAGCACCAAATGCTCCTAGGAAACAAGGGACATTGAAAACTCTCAAGTAATTCAACATGTCAAACTCTGTTCTCAGGCCAAAGTAAATTTAGTAAAGGCAGACAACCTAGATTTATAGTTCAGAGTTTAATTTGATAGGAATATGAATAATTCAATATGAATAATGTTATTCAGCACCATGCTTGCAATTTTGTTATTCTAGTATGATGTGGGATATTCTCTACAGTACAATACCAGAACATCAGCAAGTTTGATTCCTTTTTGTTTAAATTGTTTAAAAGCATTGCTTAAAACCAATGGTATTTCACAAAAATAGGAATCTGAAATGTAGATGAAAATAATTGAAATAGTAATGTTTATTTTTATAGCTTCACAGGTAACAGTGGGATGAAATAGTAAATGCTCTATGTTAGTATAAAACATCAATAACATTGATCTGGCTTGATCTGCTGTTTGAACGTTCATGTAAATCTTTCTATTCATGGTTAATCTTTAGAAAACACAGATAAAATAGAAGGACTTAGGCAATTCCAAAGATTGACAACGACTGATAATATTATTGTATCCCTCAATAGTTCTGAAAAAAACTTTGGAAACTTAAAATAAAAAAAGAAGTGATTAATAGGGATATTACATGCTGTATTGAAAAATAAAAAAAAAAAAGTGTTCCTGTCTCCTACATGTCTCATAACTAATTTCATGATTTCAAAAACACAGACTACACATGACAGTATCAGTTTATTATGGCAATCAGGAAATATAAAAGCAACCGTATTCTCTAGACAAGATCTGAAGCTTTTATAAGTCACCACTACGCTCTTGTAAACACCACTAGCGCTAAAAAAATTCTGTTCATTTTTAACAGCTAAGAACTTGACCGTGTATATTAGTATCTGTATATTCCATTTTAAAGAATATTTTGGTTATGTCAATTATTAGTTATGTTGACAATACAAATAGTCATATATGCAATTTTTAATTTTATGACTTACATATGTTAAATGCCTTTTTCATTTACAGGGTTTTGAAAATGCTTTTAATCATCATACACAAAAGACAAAAAATAATACTCTGGACCAACACAAAAGTAAATGAAAGGTAAATATTGCACAACATTTATTTTCATTTATGATTGCTATTTGTTCACGTTTTTGTTGTTGTTAAGACTGACAAGAAAAGAATACGTCTAGTTGAGATTGTTAGACTATGATGATGCTATTAAGATGTTTCCAGCAAGACTTTAAATTATGTGGTTTTCATTATGTTCAGATGAACACATTATGTCAGTCTTCTGTCAGAGTCCAATAATCTCTGACCAGGTTCTTTTAGATGTTCCACATGGAAGGTGTAATGTTAAATATCAAATTTACTTATGTCCCGATCCAATGTTGGGGAAGGTTTCGATATGATCCCAAGAGCGAGATTAAGACACAAACGAGGTCAAATGCCGTATACCCAAACCAGCTTTTATCATCAAAAGTATCAAAAGTGGAAAATGGTGGTGATAGGATAGAATGGAAGAAAAGGTAGAAATTAAGCAAGCAGTCGGGATAGGATTGCCAGGACGGTCACCACCATGGATCCAGCAGCGTCCCGTTGGTCCTCAATCTTCAATACTTCGGTGGTGAAAAAAGAAGCACCACGGCTTGTCTCTACGGGTTTTTATAGGGCATATTTCGATGATGTCATGTGCTGCAGGTTTCGTCTATCACACGACCTTTGCGTGATCGACACCAGAAACCAGTATCTTATCAGCTCCAGCTCCATTTCCTCCCCTGGATGCCTCAATGGCCTGGTCCTTCTGGACAGAGGAGTGTCCTGCTTAAACAGGCCATCCCAGAGACAAAGGGCTCGAGATAAGCAGTTCACAGTTCCTTCAGATGACAGCCCAGTCCCTCGCACCTAACGATCTTTGAGGCAAACAGTTCAAGATAAGAATTCAGTCTCTTACAACTTAGTAAAGATAATTCATGTTACATGGGATTTGTGACTTAGCAGAGCGATACAAAATATATTGCATAACGTAATACAAATGTAAGTTACACTTAACAAAATACATAGCAATTGCAATACGCAGTTCAGTCACAATACCAATGTGAGTCCTGTTACTGATCTCTGTAAGTTCTTTGATATGTTTCACCCTGCTTTTCTTCTCTACGTATCCAACTAACATCCACTGTGTACTCTGTTATTGCTGTATTATTTACATTTGGAGTAATTTGGATTTCTGTTGAAATGCCTCTAACATACACACAGTATGTGCATGCATAATTTCCCCATTTCATTTATGTGCTTGGCACTACAGAGTTTACATAAACAAACAAACAGAAAGACCCTGACTATTTTGTCATCATATTTTGTGGATACTTCATCTTGTGGGCTATTAAGAGTATTCCTTAGGTTCAGTAATTCATGGTAAACTAAAAAATATGTTATTCCTTGTTGTGGTTTAACCCCAGCCAGCCACTAAGCACCACGCATCCGCTTGCTCACTTCCCCCCCACCCAGTGGGACAGGGGAGAGAATCGGGAAAAAAACCCAGTAAAACTTATGGGTTGAGGTAAAGACAGTTTAATAGGACAGAAAGGAAGAAAATAATACTAATGGTGATGATGATGATGATGAATAATACTAATGATGTTGATGATGATAATAATAATAATAATAATAATAAAAGAATTGGAATATACCAAACAAGTGATGCACAACGCAATTGCTCACCACTCACTGACCATTTCACAGTTAGTTTCCGAGCAGTGATCCACGCCCATGGCCAACTCCCCAGTTTATATACTAGACATGACATTACATGGTATGGAATACCCTGTTGGCCACTTTGAGTCCGCTGCCCTGGCTCTGTCCCCTCCCAGCTTCTTGTGCCCCTCCAGCCTTCTTGCTGGCTGGGCATGAGAAGCTGAAAAATCCTTTACCTAGTCTAAACACTACTGAGCAACAACTGAAAACATCAGTGTGTTATCAACATTGTTCTCATACTGAATCCAAAACAGAACACTATACCAGCTACTAGTAAGAAAATTAAGTCTATCTCAGCCAAAACCAGGACACTCCTACATTCTACATTCTTTGTCTAAATAATGACCAAAACATTCCAACCAAAAAGGGTAAATAATAATGGCACATATAAAGAGAATAGAAAAAGCAAAGCATGCAAAATCTACAGTATGAAATAAATATACAAACCTGAAAAAGGTATAGATACTGAAACACAGGAGATTCCATCTGAACATCAGGAAGCACTTTTTTGCTGTGAGGATGACTAAGCACTGGCACAGGTTGCCCGTAGAGGTTGTGTATTAGTAGATAGTAGAATAGTAGAGGTTGTAGAGTATGGAGATCCTTGGGAGACACTCAAAAGCCATTTGGACGTAGACCTGGGAAAAGTATTGTAACTGACACTGCCCAAGCAGGCGGACTGGACCAGGTGACCTCCAGATGTCCCTTCCAGCACCAACCATTCTGTAATTCTGTAAGTTTCCTTTCAGTTATAATTTCAAACTGGAGAGGGAAGGCAATGAATTTGCTGTTGCTAGCAAAGCTCTGATGAATCTGATAGGAAAGATTACAACAATCTGTTAAATCTGTGTAGAAGTAGGAGTGATTTTATTGATAAACAGTGAGATAACTTCTTAGATTTTTTTCTTTTTTCGTTTGCTCAGTGATACCATGACCCTCTTGTTTCAGGTCTCTCTGACATCACAAATAACCATAGCTTGTGGTACACTTTTGTCTAGACAACTAGTTAGTTAGTTGTTGAATCAAGAATCTATTACGCTCTCAATTAGCTCTCAATTAACTAAGTTATGTCTACAGTTACTCTGGAGTACTTCTCTGAGAGTTTTACACTGTATGTAGATAGAAGCATATAACCCATATGAATAGCAAAATACTGCTGTTGGCAGGAGTAGCTGGAGTTATGGTAGTAAGTATTTATTTGTGGTAGGAAGAGCTAGATTTACATATAAAGAAAAACCTGTGATACCTATTTGTATATGACATGTCGTGAGCTTTTTTTGAAGTAATTGAAATGTTACCCTTTTTTCTTTTTCACATTATTCAGAATCATGTCATTAAGACAAAGAATCTATAACATCCAAACTGCTAATAGAGCTTGTAGCAAAGTATCTTTTCAGAAGATCTTAAAATATTTTATAATGAGACTGAAATGATATGGAAGCTGCAAGGCAAATTTATATATAATTTTTTGTTAGCATTAAACTGAAGGTAAACTCTACTACATTTGGTCTTGAATATGGAAATCAACTCTAGAATCTAACAAACCCTTTGCACTGACCACAAAAACAATTCAGAGTAATTATAACTCAAACATAAAAACACATCTGTGAGCAAAGAGCAGTTCATTCAAATGCTTTGGGTGTTCACAAACTTTTCAAGTGTTCTGAGGAAGCCTAATCAATTTACCACTACAGAAATGCAACAATTGTTCAACAAATCACATCAGTCCTGCCTTAGGCCAGTAATAAAGATAAATAACTTCTCCAACTGAAACTGCAAGAGGGATTTAAGGGTTCAAAAGGTAGCTGTCCCAACATGAATTTGGCCAGAAGACTATAGTTAATAATCTATTCTTCAGTATCTTAGTATCTTAAAAAAGGTTTCTTTTTATAACACCACTAGCAAGAATTTCTCATATCAAAAATATCAGTAGAAATTTTGTAGAAAATAACCTAAGTGAAACAAGAGAGGAAAAATAAAGACAGAACTCTCTTAAAATATGGAAGACAAGTAGAAGAGACTTAATAACAGTCCACGCTATAGCTGAAAGTGTCATGGATAAAGGAATTGCATGGCAGGCACCATTTCTGTAACAGCAGATTCTAACACATTTCTCAACAGTTTTTTAGTTAATACAGTAGAAGAGAGTAACTATGAAAATGGGATGCACTGGCTTATATCATCCTGCTTTATTCAACAGGATGACAGATTACCTGCTTTTTCTCTTTCCCATATGATACCATACTTTTCTGTCTAAACTCAAATACCATCTCTTTCAGATGGTCTAGTTGATTGACATAATCTATTTAAACCAAAATAATTTATTCCCAATTTATAATACATTCTGATGAGTGCTGTTTCTGTTTCAGTCTTGACAAAGAACCCATAAAGCTTAGGGCTGATCTCCCCCCCGCCGCCAATTACATCAGTTATTTTAGTAGAAGACATTACTTTTCCCAACTTGCTTTGCATGTAAAAGACAGACATTTTGACCTGAATATACAAAAAATGAAATAATTATTAAAAACTTTTTTTTAAGTCTAAAAATATAGCTATTCATTGTTTAGAAGTGGGGGTAGGTCATCAGATACTGTTTCCTTAATGAAGGAGAACAGAAAAAAAAAAGGAAAACCACCTCAGCAACATATTACAGAGTATTAAAAAAATTCCAGAAATAGTGTTTCATAATATATTTTTAATTTATCAAGTTAAAAAAAAACAGATTAAAATTGGATAATGTTCTGATATCATAGATAGCCACCTGAAGAAAAAAGAAAAAAGAAAAAAAACTCATAATGCTAAGCTAGAGAAAGAAAAAAAAAAAAAAAAAAAAAAGACCAGCATTCAGGCTTACATATATGGGAAAAAAATAAGAAATGGAATGAATTACCTAAATTTTATAATTTGGTAGCATGACTCAAGAATGCTAGTAAATAATGTTAACCACACAGCTAAATTTTTCAATGGAATAATCAAGATCATTATAAAAGAAGGCAAAAAGCAGGCCTAAATTTAATGGAACATGCAGTCCTGTGAAACAAAGTATTTTACAGAAATCTAACATCTGCTAGAAACAAAGGTGTACTTGTTAACAGGAAAAATATCAGTTAAGAAAGCTAAACTGGTAACCCTGTTAGACATTACTCTCTATTAAACCTGGTATCTGGATAAATAAAACTCCCATTGAATTTGGATTTAGATGTGAAATCACTGCTTCCAGTTATATTTAAAAAATAAAGAATGCGCTGGCCTTTCACTACCTGAAAATTAGATTTTTGACATTACTTAGCACAACTTAATTGCAAGTAAATTATTTACCAGGAATTAGTGTTCCACCATCATTCTCTAATGGTGATAAAAGTTGGGATCATATATTTTAGGTGCCATAAAGCAAGACCAGATACTCAAAGAAATGAAGCAAAAACCTAATTGATTTGGGCATTGTGAGCTGCCTGTAGATCCAGTGCACACCCATGATAGAAATCAATGCTGATTATAAATACATGGATCAGAGCCAAGGCAAAATTATCACAAATCAATTAAAACAGGATTAAATCATAATCAAAGTGGAATCTAAAGAACATGCTGCAGTGGATCTTATCAAAAGTGCAGTTTTTCTCCTACTGCTATTCCTGAGATATATCACAATTTATTTGTGTGCCTTGCTAAAGGCAAGAAAAGGATTCTTATGTATTTAGTCCTGGATTGTTATCTTTCAATATATACGACCTTACTCCTAGAACAAATAATTGTCAGGTAAGTTTATACTTTGTGCAAGTATTTCTGATACCTAGTATCAGAAACAGTTCCTCAGAACAGGGCTCTACTTGCTAAGAGCTATTGACTGTTTCGTAATAACTAGACTTTGTAGTCCTGATCAAGTACAATGAAAATTCAGTACTGTAGATAATCATAACAAAAACATTGTCAAAGTTTTTTTAAACATACATGTACTCTGGAAATCTACCTTAATTTCTTGATATGACCAAGATGGTAGAAAAATAGCACTTGCTTTCTCAGGACAATGTTTAAATAAGACATTAAGGTAACAATATAAGAAAACTCATCACCAGAAGAGAAAATATTAATTCCTTCACATTATAGGAGTTGGATAATAAGTCTCATGTTTAAAAATTGCTTCCTGAAAAAGCAGTGGTTTGTTTTAAGATACTCCTTATTTTAAGTGTCTGTAATTGTATTTGAGCCTTTTCTTAGGGACTTATGTTGGAAAGTACATATGAAGAGAGAGAAAGAAATTTTAGGAACAGAATCTCATACACTGCTGTATGCATCATAAACATAGTCACAAACATAGTGGAAAAAAAGACAAACAGAATTACCTTCTTTTTCTAGGTGTTGCACAAATAAAATTGAGGCAAGCTTACATGTACAAAGCTTTATTAGTGGGATCTATAGCTGATGGCATACTTTGACTTCAAATTTACTTTAGAAAAAAAAAAAAAGAGAAGGGGGCGGGGAGAGAGGAAGGAGAGAGAAAAAACTCTCTCCCCAATTAATGTATACTTATTGGATATGTTAATAACTGTTATATTATCTATTAGGTCTTCAAGTTACAAACTAAAATGTATGAGAGGATGGGTGAGGAGTTCATAGTATGGAGTTACAGACTAATAGCTACAAGGCAAGGGTGAGGAAGCAGAGGAAGAAAAGGGTGTTTTAAACATTAATGACAATCACTTTCTACAAGAAACCTGATCTAACAGGCATAACTATGTTTCAGAGTCTGCCAGTGCAAGGTCATGAAGATAACAGCACTTGAGATACTGGGTAAAGGCACTGCCACAGCAGCTTCAGGATGCATAATGAAAGGTTGCAAGGGTACAAGTGAACAGCAGCTACAGAACTGAAAGAGGAAGGCCCTTAGTGTTACGAAGGTTAAAGCATATAAACCATAATGCAATACAGAAGAAATTTTATTGGTGCAGAAAGTTCTCTAAATTTGATGATTCTGCCTGTGTTCTCTATCACTTAGCTATCTCACTGGGCTGGCTACTCCAAGTTATCAGTAAGTCTAGGGAAATTCTGGGTTTATGACAGCTGTTTCAGATTTTGCAAAATACGCCTAAAGTTAATCTGTCTTTGATACGCTGGACCAATTCTGCGTTAACACTGTCACCCTATTTTGCATGCAGAGTGCCTCTGTACGGTGCATTAGCACTAAGCAGACTTATTTTGAGCATATCAGAATTTCTGGGTATCTGACAGAGAAGAAAATGTGGGCAGAAATATGTTATTCATGACCTTCATTAACTCATATACTTTAATAATGGTTAAAAAAGTCAATATTAAACTGCTAAATTTTGTTTCCATTAAAGTAGACAATATTTGTAGTATGTAAAGACATAGATGATAGATGTTGTGTAGCAATCTGTTCAGTACCTAAAAAAAGGTAAACATGGAATTTACCAGGAAGCTTTATAATTGTAGTTGAGAAACTGTTTAAGTCATTGGATATTTGGAGTCATAGCAGGAACTGTTGTCCTGGGTTTATACAAAATTTTACTATCCTAATATTATGTAATGGTCATGTGACATCGGATAGTGTATGATATTATGGAAGTTAATATTAGAATTATTTCAAAAGAATAGAAATAGGACATTAAGAACTGCACCCACACAGGCAAACAGCAATTTTGCTTTAATTGCTTTATAAAATTGCTTTAAATTCTTTCTGGGGGTAGATGTATTTTAAACAGAGGATCACCACATCTCCACATTAATTCCCTTGTTTGTTTTTTTTTTTTTTTTTTTTAACAATATTTAACATTGCTGCTTTTTTAGGATAGTGATGTGAAGTAGCCCTGTTTTGGGTATAAATGGCAAGGTTTTGGGGGGGGGGCGGTGCAGGGGTGACATCTGTGAGAGATCAGGGACTTCCCTGTGCCAGACACAGCTATTTCTAGCCACTCTGCAACACACCCACCACAGGCTGGGCCCATCAGCCAAATCTGTGACTCCTCTAAACCAGTCAGAGTAGTTTGTGCCACTTCTGTGAAAACATATTCAAGAAAGGGCAATAAACACTGAGAAAAGGGACCAACAAGGCTATAGCAGTAGAACACTCTCCATGCCAGAGCTGGCAAGACCCCTGAAGGGATTGCAGGCCGTAGATGACCCACACTGGAGCAGGCACGCTCTGTAAGGGACTGCAGCCCATGGATAACCTGCATCTGCAATGGAGCAGAGGACACAAGTAAGATGCAGTGGAAGAAAAGAGTGAGAAACAAGGAGCAGCAGAAAGAAACCACTGCTCCAGCCTCCAGGACCCAGCTTTCTGCACTGCCTGTCACCTTGTCAAAGGGACTGAGTGTACCCTGTGGCAATAGTAAAGGAGGAAGGAGACGTGTCCAGAGTGAAGTTGAGCCTGGGAAAAGGGGAGGAAAGGTGTTTTCCCTAAGTGTTTGAATGTTTGTCATCTTTGTTTCCCAAAACGTGAATAAGTAATAAAATGCTTTAAATTCAGTTAAATTTCCCAAGTCAAATTTTTGCCTGCAACAGTAATTGATGATTGCTCTTGCTCTTGTTCTTCTTGTTTTGTCTTCTGTCCCACTGGAGGGGTAGGTGGGGAGTGAGCAAGTGGCTGTGTGGGTGCTTGGCTGCTAGCTGAGGACAACCCACCACATCAGGAAAACTTTTATGTTACTAGCTAGTCATTGTGTATTGTAATTTAAAGCATTTAAATTTGGTAGTTTATATTTATTTTTAATTTGTTTGTGTTTTTTCCGATATTTTACATTTTTTAATCTTTTTTTTGTTTGTTTTCCCTTGAGCATCCAATGGTTACCTTCAACAAACAGGTAGAAATATCCAGCAAAAACTGTGAATCTACACCTAGAAACTTCTTCCTTTCTTTGCTGGTGTGATTTTAAATCTTTCTCTTTCAACGCAGATGCAAGCTTTACAGCTTTTCATAGATAGTTTGCTCTGACTGCTATGATAGTGCATTTCTTTCTGCTGAGAAAGAAGACTGCAGTACAGAGCTGCTGACTTTTTAAAATGGAGAATAAGTCCCATTTTCTACATTGTAAAACATGTATAACCAAAAAATTATGAATCAAATAACCAAAATGGTAAAAGCTGTTGAGATAAAGATCGGTGTGATACTTTCAGCAAGTTCCCATCCAGTGCCCTGATTTACTAATCAGGCTAAATAAGCACAGTGTGAATTCACTGCCAGTCACTATCTCACAGCTCCCATGGCTCAACACTGGACACACATAACACATGCTGAGAATGATAATTTAGCAGATATAAGCTGATAATTTAGAACAAGTACACAACTCATAGTAGGGATGTAAAAAAAGTTAATGAAATATGCTAGATATTAATATTTTTCATAGAAATACACTCTTAGTGAGTTAGTAATTTTTTTCCTAATATACAGTTATTTTGACTTGAAACTCTTAAAGCACATGAGACTTGCACTGAATGCTTTTCCTTTTAGCTAACAGAGCTGATGGGCTTCTATCATCATGGAGCTCCCAGAACTATCAGGCTGCTTGATCCTCATGATCTCCCAATGTCTTGCTGACCTTGCTGAGACATCAAAGAGATTCCTTGGTATGCACATGCCTGGAGAAATGGAAAATTCCAGAAGTAAGATGGAAAACAGTTCTTTTCAGACTGTTTTTTTCATTATTTTTTTTTCTCCATGTGAATGTATCTGAATGGAGCTCTTCATCTCCATTTATGAAAAAACTTACTTCTTCTTCTTGCTTTTACTCCCATCATCTCTACTGATTCCTCTCAAAAGCTGGGTATTTTTATGGGAAACAAAGCATATTTTCTGCAAGATGTAAAAATAAATGCACCACCTACCTTTTTCCCAGACAAAAAGCACCAAACTCTTTGCTGATCCTTACTTTCCTCCTGTGTTCCTAATAGACTAGCAAAATTTCTCCATTTTATTGTCCTTAACTTAGTTGGCCATATACTTTGTGCCTAATTCAAATCCAAGACCTGAAGATCTGAAACTTTGGTACAGTCTTGTTAACTGTAATGGAGCTATTCATACACATAATGTTGCTTCTATTACTGGGAAGTAATAGCACTCTGAGAAATGCAAAAGGTTCCTTTACTAGGTGACTACTATTAATCTTTTTATTATCACAACCTGATGACCACATCACATCACTGAAAACATAAGCATCTTTTTAAGAAAATGAGACTAGGAAGACAGATTAAAAAGAAAAAAAAGTAAGAAAAAAACCCCAAACCTAAAATTTCGAAAAGTGTAGCAAGTCTTGTCACCAACAGTTCAGCTTGACAGTAACGAAGAACGACAAATTCAGAACATCATTACATCTATAGTACTAAGCAACCATATTCTTTTTAAGTACCAGCAAAGGTATGGTCAGCATATTGCAGCTTTCTTAGCACGCTTCTGGTTATAGTATTTTTTTATTGCAAATTAAATGCATCTGCCAAAGCACACAAAACCAAATAAACCTAGATTCTAATAGTTACACTGCAATCAGAATGCAGAAATCATGGTGAAGCCAATGCAATTTAAAATGATGGTAAATTGACAAAAAAGAAGGACAGGAACACTTTTCTAGCCCAAGACATTATACAGTTTTCTACAAGCAGAGGAAGTCAAAAGTCTCCTTTTCTTTCCAGTTCTTCTACTCCCCCATGGATCTTTAAACTTTGTTGTTAATATTTGAAATTTCATATTTTGCTGATGCAGGATTTATTTAGGCTCAGGAAGTCTAGCTTGAAATTATTTAATCTTCCTGAGCAGGTTCAGTATGTACAGTCTGATGCAATTTATTTTAATTAGTCATTTTAAAAGAAGATTGTTTCCATATATTCAAACCCAGTAGGTTATTTAGATTACCAGATTACCATTTACTGTTCAAGAACAAAAGAGAACATAACACAGCCAGACACAAACAGAAAAGAACATGATGTGCTTGTACAACATAAAGAATATGAAAAAATCCAAAAGATAATTGTAGGTTACTTTATGCATTACATTTAAAAGGCATTCTCAAGTTGCATAAAATTCCTAACATAAAGACCTTATCTCATGATATAGTACAGGTGTTTCACCATGTTTCTAAGTAAGTTCTATTTTCTTCTTAAATATTGGAAAATTTGCTAAAACTAGGTTGAAAAAACATTGCAGAGTCTTAGCAAAAGGATATTAAGGGGTTACAAAGCCAAAAACTTAAAAGTTAGGGAAAGCTATGATTAATATCATCTAGGCACATTAATAAGACCCCTTTATGTGCATACCTTACTGTTACTGTTTACTTACGTATGACATGCCATTTATACCATGGATTCCCTGATCCATTAAGTTTACACAACATACCATTCTAAGAATAAATCACAGTTGTTAGAGGAAAATATTTCATGCCGATTTGACAGCCTAAGAGAGGCAAGGCTGCTAGAGCTCCTTGCCCCCATGTCCAACCTGTAGTGAGGCTGAAAATGTGTTCCCAGTAGACACATACACACAGAGAACACATGTATTCTTCTATGCAGGGCTGGCCACACAGATCACAGATAGACACCCAGAGCATTCAGATGAACACAGACAGCACCACCGGCCTCATCCTGCTGCCCTTTCTGGCTGCACAGGACAGAAGTTTGTTAGTGGAAATAAATGTACATATGTACAACATTGATGCCTGCAGCAGCTGGACTCAGACACCCAGTAGCTGTCCCTGGATTCCAGTCTCCCCAGTTGCTGGCATTTCAACTTAGGAGTCTCCGAGGCCGCAGCCCTACTCCATTTGCTGCTACAGAGCATTTCACTCACACCCATGTGCACACACAGAGAGGTGACCAGGAGTTCCTTGGTCCCATAGCCAACGCCACTGAGCTTTTGCCCTTAAAGACACACAGATGCTCTCACACCCAGAGCAGATCCTTAGAGGCCCCCTTGCTCCCAGGACATTTCACCTATTCATGGGCTGATCTGGTTTGATCTCACTCGCACACCCACACTCACTCCGGTTCCTGTACCACAGATCCTCATACACACACATGCACGGAGTAAAGAGACCCTTACCAGAACATAGCTGAAGGTGGAGTTTAAGAAGGAGTCAGGACAGACTGCAAGGATTCAAGTGCAGAGCATTGCCAGACAACCATACTGAGCAGCCCCTGCTTACTTGAGAATGGACAATTTTATTCCCTTATCCTTCTATTTCCCACACTTATTCCTCCCCAAATCACCAAAATCCCCCCCTATTCCCACCTTTGGTTCCTCCTCTAAACATCTTACAAAAAATCCTGTGCAGTCCCAAAATGCTTTTACCCTGCATCCCGCAATGTTTCCTACAGCCTTAGGCAGCAAATCCCCTTAGTCTGAAAGGTGATCTGGAGAGCTGGTACTATTGGCTTAATCTTGATGGGTTTCATGCATGGAGAATGGGGCTGATGACAGGGCCTGGACAGGGTGTCCCTTCCTCAAGTCTTTAATTTGGGTTCCTTCCTGTCATTGTGCCCCTGTGCTCCTCTGGTCTTGTGGCAATGGGCCTTTGGTGGGCTGATGGCTCTTCTGTGATGTGACTGGGAGCTGCCAGGCCGGGTATTATTTGTCCAGTCCTCCCCACACCCTGCCTTTGTCTCTCTGTGCTCCTTTGTGGGTGTGTAGAGAGCTTTTACCACATAACCTAAAACCAGTAATATAAGGGAGACTGCTCTCTGAGGACTCCTGCTTCAACTGTTGTGAAGATTGGAAAGCATTAAGTAAATAAGGCAGAGACCTGCAGGAAGAAAAAAGACAGAGTCATGGACAAGGCAACTGAGAAATGCCCAGAGAAATGATCTGGATCAAGGTCTCTGCTTCACCATTCCCATGTAATTCTGGATCAGTCACTTAAAGTGGACAACAACTGTGTATTCTTCATTTTCTGGGTGACTAACTTTATTCCCTATGGTCTGATTTGCAAAACTGGGTACTCATAACTGCACCATAAGCTAGTTAGAGCTGTGCTTTGAATACAAAAAGTGTAATATATCATTATGTTCTCTAAAAATCAGGTCTAGGTTATGTGAAATTGGGCACGTAAAGTTAGTGGCTCTTTTGACCTTATTATCTCTGTGTCTTGGTTCTCAACCTGTGTTTTATTAATGATAATAGGACATAAATAATAATATCCTTCATCACATAATGCTGCTACGAAAATCAGTTTGTGTTTGGGAAGCTGCCAGTTACTATTACTATTGATGATACTGTTCTAAGTCTCCTGTGTCACTGATATCAAAACAAAACATTTTGTGATACAGTCAAACACTATAGGGGTATAATAAGAGCATTCTTCACATATCCTTCCTTACCCTTCATTTTCTAATATAACAAATATTACTTATCCTACCTTTAACTTGTATTGAGGGATTCCCCTTACTAAAGATCCCAGGAAATTGGGTTCCTCCTCATAACACCCTGACCTTGCTCCCACAGCTCTTTGGGTACATGGCCTGTCACACATGCACCAGTTCTGCTCTGCTGAGGCTCTTTACTAAGAAGATGGAAACATCTGATTTTCTTTTAACTACATTTTTTTGACCCAATGCCAGATACGAATGCCTATGTGCAGTGGCAAGAAAGAGGAAAGTGGGAAACAGTGGAAAAAGCCTAGACAAAACTATACTGACCATTTCTATACTGTCAGAACATAGCATTATACTAGCAATAGATACAGGGGTAACAGAGGCATGTAATCACTGTGTTAACATTTGACATCACAATACCGTCATGTTGCTACATCACATATCAGTAAATGTTGCAATGAATACCTCATGGAAGTTGGTGAACAATAGTTCGGTACTCAGAGAAGGTTTAGAATATCGTAGAGACACACTGATAAAGGAAAAAATATAAGCTAAACTGTCTACTCTGTAAGCACTATGTATTCCCTGTGCTAGCAGAATATTTATTTCTAATGTGATTTTAATGTAATACAGAAGACTATGTTTCAATGCATATGCATAACACAATAAGATTACTCCTGTTACATTTTTTCTTTTGATTATTCAGCTTTGCAAACTTAATAACTTTCAATAAAGTTTTCCTAGTGTTTAATAAATAAAGGTGCATAAGATTCTTATTAAGACTCAGGATTGAATATATCTTAATCTGCTGTTGAAAAGATGTCAGCTTTTAGTAAGACACAAATGCTAAGAAAATTGTCTATGCTAGGTTAACACTGACTTAACTATGTGAATGAAGCGAACAAATATTCAGTTGAATTTTATGTGTTTGAGAGATGATAACAATGAAAACTAATGAGTCATATGTAATAACAAGAAAAATAAGGATACAGGGAATATTCTAAGTTTAAAATTGAAAATGTGCTTTTACAATTTTATTTAAACAGATATTTTTTTATACAATCTATGTAGAATATGATTTTATTATTTTCTTGGAGCTATATTACTAAATAATTTAGTTCAGATTGAAATCACTTACCATGGTCAGTATTGAAAGATGGAAGAATTATGCCCATTTTTAAACTTAAAGGAATCCTTTTATTTGCATTCTAACCTTCATTTTTTCAAACATATCCAAGAATACCTGTACTTTTTTTCATTCATATTGTGTTTCACGGGAATAAGAAAAACAAAACCTTGGTCAGCTGTGATCCTCCAGAATTATCAGCAAAATTGTTTGACCATGTAATAGGAGAAAAAAAAATGTAAAAAAGATAAATGAAACACATATACAACATAAAATGAATGCCAGTTTTCAAGTATACTGTAGTGGTATTGATGGCCATAAAGCATACAGCACTGAGTGATCCTTGAGCATTGTAGGGATAAGCAAGAAGACCCAAAGAGATGCCCCCTGGTATAGCAGCTAAACAGGCTTTTACATAATGGTTTATAAAAGGCTTTTGGATTCTTAATCGTTTGAATACATCTATAGATCTGTCTGATTGCAGAGATGAGATAAAAAGTGTTGAGGTAAGTCCATAAATGGCAATTTGCAGTGGCAAAAGAAAATGATGTGCTGTCTCTCCAGGTTCACACCTTTTTTTTTTTTTTTAATCATTTTGATGATGCAGGACAGCATCCAAGGGGTATTTACAATTATTTTAGCTTAGTTTTGCTGTCTATTTCTATATATTTATGAGGCATATTTGAGACACATGTAAGGTAACATTTGGTAGCCAGTAAATACTGAAAACTTCTTTAGAAAACATTATCTTTTTCAGAGTGCTACTCAGTGCTTTGTGATGAACAATCTTTCTTTAAGCATGTCAATTCCTATTCTTTTCAACTTAATTTCATACACACATAACAAAGCTCTGTGTTCAACTTCTCAATGAACCACTATATTATCTCCCATAATTCTTGCTTTACTCCATCCAGCTCTGTTAGTCCCATTCCAGTTCTCTTTTGGAAACTGCTTACCCATTGTATTGTGTAAGTAAGTCCTACATATTTCAGCAAAAGTTTTGTTTCATGGCTTTGCCATTTAATTTATACTCTCCTGATAAATAACAAAGAATAGGTAAATAATGTTAATAAATGGGCTTTTCAGAATTTGTTGTACCTGCAGTAAAATAAGTGAAACTACGTTGATTCATAACAAAGACTTCTGAACTATCACCTTTTACTTAGTTAAGTCATGTTGTCTAGGAAACAAGGATGATCTTCTCAAGAGAGAAAAAAAAAATCTTATTTTTATCAGGATTTCAGTAGTTTATCAGTATTTATTTTCATTAAAAAAACCTAATTTTAATCTCTACAGCATGTATTAATACGGATTAAACTTCTAAAGTCAATTTGCATCAGATACAAACAAATTTTTAGTGATTTGCAGCTCATTTGATAGTGGTTGTTTTATATTCAATTAAGAGAAGTAAAACCTTTTTGTCATCTACTGTCCAAAACATTTCTGCCCACAAATACCAGTAATACTTGGATTTTTTTTTCTATCCCACAATGTTTTTATATTCCTTTAAAGTTTGTCTGTAAAGAGGTCATCAGTGCACCCTGCATCTTATGAGCCATCCTTGTATCCAGCGAAATTGGAAGCCTTGCTTTTGATGTAACTGAAGATTACATACTACTTGATGAGTGAGGTGGGCAGATTGTGGAGCACACTAAGTTTATGCACCAGTCACACAATTCTATGTAAATACAATATTTCCATATTACTGAAATTCCCAGAAAACAGACTTTGTTCCCCAAGCCTTTCCCTTTTAGCTCTGTAAAAAAAGATGTAAAAAAAGAGGTGATGCAAATGAAACGTGCCATGGTCAAGGACTATCCTGTCACTTCCCTAACTGTTCTTCAGCAGCCTGCCAGATGGATACTTTTGTTTAATATTTTGTTAATAACCTTCCCTACTTTGACCTAAATTAGTCTAGTGTAAGCGCTAATAGTGCTGAAAGTTGCTTTGAATTAATCCTTAGATGATTGCTACAATAAAAGTTGTGCTGTCACAGCTGGTTAGAAAAAATACTTAATGGCTCAGAGATATCTTCAGTCTAGGCATGCTAGTTGCAGTTATGATCAGGAGAAATGCCTGACAAACACTTAACTCAAGGAACACAGTTAACTACCAGCTTTTCCTCTGTCCCACTCTGTGGGTCACCTCAACTTTGAAACATTATACATTACCAATGCAGAGAAAAGCCCAGAACAAGAAACAAGAACTGAACTCTTAAGAGGACAAAACTAAAACCTTTGATTCAATAAAGTTCTCAAGAGAGCCAGGACATTAAACAAAACTTTGGTTGCTATGTTGTTAGCATGAACAACTGATGTGGAAAACAAGTTTCTTTGGGGACAGAAGTGCCAAGTGAAAATCAATTAATAGTGGAACTAGATTTAGATTAATCTATGAAAATATGGAAGGATGAAAACTTCAGAATATTTTCTTTCTGTCCTAAGGAAAGGCTTAAATATATAATGTTTGAAATTTCACCCTTTTTTGTTTTAATCATAGGTTAATGCAGATGAGCAAAATGGTGCTATACCTTGCAGTCACAGAACTACGAATTTAGATGAAACATTATTGGAAGTAATCCATGCTAAATCAGTGAACTAAGGTGAGATTTTGAGGAATGTAGAGATGCTATATAAATTGGATTCCAAATAAGCAAGGCTAACAGCACATTTCTCTATATATTTCTATTATAACTGTAGCTTACTTTTGGTGTAGGTACTTTCTGTGGAAAAAAAGCACAAAATTCCGATGTTTTATGTCTGTGTCTTGACAACATTTTGGGACAAAAACTACATGTGTGATATGCCCTTTCATGTTTTTGTTTCCTTCGGAAAAACGAGTGTACAATTTTCTCTGTCTGAAATAACAAAAATGGGAATAGGAGGAACTGAAAGAAGGGGAAATGGATTTATCAGATCTTCCCTTCCCCAAGTTACCTTGAACAAAGAAATGGAGCAAAACATCAGGCATGCATTTCATTTCAGTGTGAGCTCTCTTAGGTTTCGCAGCTTGGGAATCCCAGTCTCAAAATTTGGACACAAACTTTATGTGATGTCTACATTCTGCAGGAAACAGATATCAGCTCCATTACAGGTAGTCCCATAGCTCTGTGAAACTGCTAAGAGCAGAAAGTTGGCTGCTGTCTTCATTTGACCATTGTAAAGTTTCTTTTGAGGAAGTGGTAGGGAGAGGTTATAGAGAATCTACTCTAGTTCTTAAAATGAAATCAATACAGTCCCAGTCATTTGCTTTCTGGAAGGGAATGTTTCTCAGCATCTCTTCAGAGTATTGAACAGCACCCAAATAATCTACACAGTGTGAACACTGGATAGAGTTTAGATTGAACAGTATGACAAAATATGTATGAATAGGCATAATGAGATATTAGTTTGATCTGATATTATCTAAAATGCATTCATTATTTCCATGATATACATTCTTATTTCTTTAATATGTTATCTTTGTAACCAATTTTAGATCACTGCATTTACCTTTGTTTCTATCTTTCCATAACAATGTCTCTACCTTGACTACTGTTGTGGGTTAAGCCCAGCAGGCAGCTCAGCTTCACACAGCCTTTCACTCACTCCCCTTCAGAGGGATGGGAAGAGAATAAGAACAGCAAAACGAGAAAACTTGTGTGTCGAGATGAAGACACTTTAATAAATAAAGCAAAGGCTGTGTGTGTAAGCAAAGCAAAACAAGGATTTCATTCACTACTTCCCATCGGCAGGCAGGTGCTTAGTCATTTCCAGGAAAGCACAGTTTCAGCGTGCCTAAAAGTCACTTGTGAAGATAGATGCCGTAACTCTGAATGTCCCTCCATTCCTCCTTCTTTCCCTGAGCTGAGCATGACATCATATGGTGTGGAATATCCCTTTGGTCAGTTGGAGTGTCCTGGTTTCAGCTGGGATAGGGTTAATTGTCTTCCTAGTAGCTGGTACAGTGCTATGTTTTGAGTTCAGTATGAGAAGAAAGTTGATAAGACACTGATGTTTTCAGTTGTTGCTAAGTAGTGTTTAGTCTAAAGTCAAGGATTTTTCGGCTTTTCATGCCCAGCCAGAGAGAAAGCTGGAGAGGCACTAGAAGTTGGCACAGGACACAGCTGGGGCAGCTGACCCAAAGTGGCCAACGGGATATTCCATATCATGTGATGTCACGTCTAGTATATAAACTGGGGGGAGTGGGGGTGGGGAGTTCGCCACTCAGGGACTAACTGGGTGTCGATCGGTGGGTGGTGAGCAATTGCACTGCGCATCATTTGTATATTCCAATCCTTTTATCATTATTGCTGTCACTTTATTAGTGTTATCACTATCATTATTAGTTTCTTCTTTTTATATTCTATTAAATCGTTCTTATCTCAACCCACGAGTTTTACTTCTTTTTTTTTCCCGATTTTCTCCCCCATCCCACTGGGTCTGGGGGAAGTGAGTGAGCAGCTGCATGGTGCTTAGTTGCTGGCTGGGGTTAAACCATGACATGGGGTCAGCTGTCCCAGCTGTGTCCCCTCCCAACTTCTTGTGCCCCCCCCAGTGTATTCACTGGTGGGGTGGGGTGAGAAGCAGGAAAGGCCCTGGCTCTGTGTAAGCACTGCTCAGCAATCACATCATTTTGTTGTCAACACTGTTTTCAGTACAAATCCAAAAAATAGGCCTGTAGAAGCTACTATGAAGAAATTTTACTCTATCCCAGGAAAAACCAGTACACCTACTTTCAGTCCAGGTTTCTTTTCCAATGCACTTTTGTTACATGTAAGTACCTGTGGAACCAGGTGTATGTATATATGAGCATGTGTGTATTCATACATATTGTATACACACACATATGTGGACACACAACAAATATTTAAATATGCAAACATTTCTATGTTCATTAAAATATCAACATTACTGGTTTGCTAGACAACGTATAACCAAACCGCCTATTACTTCAATCAATATGGTTGTTGTTCAGTCTCTTGCAGTTCATTTTTCTAGTCCTTTTTTCTTTTCTCTACCTTCACCCATCTGATTTTCCTTTTCCTGTTTACCTGTCCAGACACATATACTACTCCATACATTTTGTCTTCCCAAAACTTTCTCTCCTTTTTTTCTCTTCTTATATCTCTTAATTTGTCATACTACCTGACTGTCAGAGGCATGCTTCTTAGCAATTCATATAGATTAATGCCTTCATTAAGGCTGGGTCTCTTTGTTGCTTGTAATGAATTTCAAGTAATGTCATAAAAATACTGTGTGATAAGATTTACTTCAGTTAAAACTTGGCAACAAATATTGTTTGCCTTTGAAAACGATGTTTTATATTTCTGGTTTCATCATTCTGAACCTTCAGTTCAGGCAGGCGCTTCAAATTGATTGTTTTTGAACAAAAACAAAAAGAAAATATATATACTAATGATTCATAGTTCAGTAAGCTGGCCTTAAAAGGATTGTTTCAGGGTGACCTCAGATTTTTCACACACAATTAGCTAGCAAACAGAAAATGTAATGAAAGAACTTACAGGAATTCTAACTTGTAAGCCCATTATTTTTCTTTCTGCAGTCACAAGATCATTATTATTTGCAAAACAATGTGTACCAGGAGACAGGTCGGTTCTTCTTGATCATAAACATTTTTAATGTATTTGATTCATTTCTTTCTTCAACATCTTTAGCTGAAAACAGTTATTTATACTGCTTTACTATAAAGTAATATTTTTCCTAAGCAAATCTCTCGCTAATTAGCAGAGAAACATGGTTGTAACTGAGTAATTATGCTAAATAGTACAATGAATTTTTATACAAATGGTAGTCCATTCATAAGGAAGACTTATCTCAGGCAATTATACACTTCAGATTAATATAAATAATTTATTTTTATCAAAGACTTGCTTATATGTTTAAACATCATCTTTTGTTTTAAACGCCTTCCTTCATTGTGCAGCTATTCTGGAATTTAAGAAATACAGCCTTAACGTTTTACTCCATTAACTTTTATAGAGCTATAACCATTAACATTGAGGATTGTCTCCTATGTACTTTTATCTCATGAAGTGCGCTTAAAACTGCAATAAACAGGCAACTAAAATTTGTCCCAGTTTGGAAGTGTTTGTAATTATAAGTACAAACACACCCCTATCAATGGGATGCACTTTATTTATTTTACTTCTAGATCTCCATAGCCTATTTTGTTATTAAAGGAAGCCTCAACAGATGCTTAAAGGAAACTTTCCTCTTACCTGTGTATGAGTATTCACTAATTTTTATCTCAATAAACCTCTTCATTTCTATTAGTGTTTGCATTGCCTTAGCATAGCAGAAGTATTTTTACATGAAAGAACATGTACTTTTCATGTCAATGTGTTGTCTGCTAGGGAATAAATAAAAAAATTGTGAGTATCTAGTGATTCTGGTTGATGGTGGTATGGTAGCCTGAAAAGTCTCCTCTGTAGTGTGCAAGATATATTCCAAATTAACATCAGTCTAGCTATACAGGGAAAATAAACACATTAAAAATCCAGCTAGTAATTTATTTTTAAATTGACCCAGAAATTATATACCTATCCATAATAAGGCAGGAAGATTAAAATATTGAGGAACAACTTGTTAAACGTATTAATATTAAGTAAGGATAAATAACAATAAATAATAAAAATTTCAAAAACATAACAAAATGAGTGTTTTCCAGAGAACTGTCAATGGAGAAAAAGATAATTGCAGTCTCTTTGCGTGTCAAAGTAGTACTGAAAAAAAGACAAGATGATAGCAAAAAAATTAATGTAATTCTTTATATTGATGTATAATGTGGAGAAGATCAGGAAGATTCCTGCATCAAAACCTTCATAAGAAATCAGTATGAAGAAGTGACAAGATAAAAGCTTTAGAATAGTTTTATATAATAAGAAATAATAAGCTGCTAGGATTCAGATATGAAACTCCTGAATGAATTGTTGTGTGTAATACATTGTCTGAATCAGCCTCCACACCAGAAACAAGTGCCAACAGTGATAAAAAACCAAAAAGGAACACTTAAGCCAGTCAAAGCTATGTGTATTGTGACTCACAGATCTTTTAAAGTTCGGAAGAGTCAATGAGCTGATACAGGTATCCAGTCCTTCTTTAAAGGACTTTAGTTAATTTCTTTAAGCTGCCATAGGGTAAGAAGGAAAGATACCCTTGCAGATTACTAATGTCGGTGAAACATAGTAAGTGAAGGGTAATAATAAGGACCAGTTTTCAGAGTGGCTGATGGTCACCAATGGAACCTCTTACGAAACAGTCATGGAATTAGGATTGCTCTAGAAGTTCATAAACTATCTATAATAGGTGTGAATAGTGAACTTTGCTACTAATACAAAGTATTTGGAGCTCTAAAAAGGTAAAACAGAGCAGAGTTAGAGCAGGATCTCACATATGAGTAATTGCTCAGTGAAACAATAGATGAAATTCAATATTCTAAAGCAAAGCACAAAAGAGAAAAATAGTCCTTGCTGTGTGCATACAGCAGCTGGCATGGAATTAGGTATTTCTTCTCAAGTAAAATATCATTAAATCATTGCAGATAGATCATTGAAAACCACACCTCAATGTCCAGGTGCAGTCAAACACAAATAGAATTTAGGAAATTAACAGGGAAATAGTAGTGAAGTGACGAGAAGGAAAAGAAACGGACACCAACAATCCAACATGAATCATGACATAGTGCCAACTTTATTGCGCAGTTTGTAGCTTTATATATGTTTTTGCACTAACACATTCCAAACACAGCTTGCCCATAGGTTAAGCCCGAAAAGATCGCATTTGCATAACACGCCTACTTGCGGTTTCTTGCTTGCGAAGCAGTTCCCCTTTTGCCGGTTCTAACCGGTTTTGCCTTAGTTGTTTTTCTTCTTCAAGGACGCTGTGACCTTGCTGGGTCTCCGCCACAGCTGTGCCGGAGGCCTAGTTTGGCTCAGTCATGTCAAGGCTGTTAACAGTAATTCCCTCCACGTGTGCGTCATTCTGTTGGCCCACCAGCTGCATATAATCCGAATGACCCCTTTCTGCAAGCCATTCCCCGACAGTGAAGGAAACAGGAGACATAATCTTGTCATTATATAAACCCAAAAATATTAAAAAATTAATAAAGCATTTCAGGTCAATAGGATTACCCTACAGAATAAGTGGTTGTCAATATAGAGAGTAAAATGTTTCAGTTAAGAATTTTAGTTGCTCTTTTTACAAGTACTTAACCTCATCTATTGCAGAAAGTGAAAGGGTTTGACTTGATTTATTCTAATTTATTTACTCTTACAGAAAATTATTCTGGTTGGTTCAGATACCCAATGCCTATCGCATTAAGTCAATAATAACCCTGTCAAATCATAGCAACTGAAGGCAAAAGTCATGTCCATCTACTCTGGAAAAATTGCTCTCAAAGTGTGTTTATAATTATCCAATTTACTAATTTCCCTATACAACCCCCTTATGTGGTTTTTCAGGTCCACACCAAGATCCTTCTTCAACTTCTAATGTAAAAAAAGTCAGATTAAACAAATAAGAAGCTTTTTTTTTTTTTTTCAGTTGTTGTTTTGGTGGGGTAGAAAAGTCAGGTGGGGGAATAGGAGAATTCTTTCAAGATCTTTTTAAAACATTCCTTAGATAGGAAATCTCATGTGTAACTTTTTTTTCTGCAGGGAGTCAGGGAGCGGTGGTACGTTCCCAAGCACCCCCATATAAGTTATGCTGTTTCGATGCATACCTAAGGCAAAAAAGTGCATTTTGGCTTCTCTTACACATCAGCATTATTTTCATATATGTAATGGATTACATCATTTATTATGAGCAGATAACAGCTGACAGCTGTAGCTCTTGTGTAGTCTTACACCACATAATTACATATGCTGCAGGTTGTTGCTATGTGTCACAAATATCTTTGCAGTCATGCACTCAGTTTTGAGATTTAACATAATGGATCTCATACATTCTTTCCTTTTGTGGAGAAATGGAAAAAGAAATATGGAAGTGATAAATGTGTCAGACTTGAATACAATTTTTAAGTGGTTTCTCACCAGATATAAAGCTGTTCTCAGTCTTTTCCAGTTTTGGACTACCACTGTCACCAACAGTTCAGTTGTTGTCCCTCCTACATATCATTACATATGCATCAGATATCACATTGTATTTCATGCCCAGTACACAGAGAAATTTTAAAAAATAAAAATTGGTATCATTTCAGAATTGCTAAAATTCCCAAACTTTGCCAATCCACCCAATTTACATCAATATAATTTCACCTACTCAAAAATGGTAAACAATTATAACAGTTGCATTTCTCAGCCTCTGATACTGATATTATTTTATGGGCTTTTTAGAAAAAGGCATCTTCTTTAGTATATTTCTAAACTGTATCACATAATATAAACTTCAGATTCCATTGTCTTATAACAATGTCTTATAACAGGTCTTATAACACTACTTCACTATGATAGTAACTATCTGAAGCATGTATCTAAAGCTCACAGGTATGAGGCATAAGGTAGCTTTTAGAAAAATAGTTAACCAGACCAATTGTATATAGTGGTATATCTATTATCTGTTTAAGACATCTGAGATATCTAAGAACGATAACAAAGACAGAAGCCCAATGTTGAAATAAACGCTATTTACTCTACTGTGTCACTCTGAAACAACAATTATCTCAAAAACTTAATCAGGCATTATGGGATATCTATAATATTAGATTAGCTGTTACAGCTGCTCTTTCATTGCTTCTTGGATTTTCTTAGGGAAGAAATCGTGGAAATTTTGCTAGAAAAGTTGTCAATATAAGATAAACCAGGTAAGGAAATTAAAATGGTGATTATTCTAGTACAAAAACCTAAGCTTTTCAAATTTAGATTCAAATAAGCTTATGATAACCATAAACCTTTTGGATTCTTATCTAAACTGACCAATCACTGCTTTGCAGTTTTCCAACACTAGCTTCAAAAAAGCCTACTGTATCACTAAAATAAGGCATATCTATTTCCTTCTTGCTTGTGATTCAGATAAACCTTTACTGAAGATCTGTAAGAGCATCAAATAATTCTTGTAGATGACCTTTTATAGGTATTGAAGCCCTGTAATTAGTTCTGATTATATGAAGTCTGCACAGAGCTGGGACTGTACATAGATTCCAATGTGATTGCAAGAATGTACTGTTTTGATCAGAACATGCGGTTTAATACATCAGTACCTCCAAGTCAAGAAATCATGCTGTCAGCAAGAAACACACCATATGTAGTACTCAGTTGCTCCAGCTATTATCTCATTGAGCTTAAATGGTTCTTGCAGAATGTAGCAAGAAAATGGCCTAAATCAGCTGAAAAAAACCCCTAAAGGTCTTGAAGTTTTTAAGGTTATGATAAGACTTTTTTGTCAGCTGTCCTATCACTAGTACTTTTTTTTTTAAAGTTAATAACCTTCTCCATATCTTAATTTTACCAAAAGACAAGATTATATGTTAAAAGATTATTTATCTGTGACCTCACAGCTTTGAAATATGTAAAATCACACCCATGTGAAATAACAACAAACGGAAGACATATTCCTCCCAGATGAGAAACAAAACCACAAATGATAAGGGATAAATAAAGTACATATATGCAAACTTTTATTGTCTAAATTCAAAACTATAATACAAAATCCAGTATTGCTTTATATCTGTCTATTTCTGGTACCTCCATTTGAGAAATTTCTTCAGCTTATTTTTCTGGACGTGACAGTCACTGACAGATCAGCTGGGCAATAAGTCTTTTGGGATTCAGAAAACATGCTGAATAGAATCTGTATTCCTAGATTGTATAAAATAGCAGAAAGTGTTATGTTCTCTATCAGCATTCGAAGTTAAAGGCATCTTGAGCCATAAAGTCAGCAGCAGTACCATCCTGTCATTTTAACAGGATACAAGGTGAATAACTCATAGTCACGTACCATACTTTGAAGATCTGTACAGTTAAAATGTGTTTCATGGTTTAGTGTCCTAGAAATCATTCAAAAGTAAACAGGTGATACTATTGTTATCACGTGAAAGGAGTCAATTGGTTAATGTTTAATTATTTTTACATTTCAAGATACACAATTTATTTAGGTTTACTGATCTCAGAAGTCTATTAGACTGGTTTTTATTTCCCTTTTTTTTTTTTTTTTAGGTTGGAAGGATGGAAAAGAAGGGAAGAGATCTATATGCTATTTAATATTAGGTGAGTGTGAATGAACAGAAAATTGGTTGCTAGTGGTCAAACTGAACACAAATTAAGTAGCTGGCTTTCAAGTGTGAACAAGTTAGAAATATTGCTCTCAAACCTTTATGTGGCCCTTATGATTCATTGTCATTTCATATCATCACTAAGCTGAACGATCATCCACTCTGATATATTCTGAACTGAGTAAAAATAATTACAAGTTTTTTTAATATACTTGTGGTATCAATTTACAGAGGGATTAAAATAATTTTGAACTTCTGTGGAAAAAGAGTCCAAGTTGAGGGTAAATCCCCTCCGAATGTCATGGGAAATTTGCCCATATCCTTGTTTTGACCCTCTGTACCAAGGATGTTTCTAACTGTTGTCAAGCAAGAAATTCTTCAGATAAGAAAAGGACACAAAGGGGCACAGTTTCAGGTGTAACAGGGAGGCCAGTACCGAAGCATGAAAAGGAAATAACCAAAGCCAGCAAGTACAATCTGATCTGTGAGCAGCTTAATAAAATCACTTAATTGCTTAATAAAAACCTCAAGCATGGGAGAAGACTGAGTGAACTGATAATACATGAAGAAACAGTGGGTAGCAAAGTAAGATCTTTTATCTCCATTTTAATTGTTTTAATCTTTGCATGCACACTTACATAGAAGCCATTAACTGAGCTGGGAATTTTGGAATTTAAAAGATATATATTTTTTTATCAAGCCTTTTAACAGCTTATGTGTCCCAAGAGCTTGATAAAAACCAGGCAGCCCCAGCAAACTGTCCTGTCAGATCACCAAGCCTGAAGCAAGCACAAACAGCTATACACTTTCACCAGCTTAAAACCAGGAAATAAATAAATAAATAAACAAACAATCAAATAAATAAATAAATACCAGAAGCACTTTGAAATCTATTCCATTTTCTTCTGCATTCATTTTTGACCTAAAACAGTTCAGAAGAAAATGTCTTTCCAGAGGGCATTTAGCAAAGTGCCTTGGCACTGGAAAAGATCTCTTATGCTCCTTTGCTTTCCATTTTGGAAAACAGTTAATGTATTGCTGTTATTTGTGCTAGGTTTTTGTTTATTTCTTGACTCTAGGGTAACATACTGAGTGTGCATTCCCCTTATCCTGTTTTTCTGCTGTTTGTAAAAGGCCAACTGTTGTAAGTAGCTATTACAGATGTTATTTGAGTTGCATTGGGCATTGCTAATGAAAACTGTTGAATTACAATGTTTTTGACATTTATGGCAGATCACACTGAACAAAAGGTGCTTTTAATCAACTAATCAAAGTGTCTAAACATTTTTTCTCCAAATTTATATAATGACTTTCCTTTAACCATTTTTTTTACTTGGGTGTTAAACAATGAGTGTTTTACTAAGGCTTATTCTATGTTGTAATTTATGAATTGTATTTAACTCCCAGCCCTTAAACAGAAAATATTCTTTTTTTGCAAGTTTCTAAAATCCATTTCTTTGAGACGGTTCTAATTTGTTGGTTCTGTTTGTTGATGCAAATAAGCTCCTGAGAAGTTCATTAAGTTACAGATAATGGACTGAACTTTTCCTGTATACAGATTGGATTATATGCCATCTTTGTAGATGTGACTCACAAAGTCTAGCATCTACCACCTCAACGTTATTTCAGTTCAGATAGTAATATTGATCAGAGTTGTTATTGTCCTGGCATTCATACAGCAGCCACAGCATGTGAAAGCTGGAAAACTATTGCCAGAGCTTCCAGCATTGTCATTGGTTTGATGATGGTATTTCTGACAGTTCTGGCCCTCACCTGGTGAATAAGTTATACCAGTAAAAAGATAATATAAAACCTATTACAATGACTATAAATTAATATGTAGCTTAATTTCTGCTACGACAAAGATTCCATAATCTTAAAAATAGGGAAATTTGGAATAGGGCTAAATTAGTACAGGTTTTACTATGCAAAGAATTTGCTGCAAAAAGTAAACTCTTTTTAGATGTGTTGAGCTGAGTGTAAGGGACAAACTTTGGGGCACAAAGTCATTTAATCCATTGTGACAAAGCAGGAAGAGAACTTCTTAAGCAACAAAAGGCCAGGACACAGGTTTGCCATTTCAGGATAAGAAGCAAAGGATAACATTTCCCACTTCAGAACTTTGCCCTTTAGATTCTTAGGAGGTCTTTTTTTTTTGCCTCACTGACAATAAAGTTCAGTGCGAGCAAGGGGAAGATGTTACCACTTTCCAGGTGTTAATACAGTCACACATCTAGAATTATGACTAGAAATCTGGCAAAGATTCATTTCAGTATAACCCTTTTCAAAGCTCAGTTTAGAGTAATTTAGTCTTTTTATCGCTACCTAAATAAATGCTTCTGGCCCAATGAGAATCTCTTACATTGCTTAAAAATTAACAGAAGTTTCTTCTTCCACATTTATGCTCGTACATTCGACACTGCATTAGCAAAATTCTACTTTTCTAAATCAGTAAAAACTTACTTAATGATCCCTTTATTAATTCCAGTCTCCGCACTTCTTATATATAACACTTAATCAGTATAAACAATGGTACAGAAAAATGTAGAATTTGCATTTTCAAACGGTATACAACAGGAAATTTAAACCACTGCCCTTACATTCTTACAGATACGGAAATAACCTTACAGTCTTATAGGTACGGAAAGGCAACTGTGATTGAGATCTAAATTGCTTACAGGCTCTTGTGTGGTCTTAGATTTTTTCTAAATACACCATGGAATAAAGAGCAACAACAAAAAATCCTTGCTTAAAGCTGTGTTCTCTCCAGCAGAGTCATTCACACTAAGAAAAAACCTTTATGTTTTAAAAACACTTGAGCATTCTGTCTCTTGCTGTCTAAAGTCTTTGTTGACTCACTTGTTGTATTTTCAGACTTCATGTCTACATTTCTTTCCTTCATGTTTGCCTAGCAGGCATATGCCCACACCCCCACCTCTCTCACAAGGAGCTACCTTGTGTCTGGTGTATTCAAGCAGTTGTGGTGAGCTTTGGGAATAGCTCTGGTGGAAATAGCTATGATAAACAGGACTTCTTGAGGATTTTATGCAGTTCCATATACCATCTTCTTTCTTGACAGTTAGACTTTAACATACAATAGAGCTCTGCATGTCATGAAATGTTCTGTTGATTATTCAGTATTTGTGGGATGTGATTAATCACTGAGGATATATACAAAGTATTCTCTATCATTCTAATCACAAGTCTGACTACCATTGTGCTTATTGAAAAAATTAGATACAGCAATACAGAATTTCAGAAGTGTTTTTACATACAGATAAGAAAAAAAAAGTGTGTTCCTACATACCTAGGGAGATGTGTATAATTGCATTGTGAGTATCAGTTTAATGAAGTCAACAACAAACTATTCACAGATTATGTTGGCTTTCTCATTTGTTTCCTAAATGTTCAATGTTATTTAGCATAATTTTACCACTTGGTAATATTTTGGTCAAGTAACTGAAGTGTGTTAAGAAAAATTATGTCTGAAGCTATTGGCAAAATAGAAAAATCTCATAATAATTTTCATTTGTGATTTATATCCCAGAAAAATATCAGCCAATAATTCACAATCTTGGCATTATACTTGGTTCTTCTGCTTACCCTGTATGCGGTACTGTTATCGTTTTATGAAAAGCATTTAACAGACCTGGTGTCTGCAAGCATTCCTACTGTTTCCATTAGAAAACTTTAGTAGATATTTGTTGTCTCATCATGTCTTTCTGCTCCTGTCCCTGCTGACTGTTAATGCCAATAATGTCAGTTACAATAGATGTTATATCAGGATTTCAGAAATGGTGGAAAATAAAACAAGTTATGTCATTCTAATTAATAAATGTCCATTCATAACTTACATGCAGGTTTGTACATCAGCTGCTGTTTATCAAGAAGGGAAAGGTTGGTCTGTGATTCATGATTATTTGTATACAGTTCACAGTGATCCAGGTAGTTTGGGAGTTTCATACAAGCATTTCCGAGATGAAACAAGATACTTGCTAAATAAACATTAGTGAGAAACAAAGGGTTAAAGGAGTATATTGAGCAGAATAGGCATAGACTTTAGTCACAAGATGTATTATTATACAGAGATACATGAGGAAAGTTTGATGGGAATGGGCTGAATAAACCAAATTGAGTCATCTTTAGTCCTTTAGGGGAAAACAAACAAACAAACAAACGAACAAACAAACAAAAAACAAACAAAAAACCCAACCAACCCCCCCAGACTCATATATATATTAAATATTATTCTATAAAAAAATCCATAGATATTGTGAGAAACTTCAATTTATGACTTTGTCCAGGGAACAACTATTCAAGTAATATGATATTGTAATACTTTGCCATGCAGTGCTAAGGTTGGATGTGAATCACATTTTGAAACTGAATGCAAATCTTTCCACTGGACCAGTGGTAATAATGTGACTGAACATATTATCACTGAGTAACATTTTTTCCCTCCTCTCTTTCTTGATAAGGATTTAGAATGCAATATCCCATGCTAAGGAAGGAGATGTGAAAAAACACTTCCAATCACAATATTTTTTAAAAATCTCCTTATAAATAAAAGGACTAAACAAAAATAATATTTTAAGAAAACGGCATTTTTATATACTTTTTCCTTTGTTTGGGTTTTTTTTTCCACTGTACTCTTCAACTTGCAAAATGGACATGTCCTATGGGTTTGTTATAGTTGCCATTTTAGTAATCTCTTTCATATATTCCTTCTCCTATTTATTTTGCAGTTCTAAAGAAAACTTCACCAATGATCTTCTAGATATCATTCTCTCATCAGATGGAGTCTCTTGTTCAGTGCGCATTTTCTTCTATAATTGGGAATACTTTGTTGTTAGTGTTCTGTTTTACTATATTTCTCCATCCAAACAAGCTTCCTGTGAAGCCAGAAACTAGGTTTGTTTTTCTGGTGGTATATATATATATTTTTAAATTAAATTTTGAAGGACTGTGGTGCTTATGATGGAAGTTAAACACATTTCAAATCTTAATAA
>JANXJC010000055.1:24462109-24478589 GCA_027564655.1 Leptodon cayanensis
ATTTTTTTTTTTTTTTACAAAAAGTTATATTTCATATCCTTATTAGTAGTACAAATAAATTTATACTATTTCAATTTTTGCTTTTTTGAAAGTGTTTAGTGGATATTATTTTAAAATTACATGTCTGGAATAAAACTACCAGATTTAATTTAAATTTATATTTATATTCTTTTACCAACAAATGTAATTTTAACTATTAGCCAGCTAACCTGCCTAAATTAATCTCTTTTTATGTTAGCTTGAAAGAAAGAGACAGTTGACAAATGTAAAGAAAAGACAAAGTAATGCACAGATGGAGAATGCAAGATCTGTACATCATATGGAGCTAACTTCAGAAAGGAAAAGAGGATTCAGTTATGATTATGTTATATTTAAACATAACATTTAAGAGCATTTCTCTGAAAGCATTTGTGACTATCATTTGCAATGTTCTTCGAGCAGCAACCTTGCCTTGATACACTCAAAAAGAAAAAGAAGAAAGAGAAAAAGAAAAAGGGGAAAAACAAAAGAAAGAGAGGGAGAAAAAGTATTTTGCAAGCTGATAGTGAATAAATTCATCTTCATTATGTTTCTCCTTAGGGTACAATTTCAATGCAGTTTACTTGGTTCAAAATAGTAAAAAGTTCTGGTTTGTTGTAGTAAAATATGTTTTGAATCATAAGCTGGAGGATAAAACGCAAACTTTTTAAAATTAGAGTTGGAGGGGATTTTGAAAGAAACACAACCCTTCATGTTCAAATGCAGTAGTGGATGGCTATTGACAGGGGAAGATATTACAATTATAAAAATCTCAGGGCAAAATGTTTTGCAAGTGTTAAAGTAAATTGAGTCAAGCTTTACTTTTAAGTTGTTTTTTGTTGGTTTTTTTTAAGTACATTAGAGCAAATAATAGAATTTTTTCAGTTGTGTTGCATTTGTTTGTCTACCGGGGAAAGAGCATCTCATGTAACTACAAATCCTTTTCTTACTTGCACCTAAGTACACTGTGGCTGCACATATAGAATTGAAGGAAGAATTTAAACCTTCAGTTTAATTTTTCCAAGTCAGCAATTTTAATTTGCCTATCCTGTTATATCTGAAAATGCAAATACAACTACCTCTAACCCATTACTTTGTCAATCTTTCTGCCTAATTTACCAAATACTGAGAACAATGCTTTCATTTATTTTTAGCAAGGATACAGACTGTCAGTCTTCAAGACTGCTATGCTGTATCTGTCAAAGGCGCTGAACTCCCGCTGAACAGATGCAATCTACAAGGCTGTTTTAACACTCATTAATACATTACTACACAGAACTCTTATTCTATCACAATATATTTAGTAGATCTCTAATTTGAAAAATACTTCATTTGCATTTGAATATACATACGGGTTAACTGTGAATAAAAATGGACCTTCTGTTTTTCTGTTAACATCATACATAATGATAGTAGGAAAAGAGGCTACGTTGTTGCTCATAAATATGAATCATTGAGTTAAATATAATACAGACAGGTGTGTATCCCTAAATCTAAGGTATGAACAATTAATAGAATAATAGTAAAAGTTTAGAGGCAGTATCATTATGCAAACTGTTCCAGGGTGAATTTATCTGAAACTTTTTTTAAGACAAGAGTTATTGACCTGATTCCTCAATACCCCATAGACTCTTCTCTAAAGCTTAGTTCTATATTACCTTTTGAAGTTGTTTCAGGATAGGTGAGTAGTTTGCACTACCAACAGCCTAATTAGGAAGAATAATGTCCCTTGGGACAACAAAACCTACTTCATATTCAATCATCCGGTCCAAAAATATACAGGGTGGGGTAATGAATCTTAAAAATGCCAATTTAGTGAGTTTCTAATCACAGATACTTCATCAGCTGACAAAAGAAAAAACTCAGTAGGTGTAGCACTTCAGAATCTGGGACAATTTACATGTAATTTCAGGAATCAGCAGGGATACACAGCTGGATAAAAATAAAAAGCTTGCTGTAATTGAAAATTGCTTTGCAGCTTGTTTGTGATTAAAATGAAGTTCAGTTCCTTGAAATCTTGTTTAGCAATTAAATCTGTTTTACTTAGGCAATGAAATATTGTCTATTGTCCTTCAGTGATAAAACTGGTACAGACATGCTATAACATTTCATGCTAATTGAACATGTGTACATACAAAAATTTGGTAAAATCCATATTCAACAACTTGAAGGCTTTCATTTGAGCATATTCAAGAAATGCTGTCTTCCTAGAAGAGGCTGTGGTCATCTATATTACTTACAAAGAATCTTGGTGACAGCCTGTTGTGTTTTGCACACACACACACAAAAATATTTGCACCTCTTTACATCTAAATAGAGCAATTCTGTCCAAAAGCCAGTATGTTAACTTTACCTAAAACCTGATGGAGTTTAAAGTTCAACTGAAACTTGAAGTTAACCTCTAATAGAGTTCTTATTTATTTTGCTTTTCAATTTTTGTATCTGTTTGTTTGGTGTGTTGAATAGATTGAGAACAGTGAGAGCTGATTCTCTTACAATAAAACAGGCAGTAGAAACTTCAAGTCTTTTGTTTGTTTGTTTGTTTGTTTGTTTTCTTAAAGTAGTTTATTAGTTTTTGAGTAAAAAAATAATGTTAAGAAACAGGCGCAAATAAAACTTGAGCTCTTACATTTCTTAGAGCCATTTTCACTGTAATGTTTCACCTGTTTTTTTTGTTTGTATGTTTTTTACATTCAAACATACTGAGTCCCCAGTCATCATTAGGTTTACCTAGGAGAGATAAAACTTGAATTAGTAAGGTAAAAAATATAATAATAATTATTGAATCGGAAAGAAAAGGTTTGTAGCATTAAAAACCCCAAACCCACCAAACCCAAAACTGAAAATAAAAGCCACAAGGAAATTAATAATGTAGCTTCTAATCCTCAGCAAACAAATCACCTTTCTGATGCATACCCTATCCTAAAACATGCATGTAAACATACTCATACACTAACACTCTTTTAATTATTTTCCTTATGTGCATTTCTTCAGTATATACTTCCATAATGATGACTCCCCTAATAATGTTGTCATTTTATTGATATATATATTGGGAAGATAGAAATAATACTGAAATAATGTGAAGTATTTACATTTGCAACTGAATTCGTAACTATGAAGATTTTTTTTTCAATCTTTTGCTTGAATCTGTTTCTAGGATGTATTCAGTTCCAGGTAATTGATATACCATTCTAATAATTCTTCAAAGTAGATGAATCAAAAAGACCAAGCCACAAAAGAGAGTTTCCTGGCAAAGGACAGATGACCTCTGGTATTTGGATTGCTATTGCTGCACTGACTGAACTAGTGAAAATGGCCTGAGAGGACAAGGCAGAGTGTTTGTAGCTTAAAGACAGCCAATTTTGGCTCCAAAATAACTTGGGGGGGGGAAGTCAAATTATGTGTGGAAAGGTTATTCAAAACAGCCTGATTGAAATGTACTCTAAGAGGTGCTGAAAGGTCACTTGAAAGACTCAAGTGAAAAAACAAGGAAGTTAAGGGAGACTAAATTAAAAAACAGAAAACCATTTAGTCCATCAAAACAGGGTTGAGGAAAAAGATTTAAAAAGAAACAGAGAAGGAAGATACAGAAAAGAGAAAAAAACTGAAGGACCATTAAAAAAAAAGTATATACACATCCGATAATTAATTGGAGAAAAAAGGCTCACTAGCTACATTAATAAAGCATTCACTGCCACCATATTTTAAAACCGGGGAGGGAAATCTGGAAGTAATGTTACAGTTATAAATAACCGAAGCTATACAGCAATGGCATTTCATTATTATTATTACTGTTGGCTTTATTTATAATCAAGGAAATATTTCTGTCCCTATCACAGTTACAGAAACTTCAGAAGGAGGTGGCACAGCGATAGCTAGCTACCATACTTTTAATCAGTAACTTTGGTGTTCTTTTCAGATAACAATGTCCAGGTGCTCTAAATGACAGAATATATTCCACAGGAAAAGGCATATTTTTAATCTAGAATTCTCTTTTCTGAGGAATTTGTGGAAAAATGTCTGCAATCCTACGTCTAAAGAATAACACTGAACTTACAGATTAGTATGTATTCCCAGCACTATTCTAATGTCCTTTATAGTTACTGTCACTTGTACTGATATTATTAACACATTATAGAGCTAGCATGCAAAGAAATAAAGTGTGGCAACTGATGAATTAACATGTTAATTAATACTTATTTTCTTTACAGTTGTTCATTCTTAAATTTGAAAAAAATTGTTCTTCAGCAATGAGCTTTTGGTATGAATAGCAAATGTAACCAATGGTTCTAGGAGCCACACAAAGCAAAAAAAGATGAAGTCTAAAGAATTTAATCTGAATCTAGAAAATAATTCAGGCTACTGAGGGACTCTCAGCTGATATTTGGGTAAAGTATGAGGCATTTTAACCTTATCTGTATTTAGCTGTTTAAAATGTAATATTTCATATTTTTCTCCATTTCTTTTTTTTTTTTTTATTCTTTTCACAACCAAAGCATGGAGCTATGTTCCTAGATGTACCAGAGAGACACTGCTCCAGGAAATAGCTCTTTAAGGTTTTTTTGTTATAGAATCTGCTGGGATCAAAACTAATCCCTTGGTGTGAGGTAGCACATTTTTGCAGCTGCAGTGGAGCAGGGAATCTCAGCTTTTAATGTCATGGTTCAAATCTTCAAAATACACTTAAAATATTTTGTAGTTCTCCAAGAATCTGAGCAGCTGTATCCAGAATATATTCTCTTTGGTATTTTGTAACAGTGATTGTCCATTTAATTTTCAACAGTTTTTTTATCTGCTCATGTCAGCAGTCCATTATTTCCACAGCCAATAAAAGCATGCAGTATTATTTCTTGAATATGACTAATTATACATGTCATTTTACATTTCATATACAGTATTTACAGACACAGAAACATTTTGAAATACTGCATTTGTTCAGAGCTGAAAGAAAGAACGAATATTACCTTTTTTTTCCTCCACAAGGTATCCAAAAGAGAGTTAGAGGGGTGTGTTTATGTGTGTTTGTGAGAATGGAAAAGAAAACCCAAACAAAAAACCCCTTCTTTTTTCATGCTATGGCATGGGAGGAAGCAGCATACAGCAGACCCAGCATTCAGAGGTTAAGTGAGCCATGACCAGAATCTCACAGATAGTGTGAGAAGTTCCCTGCTGGGTCCTGATTTATTTGAAGGTGGGGAGCAGACTAGTATTTGACTTCCTAATTTATCTGGCACCTGGGGAGGAAGAAAAGCTTTCTGAATAGGCTGTAAAACAGGAGCAAAGCACATCGTAGTTTTCAAATAACGTATTGGAAGCCCAAAAGTACTGTTTATAAGAAAATATTAACCACAAATCACAATAACACACCGCAGGATGAACTCTTCTGCTTCAGCCGTTGCAATCACCTCTTCTAGCATAGCAGCATTCTCTGTTCAACTCTAACTCCTGACAATGGATCCCACTATCTAGGTCTTGGGCTGAAGGGAGAACTTGGTACTCCTTGTTGAAGATGGATATGGTGAGGGTGCTGCACCCTCAGAAAGGTGTAATCTGGTAGATATGGTGCAGTGTAAGGTGAGGGAGATACATGAGAAAGGGAACAGACTTCTTTGCATCAGAGTGCAAGAAAACAAAAGGACATTCATAAAGACTGCAGTTGCAAGAGTCTAAGACCACAGCCATGTGAAGTTTGGTATGGCCACTGTTGAAGAAGAACAGCAGAGGACATGAACTACTAGGGGGATGCAAGCTAGAAGCTTGTGATTTCTGGCAGTAGAAGCAAGGCTTCATCTCCCCCTATAAGTGTTTAAGCCCATGGTCTTGACAAGAAGGCAAAAGAAATAAATTCAGACAAAAGGATTCTGGGCCAGACTTCAAATTAGGATCATTCCAGAGAAGAGGAAGTGGAAGGTGCTAGTGGTTGTTGACTACCTCTTGTCTGGGACAAAGACATTCTTTTGCCAGATATATCTAGCACCACTTGAAACAGCAATGTATGTACACCAGGATCTGTAGCACTGCATAAGGCTCACTGAGCTTCATGTGCTTCCTGACTACTATACTTTGCTGCTCAACCATGATGGCACTAATGATATGGGCAGAGAAAATCCTGAGATGACCACAGTTGTGTTAAGGACTTTGTGGGTGACAGCAGGAGTATGGAGGCCCCAATAGTGTCTTCATCGGCCCTTCTGGTCAAGATAAAACAAAAGGCAGGTGCATCCAACAGACTAGTGCTTGGCTGTGCAGGCAATGTCACAAGTAATTTCCTTATTTTTTCCATGATGGCACCTTTTTTAGAATGAATGACTGTAGGGAAGAAATGAAATTCAGTTATGAAAGCACAGCTATGCAACCAAGCTTAGTTGCCTGAGGAGAAGGTCTTTATGCTTATTGGAGGATAGGACTGAAACCCAATGGTGAGTGCAGATGCAAGCAGAGGAGGTATGTGAGGGAGAAGGTTACAAGGGGAACTTTCACATTCATGCTTAGAAGAAAGGGCATTCAGAGGCTTATGTTGGGTATCTGTATACCAATGCCCAGACCCTGGGCAACAAACAAAAAAACAGTCACAAGACTGAGCATGATTGCGGGGTATGATGCGATTGATATCACGGAGGCTTGGAGGGACAGAGAACGTAATTGAAGCATGGCTATTTAAATAGGAAAGAAAAAGAGGGGGGATCTAGGCACTCCTTCACTATGCAGAATTTAGTATGAAGCCAGAGATACAGTTTCTTGGACAGCTCTAGGTCATAATCAGAAGGGGAAGAAACACTAGGAAGGTTGTAGCAGATCAGCTGAGCAAGAAGAGATAGGAGGAGGTGGTAGATGAGGCTTTCTACAAACTCCTAGCAGAAGACTTCCACTCACAGGAGTTCATTTTCATGGGATATTTTGGCTACACATACTTTTCCTGTGAGGGTAACTGCAACCAAACTGTAGTGCTCTAGACAGCATTGGTGGTTTTCCTAATGTAAATGCTACAGAGGCTGACCAGGGAAAATGCTCTATTTGACTCTCTGGTCACAAACAGGGAAGAACTGACTGTAACTGTGGACATAAATGGCTGCTTGAGCTACCACAATTGCAAGATGACTGAGTTCAAGATCCACAAGGAGGCTGGGAAAATGAACTGGAGAGTCAAGACTCTGGACTTGTGGAGAACAGACTTTAGCTTATTCAGGGTATTGCTAAGCAGAATCCCCTGGCAAGTGTCCATGAAGATGAAGGAAGCCTAGGAAAGCTGGCTGAAGTTTTAGAATAACTTATTGACAGATCAGCTCTTTGTTCAGGAAGATCAAGATGTTTGGCAAAGCAAAATTATTTTGTCTAAGCAAGGAGCTTCCTGATGCTAAAATGAAAAAAATGAAGGACTTCCACAAGAACTGGCAAAAAGAACAGGCAAGAAAAAGGAGTATGAAAACTGCTCAAGCACTAAGTGACAAAAGCAGAAAGGTCAAAGCCCAATTGTAGCTAAAACTAGCAAAAAATATTAAGAATCATTATTTTGCTTTGAACTCTTTTCTGGAAAAAGATAGTTGCAGAAACTTGCATTGATACAACACTTCGCTAATTATACATTACTCTCAGTATGCTAGGTTCTTAGGCATCTTATAGGGTGGCTATGTTTTATACCCTGTCATAAAGAACTGCAACATTACATTTCTAGATAGAGTATTGAATACCAGAAGACAAGTAATAGGAGAAAATAGGGTTATCATAACAATTATGCAGTCTTAATTAATTCCTGTAAGGAATTAATGATCCTGTTCATGAGTCTCATCCAACTTGATATTGAGCAAAACTAATCTTAAGGATAGATGATCCCATGGACCACATTCCTACTTTTTCTCAGTATCTATTAAGGAAAGCTGAGATAAAGGGCTCAGAAGTGAGAATAGTTGCTGTTATGCCTGCATGATTGGTCTGGCATTATTAAAGAATATGTGAGCTTTATCCTATCTGCAGTGAGTTTTAGGACTTTCTTATGCACTCAGCAAATCTTGACTGCTAGTTTTGAGCTAAAAATAATGCCATGTGGCAGGTTAAAGCTGAAGATTTAAGTTCTTAGAAAAGTTAGTTGAAAAATATGTTTCTGAAAAACACGTCTTTTTGTGACAGGCTCAAGAAAATTGCTGTTCTCAGTTGTAAAATGGAGTACTTCGCTAAAGCAAAAGATAGAGCATTTATCCTTGTAATATTAGTACACTAACCAGAAATTCAAACCCTGATTATTCCTGATTCAGTTCATGAGCTTTAATTTCTTGTCTGCTCCCATTAGGGAGCTATTAACTCTATTGTACAACAGTCCTGCCAGCATCTTCTTTGGCTCCACTTTGCATAAATAAATATCCATTGGGTTAATTTCTAAATTGCTAGTAAGGTGGTTTGCTAAAAAGGCAAATTAAAAACAAAATTCTCCCCACAATAGCATGGGTGACTACAAATCATCCAAGGTACTGTGAACTAAAGTACCACTACATAAACTAGACAAAGGAAGAATGTATCCTTTACAGAAGTGAGTTTTCTGGCTTTGAGTAGAAACTGTCTGTTCTGGTGGAATAGAAAATTCTTGGAGATTAACAAGATTATAAACTTTTCAGAAGTTTATGAATAATCTTCTGTGGTAGTTCAGGAATTAGACTTATATATATATTTTCAAGTAGATCTAAGTGACCAGTAATTGTTAATACCAGTGAGGAAAATAATGAGTGGTGATTATTTCAGAAGATTCATTTCCTTAGAGAAATATTTTCTTTGCATCTTACCCTCAGGTAATTTGAGGCATACTGAAGACAGAGACAGACACACGAGTAGCGCTTTTCAAATAATACATTGAAGTCTAAATGGATTTGGGATGCGGACATTTGATATGGCATAAAAGAACTTAAAGAAAAAAATCAAAGGAGAGAAATTGCATTGTTTTTAAAATATTGACCTCTTTTAGAATGTACATGTGTCTTCTAAATAAAATTGCAAACTATAGCAAAGACAAACCCCTCAATATTTACAACATTATATATGTTAAATATAAAATGGATATCCTAAAATGCAATGGCCAAGAGGGAACACTGTACAGTGTTGCAACATGACCTGACAGAAAGAAAGAAATTTTTATATGAATGATTATAAGGACATTTTCATCACTGTTCTGTGTCTCTTCCAGACACCCTCTTTTTTTCTTCCAACAATTTACTGTCATAAGTGGATAGAATTCAATCACAGAAGCAGAACTGATGAAATTACATTTGAAAAGTAACAACTAAAACATACACTTTCCTTTAATTCTCAAAAAAAAAAAAAAAAGTAGGGCCATAAGTTTTTTCCTGAAAATAATTACCCAGCTTATTCAAGGTCTTCTGTTATTCACTTTGAAGTGGAAGCAACTTCAAGTACAACTGTTTGTTCATAAAGAGCTTGGAGATGCTCTGAAACTATTCATGAATTCTACATACTACTCTAGTTTTTCATGGTATTTTTTATGTGATTACATTGTTTTGAAGTAACAGAAAATGTGAAGATTCCCTTTCAGGCACCTGCAGATTTTCCTTATTTCTGGATTCACACATCACACAAAGGATGCCTCATGGGAGGTGTGACCCACTGCTTCCTCATTACATTTCTTAAAAGAAACCTATGCAAGTGACCTGACATTCCACTCTTCCTCTGCATAAGAGCAATTTAGTCATTCTCCTCTCCTTTCATTAATGCATTTTTTAAAACTCTGTTTATGCTGATTAGTATAGATGTTTTAAATCAGATGGACCAGATGTCTGTGCTGGCCTTCAGCTAGAATAACCTGCTTAGCATAAGTCAGTAAGAGTCGTAATGGAAGTTATTACTGCTAATTTATATTTGTGTAGTTGAAAAGAGCTGGCCCTTATTTTTTACTGTGTAACTTTTGATCTTAACTTTTTAGAAAACAAGTCCAAGACTGATTCTGTAGTGTATTCATTCCATTAAGTGGAAGGATGTTTTGTGTACAGTTTGTAAGTATAATATTCCATTCTTTTCTGATTTTAATCTTAGTTCAACTTTTATTTCTATCCAAACAAAATGAGACTTGTGTTTTTCCTTAAAATCTAGAAACTCTTGATGTGTAAATCTGCTTCATTTCCTACTGTATAAATTATACTGTAGACAATATGGCTTTTGTGGCTACATTTACTTAGTCAGATGATCATAAAATTCTTTCTGGAATAAATGTTAGATGAAAATTTAATGTTAATTTTTCACAAGTGAATATTAAACATTAAAGCCAATTCAGAATTACCTAAGGAATTGACTTGTGTGTATGTACACACTTATTTTAAATATTATAAATCAAATTTTGTCACATTCTTTTGTAAGTTTACTGGGGAACGGCTACTACCCAGATAGTACTGTTAGGTAATAAGAGATGATTCTGCAGAATCAGCACAACTCACATAATAAGTGAAGCATGTTGCCAGTACTAATGGCTCTATCCTCATATATATGCTGCTGCCTGCTGAATTTCCCCAAGAGGTCCTGTTCAGTGCTGTGTCAGCCCCAGAGAATGTGGCGACAAAAGGAATAATCTGTCTTCACCTTTAAATAGCATAACTTTCTTCTTTTTTTGTTGGTGAACTATGGTAACAGCTTCATTTACATTAACATTGTCTTAGGAATGTTTTCAATGATATTGCATTAGAAACACACTCAGAATAAGTTGGGTAACTGAACTGAAAAGTTAAATAAGAAAATTACTCTTAGTTTATGGCAATGATACTTCCTTGAACAGCTTAGGAGAGTGGACAGACAAAGGACTAACATGGACTATTTAGAATACAACATTTCCATCTAATTTTTTTAAAAATTTAATTTAAATTTTGTGCCTTCAAATCTTTTTTTTTATTGTATTGATTGATTAGTTATGTTTTATTCTAATACTGGTCTTTCTAGGTTTGAATGAAATCTTTTGCATTTCCTTTTGTAGGAAGGCAATAAAATAAGAATGGGAAAGATCTGAGAGTCCACAAAAGCAGATACAAAGCTAGACAATGTCTACTGCATTCCAGATGTGTCTGTGTCCATTTGACATTTTTTTTGTGCTCAGATATTCTAGGTTAATTAATAGTTAGTTATTCATATCAGGTATAAAATCTTAGGCAAACCTAAGAAGCCAAGTGCTCATGGTAATCATCCTTGATGTGGTTTAGATTCCTGCTCTGAATTAAGAGAACATTAGTTTTGGAGCTGAATTCTTCAGTCATGATCTACATGCTCTTCTAAGATTCCATTTTTCTCTTCTAAACAGAAGTTCTTTAAAAGACTTCAGAAGAAGATACATTTTCATTTCAGTGAAAAGCAATTTAATCATCTGATTCTGAAAGCTTTGCCAAATATTGTTAAATTGCTCAAGACAAGTATAGTTTTGACTCTTTTACTGGAGGAGATTTCTAAATTTCCAGAAAGGGATGATAAAGAAACATCAGCAAAACATAAGAATCTGATGGAGGCTACACCCTCTGCCACATGCACAGGATAGATCAATTAGCCACATTTGCAATCAAAACACTCATTATGTGGACAGACTGAAGTGAGGATTACTGGTAGTCAGTGGTCCAACACAAAAGTGTAGTTTGTTGAATCATAAATATGATATTTTTAAGAGGCTATTTTTTAAAAAATCTTCTTGCTGAAAGATGAAATGAAAGGCAGAAATTATAGCAGTAACTCTTATGTTAAAAGCTGGGATTAATAGGTGGTGCTGAGACAG
This sequence comes from Leptodon cayanensis, assembly GCA_027564655.1. Lineage (NCBI taxonomy): Eukaryota > Metazoa > Chordata > Aves > Accipitriformes > Accipitridae > Leptodon > Leptodon cayanensis. The sequence continues at coordinate 24,473,874 of JANXJC010000055.1, forward strand.
TTCACGCTGACCAGAGATCTTTTTTATATATAGGTATTTTGAAAATCATTGTATCAAGATAGAAAGCACCGGACTCTTTAGTATGAATTAATTTTCTGTGGGATATTATTCCAAAGCAAATTTAGTAACTGTGGTGGTGTTGACTGAGAATGGAAATGAGGAAGAAAAAAGAGGAAGAATAGAAAGGCCCTAACTGTAATTCTTAAAAGTAGTACATGATATTAACAACGTGGTTATCTTCCAAAAACCCTTACACAAGCTGTATTGCTATGAAAAATAATAATATATGGAAACAGAAGTAATTTCTTATGAGGCAGGTGCAAAATGCATTTGGTAGTAGTGTCTGCTTTGCTCTAGAGAGGCCTGATGTGATGTTCTGCTTTTTTTACTTTGTATAGCTATTGAGGTTTTCAGAAGACTGTCAATTATTTTTCACAGTGTGAAATTTCTACTGAATTTCTAAAATGAAAAGTGATTCTCTGAAAGCACATAGTAAACAACTGCAATTTTTGTGAAAAGCTGTATGTACCTGACTAACTGAGATTAAATTACATGCTTGAGCCTATCCAGCTCTGTATGCTAAGCATTCAAATATGACAAAAAAATAACAAAAAAACTTTGAAAACTTAAATTTCAGTACATAAGCATATCAGCAAGTGTTTTGTTTTTCAGTAAACCTCACCTTCTCCCTGAAATGTATCAGAAGTCAAATATTACCTAACGAACATATTTTCCTTTTAAATCGGGATGACATTGGTTTTGACTTTATTCTGTCTACTTCTCAGTGAAATAAGCAACAGTGTGCAAAGAAAAAAAGAGACATTACTTAGATGCAGTTATAATTACCTAAACTTTGCTTTTTTTAACACCTTTAAAATCCAAATATTGGCAAAAAAAGTAAGATGGTTTGGCTGCCCCTCAAAGGATATTCAGTATATTTGATCAATTCTAGAAATACCTTGCTTGAAAAACTATTTGTACAGTTATTAAAGAAAACAGCCTTCAGTTTCTCCTTTGAAATATTTCATGATGTTCAGCCTGAAAACAGTCAATAGAAAGCTTTAGAAAGCACAATGGTTGCAGCAATCCTACAGTCTGAAAGTAAGGAGAGTGCAAAATAGCAGTGCATTGTTTCCTATGTCTTTCTTATGTTTTTAATATTGATTATGTAGATACGTTCTCAGTTCAGCAATACACTGTTTTTTAACATCTGACTACCATAGAAAGATTTATTCTATAATTAAAACAATGGGATGAGAATGAGAAGATATAGGTACAATTCCTAACACTTTCTTAGACTTTATTACATGATTTTTTCAAGACAACGTGATTATAGCATAGATATGCTTATAATAATTGCTTCAAAGCTGACCTGTATCTTCTTGCATTGTTATTAGGATGCTCTCCTCATCATCATATGATTTTTTAGAGAATATTACGACAAGAAAATACACCTTTTTGGGTTCTGGTAAGCAACAAAATAATTCTTTGAATGATACGGCAGCGTTTTTTATAGATGAAAATGTCTTCTTTTACCTGAAAGTTTTCAGATCTTATGAAATCTATAGAATTGTTAACCTTTCAAAAAATGTCTCATAGAATATTTTTTTTTCCTAGAGAAAAAGACAGCAAGCTCAATTACCTTTGCCATATTCCAAGAGTTTTGTTGCCCAGAACTCTAAAAAAAAAAATAGTTTACCATGGTGACAACTGCCTGGTTAGTTAAATTTTTCCCAAATATTCCTAATACTTTCAGAGGTTGAAATGATTTATATTCATAAAGTTTGAAAACAGGGGTTAGGAAAGTTTTTAGTTGGTTGAATTGACCTGAATTTCAGCCCAATTGAGTTAACAGCAAATCTGACAAGCTTTTGAAAGGAAATTATGCCACAACAGGCATTAGCAATATTCTACTTCCTCAACACTTACACTGGGATTTCAAATCTTATTATGGCCTATTTTGCACCTATATGGCCTCAGAGTTCATTGACAGCTGTCATCCCTATGACATTCTCAGCCACTACAAACCGACATATTTTTGAATGCATGAATTATGCCAGGCAGAGTTCCCTGCAATCTATTTATACACATTTTTTAAAGATTCAGTGCAGATAGCAATTGCATTTCTTATTGCCAATGCAAATATTTAGAACATTAATAAAAAATCCTCTGAAGATTTAGTTTAAGGCAAATAAAAAAAAAAGAAAAAAAATATTTAGTTTGTTATTTTCAAACTAAGTGTGAGAATTACTTGGAAATTTTATCCATAGTTCAATCCACCATAAATTATCCTATTAATCCTTATATTTTTTTTAATATCAGTAACATCAGAATGTCAGAGAAGCACAGCAAGATTGAATGTTAATTCACATTAGTTACAAATGTGGGTATACTTAAAGTCACGTAGCTATAAGTGTCTCTCTGGGATTTTTCCTTTGCTATGAATAGTATCTCAGACTGACATATCAGAGAAACCAGAGACTCAGCAGTTATCAGAATTAAAGGAAATTACTAGTGGACAGTTCATGTACTGCAAGGATTCAGTGAACGGAAAGTTGCTTGTTACACCTGTGATGATTTCTGCTGTTTATTTGAAAATTTCAAGTGCAAATGTAATTATTTAACAAATTCATAAATATTAACTGAGTTTTCAAAACAATGCATTGATTTACAATGATTTCACTTGTAATTTTTGTGGCATGCTTACAGAACAATACCTTTAAATTATTTTTATGCTTAATTTATTTTTCAGCATATTGAATAGGTATCTATTTTTAAAAATTATTTTTAAGATGTATGTTGTACAACTTCTTAACTACCTTTTAGATTTCTCTCACTTACTTGACATTCATAAAGAAAATATTATTCCGGCTCTCCAATTCCCTTTGAGAAACAAACACTTAGGCAGCCCTTGTGAGTTTTAAATAAGTTTTTGATAAAGGGGGTTTAGTAAATATTTACAACACTTTAGATGAAGTACCCAAAAAGGCATTTAATTAACAAATTAAAGTGATATTGCAATTCAGCTGTAATGATTATCAGTAACTGCATCACAGAATGTAATATTATATAATAAATATGAATAGGGAATTCATAAAAAAACCCCCCAACAACTATGCTTCTTTACTAAACGTTAATCTGGGTGCCAAAATGACTGAATTTTATCAAAACAGATACTAATATATTTAGCTATAGGTTCTTCCGTAAGTCCTCTATGATTCATTCAAACTCATAACCATGTGAACAATTAGACTGATGAATGAAGACTAATGAAGACTAATCCCATTAGAAGTTTATAAAATATTCATTTTTTTTGCATAATGATTGCATAATGGGCACATGAATTAATGAAAGGAATTTCCTTTATGAGATGGGAAACCCAAAAATGTTCACATTGCTGCTGTTGAATACAGGGTATGGAATATAGGGTGAAATACTATTGGTATTAAATTTACAGTATTGCGTCACTACTGTTTTCAATAATTATATTGAATAAATGAAGGTATGAGATACTGTTTATGTGTGCATGCGTGTGTTTGTATGTACACACACACACACTTTGCAAAGAGCTTCTGAGACACACAGGACCATGCAAAATATTAAGACCAGTTGACCAGTTTTATCTCCTGGCTACTGTGCCTTTTTGGTGGAATGAGTATACATTTTTATATATATATATATATACACACTATATATAAATATATATTTGCACAAACACACACATATTGTAACTGCCGTTTCTTTTAAGGGTGTTAATTAGTTTTTATGGTGAGAATTGTAAAATAATGAGTAAGACATGTCTCACTTTTACTTCTCCTTATACCAAACAAAAAGACTGTAGAAAAATAAAAGATAACACCTCACAGCATGACCTTTTAAACAACATTGTTGAAAAGCTCATAACATTTCAGTTGCTGTTATCCTAAGTCACTAAGAGCCACTCCAGAAGTTTACAAAATAAAGGACTTAAAATTAATAGAGCACTTGTTTACATCCTTTTTGCTAAACAGAACTGCATATCTAATAGAAAGAACTGTTCCCATTATAAATGCATAATGACATTTTTTTAGAAAGGGGATATGAGGTCTCATTATTCCTACAGTAATTAGCATTGATCTAATCTAACTTCTAATAGAATGGAATTAAAATAATTGTAATCAAAGTCCCGTAAGTCATTTGGGTTTCAGTTTCTCTGGATTGCTTTTTTCTTTTTTTAATATGGAATCAGTCTTCAGCTTGCAGTAGTTATCTGGTGTCATCCACAGAAACATGGGATTCCAGGATAATTCAGCTTGGAAGGGACCTCAGGAGGACTTCACTCCTACTTCCTGCTCAAAGCAGGGTCAGCTGTCAGATCAGACCAGGTTGCTGTCGTGGTTTCAGCCCAGCCGGTAACAAAGCACCATACAGTGACTCGCTCACTCCTTCTCTGGCCACGGCGGGATGAGGAGAACATATAAAGGCAGGCTCGTGGGTCGAGACAAGGACAGGGAGGGATCCCTTACCACTTATGGTCGTGGGCAAAAGACAGACTCAACTTGGGGAAGAAACAAAATAAACTTAATTTACTACCAATCAAAACAAGACAAGAATATTAGGAAGTAAAACCAAACCTTAGAACACCTTCTCCCCACCCCTCACGGGGCTTGGGGTCAGCTCGGCACACCTGGTCTCTGCCGCTCCTGCCTCCTCAGGGCCAGGAGGACTCCTCACTCC
>JANXJC010000055.1:24488854-24505828 GCA_027564655.1 Leptodon cayanensis
GGAATACTGGGAACATGACCACTTCCTTGGTTGTACCCTGGTTGCCAAGGAAGTCCTAGGACTAAAACCACTACATTTTGCTAAATGTACCTTTTTTTATCCTTCCTGATACTGCCTCTTCTATTTTTGCATCATTTGTCTGATTCTTTCCTTGCCTGTATAAGATATTTTGTGTCTTTGGTCATCTGTCATTGTTGGCAAGACATCTAATTTTCCATAGAAGTTTGGGAAATTTATCTAACGTCTGAAGCTTAAGGTCTTTGTGTTTTGAAGCTACGGTACAGAAAACAGATTCTTGCTAGAGAGCTTATATTCTTTCAATATGCAGAAACCATATCCTAATAACTATATAAAGCCTTCAACAAACCCTCGTCCTCTGCAATAATAAACGTCCTGGTTCATTAAATGCATTTTGAGCCATTTTTACTACCAAGCACTTCAAAATTATTATTGTTATAAAGCAAAATTCCACTGTTTTTGAACACACAGACTCCATCTACTGCAACAGCACCAATTATGGTGCTTTTTAAAAATTTTAAATAACAAGGTACTTTCTTTTGTACTTGCTGGATGTTATTATTTTAATCCATTTTATAAGCTTATCCTTAGGTGTTTGCTCACCCAGAATGTTAAAAATGGTCCAGGTTGCTCTGCTTGCACCCAAAACAGCAGGGAAAGGAACATTTTTGTTAATTTTGAGGAAATTATATTTAATCCTGTTGCATACCATGCTGTCTGTGCTGAAAGGTTTTGCAGTTCCGATGTTTCTCTGGGTTTTATGCTTTCAGTTTCTTACCATATACACTGTAGTTTCTGTTTACAGTGTTTCTTGGCATGGATCTGAACATAAACTTTTCCTTACATCAATTGTACAGCTTTTAGTGTCCTCCTGTTCTCAAAGAATCATAAAGTGATGCCCATACCATCTGTTGTATTTGATATTTAGTTATTTTCTACCCCATCAGTTTAGTTTTACTGTTCACTTCTCAGTAATGATAGATGGGAAGGTACCACCTTCCTGGAAAAAGATAAAAACTGGTAGACTAGTATTCCAATTGGGATATTCAGAAGATTCATACTTTCTTTCTTGGTCTTTCTAGCTAGATATGTGTATGAACATTTTGTTTCTCTGGGGATTGTGGTATTTGGTCAGATGTCTCAAGAACAGGTTTAATTCTTGCCTAAGAACAGAATGAAGCATTTTCAAAGATCATGAATTTTTTTCACATTGGTTCCCTTTGATACAGGACTTCCCTATGAGACAATTTACACTGAAAATATTCTTTCTTGGTGGTGTGTGTGTTTCTTCCCTTTTGCCCAGTGGCAAACATAATCACCTAGCAACCAGACTATTTCTTTTTTGGTGCTTTACCATGATGCAAGGCATTTATGGGGCTAGTGTCTTAATTTATGTATAATCACCATCACACCAATTTCTATTGTGGAAACTATTAGTGTTTCCATTTTCCTTAATTTTCTTCATTTAGTTACAGGTAAATGGAGTTAGTTTATAAGAAACAGCAAAGAAATCAGCAATATTCATAGCTATTTTTATACAGACATAGAGCTTTAAAGTAGAAAAAAGGAACTGAATAGACACCTTGTTAAATTTGGTTTTCATACTCTGTGCTTTGTAGATAAGTTTGTATCTTTTAAAATGATGTGCATTTGAAATAAAAAAAGAAATATGTATATAATAAATGCAAGAAATTGGCTCACATTAGCTCAGTCTCTTCCTTTTCAACCTCAAGAAAGAATTCAGCTTGCCAGTAAGTATAGAACTATAAATTGCATTGTTAGAACTTTTTTTAATGTACAGGTAATCATACAGCCATAAGCTTCTTTCCCTAGAATTTCTCAGGATGAATCAGTGCAATGGAAACTTGCTCTATCTCCAGTTCTCTTCATGTCTGTTGTGCAATTACTGTATATTGCCTTGCTATACATGTCCTGCAAAGCAAAATAAATTAAGTAAATGCAAAAATAAGGCTAATAATATCATTCTAATCTCAAATGGAAAATGTAAGTGCGTAGATGTTACATTGGAGCAACCATTGCGTTCACTTTACAGATTATAAAGTTGCACTAAAAGGCTACAAGTCAAGAATGCAATTAAGATATTCTGAGTTCTGGTTCAGACAATTTTCTATTAGAAATTATTGCTTGATGATATTGTTTGCATGATATATAGAATATAAGCAATATACAATATCATAGAAATGTTCATAGTAACCCTGCATCTGCACGTAATGAAATATATCTGGTTATAAAAATCAGATGGTTTCTCTAATGATGGTTTCTCACCTTAGGGACACAGAATTAGGAAAAAAGGTAACTTTCTAGCTTCTTCCTGAAAACCAGTAACATTTCCAGACATGCCTTCAGAGGTTGGTAACCTGTAAAGATATTTCAAAACTTTAGTTGTGTGGTACCTAGGAAATTTTACCAGTTGTATCTTAAGTATATTCACAGTCAGTTTATGCTCACTGTTCTTTCCACTAGCATTCTGCTTCACTTTAAATACCTTTCTCCCTCTCAAGAGGAAGGAATCCAATAGTAAGCACATCCTTGTTATAGTATTTGCGCTTTCCTTTTACCCTTAGACCTCCAGCTCTTGTAACTATTCCCTGTGTCAAAGTTTGTTCAGAAGTTCTGTTAAAGGTAATCCGGTCTGTCTGGTCTTTTTTGGATGATGATTTTTTTCCTTCATATGTACTATTGGTATCATGTGGAATTATCCTTAGTCATGCAGAATCAAAAGAAAAAAAACATTTCCTCTTAGATTTACAGTTACATGTTAGAACAGAAAAAAAAAATTATTGCTAAAAAGGTTAAACTCTGAGATCTGCTTCCTGCTGCAGTATATTAGTTACCATTTCTGCATCTTCATTCCAATCAGTAACAAGATTCTTCTTGCTGAAAAGTAAAGCAATAATCTTGTTTAATTTAGGATCTACATCATCAGATTTCAGCTCCCTTTTACTTGTTCTCTTCAAGTCCCATTATTCTTGCTAAAACTACAGTAATATACACACAGATTTCAGTATGAGGAATGAGGATGATGTACATCCTGCTCAATCTGTGATCTGAATAATTCAGATATTTTCCAAGGAGACAGTAGATCTGGATTCTCTTAGGAAGAAGATCTCTCAGTGTCCAAAATATCCCACTGCCTGTATACATGCAGAAGAAATACTGTGTAAAATAGTAAAATCTGTGGCACTTCCTCTCCTGGGAGAGAAACCTTTCACAAAACAAGGACCTTGAGACCCTATCATGCTTTCTCCCAGGAGACATTTTTTTGTCTTCTGAGTCTCTGTTAAGTGTAGGAGGAAGTGAGTTTGAATCACTCTACTAGGCTCAGGCACATTGCCTTCTTTAGGTCCTACAGGGTTCAATATCCCCAGACGTGCATTCTGTATCTAGTTTTTAGTTTATTAAGATACCTTCTTTCTTAGATTGATATACATAGGTCTAAAGCACCACAAGTTTAACTTCTCTCTATTACATTGTAGACTCTGAGTTTGATATATCTTACAGGCTCCCAATTTTTTCCCTGCTGCTGGGTCGATTAAGTCAAGAGTCTTGTTTTCTTATACTGTTATTGCGTGTAGTCATTTTTACTTGAAGCAGTTCATCTGTCTCTGCTTCAAATTTACTGTTCTCTCTACCTAGCTTATTCATTTTGTTCAGACAATATTTTCTTGCCTTTTCCTAATCCGAAATCTAAATCTTAAACTGTCTTCAAGGATTTGATGAGCTGGCTCTAACAGCTTAAGTTATTGGGTTAATACAGTCTAGAAAGCAGAGATCAGCCCTGACAATTCTGTTTAAGCTATCACCTAGTTGAGGTGAACGGAAATGTCTGAGGAGAAAACAACCGGCGAGTGAACTGTTAACTTTCTTTGTGCTTTCCATAGTCTTGACTCAGGGGTAATTGCTCTTAGCTTTGTAGGGTACTGTAATACTCCAAGATGCAGAATAATCCTTTTGACACACTCTATCAAGTGCCTTTTAAAAATCAATAAAAACATTATGTAGTTCCGTTATCTTCATGCTCAAGGAGTTTCTCAGTTAGTTGTCATAGAATAAACACCTGCTTGATTGTTCCTCCTTGGCACAAAACCCCATTTGTTATTCTGCCAGTTGACTCCTGATGTGTGGTTTGAGTCCACATCATATCACTCTTAGGAATCATCTTGCTGGCATAGCTCAACAGATGCACAGTATTTAATGCAACTTTTTATTAATGGATATTTCATGAAGAAAGAGAATAATAGAGTTCTCCAAGATTCAGCAGCTCTGTCCCAAATTACTTGCTCTTGGTGTATTTTATTCTTACAGAGCGCTGTCTTCTGGGATCCTTGTATTACCAGGCTATCATTTTTAATAGGAATTACATTGCACCTCCTATTCTAAAAATATCTTTATAGCTGTCTTCTGGGATTTATACTATTGCAGTTGAGGAAAAATTTATGTTTTATTCCAAAATATTTCTCATCATATAAGCTTCTACTCTTCAGACTTTTACTAATCTTTATTACAACAAACTCTACATTAGTAAATTGCTTGCAGCAATTCTCTATTCACTCATAACGTTGAAGCCATAGTGTTTAAAAATTATTAAATTGAAGTATTACACATTTCCATTAAAGACACAGGTTTAAAGTGATTTATCTATGGCTTGTGAGAAAATGTCTGCCTAGTTATAAGGAAACAAAACAACATTGTGCATGCAAAAACCTATTCTTTAAAATAGGAGAAAAAAATTTCATTATATTTCAGTTCACTATATATATGCAATATATATGTAGATTTCAGTCTATTGAAAATAATAGGCATTTCAAAGTCCATGGAAAACATTAATGTGCACCTAGAAATGTGCACGTCATGCTCAAAATCTTGTTTTCCTCCATTAAGATGTTTTTAGAAGTCTCATGCTGAAACTTACAATGATATTAAAAACTGCCTTTGTCCCTTCTTATTAGGATCACTCTTACTTCAGATTCCTGGCACCTCATGAAAAATGTCAACAGATTTTGAAAGGGGGACACATTAACACTCCAGTATCAAACTGCTTCACTGTTAAAGAAGCAGATCTTTCAAAATCAATATACTGACTGTGATGATTTCCAGAATTATGAAATTAGCATTTAATGAGCAATGCAAGTTTCAAAATCTCTAGAATAATGATTTTTATTATTTTAATTGGTAGTTTAGCAAAGCTGATCTTTTTCATTTGTGTTTGAGCTATGATTCCAGGCATCTACTTTCCTCATCAGTCCAATTAGATTATGCCATTCAAACAATTACAGTCAACAGGCTCTTCAGAGGCAACGTGTCACTGCACAATGGAGACTGCATTTATCTGACTGGAGTTGGATAAATTACAGAAGTACTGGTTTTTATTTATTTTTGTGTGCAAATCATTTAACAATAGCTGTGAATAGGGCTGAAACTTATCTTCCTCAGTTTAAAAGCCTTAGAATATTATTCAGACTACTAAATGTCACCTTCTCAGACAGTAAAGATGGTTTGGGGTGATAACACATATGTAAGAGAAATAGTCCTGAGATCACACTTCTATAATAATCATTCCTCTATCAGTTACTCCACTGATAAAAACGTATGAACTTTCTTCAGTAGCAGAAGTATATTTTTGTTACTTTAAAAAAATTCATAGCTTTATTTTAGAATTCTGGGCATTATGATACAGCTACCCTGGGCTTGGATTATATTATGTATTTGAACCCAAGTGTATTTGCAAAAATTTGAATGTGTAATGTTATATCACTGACTGAGTCAAGAACAAACCAGTTTTGAATCATTACAGCTGACACAATGGAAACTAATTGTTACACAGATCAGAAAATGTACACAGGCATAATTATGAATAGGAGAATGTTAAAAGAGACCAAAGTCCCCACATTATTACTGATGATCACTGCTTACAGAGGGGAATTTTTCATCATATACATACTTGCTCTTAAAATTGAGTTTATTCTGATACCATTTTAAAACACAGTGCAGGTGGGAAGCTGTAAGCAGTCTTTTTAGCTGATGTATTGAACTTATTGTGCAGGTTAATGAATGTGTCCTGATTTTGTCCAGTTATTTGGTTTCTCGTCATGTAAGAAAAGGAAGAAAAGTACCTGCAATAATTGCACAGAGTATATTGTTTACCTTATTACCCTGAAAAATCCTCAGGGACGCTGCATTCAGAACCGTGATACCTGATGTCTGATTCAGAACCACTCACTCCGTAGATAATCTTAAAATGCCTACAGATTTAATAAGTATTGTAATTTTTCATATCAGGGTGACAGTGATCTTATAAAGATGACTATGGACATGCAGATGTATGCATGTACATACTAACATATGCAAAATAAGGATGTAATGGAAAACATGTCTTTATAGCTTAAGAAATTTTATATTGAATTTGCTTCTGGGAGAAATGCTGACATTTTGTAGTCCGCTCTAAATACTATTACTCAATTTTGTAGTGGAAACAACACTTGCCAAAGGATGTGTAACACCAAGTATGGGATTCTTACAGAATTTAACAGACTAGCTTATTAGCTCTTTCTGCTTTCAGAATCGTCAGGTCTTGTAATTCAGGGATCTGTTCTAAAATCGATTAAATGTTGTCTCATGATTTCAGCTGCAACATCACTTACACATAAGCATATGTTAGCTGGTTTTAAAAGTCAGTATGCTTAAATGCCAATACCTCACATACCTGAAAGTGAATGTTTTTTGTCTTTTAAAGGATTTCCATTTCTCATCATTATGCTCATCAAATGAGCACTTGAAAAAATAATAAGTTGTTTTAATTTAATTAATATTTTATTGTTTTTCCTTCTGTGTTATTGATTCATTGTTCTATATTTTCTAATGGTGGAATCTATTGAAAAAGTATAACTAAAGTTGCTGCTTTTTTATAGCTTTCCAGAATAAGAGTTTTTATGTATAGTGCTGATCTTATATTCTCTGTTTTGTCAGTTTGCGATTTTCTTTCTTTTTTCTCCGATGGTATACCATAACAATTTATTATATTATGCATACACCCTGAAATAATGTGTATGTATGTGGTTGACTTGGTTTTGCATATCCAAAAGTAATATCAAAGACTAGCAATGTTTTTAGAAACAGGAAGAAAGTTTGCCAGTGTTTTTACCTCACCTTACACTAAATTCATTCTAACATCAAAATTCCAAACGAGATTTTATGCTCAGCTGTATCATTTAAATTTAATAATAAATCAAATAAATTATTTATAAATTATAGTTATTAAGCTAAATTATTCATTACCAATTAACTACAAATGTAAGGTAAATTTTCATTGATTTTTTTTGTTGTTGCTGTGTTTGTTAGGTTAGTAGCGTATGCTGTGTATTCTTGTGTAAACTATATTTATATTGATTTTGATTCTTGTTACTCTTTTAATCTAAAAACATTGAAGTTATAATATGTAAGAGGCTGATCATTTATGTCAAAACACAAAAAATCTAGAAAGTCGGGAAACAATTCTGACCAGCTGCAGAACTTATTAGAGCAATGTTTTTCATATACAGACTTCTAATGAGATTACATGCATAGTTTTCAGATTTAATGTTTATTGAATGATTCGAATATATTCACGATGTCAGACAGACTATTTAAATGTACACAGTTCTGATTCTGACATTATGGGAAGTTTTAAGAATCACATTTTTTAAAACTGGTTTTGAGGTGTTTTATAGCCTGCAGATACCCTAAATCAACAGACCTGTACTGACATCTTGGATTGTCATCATGATGTGCTTACTGGATCAGCTGAGGTAGACCTAAATTCTCTGCACGAATTATTTCTATATGTAGGAATTATAATATTTAGGACTTTCCACTGTTGTTTTTTTCTTCTTTTTAATGGAAATAATTTCAGGCTGTATTATAGATGGAAAAAAAAGGCTTATGTTCTATCCTTCAGACTTAGGTAATACAAACTGAGCACATCTTGTAAGTGTCACATTATTATTTTCATTTTAACAGCATCAAAGATACATATATGCAAATAGTTTCAAACAGAATGATGTGTTTACTTGCTTAAAAGACAGCATAAAACTTTTTTCCTGATCCATTTAAAAAAAAAAAAAAGTGAGTTGATTGTAAAGGTGGAGAAATTGACTGTGTTCAAAGACATTATTGGAGAAGGAACAAGCAAAAAATAAATAAACATATAAACTGAAGTAACATGTCTGCATAAACTATGACACATCATCCTCACTGTTTGTTTTTTTACTATTTATGTGTTACCATAAAATTTCCAACTACTCATAAAAATATTTGCAGATCATGAAACATTTGTTGATTTCAGCGTTATTGTTTGGCCACTTAAAAATTCATACTGAACAACTTTATTCTAAAAAATTTGCTGATGACTTTCTTTATTCAATTAGTTTTAAAAGACTTAGTTGACCTAAGTTAAAAAGAAGCTCGTCTTTGTGTCTGTGTCATGGTTTAAGCCCAGCAAGTAACAAAGCACCACGAAGCTGCTCACTCACTCCTCCCCTCTCCCAGCCCTGGTGGGATGAGGAGAAAATATGAAGAAACGCTCATGGGTCAAGACAAGGACAAGGAGGCATCACTCACCACTTATGGTCACAGGCAAAAACCAGACTCAACTCGGGGAAGAAAAAAACAAATTTAATTTACTACCAATCAAATCAAAACAAGGAAAATGGGAAGTAAAACGAAACCTTAGAACACTTCCCTCCCACCCCTCCCTCCTTCCCTGCTCAACTCCAGTCCCGCTTCTCTCTACCTACTCCCCCTGGTGCACAGGGGGACAGGGAATGGGGGTTGAGGTCAGTTCATCATGTGTTGCCTCTGCCGCTCCTTCCTCCTCAGGGGCAGGAGGACTCCTCACTCCTCCTCTGCTCCAGCGTGGGGTCCCTCCCATGGGAGACAGTCCTCCATGAACTTCTCCAGCCTGGGTCCTCCCCACGGGCTGCAGTCCTTCATGAACTTCTCTCATGGGTCCTTTATGCGGGCCGATCTTCACGCACCGCCTGCTCCAGAGCAGGCTTTCCCATGGAGTCACAGCCATCTTCGGGGCATCCCCCTGCTCCGGCGTGGGCTCCTCTCTCCCCGGGCTGCAGGTGGGCATGTGCTCCCCTGCTCCCCTCCATGGGCTGGTGGGGGACAGCCTGCCATCTCACCACGGGCTGCAGGGTCATCCCCTCCTCCAGCGCACCTCCTCCCTCTCCTTCTTCACTGACCTCGGTGTCTGCCGAGGGGTTCCTCTCACATCCCACTGCCCTCACTCACTGCAGGTTCCCCTTCTTAAATACGTTATGCCAGAGGTGCTACCACAATCACTGATTGGGTTGGCCTTGGCCAGAGGCGGGTCCGACTTGGAGCCGGGGAAGCTTCTGGCAGCTTCTCACAGGAGGCACTCCTGTGCCCCTCCCCAGCTACCAAAACCCTGCCACACAAACCCGGAACAGTCAGTCTCTCATAACCTTTCAGGACTTTTTATTACTTGTTCATACTCCTTTTGTTTGCTGGAAGAAGACTAGTACAGCCATAGTATAGAATCTCTTTTCACCATGCTGCTGCCCCTCATGGTGTAGGCCATAATAATACATAAGTCCCTGAAAAAGAAGCATCTGTTTACACTTGCATTCCTTAAATAAGTACACCCTTCAAGCAGCTAGGTAATGAATTAACAAATAGAATAATCCAAGATTAAGAAAAGCTAACACAAAACACCTGTAATATTGTATTATGAGGTCATATAAACAAGAAATGCCCAAGTATTGAGTTGAACACAAATCACTGATAGTAACAGGACCTTAGGAACTTTCTAAACATATGAAGATGCTTACTATTCAATTAAAATTAAAGTTATATGCACAACAGAAAATGAGAAGGGGGTTTCATGCAGTAAGAGACAGTCTGAAGATCATGGAAAATGATCCATGATTTTGGGCTGATTCACTGAACATCTGGAAAGCCATTGTATACTATTTGGCCTCTAATGTGTTGTATTAAGCTTTCTGAATAACGTATCATTGCATTGAACATAAAGAACAAATCCCATAGTTATTCATGTTGTGACTGAGCCTGAACTCTTGGAGGGCTATTGCGGAGGGACTGTTAAGCCAGTGACACTGAAGTGCCAACGAAGAAGCTCAGGAGACTTAAGGGTTTTACGTGGCCAGCATGAAAAACAGATTCTGGAAGAAATAAACAACAATAGTCATTACTATTCTGTAATGTTTAGAATTTCTTGCTTTAAATTCCAAGTATTATTTGACTTCATTCTTTGAGATACACAATTTAATCAAAGCATGCTGGCCATGACAACATACATAAATGAAAGCATTCACAGTGTGCACAATTTGTCAATGTATTTAAATATGACATTTCCATTTACTGTTTTCTCTGCTCCATAAAAAACATGTTCCAATGGTGAATGGTTTGTGAAAAAAGTCTCCATCATGGCTTTGGAAACATTCTTGTTAAGTTCTTTTCAGTCAAAAAGCTATGACAAATAGTTACAACAGAATATGTTGAGGAAGTGTTTGAACATCTGATCTTTTGCTTGTAGAACACCGCTTCAGGCAGGATATAGCCTTTCTGTAACTGCAGTATAGAACATTTTATAGTGCAACAGATACGCACTGCTGAGATTATGTAGATCTCAAATTAACCTCATAAGGCTATCAGTAATGCAAACCTCTCACAGATTTTTCTGTAGAGCATGTCTGCTAACAGAAGCTAAGGATATATATAGTCAACGTATGCTGCTGTTAAAGGTATACGGATGAATCTCAGATAAAAGAGTTAAATATGGCATCATTTGAAGAACTTTTATTTGTGAAGTCCAGGTGTTCAAAGTCACAGAATTTATTTTATGTGGCTGGAGCCTAACAAGATAGGCACATGAAAAGACTTCTTTTAGGACAGAAGAAGCAGTTACTAATCTGTAACTGCTATGACTAGAAAGAGAAAAATGTCTTGTAGAACACTTTCATGCAGTATCATCATGATTATGACTGGTTTGATGAAATGTTGGTCTTTGAATTCTAAATATAGCCAAGATTTCACCTTTGCAAAAAATAATCCTAGCTGTGAGGTCAAACAATTTGTGTATTTGTGTATGTATGTTTGTGTGATTTTAATTATATCTATTGATATTATAACTTGTTGGTTGTGGTCCTGATAATTTTGGGGCTGGTGATTATCCATGAGACAGAAACTAAAAATCATGTATATGTTCTACTGAATTGGGAAGGTATCATGGACTTTACGATAGACAGTGCCACAGAGGAAAACAAATTGTTAGGAAAACATGTATCTTAAAAAATATTAGCTGTCTCTGCTGTTGATTAATCATTTAACTTCCTTAGAAATTAAAGAAATATTTAAAATCAATAGCTATAAACTTTAATATTGCTGTGGTTAAATATCATTCAGTGTGAAAGTGCAAAAAAAAGACTCTGAGAGTCTTAATATGTCTACAAACTGCATTATCATTATGTAGTATCTGACTTATTATTAAAAGGAGTTTTGAAAGAGATTTATGATTTTATTTTTGCTTTTGTTGGGAAGAGAAGTATCTGTTCTGCAGTGGGGTTGGGGAGCAAGGGAGAGAGAGATGGTGCAGAGTTCTTCCTGGATCTGAATAAAAAAGGGCCAACAACAAATGGTTTCATAAACTAGCTGTTTTAATAAGCTAGAAAAAAAGACAAATATAGATAGCAACTAAATCTTTTGTTCCTTCAGATGGTGGGAACCCTGCTTTCATGCAGCATTGGATGCACCCCAGATAGATTTTCCAATGGCACGCTGTGCAGATCCGGTCCATGGACAGAAGTTCCTTCTTTTTGGTCACTCCAGCTATTATATAATTTTCTTACAAAGAAACAACTCTATTCCTAAAGGATGGTCTCATGAGAACTTCTTGCTGCACTTTCAGATAAAGGCAAGACCTCACAGGTGGCATAATCGCTAACACAAAGTGGGAGCTGCCCACAGACTCCTCTCTTCCAATAAGCTGGCCGACGTTATCCTGTGGCCAAGTGATCCGTGCAGCAAAAGGCCAGACTGGACATGCAGCATAGTGCAGCCCAGCGCAGGCCTGGGACTAATCACTCAGTTTAAATGTTATATGGATCAACAACTCTTTGATGTACAATGGTCTCCCAGTCAGGCTCAATGCATTACAGCCCTTGATCCACGTGCAGCTTATGTTTCCTAAAGATTTTCTAAGTTATCAATTATATTAGCAACATACAGGCTTCTCATGCCCTAAGGACAGCCCTAATAGAGCATACATAGCCTGATTAAGATCACTGACTCCTCAAATACAATGTCTTCTGCATGTGTGCTGGTGCAGTACCATTGTACTGAAACAGTAAATTAATTTACCATTTCTGAAAGACTTTATCACTGATGCAATCTGATCACTGAGCATGCCTTTCTGAATAAAGAAATATTCTATATTACTCTATATTGCTATATTTCAATTAAGGTAAGGAAAACATTGGACAGGATGTTCATTGGACCAAAATGTAAAATCATAAACAAATACCATATTATGCTTTTTCCAGCCCAGACTACAGTTGAGGATCTACTCTATTACATAACTATTAAGTTCTGATAATACTGTAATGTTATTATAAACTATTTAATGAGGCATTTCACTGATAACAATGGTAAAACTCCCACTGACTTTAGTGCTAGATGAATTCTCATTGTCCTTTTAAAAATCCCCCACTTGATATTAACACCTAATTAAGAAACCCCTTATTTCACTAAAGTGTAACTTTTAGCCAATTTCTACAGATCATACATCAAAACTATTAGCATGGTTTCAAAGTTTTTGAGAAGCTTTTTTCTCTAGGTTGTTGTTAAAAATTTTGAAACTTCTCTAGACCATCTGCTGTTCCCCACAATGATTAAACGCACCACTCTGTAGACATCTTTTTTTTTCTTATAGTTTTCCTTTGTGGTGGTTATTTTTTTAACATTCTGCTTTCAAGGGACACCATGAGAAAGAGCTCGTTCTACTCTCTCACTTAGGTAACCTCATTGCTCCATACTGCCTATTTTCCCTGCAGCTCTCAATTTGTTTTTAATTTTCAGGAGGTTTTGCTCCTCTCCAGCTCTGTGTATAAGTTTGTATGCATCTTGTAGTTTCTATTAATTTTGTTTGTTGGCCATGAATTTTGGCTGTGAAACTGATATTTGAAGTTAAAACCCTGTTATTTTATCTTATATTCAGATTTTAATGATGCAACTACACTGACAAAAGATCCTTGAGTGACCAGTCCTTGATGACAACACCAATTCATTTGGACAAGATATCTGCAAATATATTTAAGAATAGAATCATAGAATCATAGAATCATTTAGGTTGGAAAAAACCTACAAGATCAGTGAGTCCAACCATCATCCATGCCCACTGAATACATTCAAGTAAGGATTTTCTGATTTAACTACATGTGTTTAGAAGTTCACTTTTTGTTAAACACATTTCAGGTTTTACAATCCCAGCATCTCTGAGCTGTCTTTATGAGTTATATACTGAATTTCCATTGCTGTCTTTCAAAATTCAGAAGTAAGCCATATAACAGCTGTATTCTTTTGAACTGATATTTAAGAGGTTATTTTTCTTCCAGTCTCTTAACAACTACATTTATTGGATGTAAATTCTGGAAGAAAGAACAATAAGTCACCCATCTTTCCCTCTAATTCCTATTTCTTCTCTAAAAGCATGCACAATTCCTATTAAATTAATCTGTTAGTAAACTTTGTTGACAGTAGGAGACTTTCTTTATGTCTTGTATTTTACTGTAGTTTCCCATCACTAAGGAGCCTTCATTAGACTCATTATGAAAGTAACCAACATCTTGAGGTAGTAATGCAACATTTCCTTTTACAGTCATTGTTATTATTCCTTTTGGTTTTAGAAAGAACACACTGTCATATGTACCAAGTCTTCCCATTAACCAGGGTTGTTCTTCACAGTATTTAGAGAATATTGTGACTCAAATATTCAAATGATGAAGTAACCTTTTATTTTATGGTATCTAGTATCCAAACTAACTTAAGAAAAACACATTTTTCAGGTCTACAATTTCAATATCCAAAAAGTCCCAGCAGAAAAAAGTATACTGCTCTAATGTTTATAAAGGTAAATTGATTTTATTTAGTTTGTCTCGGGGTGGGTAGGGGGGACCCAAACCCCAGGCATATTAAAGCATATTTTTTGCAATTTGTCATTAGAAAACCAAAAGTTAAACTGTGAAAGTGCCCAGGAATCCAAAAATTAAGACATTGGTTTCTCAAAGACTGCTCGATACATGTTCTATCCATTTATATTTGGCTACATTTTCAAAGATTTTTTTGAAGACTAGGGATTGGAAACAAGTAAGTTTTATAGATAAAAGTTTCAAAAATTCTCTGAATTTGACTTCAATATCTTTTCTATCTCCATGTTTGTTTTTCCTTTGGCTTAACGTCTATGGAAGTTATACTCTTTAAAGAAATTTACTACTACAGATACAAAAACTGAGTAACGAACTTTAGGTGTTAATGCATTCAACTGTAATTATTTTCATAATGTGATAGTATCATTCAGGTTTGAAAATTGTAACAGAGGAAACCAGGAGAACTTTTTGCAATATGTGTGTTTTTTAGGTTTTCTCTTCTACATAAACTAGAAAATATAGTGAAGTCCATCCCGCAACAGGGTATGTGCTACTTCTTTGAAGAAAACTGGTGGTAAAAAGTTTTTGTGTGTCTATGTCACACATAAGGAAGGACTGAAATCACAGACAGCCCACAAATTCTACTGATTGGGGTGAAATTAACCTGGTGGTAATTATTACACAACAATCCAGAATTAGTTTTTAAATCAGGAAAAAGGTATATGTGAATATATGAGGGTGGGGGGGGGGGGGTTATGACACTAAGGGCTGTGTAGTTACCCTACTGGAAAGATCCTGAACCTGATATTAAGCCCACAGAAACATAATCCTTTTCTCTTTCTTTACAAGCAAAGACAGTTCCAGAACCCAATACTAGAAAATGTCACAATGAAAACGTAGTCACTAGTCAATTATTGCCTGATAGGCAACTAATTTTTAGTGACATCTCTTTGGAAAGATGCTCTAAGAATGGCAGAGAAGTGTGATGTTCAATCATAAAAGCAACAACAATCTGGATTTGCAACCCATCTCAAAGCTCCGCATATGCTTCTGGGAGCTGCCCCATGGTGGTTTGGTAGGTCGTAGGAGGCTGTAAAAAGGTAGATGGAAAGCTTTCTGTGAGACTGAGCACAAAAGTGGCAAAGAAGGATAGCAAAGACATTGAATGTGCCAAACACTTGGTAGAACAATATGTTTGTTATGTTTTTGGTTTTGTTTTTTTTTTAACTCTTGTCTAAGCAAGTGACATTCAGGCAGTCAAGGGGCAGGATGCTGCTGATATATGTGATCTTTGGCCCAGGCCATTATTGCTGTTGTTACAGTCTCAGATTCTTATGGCATTTCCAACACAAATATTTTTCACATTGCCAGTGCTTAAGGTTTTATTCCCACTGCAACAAACTCTGAATCTCACAGTGCAAGCCATACAAACTCGAAATCCTCTCCCTTTATTATTCCAGACATCCCCAGTGATTTTGGAAAGGAAGAATAATACATACACATTTGATAATCTACTATGTCTTTCTTTCTTAAATCCTATAATACAAACCTTCATTAAAATACTAAATTAAGATACTAAATATGGCAAAGTTAAAAAGATTTTCAAGATATGAAAAAAGAAGGATATAAAAGTAATTTTGTGTAAAGCACATTACAGTCCTGATCCTTCTTTTCATTTTACTCAATGCTAATATTCTACAGACTTCAACAGAAGCAGGATCAAACCTCTCATGAGCAGTGGCATTTTGATGTATTACACCAATACGTCACCCTATGCAGCTCCTTGATACGTATTGCACTAGTGCTTTATCAAAGTGTCATTGCTCTGATGAAGGCATAGCACCTTCTGGCTGCCGTGGTTTAATCCCAGCCAGGAACTCCGCACCGCGCAGCTGCTCGCTTACTCCCCCCCCACGCATTGGGATGGGGGAGACAATAGAAAAAAAAAGGAAAACTCGTGGTTTGAGATAAAGACAGTTTAATAGGACAGAAAAGGAATTCTTATTCTTATTATTAATATGAATAATAGAATATACAAAATAAGTGATGCACAATACAGTTGCTCACTACTTGCTGACTGTTGACAGGTGCCCAGCCAATCCCTGAGCCACGGTGTCCCCTGGCCAACTTCCCCAGTTTATATACTGGGTATGATGTCACATGGTATAGAATACCCCTTTGGCTATTTTGTGTTAGCTGTCCTTCCTGTGTCCCCTCCCAGTTTCTTGTGCACTCCCAGCCTCTGCTGTCTGGGCAGTATGAGAAGCTGAAAAGTCCTTGACTTAGTTTACACACTGCCTAGCAACAACTAAAACATCAGTATGTTATCAACTTTATTCTCATCCTAAATCCAAAACACAGCACTATACCAGCTACTAAGAAGAAAATTAACTTTATTCCAGCTGAAATCAGGACACTGGCAAAGCTCTGCAATGAAAACTGTTATGTTGTAGAAGAGGTTATGTTATCATAGAATCATAGAATCATTTAGGTTAGAAAAGACCTTTAAGATCATCGAGTCCAACTGTCAACCCAACACCACCATGCCCAATAAACCATGTCCTGAAGTGCCACATCTACATGTTTTTTGAACACCTCCAGGGATGGTGTCTTAACCACTTCCCTGGGCAGCCTGTTCCAATGCCTGACAACCCTTTCAGTAAAGAAATTTTTCCCAGTATCCAACCTAAACGTCCCCTGCCGCAACTTGAGGCCATTTCCTCTCGTCCTATCTCCAGCCACCCGACAGAAGAGACCAGCACTCACCTCA
>JANXJC010000055.1:24506002-24517771 GCA_027564655.1 Leptodon cayanensis
CTGTAGTGAGGGGCCCAAAACTGAACACAGCACTCGAGGTGCGGCCTCACCAGTGCCGAGTACAGGGGAGCAATCACCTCCCTCCTCCTGCTGGCCACACTATTTCTGATACAGAAATATGTTACATTATGTTGTGTTATAGTATGCTATGCTATGTTTTATGCTATTATACTAAGGAAAAATATCAGAAAAAGAGATTAGGTTCCAGGAATGAGTGGCAGAGTTGGATATGTCAAGTGATCAGACAGACAAAATTCACACAGTTAAGTTCCCATAGGACTTTGGGCTGCTAAAGTAATGTTATTTGAAACTTTTTGTGCTATACTTTTTCAGTATCTTAATTTTTGGTTTTGATAAAAAAAACCTAAAATGTGAAAAGCAGTGATGAATATTTTGCCTCAAAAACGGTGTCTAATTTAAGGAGAACCTTTACATTTGGCTCAATTCCTCTTCCCAAATCATGTGACAATTCTTTCTGAAAAGTGTTATTTGGTAATATGTGACACTTTTGGAAATTGAAGATAGAAATTTACAACTGTATTCAGAACTGTCTTTGGCAGGTACAAAGCAGATTATGTTCTGTTGTGTTTAAGACACTTGTTGACTGGAAAGACAGAAGGGTGAAACTGGCTGCACAAAATAGTTTGATGAAATTGTTAAACCCTCACCGCTTTTCTGAATATAGTAAGACTTTTCTCAAATTTTCTTACTCAGATTGTACATAACAATCTAAAAAAAAAAAAGAAAAAGATCACTTAAGTTCAATAGCAAAGATAGCAAAATCATTCAGCATAGCTCTAAGTGTATTTCCATTGCAATGGAGATGTCAAATAAGCATCTAAATAAATATATAATAGAAAAAAAATCCACAATCAGCTACAATGAAAATAGAATATTTTTGAGAGACATGTTATAAATGTCTAACACTACCCCTATTGATACAATTCAGAATACAAAAGACAGATGGATGCATAATAATAAACAGTATTTTCAAAGTTTCAGTATTTCTGAAATAATTCATAATTTCAGTTATGTAAGATCTGGTTCTGCCATTCTCATGCACACTGATTTCTGTTTTATTTGAGCAGTACAGATCTATTCATCCTGGGTTTTTTACTATTATTTGAAAATAATGTTACTAATGCCATAATTCAGAAAGGATATAGTCAAGACGAAAGATAATTGAAAACTAGGTAATACTTTGCCTCAATTTGGATTAGTTGTTTGTGAGCTCTGTTTATGTGAACATCATAAAAGTCACCTTTTGAGATAAAGATGGATTTTTGCTGCTTGTTTTCAGGACACCTCAATTATACTGCTTTACATAGTATGAATGTGGTTGATTGTATTCTGGCTGTTTCCCTTTAGGTGGAATATTTTATAAAGGAAGTAAGATATAAACTGGATAAACTGTTACTGGATAGGCCTTGATGAAATCTTTTCTAAGGTTACAGCTTACTAAGCTGCACCCCATGATCTTGTCCATCTTTCAGCAATGCCATGGGAAATATAAGTACAAAAATGCATGATTTATTATCTGTATGTTTCTATTTACTTACAAAGATTTTCCTTTAGATTTTCTTGAAAAATGTTAATGTCTTACATGAAAAAAAAATGTTTGTTTCTTCTCCCAGAAATACTGCTAGGATGGTCGGATTTATTTAATTACTTACACATTACTTTTAAAAATTATTTTTAACATAAGCTCTCTAAAATCAAATAAGTAACATTTATTGATTATATGTAGGTTGCAATTAGCCTACCTTTTCTGCATTTGTGAGATTTCGTTAAGAAGTGCTGATTTAATGACATCTGTCAGAGTGTACTTTGGATATTATCCTGATTTGTGCATATTGATGGACAAGGGATTTAGCCTAATTTTGTCAGATATTATAGAACTAATTAATTACCCGTCTTTTTCCATATTTATTGTCTTCTAGCACTTATTTCTAAAGAAGGTCTTGATACTAACAAGTGAGGTGAAAAGCCCAGAATGAGACTTGTAACAGTATTTAACATACAAATACAGGGGAGCACAGTCATGCTGCAGAAGTTCATTGTTATTTTTACTCTACATTATACAGACATTCATGAAAATATGCAGTGTTGAACATGTCCAACTCTCTTTGAAAAAGTAGAACTTTAGAGAATTAATAGTTACATTACAATGAAATACAAGTAATATTATGATATGCCAAAATAGGAAATTTGGCATCTGCGGGTGAACACATCCCACAGTTCCCATGTATGTTTCATTAGCTCTACACTACATTTATAAACAGCAGAAAATGAAGAAAAAAAATAAATAAGTAGCATTTATCATGGGCTCAGTCAAGTTCAAATATGTGCTACCACAGGGCATTGTAATTTCTTACTTATGGAAAATCAATCCCCTCTTCTACAAAAAAGTATCTGATAAATACCATTATGGTCAAGCAATTGTGACATTTATTAATTTTTACTTGACATTAGTAGCAAACAATACTGCAAAACACTGATATATTTTATAGGTATAGTTAATTTCTCCCTTTGCCATATATCCATTACATTAGTTTATGTTAGTCGTTATTTGTTAGCAAGGGTTCAGCAACAACCTGAAAGACCTTCCTGTATTAGCATAGCTGCAATAGCTAGTTTACTTAATATTGTACAATAATGGGTTATGTTTTAGTGTATGTAAACTGTATTGTATGTGATAACAAAAGCTGATCTCAATTTTTAAATTGCTTTATTTTAGTACTGGATAACAGGAAAACCGAGTCACCTGTTTTTCTTGTCCTTTCCCCAAATTTTTCTTTTTCTCTTTCTTTTGCATTCCCTGGCTGGTAAAGAAACTTCCCACTTCTGCATAATGTAATATATTCTGTTCTACCATAGGGCTTTCATTGCCACCATGCAGAAATTAAGATCATATCTCGCCCATTTTACACTTCTTCGTCTCCTTGCTTGTGCCATTTTTCTTCTGATTATAAACCTGAGGAGAAAATAACACAAGACATAATGTCTTTCCTCTGATAAATGTCTTTCAACTTACTATGTATTTTGCAGTTTAAATGTCACTTTTACAGTAAATGTTTTTTTTCTTGGTGGAAAAAATATTTTAAATTTAAAAATAAAATAAAATAAAATAAAATAAAATCACATTGAACTTAAATAATGATATGGAAACAAACATTTATCTCTGAAAACCTATGCGTTAGATGTGACAAGTTTGTTTTCGTGTTTTTGCAAAGATTGTATTGAGTTGGGCTGTTGAGATATAATTATAAATCAAATAAAAGGAGATTGTTTTGACACTGAAACCAACATAACTGTGTAAAGAGGATTCTGCAACAACTGTATATTCTTCATTTTATGGGCTTGAATTCCTGCTTGGATCAGGAAGCCCATGTCCAGGCTGTGACATGGCTGGAGACAGGCAGAGTGATGGGCATAGCACAGGCAGGGACTGGGACCCTGGGCAGGGCTGAGGGGCAGCCCAGGGTAAGGCTGGTCACGGCCAAGGAAGGCATTGGTGACCTCAGACCTGACATTTCCCAAGTGTGATCCATGAGAAGCAATGCCTTAAAAGTTTGCTTTTATGACAATCTCCTGCTAATGTTCAGTCATCTGCAAAGAGACACCCCGTCGCTTTCAGCTCTCCAAGGGTGAGAACTGATTTACACAGATGTTCTTGGTAAAGACAAAATTACTTCCTGTAAATATTTTCTCTACACTTGTAAGCTCTAATGGATTGACAGTGACCTCCCCTTCCCCACTGAGCTGGTAGGTATTTACATATTTTCACTCAGCCTACTTTTCACTTGAAAAAAATATTTGACAGAGAAAGTCAGTATTTTGGGTTGTCTCTGTCAGAGTGAAATGTGACAGTTGTCTCATATCCCTGTAGGAAAAGAGCAAATAGGTATTTTTGATATATAAAATCACCTAATCACTTGGATTTTGTGTACCCATGTTGACAGACAACAGTGGTTATAGATATCTGTGTTTGTGTGTGCGCATAGATCTCCTTTATAATTAGGGTCATGTAAGGTTAATATCAGAATAACAATCATCACTGCAAGTTATTCTAAAATGTCTTTTTATTTATTGTAGATTCTGAGACTATAAAGCCATAGCATTCATACTGATAACTTGAATAATGCAGATGATAGTGCTTCCCGGAATTAATTTCTGTGTGACTTAGAACTGGATCTTTTGGAAAAGTCCACAATCTGTATTCTCATTTCACCCCCTCAAAATATTTTAATACTTTAGGGTTACTTTTGAATTCACTAGAAGTTGCTACCACTAACAAAGCTATTAATACCAAAAGATTTTCTTTTTACTGTTTGAAACCCTATTTTCTTTGCATTACTTTTATATTGTGCTCATTTCTTGCTACTTAATAGGACTAGCAAAACTTCAGATAAAAATTTATTCTATTTTGCCTATAGTTCTTCTCTGTAATATGAAATCATGCAACACTAATGTTTTACATAAGATGATGCACTTATTTACCAATATATGTTATTTAACAGTTAGAACTGTCATCTAAAAACATCACACATCCCTCCTTGGGCACAGAAGAATTTTGAAATATGTTTGTATCTACACATATTTGGAAGGCATGCAAATTTCAAATTAAATTAGAAATAATCTTCTGAGATGATTTAAAAAAAAAAAAAGTTTGTTAGTGGTTTGTTCAACCCAATCTGACACATCCTCTTTTCCCCCCTAACTGACTGCATATATTCAGTTCTTATCACTGTTGGATTGCTATAGAATTATATTTTCTGGTTACTCAGACCCCAGTGTCAACCTGAGTGCTGAGAGAGCATGTCTGCAATGGGATATACAATTATTATCCCCCGAACCCTTTGATGATAATTTTGAGCTCTGTTTTCTGGAGATTTCTTGAGGTCATCTCATTACCATCTATAATCCTTCAGAATCCAGCTGCAACCAGCGAGGATGCTAAAGGGCACAGGGCTTACTGCAGGCACAAAGTCTCCATGGTTATGCTCACAGATTCATACCATACTCAATACTACAAGACAGAATCCATCACTGCTTCTCAAGAAATGAAAATCCTAATGATACCAATGCAAACTTAAGAGGAAATGAGAAAAGGAAAATTTCTTATTGCAATTCTAGTGTGAAGTGCTTTGAATCAGTGCTTTAATATCTTCCATAGGTGACTTATTTATTTATTTATCTCCTTAATTAGAAGTTAAGGTGACCAGGACCATATAGGAGGTACTTCGGACAGAATCATACTAAATGTTTGTGAAAATATGGGTTGGTATGAAATATGCTATGTTACTTAGATATTTTGTGGCACTACTTTAAATAGCTTGTATGGTGCTATGTTTTGGATTTGTGACTAAAACAGTGTTGATAAGGCACCAATGGTTTAGCTGTTGCTGAAGGGTGCTTGCACAGTGTCAATTCTTTCTGTTTCTCACACTGCCCTGCCAGTGAGTAGGCTGGGGGTTCACTAGAAGTTGGGAGGGGGACACAGCTGCGACAGCTGACCCCAACTGACCAAAGGGATATCCTATACTATATGACATTGTGCTTAGCAATAAAAGCTGGGGGAAGAAGGAGAAAGAAGGGGAGAATGGTCAGAGTTACAGTGTCTGTCTTCCCAAGTAACCATTACACATGATGAAGCTCTGCTTTCCTGGAAATGGTTGAGAATCTTCCTGCCAAAGCAAAGTAGTGAATGAATTCCTTATTTTTCTTTG
Organism: Leptodon cayanensis; assembly: GCA_027564655.1. Lineage (NCBI taxonomy): Eukaryota > Metazoa > Chordata > Aves > Accipitriformes > Accipitridae > Leptodon > Leptodon cayanensis. The sequence goes on from JANXJC010000055.1 coordinate 24,511,732, forward strand.
TGTACACAACTTCTGCTTTACCTATTAAACTGTCTTTATCTCAACCCATGAGTTGTCTCACTTTTGGTCTTCTGATTCTCTGTCCCATCCCACTGTGGGGGGAGTGAGCGAGCGGCTGGGTTGGGCTGAGCTGCCTACTGGTTTTAACACACAACCACATGAGATCCATTTTCCTGTTTTAAACTATTTTTCACGAAAACTTCTCTGTTTCTACTTAAGCATATTGATTTCTGGAGTACTGTCTTCCATATTTATATTTATTAGAAACATGTGAAGAAAAAGAGCCACCCCAAAGTAAAATGTACATAACTTTGCCCTTCATTTCCAATAAAATTAGTACCAAATTATAGATAGCTTCCAGTCCAAAACCTTATATACTGTATATTGTATCAAAGTTTTATGACTATACACTAAACTCGATGAAAAGGCTACAATGATACTGCTGGCATAGTTAAAAAACAAAATGCACCAAACCAGCATGATAGTTTTACATATTATTCACAGAAGATAACATCCTTCCCATTGAGACATCTTCACTATCATCTTCACAGAATGTAAAACCAAGAACACTAAAGTATAAAAAAAAAAGAAAAAAATCTGACGCTGAAAATATTTTTTCTCTAGTCAAACAGATGTTTCAATAATGAGTTGAGGAACTAATTACTGCTAAACAGATATGGAGATTGATGTCAAAACCAAACCCTTTTGTTAATGACATATATAGACTATATGCCATTTGACTTATTCTCCAAAAAATATGAAACTACTATAATGTAATGTTATACCCCTTCCAGGAAAAAAAAGAAAAACTAAATTTGCAAGTTAATCTATAAACAATTCTGAAACCAGGATTAGCAAGTGCATTTAAGTAAATATTTGCAAAATCTAACTCAAATTTTAGAAGGTAAAATGCTAATTTGTTAAAGCATGCAAATCGAGGCAGAATTGTCTAAAGCATCTACAATGTCTAATTTGATGAGTGATTTTATCAGAAATATGTACACTAAAAAAAAGTATTACCAATGTTATCTTGGTAAAAATGCCATTCTAACTCTGAGACTGTTGTGTTTAAAGTAATGAAAAATAATATTCAATATAAAACTTCTCTGAATCTTGGTGCAATACAAAAATAGCTCTTAAGTCTCATAGGGACACTTGGAATTGCTACAATACTAATACTGTATTCTTGCTACTTTTCTGAGTATCACCTGATTCACTATTTCAGAAGTAATTCATAGAAGTGGATTTTCTCTTTTTTTTTCATTTTTTTTTTATTACATTTGTGTCTTAAGTTTAGGAATAAACCGGTCAGTTACCTGGCATGAGACTTCTTTCCTCAGCAGCATTGCTTTGTGCAAAACAAAGTATTTTGTTGGATAATAGAAAATCTCCTCTCACTACTTTACGATGTAATAGCTCATTACTAAACTGAGAAAGGATCTAATTAAAAACAGTGGGATTCATAATATGTTTGTTACTGGTATAATACGTTGTGTCAACTGAAAACAAATGTTGAGCCTTAAAAACTATATTGACCTATAATTTATAATATTTTTCTCATTTCTAGTTCTGATACGTTCTCCCCCTCTTTCTGTCTTTTGGGTTTTTTTCGGTGGTTTTTCTTCCCCCCTAAGAAATCTGTAGGGTCAACCTTTTCTACCAATTATATTTCCATAGCTGATCAGAATATGAACTACTTAATCAATTTCTGTAGCAACTCATAATGAGCAGATGACTGCAGTGTGATGAATTGCCTACTGGAGTTTGGATAGTTCTCAGTTCATAAACAAATAGTATCTAAACAGTGAACAGTAATTCATCTTATTATGCAGATAGAAATTTGATAAACATGCAACTAATTAATGAAATACTTGTTACTTTTTGAAAATGTAAGCAACAACAGTCATCATTCAGGAATTAGATTTCTGTGATGGCTGTTGTTAGAGTAACAAAAAAACCCCACAAACCCAAACATGGAATAAAGCTTTCAAACTTAATGTCTAACATATATAATGATTGAGTGAATGAGACAACAAAATGGCTAATTAGTAGTCAGAATGGTTGTTCTTATCCTCCAGGTAGGGATTTGGTTCAGGGATAGGGAGAATTAAATGAAATGGAGACTCAGATTCCTCTCCCCAAATTTTCTGTACACAAGCAAAATTATAGTTTTAATGGAAGAGTAAAGCATGTTATGCATTTCACTACAGTCGAGAATGCTAGACTCTAACATTCAACTCTCAAAACATCATGTTCTTTTCAGTGTTTGTCACTTTCTCCTTACTTCCTTCATTGGATCTTTCCAAAGCCTTCATCTCTTTATGTGTCAGTAGAGTCTGTGCCTTATGCAATAGGGTGAATTTTCTGATACAGACCTTGATCAGAAAGATGCACTCTTTTTACATATTTTTATCACAAAATATCCATATTTTCTGGATTTACTCATTTTTAGAACTGATTTCTAACTTACCATAGTAAGAGAAGGGCAACTACCTTTATCCTCTGACCAAGTACATATCCTGGCCATTTATTTTAGGATGTTTAGCTAAACTGTTGTCTAAAATTAACTTACAAGTTCAGTGTCTAAGGTAGGTGGTCTAAAACCCATCAGAATACCTTTCGACTAAGTGGATAATTAACACCACAAGACACACAAGAAAATAGTATGAAAAACAGAAAAAAATACATTAATACATGCAAAATAGATATATAACTATCAAGTGAATGAAGTAATATAGAATCTAAGAGATTATTTTGCCTCATCACTCTTCACACAATCTTTTGTGACTATACAAACATTCCCATAGTAACCATTTGTGATATCACAAAAAAAGGTTTATTATTTAAGGGGGAAATAAGATGTACAGGAAGATCAACTTGAGAAACAGAAATCATAGTTTCACACATATATGCTTAGTATACCAACAAAAACAGGAAAGAGAAATTAAAATTATGAAGAGTATTGTTTTGAATTTTGCCCTTTCTAAGGCTTTCTTTTTGTTTGACTCATAAATTCCTGCTTTTCTCCCTTTACAGAACAACTTTATTTACAAAGATGTAAGACACTGTAGTAATAGTAAGTATGAAATAGTGGTCTATATATAGAAAATCTAAGCTTCAACATTTGTTACTAACCAAAACGGCTAATTCCAGAGTATGCTGCTTTGGCATCTCTAATTGAGAAACATACAAGTCTGGCAATTGGATATAATTTTCTGAAGATTCTAGACAGAGCAGAAATGTATGGCCTTTTCTTATAGTGATCTGCTAATGTCTGGTACTCTGAAGTTTTATTTTCTATAGTCATCTCTCAAACTTCATCTCTTCATTGAAAAGTCTGATTAGAAAATACTGTAAGTGACTCCTTATGACATTTCACACATACACTGGGGACTGAAATGTTTAAATATGAGACTCTTCAGAGGAATATTATTGTTATGGAAATAATTCTATGAATGAATTTCTACATGAAATTCTATATAAAACAGGGTATTATATTACCTTAGTTTGGGGCTGTGTGTCTGGAAATGTGTAACTTAAAATCCACTAGGCACTACTAGCTACATGTATATGATGAGCTTCCCAGACTTACTATTTTATGGACCAGAAAATTAAGATTTTTTTTTTGAAAAAAACTTTATCATTTCACATTTGTAATGACATTGCTTTTAGTATTTTCTATCCAATAATATCACTAGTGGAAAAAGTGGAAATGAAGACTGTGTTTGCATCGTTCTTTAATATTAGTATTAATAATTGCTAAGTTGATTAGAAACATGCTCTTTTCCTGAATGTGTCCGTAATTGTAAACAAGATAACTTCCCCTTTCTTAGATTCAGTGTTTGTGGGACTAGGTCCTGGTGTATTTCATGAAACAGAATGATCAGGCTACCAAAACTAAAAACCAAGATGTCAAGAAGCTGTGAAACGAATAGATTCTTGAACTCCTACACTGTATATGCTACTTTTCCAATTCCTGTCCTTGTGTTAGCTTTGAAAGGGAATTGATAGTTTATGGGAACTCTATTGGTACTGTGGATTGCCTTTTTAAAATTTTATTTCCCTTTTTATACTGCTCTAAGTTAGATAAGCAGGGGTGATTTAGAAGAATATTTAATATATGAAATACATCAGTGTCCTTCCATGAAAACACAATTTCCATGCTGGCATTAGTGAAGTGAGAAGTTAAATCCTTCTAAAAAGTAGTGGGTACATGGTCCAAAATTGCTAAGAAATTATTACTTGGGTTTCTCCCCCTATTCTCACCACTTGATCAGGTTAGAGATGAGCAACAGCTATTGAAAATGTTCAGAGTCTTGAAAAGTCCTGTGAAAATATTTTTAAGAAATAATATCTTACCTAAAAAGAGAAAAACTATAATAATTCATTTCATATCATACATTAATTTCACATCAGATTGTCTATGAGGTGAACTTAACTCTCAGGTTAGGCTCTTACATTTAAAATACATCTAGACAGGACTTCTTGTGAACTGGTCTTCTTTAGAACAGAAGAGTTCTAATAACCCCCTAAGTAAACTAAAAGTAATTTAATGCAATTTTAGCTCTGCAGCTACATCTTGGTTAAACTTATTGTTAGCCTAAGTATAATCACACGTTGATTTTATTTCCTTCTCTGTTTCTTTAGTTAAGGATCAGTTGCATTATTTTGAGCAGCTTACACTTTAGATATGCATCATCAGTTAGTGTCCTACTTCCCTAGATTTTATTTACAAGTCTATTATTCAGAGGGGAGAACCACAAAGAAATTCTGCTAATTCTATGAAACATCAGTACATTACAATATAGTAAATTAAAGGCTATTATGTTTCAGATTGGTTTGTACACTCAAGCTCCCAAAGAAATGGGTTACTGAATTGATTATAATCTGTGTGGAATTGACTGTACATGCATGTTAAGCAATTTTCTACAAAATTACACAAAATTGGAACATCACCGTAGCAATATTCTATTGTACGCAATTGTAACTAAATATTATAACCTTAAATAGAAACTTGTTTGATATGTATCATGTTCTGTAAAATCCAGTCTTACTGAAATGAATTTGTAGAAACAGTGCAAATGTTTATGCTGAATATTTTTTGTAGAATTTGCTAGGAATGCAAAAAAAGCCCAAGGAAGTTCAAGTGAGTGTTTAGTGACAACACTTAAAGATAATGTGTTTCAGGCCAGTAGCACAGAAGATGAGGTGACTTTTATTGTTCTCTTCTAGAAGCCTGGTATTTTTTCTCCGTATCTCTAAAGAACCTAGTAGCGCTGCATGCAGATGCACCCAGCCTTTCAAGGCCAGCTGCAGGATCTTAGCCACACATTTTAAGTAAGGCTTATGAAAAGGTTCATTCAGCTCCCATGATCTAGCATACTGCAGACTTTTAAAGTTAGTATTTTGCTTCTTTCCATTAAAAAAATTTTAAAGACAAGCTCTTCCATTATCCTAAAATAGAAATTCAACAATACTTCAGCTCACTCCAAACCATCTGTTTACACTCATTTCTGTCGCAAACTTCTCAATGATTTGCATTTTGCCCAAGCTGTCAGTTCTGCCTTTGCCAACGTTAAATAACATCCCACAATTATGGTAGCTCTTTTCAGTCATAGTGCTAGAATAAATTTTCAGCAGCAGAAGGAAAGGCTTAAGATAGCTTGTATGTATATCTGAAAATAAGCTAAAATTATGTAAAAAGCAAGCAGTGGAGACAGACTATATTGTTCAATACACTGTTTTTAAAATGTGTGCCATTAACAATATACAATTTATACAATGCAAATGCAGACATTTTTTAATACAACTTCACCATGTAAATAATGCTAGCTGTAGTCTCCACACAACATGAATTTATAATTTTCCCCCACTTCTTAGAAAAAGAGCTCTGCCGCACTTTCTCCGCTGCGACAATCTAGGGAAAACGACGCATCGCCAGGGTCTCGCCCTGGGGAGAAAATGGACCGACACAGATACTGTGGATCAAACAGTTTCTCCGATTTATTAACTGCGCAACACTCGGTTATATATGAGTCTG
>JANXJC010000055.1:24517871-24543302 GCA_027564655.1 Leptodon cayanensis
GCTTCTGCAAACTTGTAACAAAGAACAGTGGTGTCTTGTGCTAGCAAACAAAGAGCAATAGTTGTGCCTTATGCTAAAAGTTGTACTTTTTAATGCAGTTTCTCTTATTCTCCTACAAGGTTTCCCACAGAGCTCCATTAAAACTATGAGCTAGATATGACTCTGACATCATTACCATCTAAAAATAGATTAAAATGTCTTATCTTTTCTGGGTTTTTTTGTTTGTTTGTTTGTTGTTGGTGGTGGTTTTTTTGTTTGTTTGTTTGTTTGTTTTTTTTTCCCCTAGTAGTTTTGTCCCTATTTATCAGGGGATATACTACCTAAAAATAATTAAAAAAAAATAAAAATCAGGCAATAAAAACCTTCTTATCAGAAGATCTCATATTCTCTTTTCCATTTGTTTTCAGAAACATCTCCTCCCTTTTGACTTCAGGAATACTGAAGAATGTCGTAATAATTTTCAGTGTCATTAATGCACCCTTATGCAAAATGTGGAATGAAAACAGGACTTAAAAGAAAGGAAGAAACAGAAAGAAAGATAAATGACCCAATATTAATGAACAATACTTTTCTGGTCACTAAACAGGAACAGGTCTCTTAATGATTGTTTAAAAAGAGCTGGTCATTGACCAGGTTTTATACTGTAGTTCTCTGAAACCTGGGGGTGATAATATCAGGACTTGAAGCTGATAAATACAGGACATTGTGCTCAGAAATGTTTGGCTTTATAACTAAGTTTAAAAATTTACATACTTGAATGGATTTATAATGTAATCAAGTATATTCTCCCATTCATGTTCCACCTACCATCTCTTGTCTACAGTAGTTTAAGGATTACAGAATTGGGTTGACACATTTGGCTATATTCATTTAAATATCCAAATCATTAAGAAAGGAGAGGATTCTTTATTCATTCCTTTTTCAAATTACACTTAATCTGAAAAAAAGAAAAACCTCTTCATAAGAAGTTCTGAACTGTAAGATGAAGCAAGTAAAATTATTTCTTATGTAGATAACAGATTGGCAGAGGCAGCTGCAATGCACGGTTTCTTAACACTGCCTTACTAGTGTGTGTTTGATCTCAAAAGTACCTCTTTTGGGGAAAGAGCTCACTCCATTTCTATTGATGATAAATTTTGTCCATTCTACAGCTTTTGCTAAAATAGATGGTTCTTACCGGTGGTTGTTTAAGGGAAACAAGACTGATAAAAGATATATCAGCCTATATCTAGAATAACTTAATTGGTTTCAGTGTTGTTATTTCATGCTTCAGCAACAGAACAAAGATACAATTTAAAGACACTTTGAGGAAAAACTTGAAGAATTTGAGCCAGACACATATGACGATTTTAAAAGATTTTGGCAAAGCGATAAAAAAGTGAGAAAAGTGTGTGTAAAAGATAGTGAATACTCAAAACCAATGGAGCTGAGGGGAAAAAAAAGCCAGCAATCATACGTTGCTCTTGACTCAGTGAGAAATCAGTAAAAAATTCCACTGTACATCTAGTCATAAGTTGTAGATAGTAGTCAGAAAGAGTCTGGTGGACTAAGGAGGTGATGTGAAGTCTTGGCTATTGGCCTATGTGGCCTATGTTAGCAGGGTGGTTGCATGTCCTCAGGCCTAGATAATTAAAATTTTTTAGATTTTAATGTTTAGGTATCAAACAACTTCAGCATTTTTTAGCTTCACTTTGGACTTATATAAAAACTTAAACTCAATTTCTACTTGCTTTAAAATCAAAAAGAGAAATTTTTTTTTTTTCAGGTAGGATTCTAGCAAAATTATTGTCTTCTACAAGTACTGTTCTATAGTCTCTTAGCTAGACATGCTATTTTTTAATGAAAGAAACAAGATATAGGGCTTTTTGTTTTCTAGTTACAGATATTTCTTTCTTTCTTCAAATCTTAGGAACTAGAAATCACTCTTGAGTTTCAAGGTAAAAATTGACATCTAGTTTCAGTGAAAAGAAAGAAATACAGAAGTGCATGGTTAGTGCATTCACAATGTTCTAACAGCATGGGCATGACAGATTTGTAGACTAAGACAATATCTTTTATTAAATCAGCTGTCATGATGGAAAAATCAGACAAGCTTTCAGACTCACAAGCCCTTCTTCAGATCTGAAAGAAAAGTGCTCTGAAGGAAAGCAGCAGCTTAAAAACATTGATTGCAGTTTAATTAGATATGCACCAATTAAACTAGCTACCAAATGTTCTTCAGTCCTTAGAAAAGGCTTTGAGCAAAGGTCTTTGACAGAAAGATCATTTTTTTGAATTAATTTCTATTTCTTACACTGCTCCACCAGTAGTAGGAGTAGGCTGGGCGTTAACAAGAAGTTCAGAGGGGACACAGCTGGGACAGCTGACCCCAACTGACCAAAGGGGTATTCCACACCATATGACATCATGCTCAGCATACAGAGCTATGGAAAGAAGGAGAAAGTGGGGGATGTTCAGAGTGATGGCATTTGTCTTCCCAAGTACCCTTTTACACACGATGAAGCTCTTCTTTCCTAGAAATGGCTGAGAATCTTCATGCCAATGGGAAGTAATGAGTTCCTTATTTTGCTGTACTTGTGTGCACAACTTCTGCTTTACCTATTAAACTGTCTTTACCTCAACCCATGAGCTATCTCACTTTTGCTCTTCTGATTCCCTGTCCCATCCCACTGTGGGGGGAGTAAGCAAGTGGCTGGGTGGGGCTGAGCAGCCCGCCAGGGTTAGAACACAACATCAACAGAAATATTTTTCACCTCTAGCAGCTGATATAATAAAATACATTTCTTCTATCTAGAAAACTTGTTTTGGGAAGTAAATGACATGACAGAAGTATCCTGAAAATCCCTCAGATGCCATCAGAGTTTAAAATTAGGATTGTTAAATTCCAGTAATGGTTGTATGCTCTCCCAGTGTTATTGATTCTCTCACATGAAAAAACATAGTGAGGAAAAACTATAAGAGGTGCTGGAAGATCCACCCATGCCAGGACACTAGGGAGAGGCAAGTAAACTCTGGGGAAATGCCAAAACTTTGCGCCTTTTAGTTGTTTTCTACAGGTATTACCATGGTGTCTTTTTTCTCTACTGTTCGTTATCAGGGTTTCATGAAATGATCAACAAATTACAAATGAAGTAAGAAATAAAACTACATAAAATAAGCAAAAAAACTCTAAAACTGAACAATAATTAGATCAAAAAAAAAAGGCATGAAAACAAGCCAAAGAAATGAACAATAAGTATCAGCAGAATGAGGAGTTGATGGTCATTATGAACAAGATTTTAAAGAAAAATAAATAACAGTTATCTTCCAGAAAGCTAGGGTCATATCACATCATTTACAGAATAAATTACAATCCTAATTTCTCATAACATATAAACTTAACTTAGATTTGGGCAGTAAAAATGAAGTAAGACATAATTGAAAATGAAAGTGGGGTATTTTTCTTCCTTTTTTTGTTAAATAATTTTTCTCCAAATGCATTTGCATAGGCCTGTTTTTCTGGCACCCAGATCTGAAACAAAATTCTTCAAGAAAGGGACTCAGTCTGGCCATTAAACTCAGGTGCCAGCCAGATTTTCCAAGCACTGCTAGGCCTATTTTTAATGGTTATTTTTTTCCACATGTATTGATAATTTTTTTCCTAGGTTTCAGTAAATAGAAAAAAGAAAAAAAACGTCATTTTCCTTAATGTCAAATCTTGTTTGTGAAAGAGAGAAACAGCTCAAAACTTTCAGTTTCAGTTGAAGATTTTTAGAGTTGGCAATGTGTCAAAATAATTAGATCTCATCAAGTTAAAGTCTTCATCAAGCTTCATTCTTGGCCAATGTAAACATTTCCTCATTTTACAATGACCTTTCTAGATTAAGGATTTTTTTATTTAAGTCAGTTTGTTTAGCCAGACTTGATTCTAATCTTATGCACAGTGAAACATTGTGGAAATAGCCTCAGGAATGTCCATTGATGATGATGAAAGCAACAAAGAGTTGTTTCAAAGCAGGATGTTTAACAGGAACTCGTAAGATTATTACATCTGTTACAACTTTTCTGCAATCATCTTGCATTGATAAAGCTGGACACTTTACCGTTGTAATTTTATTGCTTAATTAAAACAGTTCACTAACTTTGCTTTAGGGATGAATCCTTATCTTTTTCTAAGTGGACTTCAGACTTTTTACTTTAATAGTGAAGGCAGAAAGTAATTAGAATTTTTTGTCTAATATTATAAAGAGTTTATACTCATTTGAAGTGTCTAGGGCATGAGATTTTTGAAACAGCCAAGACCAGTTGCTACTAAATGTTAAAGGAAAAGACTGACAGTATAATCAGGTGCTATATGTCACTGCCATAATACACTGAGTTTATAAAAAACCCCAAATATTATGAAATTTCAAAGTGTAAATTATTATTTTCTCATTTATATCCCTCTTGATGTATAAGTAACTACATAGAGCAAGATCATATGTCATGCCTCTTGCCAAAATTTAGATGTCTTTTCAGCTGAGAAAAATGTGGGCTTCTAGTCTAACATTGTTACTTTGTATGAAGCATTACAAACAGTTTTATAACATACTATGAAGTTCATGACATATAATAATTTAAACCATCAACAATCAGGAAAATACTGATTAATTATTCTGATTATACAATTTCAGTACTGCTTCCTCTTTAAAGACCTATCTGAAGGGAAAATAATACACTATGGTTATAAATATAACCAGTATGTCACTATATACAGACTATATAAAATGTATACTATGCTTTATTTTTAGGATAGTGTTTTAAACATGACTCAAACAGAATTCAGCTTTAAGGACTTAAATAAGAGTGGCCTTAGTTTTATGGGCTGTGAAAGTTCCTCTGAACTTCTATCAGAAACTGATTTCTGGCACTTCTTATGACCTTAGGGTATAAGCAAAATATAAATATGCTGAAATAACCAATATACTAAAATTGTTGCTTTTAAACAAATTATTAGTATCTATGGGCTTCCTTCTTTAGGCATAGATCCTCATTTCATAGAAATTACAATGTTCTTCCCAAGTTTCTAAAATTAAATACTGGAAAATATGTTTCATTCCCTCTTTTCATATTCTCTATTTAAATTTGTATTTATAAAACTTAGCCTGGCTTTATAACAGAGTTTCAATTTACTATTTTTTTTTCCAACTATCTCTAGGTTCTTGTAACTCATTACAGTATTTAAGTCTGTCATAATGATCATAACATATCGTCATCAATAAGGAGACCTTAGATCTCATCTTTATGCTAAAATTGTTCTTCTGTCTGAGGATTACTTGCTGGAGAAATTTTGCTCATTTTCAGCCTTCTTTTTGTAGCATCCACATTCAGAGCTAGTACTAGCTTATGATTTGTGCTAGCACAGTCATGTGTAGTATGTATGGCTATGGACAGTTAAAGTCATGCCTCAGGTTTTTCATCTGAAAGTAATTTCAAATAGAGGTAAAATCCTATCAAAATACTTAGATGAAAATGGTAGGATATTGCTAAGTTTTCTTAATAATTTTAATAAGAATATTTTAGTAACAACAACAATAATCCATTGTCTTTATTATTATTCTGTGAAAAGATGGAGAGAATTGAGAAAAAATAACTGTCACTTGAGTAATGTTATAGAACCTAAAACATATGACAGATAAAAGAAAGTAGTTACATATGAGCAGAAGTGTAAGAAAGAAGGATGGGCACTGTGTTTGATTAATAGAAAGGTGGAAGCAGAATGAAGATTAATGGAGGAAAAAAAGCAGAGGAAACATGAGTAGGGAGTAAAATAACGTATTAATTTTCCTTGATTAAGCCTAGAAGTATTAGGTTACTTTCTTTAATAAGAAAGCCAATAGTTCCTCACTACATGATTTAAAAGATGCTTTTTACTCAGGCTGAAGAAGACTGATAACAGACTCAGTAGCAGTATTAGATGGAGATACTATTAAAATTTTGGCAACATATCTTAGGGTGGTGCTATTCAGATAGTATTGGAGCCCCAAAAGCCACTTGGCCAAATAGTCTGGCAAACCAGGAACTGGTGGAAAGCTGGCCTTGTAATAAGAATGTGTTACTGGCTTTGAACCTAATTTAGTGAAAACATAAACTTGATTGCTGCAGTTCTGAAGATCACAAGTAAGAGGAAATACAATGCAAAGGTTGACTCTGTGGCAGAGGTAAATAATGCCCATTTGGACAGAATAAATTACTTCTACATAGCGCTGAGAAATTTATTAAGACTGATGAGTTAACGGCAGCAAAGAAGAAAATGCAAAAAAAGTTATGGCCTAACATTACCAAGGAAAAGCACAAGGACCTGAGAGACAGCACAAGCTCCCAGCCCCACCTGTGATGTCTCAGGAGCTGATCAATTCTCACTTAACTGTAGTTTTGCTTATTTGTGCTAATTAATGTGTAGCAGTTTATCTGACATATCCCTTAACTGTTGATATCTCATGTGACATTGTGTGAGTTATTCTGTTTGTGGTTTGAAGTGGTATGGAAATCCTGAGTAGCTCTTCTCTCCTACTGCAAGGACTGCCGTTATGAAGCAAATGAAGAGTGGAAGTGGCTGAACATCACCTGCTGATGAGAGGATAATTTTTTTTTTCCTTTGCTTCTGTGTATAGCCTTTGCTGCTTTTTTTTCATTAAGCTGCCTTTATCTCAACCCACAAGTTTTGCACCTTATTTTCTTTCCCTGTCCTGCTGAGGGGAAGTGAGAGAACAGTTTAGTGGGCACCATACAATGACATACCAAGAAAGAAAGTAGTCAAAAACTTAAAATATTTTAACATATTTTTTACTGTAACCTTGCTTTGTATTACTGAACTTTAAATGAGAAATTTAATTCTCTAGTACCATTTGGCTGCCTATGTGTGGTGGGTTGACCCTGGGGATGCCAGCTGCCCACCAAAGCCACTCTATCACTCTCTCTCTTCCTCAACTGGACAGGGGAGAGAAAATAAAGCAAAAGGTTTGTGGGTTGAGATAAGGACAGGGAGATCACTTGCCAATTACCTCTATGGGCAAAACAGACTTGACTTGGGGAAATTAATTTAATTTATTGCCAATCAAATCAGAGTAAGGTAATGAGAAATAAAACTGAATCTTAAAACACCTTCCCCCCACCCCTCCCTTCTTCCCAGGCTTAACTTCAGTTCCGATTTCTCTACGTCCTCCCTGCCCCCAGCAGCACAAGGGTCAGGAATGGGGGTTGTGGTCAGCTGGTCACATGTTGTCTCTGCCGCTCCTTCTGCCTCACACTCTTCCCCTGCTCCAGCATGGGGTTCCTCCTATGGACTCCAACGTGGGTCCTTCCCACGGGCTACAGTCCTTCAGGCACAGACTGCTCCAGCGTGGGTCCCCCACGGGGTCACAAGTCCTGCCAGAAAACCTGCTCCAGTGTGGGCTTCTGTCTGCATGGAGCCACAGGTCCTGCCAGGAGCCTGCTCCAGCATGGGCTTCTCACGGCGTCACAGCGTCCTTCGGGCATCCCCCTGCTCTGGCATGGGGTCCTCCCCGGGCTGCAGGTGGATATCTGCTCCACCGTGGACCTCCATGGGCTGCAGGGGGACAGCCTGCCCTCACCATGGTCTTCCCCATGGGCTGCAGGGGAATCTCTGCTCTGGCACCTGGAGCACCTCCTCCCCCTCCTGCTTCACTGACCTGGGGGTCTGCAGGGTTGTTTCTCCCACATATTCTCACTCCTCACTCTGGCTACAGTTTCTTTTGCACAGCAACTTTTTTCCCTTCTTAAATCTGTTATCCCAGAGGTGCTACCATCATCACTGATGGGCTCGACCTTGGCCAGTGGTGGGTCTGTCTTGGAGCTGGCTGGCATTGGCTCTGTCGGACATAGGTGAAGCTTGTAGCAGCTTCTCACAGAAGCCACACCTGTAGCCCCCTGCTACCAAAACCTTGTCATGCAAACCCAATACACTATGAAATTTAAGATAAGCAGAAAGTTGATCTCAACTTTTGGGTTTTTTATGAAGATGAAGATTTGAGACTTTTGTCTTAGAACCTCACAGAGATTTGCTTGAGATCTACACCTGCAAAGTTATAAAATATTTATCTGATGTTTTTTTTAACAATAATTACCAGAGAAAAGGAGAAGAAACTAGATGTTTTACAAATTTATTAAATAATATTTAAACATTTTTATTAACATATAAATATATTTTTCTCCTCAAAATGTTAATATTACAAAAATGTCGCCTGAGTTTATATCATACCATTAATATACAATCTTCTTAACTGAAATACTTTATACAGGCGATACACAGCATCTGGACCTTGTAACTGAGTTTTCTGAAGTTTGTAATTTTTTGGAGTCGTGTAGGTCAGTGATCTGCACACAATAATTTACATTGCACACACAATTAATCAGCTCATTAAATATGGAAAAATCACTGTGAAAGCTAAAATACAGGTCACCTATTTATGAAAAAAAACCATTTTGTCCTTGAGTTGCTGATGTAGCAGCTCTTCCTACATTTTGTGTCTACCATTCATGTACAGAAAGTTTAGTATCAGGGCCTAAAATGGTAGTCAATGTGTGTATATATATATATATATATATAAAATAATTGAATTACAGAGAAGCATTGTATTTATTTTTAAATGACTCTAGCTCATGGTTGAAAGAATAAATTGACAATTTTGAAGAGAGAAATCAACATAGTTCAACAGAGTTCAAAGCGAATATCAATAGTACTTTGGTTTGCATTTTATAATTTTGATAAAGTGAGGGCTTATGATACCCTCTGCCTTACTGTTCATTTATAAGATTTTGAGGAAGCTGGTAACAGTCACAAATTAGGAACTTACACCTTTTCTTTATGAAGACTTTGCCTCAGTGCACAACCTAAAGAAAAAGGAAAAAAACCCTTGTCTTTAATCAGACTTAGGTAGATGGACAACAGGGAGGAGATAGAGCAAAGGAGATCTGTTGGACAACGGTCAAGATGGGTAAGCCACAATCAGTAATCACAGAATGGTATTTTTCCATTTTTTCATCTAATTTCAGTGAAGTAAAAGCAGCAAGAAAAATCCACTGAATGTACTCAAATCCATGTGGTATTTCTAATTTGTCAAGGCAAACTACAAGGAAGCCTTAGCATAAAGCTTATGTTTATCTGTCTTAGAAAGCCTTATATGTATTTATATAAGCATGCATTTTAAATATATCTCTAGAAGTCTTACGTCTAATCTATATATAAGAAGCTATTGTTAGTAATATTTATTCAAAAGATATTTCCTGTATCACAGAATATTCAGACTGATTTGCATATGGATATCAGAAACTAACCCCACATAAGCTTAGAAGTGAGTAAATAAACCAATAATTGCTAATAATACTAGTAGAAAACATAATCCAAAGCTGTGAATCATACTATGAAGGCTCCAGAAGATTTATGGCATTTTAAAAGTTGTTGAAGATACTGAGCATTTAGGAAACTGGGTCTGTATTTGTATTCTGTTGCTGAAGTGAGAAGCTATGCTGTCTAACCTATTCAGTGAAAAAGATCTGGCAGGTTTTCAGAACTGTTATATCTTTTATCTCGACTTCATAGTTTATGTATCTAAGGACACATTTTTGAGAAGAAGTGCTGGTAACGCTACTTTGTAGTCAGACTGTGTTGCATCTGCTATCTAATCATCAGAATGGTCTTCAAACAGACTAAGGACAGTTCATCCAATAAGAAAAAAAAATACTCATTTCTGTTAGAGGCAGTTGAAGGAGCGGGGGAAGGACATCATTATTGCAAACATTTTAGTGAGTTTTTCTTTGTTTAATTTTCTACCAGTTGTGATGTTAATGAATATCTAGTCCTTCAAAATTTCACACCTAAGAACAGTCCTCATTTCTTTTAAATTAATTACTTGCATGATAAAACTATCAACAAGAGAAAGGCTATTTGGGATCAAATCTATACCTGTTGTTTCATTTCTGTTTTATAGTCTGCCAGGAAATGTAACCTCCAGCTGTGAAATGAAGCTTAATCCCCTTTTTGACTCTTGAAGTGAGCAGACTATTTTGTGTTCTTTTGGAATTTCTTAAATATTATCATTATGTTCTTGTTTGTTTCTGTTTCCTTCTCATTCCTAAGTTAATTTTACATTAGTGATATTTCAAATTTTACTCCCAAGAGAGGAGAAAAATTACATAAAATGGTAAGGAAAAAGACTAATAGTTGAAAAATATTATTTAGCAATGTTACAAAATTGCTAAGTGGATAGAAGTAGACTTGAATATCAAATATTTAGGAAGTGGACTTCTCTTATCTTATCCTGTCCTCATACATATGAAGTTAATTTATCTTAGTAATGGAGACACAATTTTCAACAGGTTTTCCATACAAACTCAGGCTGTCTGCATACTTAAAACCCCCACTGTTTTTTTTTCTGAAGATTACTTCTGTCACTCTATTCAGTTATGAGATAGAAAGCAACTTAGAAAACAGGCTCTTGAGGTTTGTGGTTTTGTTTGTTTGGGGTTTTTTTTGTTGGTTTTTTTTTCCAAAACTCACATCACCCAAATTATGTAGACATATAAGCTGATGATTCCTAGTGTGCTTGACTTCAGTAGGGCTATGCTAATGTACAGCAGATAAAGACTTTACAAGTTTGGCACTCCTATATTCTTCTTGCTTAGGAAATAACACTTAAACTTTTCTTCTTTCACTGCAGTAGTGTGAATAACATGCTGTACTTTCATGAATGCATGGATGTATTTTTGAGTTGTAAATTTAATTTCTTTACAAATCCCTCAAAATTAAAAATATGTGCAGTCATGCAACTACTTATGTCTTTGAAAAGGATTTATTTTCTCCTTACTTTAAATGAAGGAGATGAAACTCAAGAAAGTGAATAGCATGCTCTGATCTGATCTCGTTCCTCTCAGCATAATTCCAGGTCAGTTATGCTCAGCAGGAAAAAAAGTGCAAGTGAATAGGTTTTTTTCACTCTGAATTGTAAAAAGGATTTATGATTGCAAAACTGAATGTTCTGTCACTGATAAAAAGATTTCTAAAACAGATTAACAGAAATATAAGTAATTTCAAATGTGTGCCTTTGTCTATTGTGAGTTCAATGAGATTTTTGATAATTTTATGTACACGATTACTTATAATGACCTTTATTCTTTCTCAGACTGCTTGATAACTTTAGACATAGCTAATCTCATTTCTAATGTTAGGTTTGAACCAAAGTATATTGCAAAATTATTATTAGTCTCTGAGAGAAGTAAACTAGTACTGCCCTTCTTTTTCTACATATGATCATGACCATTAATTCAGTTGATTAAATCAAATGTTTAACAATTTAATTTTTAATCTCTTCCCATTCTCATTTCCTGCTTCAGGACTTTTTGGGGGCAATCAATCTCTGCAGGTTTGCCCGAACCAATCTGAGGACTGAGGGTAGGATAAGCCCCGTTCATTTAAGACTGGCTGATGAAAAACTTGTTTTTCCATTCTAGAGGAACACGAGGATTTTACCAGTTGTTTTTAGCTATCTGGCTTGATAGGACTACCAGGACTAGTTCCTGGTTTTCTCCCTGTGTACACCCTCTTCAGTTCTTCAGTTTGCACTACAGCATAGCTTTTCTGTCTGTTTGTGGGTTGGGGTTTTTTTTGTTTGTTTTTGTTTTTGTTTTTTTCCTGGGCCCACATAATCTTTGTTCCTGAATTGGTCTAAAAGTGTCGAGCCACATACTTCTGCTCCCCAGCTTTGACCAGACTTGAGAAGGTTTTCTTCCTATAGTCTTCTTTTAACATTCTTTGGGTTTAACATAATTCCTACCCAGATCACCATTTTGGAATATATCTTGGATTATCTGGGTTTTAGTTTTGCCCTGTCCTAATTAAAGTATCCAGATCCAGTCCGTACTAGTCTGATCCTCACTGCTGAGCTTCATCTTCCAGTTGTGATTTGCTTACAGATAGCAGGTTGTTTTTCTGGTAATATTTTTTACCTCTGTGCACAACATAAAAATAAAGGGTTAAATGTTCCCTTATTTGGGTTTTTTGTCACTAGTGAGAACCATAGCCAAACAATAAAACTGTCATTTTTCTGACCATTGTGATATACAGGTTTTGGGGATGGGAAGAAGAAATGTCATAAAATGAGGGCTAGTTGAAACTGGACAAACAGGTGAAGAATAACTTTCAAATGTATTGCCTAAGAATTCTGCATATGTAGGGTATGAATATTCTACTATTCAGTAAGTGAGAAGAATTTCAATGTTACAGACAGACATAGTAATAATTGCAAACCTAATAACACATGCTGGTGCCTTGATTACACTTCATAAAAAAGGCAAAGCAGAAAACAGAATCTTTTTCTAACTGAGGACAAGGACTATTGTTGATTTCAGATGACTAAGGCATAATCCAAAAAGTTTCTGAATTCTAGAAATTGCCTAGAGGAATCTGGGATGAAGGACAAGAAGCCCTTTGTTTCAAGAAAGGTTTTTGTTGTTTGGTAGGTGAAACTAATAGGATTATCCAAACTTCATTGTGAATAGGTTTTCTCTCTGACTAAAAAAGAATTATTTTCTAATAATAGTAAATGATTCAATAATATATATTGGAGAAAGCAATTAAAAATCCCTTCAGCAGAGAATTTAAGGATCAGGGAGTTTCACTGTGCCACTTTTGAAAACTCCTTTCTTGGTAGAGAAAAAAGAGAAAGCACTGCTGTGGAGTTGTCACATCCTTCAACTAGAAAAAGCTATGGGAAATTCTTAAAGATTCACTTACAATGCACCAGGCAGCTCAGAACGTTATTCCTTGTGTACAAGGGCAATCGTTACATACATTATTGGGGTGAGTAGGGAAGGGGTAAGCTGAATTATTAGCGTCCTGTTTAAAAGAGTGTTGATTTAAATCTGGATCCCCTGTTTATAGAGGTTTCCTCACTGCAGAGGAATTTAAATGGAAAAAAAGTAGTCTGGATTTTTTAAGGTTTCTCTGTCATATTTAATAGTAGCATATGTTCTGCCAGTCCATAGTAAGTTTAATCATCCCATAAATTCCAAGAAAATGCACGTCTGTGAATGTCCAGAAATCATATGACTATCTGTATCTTTCAGACCTCTACCAGTAAGCAAAACAATGATGTGACATGTGTGGTAGATGCTACACTGGAATGTAAGAGTATACATACATATCAGCACAGCGTTGATGATGTGGAGATTTTTTATGTGTTTGGAAAGCTACTGCAGATTTAGGGTCAAAGAGAGGTAACTTGACCTGCTCCTCTGCCTGTATATCTGAAGTAGATACTTCTGGGTTGCTTTTGACATGACAACCTGAAAAAGAAAGGTGTGTTCAAAGGATAAAAAACAGAAATTAAAAAGTAATCGGACGCTGTTTAAAAAGGGTATCTTAATATGGACAGTGGCTACCTATGCTCTGTGTTCCAATTTACCTTATGAAAATGTTAGAATGTTATTATATTCTGTAAAAATTTATTTTTAAAAGTGAGCTCAGAAATGTAATTCAATATATGAATTCAAGGAAAACAAAGTATATGACAAAGAACTGATAAAAACCTTATCTGTTGAGCTGACAGGCGCTATGCATTTTGAAAGGGGTAGAGAGGATCCGTTTGTGATTGTCTTTTCTGAGACATAACAGTATAGCAATCTTAGAAGATGATGTCAAACATATCTTCTGTGACACTGCCCTTTTCCCTTCATCTCATACTCTTGGTAACATTGCATAACTTAAGTTATGTAAGTCTTAAGGGTTTTCCAAACTGTGATGATTTGCTTGGCTAGCAAAGGCACAACAAGAAACATGATCGTTTCTGTTTGCCAGATCTCTATACAGAAGAGACGTTTAACAAGTATCTATTGGATATGCTTTACATCTTTACAAGAATTTTCACCTGAAGATCATTATTTGAAAATTAAAAAGTTTCAAACCTCATTTACACTCTGGACATCCCTAAATCTTATACAGAATATTACTTATTTTATGAAAAAAAATACTATGACAAAAATACTATTTTGTAAAACAAAAAGGAAAAAAAAAGTGAAAATATAGCTTTATAAACACAAGAATTCAGTCCAGGTGAAGTCTGTCTCTTAGAAGTTACACACAGTAATTAATGGAATTGTAAAATTATATAACTATAAAGAACTATTCTTAGTCAGTTTCCCTTACAGCTACAACTTACAATATAAAGGTCTTCCTCCCCTTATACTATTTTTTTGTTTCAGATGTGCCATGCCATAATAATTATAGTATTCCTCTCTTTCTCAAGGAGACTTTATAAGTTTTCTTGTACACATCTGTTCCGTTACAGAGTTTGGAAGACTGTTTTTTGCAGTGCACCATTTTTTCTACATGATTATTGTAGAAGCGTGATTCCTGTTATAAAAATTCTTTGATAACATTAATTTATAAGAGGGTTTGTTTTTTTCTAAAAGAGAATAGAAAGGAAGGAAGAAACAGGGCCAATTCCAACCCAAATTATGCATCTATCTATATCTCGTTCAGCAGGACTTGGGTAGCTAAATAAAGTCTAACTGAAAGGAACACTGATGAAAACGGTACAGATAAATTTGAGATAAGGATGTTTGACACCCATATGTTCATTGGTTATCATTGTTATACAAATATTTTTAAATCTAGTAACAAAAAGGGGGTGGAGTGTCCTTCCTTCCTTCTTTCTTTCCTTCTTTCCTTCCTTCCTTCCTTCCTTCCTTCCTTCCATTACAGCGTTTGGAAGACTGGTATTTGTAGTGCGCAATTTTTTCTACATGATTATTTTAGAAGTACAATTCCTGTAGAAACAAAGATGACCACTTTTATATTTAATATCTGACTCAAAGGGAATTTACACTTGCACTTCTTGCATGTATAGAAATACTTCATCATTTTTTAACCTACCTGTAAGTACCTGAGACAATCTGTTGCTGATACTAAGGAGAAACATATGCAGAAATATTTTCAGGATTAGCATCGCAAGAAAACTTCTCTGAAGTAAACATATTTTGAATTGAAAAAGTACTGAGAGAAAGACTGAAAATTTTCAGTTAAATAAAGAAGCAATGAGGTTGTCAGAGAGCAGAAATGTTATGGTCCCACTTCTTATACATGCAAAAATAGCACTGTATTTTTTCACGGGGTGACATCTGCAGAGTTGAAAGTTGGAAAGGTCATAGAGAAATACTTTTCTAAAAAACTGCATGTCCTTTCTGAACAGAACATCAGGCTGTCAGTTCAGCACCTTACTTCTATCTACTCTACAGTTTCCTTGTCTTTTCAGTAGCTTGTTTTCGCTAGGGGAAGTAAAAACCTCAGTGTAGATGCTGTAGCTGTTTCTAATGCATTTGGCAACTTTCAGAATATTTCCTTCAAGGATTGGAATTCTATCAATGGTATTTGTGATTTCAAACTCATTTCCCTGTGGATTCCTGAACCCTTCATGTTCACAAACATGTTTCTTCCACTTCTCAATGCCTTCTTCTGTGAAAGCTCTCTTTGCTCTCTTGTTGAAAATAATTTGATTTCCTGTGACTGCTAAACATCTGCAGAGGCAAATCAGCTGCCACAATGCCTCCACAAGCAGAAAGCTAAAAATCCCCTAAACCCCAGAAACTGTCTTGCTTGAATGCATCTACTACCTATATCTTGATTCTCTTTCTCTTTCTCCCTCCTTGAATTCTCCTTGAAAAAAAACGCCTGAGAACTTATCTTGATTTGGATGAAGTCTGCAACGAGGGATTTGCTAATCTGTTCTTTCACAGTTTTCTCACTCTTGTCATTAGTTAATACAGCCCTGCCAGGTCTAGAGCAGGTTTCTGTAGTTTTGTTCTGAATAACTTACAACTGTTCTCACATTCAGTTCCTCTCTTTCATTTTCTTATAAAGAAGCAGAATATTAAACCAAGGTGAGCACTGTGCCATAATTAACATGCAGGTGGCATTTGCAGGAAGCTGCCGAGCAGGAACATATAAGAGTTGATACAGTACATTTTTCCCATTAAGTCATATCATTGTAATAACTATCAATTAAGTAACAGAAGTAACTTCCTTTAAAGATACTATCCCTTATTTCCTTTCCTAGGAGTAGAATATGTTATCAAAGCCCAACAGCTTCTGCTCAAGAAAAGATCAAGCAGATTTGAAAGCCAGGAAATGCCACTGTAATCAAAACTGGAAAGATGTAAATGAATTCTCTAGTACTGGTACTTTCACAATGTTAACACCTAGGGAGAGCAAGCAAACAGCAGATACCATATAGCCACTGTGAGTAAAAGTTGACCTTGTCCTGGGAGCATTTTTTGGTATCTGTTTTCCGTAGGTTTAAATGCACGACACGTTTGTGCAAGGCAGTGAGAAAAGATCCTTTGAGTTGGCTATGGTAGTAACACAGTCTGGAAAACTATATGCCCTGAACAGCTAATTTAAAAAATCAGGGGTTTCATTCTACAGGAAAATGATAATATGGTTGGTTGTTTTTTCATTGTTGGTTTTTATTGTTGTTGTTGTTGTTTCCCGTTCAGTTGCAAAGCAGAAAGATTTGAAAGTCCTTATCAGAATAGTAGTTAACATCTTTTAACATTTTGTCAGAACTTTTCTGGTGCCTCAAAAGAATAAACTTGGATAGTCATGCTCCTAATTGCCTAATCCCATGTTCATTCATTGAAATTTACTGTGTATAAATTAAATTACTAATTTTAATAACTGAATATTTCCTGTATAGTTGTATTTCATCTAATCAGCTAAACTACTGCCATAGTAAGGGAGAGAAAAATATCACTGGCATGAGTCCATTCATCTTAGGGTAGATGTTTGAAGTAGATCGTATGGATCACTGTCCAAAAGTGCAGGTCCACACTTACTGCCTCACTTACAGACCTACCTACGCAGAATTATGTCCTTGGATTGAGGTTATTCAAATTTCAAATATATATAGAGAACAAACATTAAACCACAAGAAAACTTGTTGGACTTACAAAAGTGTTCGGTATTTTTGTATGCTTTTTCTCATTTAGATTAATCCAATTTTAATAAACATTGCAGACATTAAAAATGTATATTACTAACATTAGTATAAACACATACTGATTAGCCAAAGTGATCACAGTTTTTTCCTGTTCTTTTTAATAAGATTAACATGAAAAGAAGTCTCTTAAAAATTGGTAATTTTGTGTCATAATATAGATATCATATGAAGTAGAATTTTTTTGCACAATACTACGCTCTTGCTGGATGTTATTATGTTCCAGTTTGGTAATGGAAAGATTCCCTAAAAACATATTTTCATGTAATTAGAAGTTAAAGCAACTATATACTGTTGAAGGAAATCTAGGTTACAAATACATTAAAAAATGCAATTATAGTCTGATATCTAATACATTGGAGTGGAATTATTTCTTAACATATTATGAATTCTAGTGGGAAACCGTCTTAAAGATAGAAACACCAGCTAATTTATTTTTCATACTATGATTGCAGGAGCCCTAAATTAACCCTTTTATTTGTAGTTGATATCTTTAAATGTTGTATCCAGAAAGAGAATAAAGGTTGTCAAGAGGTAAGAAGGATAACTTTTGTTTATACAGCATTTGGGTTTAGATTATTATGAATTTAATCTGTATGAATACAAACTGTCCACGCGTAGAAGATCAAAAGCCTGAGGACATATTTAGTACACATCCTTCTAATGAAGAATATATTAATGCCTGCTTTATTTTTCCCCCCTCTTTGTTTAGGATAAAAGGAAAAAAAATTGATCAACCCCTCTAGTCTGCATTTGTGCATTTTGCTTGTGCTTAGATCCAAGTTGACAGAATGTTGCAAGAAGAATTATGTTGACCAGCTTCAGTTTATTGTCACTTTTATGGTTTATAACCACAGCAGAAATTGGCAGTTTGCCTGAGAGAGTAAGGACCACACTTCCAGTATATGTGATTGCAAAACTGAACTGTTGGTCTGTACAGCAAGGGGTTTGCTTTAGAGCAGTGTCTGAATATGCGGGGATTTTTTTGTTTGTTTATTTTATTGTTTGTTGTGGTTTTTTTGTTTGTTTGTTTGTTTTTAAAGAAAATCCTGCAATCTCTGTTCCTTGAGCATTGAATCACTCAGGGAAGAAAAAAACAGAGGTGAAGAGAGAGGGAGAGGGGGAAGAAAGATGACAAGTCTGTCATTCGTAAGGATCCGACTGAATGTTATAACAAGTTACAGTGATGAGAGAAAAGACAGAATGATTCTGGGACCTTAAATGTCACTGAGATAAAATAGCTAGAAAGGTTGACCTGCTAGTACCAATAGGATCATAGGATAATTTGGGTTGGAAGGGACCTCAGCAGGTCTCTAGTCCAACCTACTGCTCAGAGAAGGGTCAGATATGAGGTTAGACCATGTTATTCATGGTTTGATCCAGATAGGTCTTGAAAACCCCTAAGAAAATTATAGCGTATTAGACAATCCAGAAAGAAAAGGGTATGCAGCACTTACTAATCTAATTCCTGCCTGTATAGCAGAATACTTGAAAATAAAACACTAGTAAAAAGGAACATGCAATACTACATTAATTTTCTGCCATTTGCAAATTGTTTAAATCTTCTATTATTAAAAAGGACAGGCAAGCTATTTGTCTGACTGTTTTTCACATGAACAAGAGTGACCAGAAAATCTGGAATAAGGGTACTAGTTGTTCATACATACATAGCATAATGAGGAGTACCACAAGTCAAATACTGGTCAAATACTCCAGTAGGAGCAGAGCTCAGGGCATGAATGCAAATTCAAGAAATAGTTGCACTGTCTGTTTAGATGCTGAAACCGGGAGAGCTTATACATTCTTTTAAAAGTTTTTTACAGGTGAATATTTTGGCAAGAATTTTAGTGTCTTCAGTATTTAATGTTATTGCAACATTATTAGACAGTATTATTTCTTTGTTCATTTTTACCCCACAGGATCTCAGCTGTATCTTATGATCAGGGAACATGATTGTCCTGGTTTCGGCTAGGATAGAATTAATTTTCTTCCTAGTAACTGGTACAGTGCTGTGCTTTGGATTTAGATTGAGAATAATATTGATAGCACACTGATGTTTTAGTTGTTGCTAAGTAGTGCTTATCCTAAGTTAAAGTCTTTTTGGTTTCCCATGCTCTGCCAACAAGCAGGTGCACAAGAAGCTGGGAGGGAGCACAGCCAGGACAGCTGACCCGAACTAGCCAAAGGGATATTCCATACCATGGAATATCATGCTCAGTGTATAAACTACGGGGAGTTGGCCGGGAGGGGTTGATCGCTGCTGGGGCATCAGTCAGTGGGTGGTGAGCAATTGCATTGTGCATCACTTGTCTTTTCTTGGGTTTTATTTCTCTCTCTTTTGTTATATGCCTTTTAATTACTATTATTATTATTGTTATTATATTTTATTACTATTATTGTTGTTATTAACAAATTTTATTTTATTTTAGTTATTAAACCATTCATATCTCAACCCATGAGTTTTACTTTTTTTTTTTTCCGATTCTTCTCCCCATCCCTCTGGGACCAGGGAGGAGTGAGCAAGCGGCTGCATGGTACTTAGTTGCTGGCTGGGGTTAAACCCAACAATGATTTTTTCTGACACATTATAATTTTCCACAATAGGACTTTTGGTTAAAAATGTATATATTATCAGATGGGTCTGTGCATAATTTAGCTGTGGGTTCTCTAGTACCTTTTTTTTTTTTGTTCTTTTTTGCTACCATATCTCTCTGAGATTCAGAGACAGGATGAAGAGTATTTTCAGGGAAGATCGCCAGTCTACTTTTAGCAATGCTATAAATATGATTCCTTTCCATTAATCAGAAGTAAAGACATGCAAAAATACATAAACCAGTGGACCAGTTCTGAGTGTATTGAATTTTGTCATTGTAGTGATCATGATTAAGATGATTGCCTGCCTTCAATAGGAAAAAGAATTATAGATTTAGATATGAAAGAATTAAAGATCACATGAAAGAATAGAAAAAATGTCTAAGGAGAAGTTTTAAGCAAGTAATTTCCTAAGCTTATTATTGAGAGTACATCTTTATTCCCCTCAGATCTGTACTTTTTAACATAAACAGCAATTTTTTATTGAAAAATACTATTTAAGATATTTTTTAATATTTATAGAATATAAGTTTAATAGGAAGCAGATTCTTTATAAGAACAATATTTTAGCAGTTTTATACAGTCTTTGTAAGTCTGCTTGCACCAGGAAAATATTCTTTCCGACATGTACATTTAAGCTAGGAATAAACATTATAGTTTTCATAAGTGTTGAAGAACTTTTCAGTTCTTGTGAAAGTCTTGTGTGGTTCTCACTAATTCCAATAAGAAATTAAAACATAGAAAATGAAGTATAGTAGTTTCTTAGGGTTTTGTTGTTGTCCAGAATTTGTATTTTTGTATTTTACTTACCTTCCCCTGATCATCCTGATGTCCTGTTCCTTTTCTGCACTGTACAGAGTATATAAGGAATATTATTATAGTACATCAAAATTATGACATTATTTTTAGAACTCTGAATTTTAAATCATACCAGTTCTACTAGGGGTGGCCTTCTGCAAAAATAGTTTTTTTTAAGAAAGTAAAATATCTGGGTTTGTTTGTTTGTTTGTTTAAATAAGGAAAAGAAAAGCTTATTATGGGATACCTAAATAAAATAAAACAATGGAAATAGGATAAATTATTCAGAAGATATGCACATTGCATAGTATTCCCAAAAGAAATCCTTTATGGCTCATAGTAGATGTAAAAAAAAAATATTGTGTGTTTCACCTTGAGAAAATAATCAAGGTCAAGTCAATGCCGCAGACCTGGGTAGGTTCTGGTATTCATTATAACTACAATTAAATTTAAATCAAAACATCAAGGGAGCTCTCTCAATTGAATTCAATGTATATTCACATAGACACCATGGATAGATACCACAATAAAGTGAGTGATCACAAAATGCTTATACTGATTTAGGCTGTAAATCACTCTAGGGCTGAAGGAGTTTGTTACGCACTTTGTTCTCCTACTACCTTTCCTATAGGGAGAGGGATGAAAGGAAATGCAGAGCTGGTGTCCCACCTATACCTCCTAAGTGTAAAAGCATCTGGACCACTAGAGTTCAATGGAGCAATTAGCCTTTCAGATCTGGCAGGCTTTTAAGTATGAAACTTTTGTCACAGAACACTTGCATAAGATGCTTGGAGTGTTTGCCCTTGTTATTCTGGTGAAAGCATTGAGTTAGTGAAGGATTGCAAAGTCTTGCTTGTCATCTGGATGCAGTGGCAGATTTCTACTCTGCTAAATCAAGCTACTTCAGGTGGATAGGAGAATATCCTGGCCCATTTGCCATGCTTCCTTGAGAACAGAACTGCAGCAGTATTATACACAGAATAGCTAAAGATCAGAAATTGTACTAACAACATGTTGCTATCTCTATATTTCAAAAGAAAATCCAGGCCTGACAATGCTGCCTCCCTTCAACCCACCACAAGATTTTGTACAAACAGGAGAGAGACAAACATAAGGGAAAAAACAAATAAACAGACAAAATGTATGAACTTGAAGGCAAAATAATTTTAGGAAGAGGAAGGCACAAAAAAATTTAGTTTTCTTTTAGAAACATGTTAATTATTTGAAAAGTACCTTCGGAATTGTAGTGAAAGAAATTGTATATATTTTAACATAAAGTATATCCTTTACAGCTTCCTCATACCTTTTTGATTTTTTTCTTTCATTATACCTTACACTTTCCTGTTGAATGTGTATGTATATGGGTTTTTTTCATTTTCGTGCCCATTAAACTTACGTAATGCTACATTAGAGAGTGGGAGGATGACTGAATAGAGTAAAGGGATGGATTTTAGTAATATATAAGCCAGAATATGTGAAAACTTCATTTTCTTCTACATATTTTAGATGAAGAAAGGCATACTAGCATTTAATTTTGCTCTCCATCACAATAGACTCATTCTACACAGAAGCTGTTTTCTTGTTTTGTCCAATTTCCAATTAACCTAGCTCTTGTTTTTTTTTAATATCACTTCTACACAGTCATAGGTTCCCTAAGTCTTCAGAAGAATATTAGATTTTACTAAAAGATATTTTCCTTGATATTCCTTTTTTAGTCTTATTTCACTCACTAGTTCTATTTATAGAACAATAAACATATGTTGTTTTTCACATTAATTCATTTCTTGATACGCAATTTACCTTTCCAAAACTAAATCTATTTATTTTTAGCTCTGTCTTTCTATCCCACTGAAAAAGTTCCATAATTGTTATTTTTGTGTGCACTTCATTGAATTTTCATTGCATTCCTAGTAAGAAACAACATAAGCCATGATTTTTAGTAGTTTCATTGACACTATGTGATCATCATGTAATTCCAAGCCTTCAACAGTTTCTTTTTTTATTCTATTTTTTTTTCTTGTTATGTACAAATGCATCACAGTTTTAGCCAATTACTGCAGACCTAACTGTATGTATTTAAGACAGACTTTCTACCAATCCAGTTTTCCCTCCCTTAAAGCTATATTTGAATTACTTTTCTTGGATCTTGCCAGAGAATTTCTGCCAGGGTTTGGCAGGGTATGGCCAATATAACCAAGATTTGAATTAATTTTATCATGCCACAGAGGTTTTTATTCAATGAAGCTTATTACTTGATCTGTCTTTTTACTTGAAATTATGAAGTTCATCCTTTGATAAAAATGCCTACTCTGATAGATAGGTGAGACCTTCAGTAGTTCTGTAGGTATTGCAAGATCATTTTAGAAGTGTCTATCAGTTACATAAAATGACAGAGCAAAGCACAGTTGAAACACTGGTCCCCTGTGTGTTCACTCTATGTGCTTTAATAGTGCCAATTACAATTTTAAAAGATCATGGATTACTGAAAGGTTCAATCTTATAATTGCTCTTATAACAAATGATATTTCATACATACTTTATCAAGAAATCATCTGAAAATATTAACGTACATAGTGATAAACAATTAGAATGTAGTAAAGGAGATTTCAGATAAAGACCATCGATATATTTAAAATGATGAATATATTCTCTCCCAACAGACATAGCTGTTAAATAAGAGTACTATCACCACAAAATGGGAGTTTTGCTTTTGGACTTCTATCCAAACAGTAAATTTGTTGCAATTAACTAAGTGGGAGTACATTAATTTTCAAATATGGATTTAGAAAATTCAGTACGTGCAATGAATTTTTTTTAATTTATTTTTGTTCTTAAGATGAATATCAAAGTCTGTCCCTGAATCTTCTCAAGACTAGATTTATTTCTCATTCTGTTTTGAGAGGGCTTGGACCTGTTCCCTTGGTGAACTGCTGTAGGTAGAGATGGACCCTTGCCTGGACAGGCAGGCAGTCTAATAAAGAAGAGCAGTTACACTAAAATTTATTTGGATCTTGATCTGTCTAAGGACTGCTCAGAACAAATCCAGCTAGTCAAGCACAGTGAAATTTTCTGAGTAAGATTGGAACTGCTATATCTGGTGAAAGCTGCAGTGCAGTTAGACCAGTGGCTTGTTTCTTGTAGTTGCAGTATTAGGAAAGACCTTCTGAAGAGTTAAAAATTTATTTGTTGAATAGACACCAACACCAAATTTTAAAATAAGGGACAAAAACTAGAAGGGTACATGTGCAGACTTTCCTATCCAGTTCCAGTGCTTTGAGGGGATACAAGCCCAGACTTCGGTGAAATTATAGGCATATATGTATTATTTTCTAAATTATTCTCTATTTTTGTTGTAAAAACAGTAATCCACTGCTTGGACCAAATATTCTCTCAGAAAAGATTAGGCAGGGCTTAAAAGCAATCTTGATAAACCCTTATTAGGAATTAAATTGATAACGAGGTGTTATGTATGGAATCTGTTTGACAGTAAAGGTAGTCCATGGGCTTTCATCTAGTGAACAGGTGCAGAACAGTGGAGATGAGACTGAAGGAGGACAGTGATAGACTATGGAATAACAGCATTTCAGATTTAAAATTCTTGTATAAAAATACAATTAAACAATGTGTTTTTTCTGCTGTGAAAATGACTGAATCAGAGTGCATTGCTATCTCTGTAATATTCGTTATGGAGGATATCTATGACACAGTAACAATGCTGATGTGTAGGATTAATTGTGACATTGGATATGAACTACAGTGGAAGAAAATTCTGATTTTTTTTTTTTTATATATACTTGACACAAAATCAGCCATTGCAGTCTTGGTTGCATTTAATTGAACTTACTATTCGTTTATGGTCTTTAACTGCATATAATTTGTCAGGTGTAAACATCCAAATAATAACTGGAATAAGCTTCTTTCACCAGATAACATTTAAAAACTTGACACTCTGAATTGAAAACATAAATAAAAACATAAACTCCCAGACAGTTCTTGCTTTTCAGTCAGTGTCTCTATTTCCATCATTTTGAGCCTAGTGAAGTAGTATCTTAAATTCAATGAGGCAATCAGGAAGATGAACTAAAAATCTTAAAATAATTGATGTAAAAATGAGTTAAGCTAAGAAGTTCTGAACTTGATTTTAAATGTGCTTTAGTAATTAAAAAAAATAATAATCTACTTTGTCTAAAAATGTTTTTATTCTGTTTTACAAAGCTTTCCAAACCTAAGAATCCTTCTAAATCCTTATAAATTTTAGAAAGATCAGAATAAACCTTACACTGAAAATCCTAACAGTTATGTAATATACATTGCAGAAAAATTGTTATTTACAAAAGATGTATTCTACACTCCTCATCTACTGCAGAATGGGCCTAACATTACAAACAAATTCAAGACAAAAAGTCTTAAAATCATAAGATGCATCAAAGCATAAGATTCATCAATGTCCGTGATGCTTTAACATGGGGGGACTGTTTTCTAGCTGAAAAGGTCCAGATAGTCACAAGAAGTGGAGAAATCCTCATAAGGAAGACCTGAGCCCAAATTTTGTTTACAAGCATATGTTTTGGCCTTTGAAGCATCAATGTTGAAAAATCTTCGCAAAAAAACAAGAACAAAACCAAACCATCACAAAAACAACCCAACAAAGAAAATACAACAACAAAAAACCAAACCAAAAAACTCCAAACTAAAACAAGACATCCCCCCACCCCAAACTAATCTCTTATAAATACATGCTTTTAAAATGGGAAAGTACTAAAGATGTAAGTCTTCACCATACACTTCAGAAAGCACCAGGAAGAGGGCTACTCCACATGGGAAGGTGAGTCAGAAGCTGAGGGCAGAAACAAGCAGCAACAAGCATCTATGCCGATGCACGCAGCATGGGCAATAAACAGGAGGAGCTGGAAGCCATCGTGCAGCAGGATAGATACGACTTAGTCACCATCACAGAAACATGGTGGGATGACTCCCATGACTGGAGTGCTGCAATGGATGGCTATAAGCTCTT
>JANXJC010000055.1:24552633-24564907 GCA_027564655.1 Leptodon cayanensis
CTTGTAAGAAAGATGGGGACAAATGTTTTAGTAGAACCTATAGTGATAGGACAAGGAGTAATGGTTTTAAACTGAAAAAGGTTAGACTTAGACCAGATATAAGGAAACAAGTTTTTACCATGAGGGTGATGAGGCACTGGAGCAGGTTGTCCAGAGACGCTGTAGATGCCCCATCCCTGGAAAAATTGAAGGTTAGGTTGGATGGGGCTTTGAGCAACCTGATCTAGCTGAAGATGTCCCTGGTCATTGCGAGGGAGTTGGACTAGAAGACCTTCAAAGGTCCCTTGTAACCCAAACCATTCTATGATTCTATTTCTTGTCAATCTAATATCAAAGTAGAAAGAATGTCATGTGAGTTCAAAAAGGAAAAAAAAAATCCTCACTGCATATATTTTCATTCTTATAATATTTTTCCATTATGGGAATGTTATGTTTTTAATCCTCTTTGGCACTTTGAAATGAAGTTTCTTCTTGTAGTGTGGTGGAGGTTTTTTTGTTTGTTTGTTTTGTTTTGGTTTGGTTTGGTTTTTGTTTTGTTTTGTTTTGTTTTTTTCTGGAAAAGAAAACAGGACAACATTTCCCAGAGTAATTATAGAAAGTCAATTCAGTCCTCCAGTCCCCTTCTTATTCCTCTTTCCTACGAGTGTTTCCAGGTAAAATTATATTGTTCTCTTTGGAAAGCATTTTTTGTATGTGTGAATACATAAAGAGCGTAAATAGCTGGTACTTACAGCTTTTACACTTCTTTTCAAATGTTCTACCATTCTGTCGTTACAATTCCTCTGAAAGGGGAGTAACTGCATTTTTCCTTCTGAAGACAACATTAAAATCAGTGGTGCTGTGAGTTTGAGATAGGAAAGGAAATTTGTCAGTTGTTTTAAAAACCATAGACTGTCTAAAAGAAAACCCCATTACTGTTTTTCTATGAGTTAAACATAGTTTTATTAAATATGGAAAAAACTGTGGTTTCCCTTGTCCAGCTTCAGTGTACTTAACAGAGATCTCATTAACCTGCAAGATATTTTCTAAATCAGTCACAGATGCAGTCATGAGTAGTCGGCTGGAAATGAGGTAATTGGGGTGTGACAGAACTCTTAAGTCTGTATCCATAATTCATGGTTCATAATAAAAGAAAATGCAAAGGTGCCCTATGAAGAAAAAGTCTTACGGTAAGTTAAGTTTTGTAAAAGTTGATAAAAATAATGGCTCTTATGGTTTTGATATCAATGCACCATGTTTTAATATGGAGAACAAAGATCATGTTTCAGCAATACAAGGACCCACGGAAATACAGGCTGGTCAGCCTCACTTGATCCCTGGGAAGGTGATGGAACTAATCCTGGAAACCATTTCCAGGCACATGAAGGACAAGAAAATCATCAGGAGTAGTCAACATGGATCCACAAAGGGGAAGTCATGCCTGCCCAACTTGATAACCTTCTATGATGAAATGATCAGCCTTGTAGAGGGCAGTGGATACTGTCTACCTAGACTTCAGGAAAGTTTTTGCTGCTTCCACCAATAACATCCTCACAGAGAAGCTGATGAAATATGGGCTGGATGAGCAGACAGTGAAGTGGGGTGAAAACTGCCTGAATGGCTGGGCTCAGAGGATGGTGATCAGAGGTATGAAGTCTGGCTGGAGGCCAATTTCATTTTTGAATGAATGTAGAATGAGTATTATACATTTTTTTGAGAAGATGTAGAATTCTTGTCACTTTTACAGAATCTAACTTATCACAAACTTTTGGAGACACTGTCAACAAATGGTTATTCAGAAAGGAATGCAGTAGAGAGTTAGAAAAGTCCGTTCTTGGAAACTTCTTAGTATATGGCCCAGCCAGATTTGAAATGATTCAAGCAGAACGTGCTTCTTCACTTCCAAAAAAAGAAGCATTTCACTGATTAATATGGATGACTGCCTCAAGGGTTTATTTTGTTGTGTCTGACACTATCTTTCTATCTCTGGACTATTACATTATAGGGGGTTTAGAAGCCATGATTGAGATTATTCCTTTCTTTCATCTGCTACATTTCTATTTGGAGGAAGTTGATCCTATTTTCACTACCAGGAAAGATCTTCGAATACCTATTGCAGTTTCATTTTCCTTCATTTATAGAAGTGGAGAAAAATAAAATGTTATCAAATCACTATAGCCACATTAAAGCCTGTATAGGTCTATAACAGCTCACGGACAGGCCCTTCTCCATTTTCCATGATATTTATGTTATGATAACCACACTAGCAACATTCACAGCTCTCCATATGTAATAATTAGGAATACTGAAGCAAAGTCACTTAAAAAAAGACTAAAGAAATAGAAATACTAAGTGCTGTACCATAGTAAGGGTGGTTTTAGGTGTACTTTTAGAATAGCTATCTTCCTTTGCCTAATAAACAAGAGACTCCTTAGCAGCAGAGCTGAGTGGCAGAAGTGATAACATAACAGCAAGAGCACTAGAGATAGTAGAAGAATTTCAAATAGAATAATTACCTTCACTAGCTCTGCAGAAGTTTCAGTAAATGCTGAAGAGGAGAAAATTGCAGGTGCTGACTTCAGAGAGTTGTAAAAAATCTCTGTAGAAAATACCCCAAACTACACATTTTAAGTTTCTGATTGTTTTTCTCCTATATTGCCTCCTGCTGCTGGAAGCCCACCTGGTCTCTGTTACATTTCCTATTCAGCATATTTAAAGTTTGCTAAAACTGCTTCAGGGTTGAATATTTTACAATAATGTTAATATGGCAGATTTTGACATTCTATTGTTCAAATGGCAACAGACTTTTCTATTTTATATTTTTTGCTAGGTTGAAATTCAAACTCCCTTCTGAGTTCAGCGTCACAGAAGACTAACAGAACTTGCAGAGGAACAATGTAATTTTTTCCCCAGTTGCATCAAGCAGTGGAATAAAAGACTTTCCTATTTAAATCAGCAGAGTCACATGAAAGAAAGAGCAACATCTGGCCAAACCCCTACAAAAATGAAATTCATGAAATACTACCACACTACAAAGCTGTTACACTGTAGAGATAAATGTTTAAATTCTAAAAGCTACATTTCTCAGAGGTGCTCTTATAGGCAGCAAGTGAATGGTATGAGTCTCAGAGGTGTTGAGATTTCATGTCTTTAGATTTCATTCTCTATTCAAGATCAAAATACATTTTAGATTGGCTGTAACCTGCATACTCACTTAGAAGTCCATCTTCAGACATCTGTTTTAAAATCTTTGCCATAGAGAAGAATTTTCTCCACAATACAAACATTTAAGAGAAAAATAAATTCAAGATGATTGATTTACATAAAGAAGTAACAATCTTTTAAATTTGCCTTAATATTTCAGTCAATATATGTTTTCTTTTCATAGGAAGTATAAAGAGAAATAGAATCTATATGGAATACGGATTTTAAAAATCTTCAGAGTTAATTTGCTTTAAAGAAGATGTTCTTAAATATGGATTTTGTGTAGATAGGTCAACAGATACAAATGTTTTCAAGACATTCTTTTTTGTCTTTGGAAATACAGTAGGAATGTTACCTACATTCTACAAGTTCCAGAAATGTTGCTGAAAGGGAAAGGAAATAACTGTTGACTTGTTGTTTAACAGAGTAAGACTTGCTTAGCTATCAAAGCTGCATAGATGCCTTACAGGTCATTAGCAACAAAGATTTTGTTGGTCAAAGTTACCTGGTTATTTATGATTTTTTGTTATGTAAACAGTCAACTTTAAAGCTCAATGCATAGTCCAATAAAATTGTAAATATATTTTGAAACCCTTTACAAATGACAGCAATTGATTAGGACACAACACAAGGATATTACAGAGTGTAAGCATCACCTTTTTCTGATCTACCATACAGATCTCTAACAGAGTTAAAGACAGTATGAAGAATAAGTGTTGCAGCTTACACAATAGAAATACATTGCCATTTCTCTGGAAAAAGGAGAACCCGAGGGAAGGAACTGTGATATTCTGTTGTTGAGTTAAATAGTTGAAATACATGAAATTGCTTAAATGCCTGTGAAAATTATTACTGAATTTTTGTTATAACCAGTCTTGAAATTTTGGCCAAGGAAAGATGTTTTCTAGTTTTTTCACATTTCTGATCTGTTAATGGAAGTACAATACAGTCATCTGAACACACTATGGATTATTTCCATCACAGATTGATAACATATTTGGGGGGGTTTATTGATAATATTACTCAATTTGATAGAATTGGAGGGAATAACTTTGATTTGCAAAAATTTAAATGGGTTTTAAGGTTGTGGAAGCATTCTCATTGATAGACACACTGAGTAAAATGGTAGAAACATATTGTCTAGCCCCATCACTGACATACAAATATTGTTCACAACAGGACCGAGAGACAGAACCAAAGCAGGTTCAATGTATGGATGCCCCCCTTTCTTTTAAAATACTTGATTTTTTGACCCTGTTTACTTACAGTACTTGATGCAGCTTACACATGCCAGTAAAGGTTTACTTCATAGAAAAAAAATCTCAGCAGATGTTTATGATTAGCATCATAAACAGTACACACTGTCAGCAACATAAACAGTAGCAGTGGATCTCTTTACAGAGGCTGGATGTTATTAGAGAGGTTTACTGTCAAAAAGAGTGTTATAATTCCTCAACCAGGTGCACATTTTTTCTGTAAAGGGACACATCAAAAGGCAATGAATTTTGATATTGTTAGAAAATAAGACTAAGAACAGAATTATGTGACTTTTTTTGACCTTCTTCAGTGCTCACTATATTATAGAATCATACACATTTACAAAAATATGTCATATTACATGTAGTCATACAATTGTATGATTTTGACTGTACCTCTAAATGATTTTATTTTACTTTGGGTTTTTGTAATTAATTCATATTTATACTATTCTATCGTTTTATATTTACTTTTATTTTATGTTTACTTATTAAAGTGTTTGAAGTGATAAGTCATGTGATCTTGATCTGATACTTGAGAGACAATTTTGTGTATCATGTAATTACCACAATTCATTGGCGGGATTATCATATTATCAACTTTGATGTAATATACTGAAGTCTTCATGATAGAACTGAAAGTGGGAAAACCATCCCTTTCACAGCAGTGAAAAAAATTGAAAGCACCTGTTTTAGGGTGGTTTTGAGGATTCCTGAGAAGGTAAACACACACACACTGACTACAGGGAAAAAAGCAAACATTTTATTAACTACACACATGAATTACGCTAAGGGTGTCTTACAAAGCAAAAAAAACCCTATTAACATGCCAACCCAAGGACTGTGAAGAAGAAGATCAACCATCCGTACATTCTGTACATTCTTGTGTTGTCTTGCGCCGCGAGCTCAGCTCAGCAGTTGGTAGATGCCAGCTTTATGTGGTTGTCCCCACGGAGGCAACAGTGACCTTACTGTACACTGGCCCACTGCTCTTTGGAGAACCCCGGTATTTTATACATTTGTGGAGGAACGGGTGTCTACACAGTCACGGCCAATGAGTGTTGAAACACGCTTCGATTGCAACATAGGAAGCTTATGGCACATGCGCCTGCTGGCCAGGTGCACTGCATGTGTCATAGCCATCCCTTCTATTGGTTCATGGGCTCTGTACGCGCATCATATTACCATCAGTCACATCCATTATGCTCTAATCAATAGCAGGACTTTTGCAAGGTAAGCAAGATTATGTGTGGTGTCTTGTATTCCTCCACTACTGCATGTACCCCCTCCCCCAACATTGCTCAGCCTCCTTATCCCCATGGTCAGCATTTCAAATAATAGACAATAAACTATCTGTTCCTTGTGCTGACTGCGTTTCTTAGTCATCTACTTCTTACTCAGTGTTCATCCACTGACCAAAATTCCATCTTTTAACCCCTCCGTACATAGCACCTCCTAATTCATGAAGTAGAACATTTTGCTTTCACAGAAATGCACATCTTGTAACTTCCATTCTCAATTTAATAAATCTCTAGCTAAAAGTAATGTTTTCTTTTATTCCACCTTAACAATTAAAAATTAATTACAAGACCTTTTTGCTTTAATTGCTAACATAAAAGCAGGTTTTAAGTAGCCAATACTTAAGAAGTTATTTTTTTTAAAAAACTTTTGAACACCACATAAAAATGACAATGTTCACGACATCATTGAATGAGATGCCCTTTTTTTTTTTTTGTGGTGCTGTAGCATTACAGAAATAAAGGGGCTTCGAATCAAGATGTTGTCTTGATATGTAATCTTGCAAGGCATTTGTTCTTGAAAAGAGGCAGTTAATTTAAGAACAGCCATGCTTCTGGACTAGATTCTTCAATTAAGTGCTTAAAAATATAATCCAGACTAGCGGGCCCAGCTCTTGACTGATTCTTAGCAGCTGCCAGTATAATTACTTTAAAGACAATTCCTGAGACATTTGAAGCATTAGGGATCTTACAACAAAAGTATTTGTTCATACATTTAAATGTAGATTGTAGTCTTACAAATAAACCATTATGCTTGTGAATGGCTTTATACAGCTGATTAGGCTCATTTAAGCCAACTGAGCTATTTAAGTGCTAAAGTGTTTGCAGGATCCTGAGCTGTTTGTTGATAATGCATCAGTATACTTTTATATATGCAACACATCAAAAAACCTATTCCATGTAACACATTAAACCATTAAAAATAAACAGTATCAAAAATAAGACTGTTTGTTGTCATGATTGCATATTCAAGCACCGATTTTGGAATATTCTCATTTAAGACTGACCATTTAAGTCAAACAATAAGGTTCCATTAATAACGCTGAGAACAGGAAAGCTGACAGATTAAAAAAACATATATTTTCCTTGAGAAATGTCTCACAACTGACTCTTATTTTAATAATTTATAGTGAAAAAAATATGATTGTAACACAGATAGATGTATCCTGCTGAATATGATTGTTGCCATCACTAGCAAAAGCCCACAGGCTTGGAACAGATCTGACAGTGCAGTATCTTGGAGCAGGTCTGGGCTTGGTATTGAGCTGGTATTAACTTGTTTCAACAACGGACTGATGGCCAAGTGACCACAGTCTCACTCACCTGAGGTGAAGCTCTGTGAATGCCTCCTGTGATCAAGTGTGACCAACCAAAGGAGTCATAGCACAGCAAACCACTGCTCCTTCTGCCTGTTAAGGCTGGCTCTTGAACTGCCTTCAAACTTGAGCTGGGAAGCCAGTGAGCAGGAAGCAGACTCTGCTGAGAAAGCATATAGAAATGACCCTACACGGGGACCTACAGACTCTGGAGGAAGGTAGGTCCTCCCTCCATGGACACTGACCTACCTCCTCCTGCAGAGCCCTGAGGCTGCTGACAGCTTCCTGAGTCCCACTGCCCTGTCCCACCTCTGTTGGCTTCAGGTCGTGGAGGACCACTGGAAGGGGGAGTATAACTTGAAAGAAAAGGGGTAGATGTTAGTAAGTCTTCTGTGAGAGACTGAAAGAGTTAACGTCTCAAACTTGGTGGCGGGGCAAGTTCTGCATAATGACTAACTCTGTGTAACAACAACAATGAACCACAGGTGAAAAGAATCACAGATCAGCACAGGACATCAGCAACAGGACAGAGAGTTCAGTTTGCTTCTGCTGTGAATAACATGTTTAACTGATTGTTTGGTGTCGTTTCACCTTAATTTAGCTGGATGGAATTCCGAACTCAACACAATTCCCTGGTCTGTCCAGCCCAGGTTGTGACACCTTGTATGACACTTTAAAGGGTACTACTGTCAGCAATGTTTTTCTGTAGTAATTTAGGCTACAAGTATCAGGATTATTGCAATTGGATTGAAGATAACTTTTTGCTGTATTTTGATTAGATTTTAGTTAGGCTGACAATAAATAATTCTTGACTCCACTTGTGAGATGTGTTCCATTTTTGCCAATAACAGGATTTTAAGTGTAACACAATATATTAAATTTTCTAACCATTTCCTAGAAGGAGCTCAGCATTTTTGGTAAAATTATTCTAGGAAGATTTAGCCTAAGGCAGAATTCTGACATAAAACTTTGAACTAAATAGCATGTTTTTCATAGTTTTTTTCCTGAAAATAAGGCTTTATAGTGAAATTTCAGGTCACCCTTTAAAATAAATAGCTTCATATAGTACAGAGGACATACAATTTAATAGAAAATATTTTTTCTGAAGATGAAATTAAGATAGTGTTAGAGTTGGTCCAGTTGTGAAATAAGATTTTTTCTTTTTCTTATGTAGAACAAAATGAAGAGAATAATTCTTTTTTTTTTTTTTTTTGAAGTGTATGTATTTTGGGTTCTGGTAGAGCTGTCTATCAAATTATTCTTTATTATCTAATAGCAAATT
This sequence comes from Leptodon cayanensis, assembly GCA_027564655.1. Lineage (NCBI taxonomy): Eukaryota > Metazoa > Chordata > Aves > Accipitriformes > Accipitridae > Leptodon > Leptodon cayanensis. Next base: position 24,560,969 of record JANXJC010000055.1, read on the forward strand.
TTGTTTATAAATTAAGTCTAGTACCTTTTTATTTGCATATATACATAAAAAATAGTTTTTTTTCTGTTGTATGACTTACACATACATTTATCTAACAAAATAATGTGAAGAACTTTGAAATGTGTGATTTTTATCATGAATGAAAGGCACAAGAAAAAATCTTATTTTTTATTGTTCATAACAGTTTAATATTATATGTAATACTTGACTTTTTAAATACAGTTTAGAATCTTACGCTACAAAAATAACATGCAAATAAGTTATTGAAAGGATGCAAATATTCCTGTAAATACATAATCTTATCATAATCTAAATGCATATTCTTACTATTTGTAGCTGAAAGAAACAGATTGGACACACTTTATGACCTTTCAAAACACATTGCCAGACTTCTTAATGAATCACTAGAAAAGTGATATTGAAAATAAACTGGTTCTCTGGTGATTCATTATTGAATATATACCTGTACTCACATAAATATTGTTTATTAGAAATTTACCAGAACATAAGACCTGAGATGGAGTTAGGCCATCATTATACCCATTGAGACTTTAATCACATAAATTAAGGTTTAAAAAAATAATTTAAAATGTTTTCAGTACTCAGTTATGGCTGTTGCAGTTTTACTTACAATTCTGCTGTTTCATTGTGTTGACATATGCTATTACTGTAGCGATCTGTTTTAATTGATTTGCTTAGTAGGATAAAATACTACTGGTAACTTACAAAATCCAGTTGCTATAATCTTTGTTTGCAGAAACTAAAGGTTCAAGCAAACTTACATTTCTATAATATCTAAGACTTGGTAATTATTTTACATATTGAGGGTTTTTTTCAGGGTTTATGTGCATTGAGAACTTGCATACTTGTTCTTTCCTTTCAGTAACATCAGACAAATACTCATAAAAGCAGATCAATGTATCTATTTATGGATTCCTTTTCCGTAACTAAATAAAGATTAGAAATCTAGTACATGTGTGTCAATTTATTTTTACAGTACATTCACTTATACATGCATGTATAAAACATGACAAGAGCACCCACTAAACAAAAGAAAAACTAACACAATGATCAGAAACTGGTAATATGAGCTCTTTACCAACAACTAATTACAGTTTTCAGTAATAAAGTGGTTTTTTCAGTTTTATTTCAGTACTCTGTGATGGAAATACCAGATGCCTCTATAAGTCTAGAATAAAGGTGCCATTATACCACATATTATAATGATGGGCTGTGTCAAGAGGTGTTCATTCTCTCTTCCACAATGTGGAATCAGCTATGGCTTTGCCATGGTGACAGTTGTTTGCCTACACTGTTCTTAAAAAATTCTAATGTCTGTGACATGAGAAGTTCTGAGGCAATGACTGCACAATCAAACAGTTAGTATCTGGTAAAAAAATGGCACAGAAAAATTCAGGAAGCTATGGAAGGTGGCTGTTTATGCAAGCTTAGTAGTATTTTTAAGGTAAAAATGAATTCTTAAATTTGAAAAGAATTAAAAATTGTAGATAACAGTTACACTAATACTGTATCCATAATCTTGTGACCATTAACTAATAGTCTTATAAATTAGTAGTATTTGAGTAGAGTAAAAATTAAAGGATGGGAAAACGGTAGTGTTGGAAGGCAAAATAAGTGTAATAAAAGATAAGGAATTGATAAAATATTAATAAGGAAATTATATGCAGTAAAGTTCTTAGAGCTCTTATGAAACTAGAACCAAAATTATTGTCACGGCTTGAAAGGAAAATAACGTAGGATTAATAACAAGCTTGCAAGTACGTCAGATAAAATCAGTTAAATTCACATAGTTAAGAATAAGCAGTAGGTGTATAGATGGTATAGAAGCTGAAATACATAACTAAGGCAGATGGGAACAGGATCAGATGATAAACAAGATCTTTTGGCCTTAGTTCCATATTTACTAAAATTATTGAAATTACTTTTTTACTTCAATTTTTCCACTGAGTCTGTAGACATTAGATCACAAGTCTTAATTCTGTTTGTCACTGACATCAACAGTTACTGTGAATGATTTCCTTGGGTGCTGAATTAAGCAGTCTACAATAAATATTAAACAGATGGTCTATATAAAAAATATATATTCTATTTTATTTTACATTAATTTGGATTTCTCAAAAAGGGCACACTGCTTAACTGAAAGAGAAGAGGAGATACAATATGCCTAACACAGCAAATAATTTCTTATGGAAATTGCTGTCTTGGTCTTGTGATGATGGTTTGACAAGTACTATTCCCACAAATGCTGAATCTGTTAGTCTAAGGCAGTCTTATTTTCATTATTGCTGATGCTTTGTTTTTCATTGGGTTATCTTCAGGATTACAAGGTTCTTTAATTGAGCAAATAAAAGAAAAAAAATATAGTCCAAAATGGTTGTGTAATGCTGCATAGAAAATTTTTAATTGATTGCAATGCTACACAGCTAGGATTAAACTAGTGGAATCAGTACTTGCAGGGATTATAATATCACATGTTAACAGAAAAAAAAAAAAAAAGAAGTGCTGAAATACCTTTATGTATTTTCTACTTTCTAAGTAATGTGCTGAAAAGAAGAAATATTTGGATCTCATTGCTGCTAAAACAAAAGAAGAAGAATAAAAAAAAAATGGGGGTGCCGAATCACTTCCTATCATTTTTCTTAATAGGACATAAACAAACACACCCTACATGTTATCTTTCAAATTATGTACCTCTTAGGGCTGTAAAAGGAAATAGAAAAGTGCAATATGATTTAGTATGAACAAAAAATATTTTGCAGGTACATACATTTTGATACAATATTTAGTTTCTCTGTTTCTTCTGTGTGTGTCTGTAGATACCTAAATCTTTGCAAAAATTTGAGCATTGTTACTGCACTCTTACAAAAGGAAAAACTGAGAGAAGTTGAAATTCTTTACTAAAAATCATTGTACAAGCTACTGTTAACCTGTATATTCCTGCTTTTGAAAGAATCCTAGACTTCTGCTCTGAAAACTTGGTGTTAGGAGAGTGGTTAGTAGTGTCTCCCCCTGTAAAATGCAAAAGGTCCATGAACTATATGGACTGTTTGATGTAGAGGAACACATTTCTCAAGTGTCTAGCTCATTCCTTAAATAGCAATGGAGTTTAGTTAAGAAAATTAAAATAAATTTAATATAATAATAATTGTATTCAATGTCTGTCAAGATTCAGTGTAAAATTTATGAGACTTTTTTCTCTTATATAAGAACCATTCCAGTTAACAAACACTTTTCATCTTAAGAAACAAACACATGGGTCACAACAGCCTGGGCTAAGCAGAAAAGGAGTCCTTCAGTAGAGACCTTAAGTGTAATAATAGATGGGCAGGTCCAGAATAGATGCCAGTCACAATACATGATGGCTCTGAGTTATATTTCTTGCCTAAAAGAAGAGACATTCTTCCTAAATATCAAATACTAATAGACAAAGAGCTAAGCCTTAGGAAAAAAATTTTCCATTGTGAAAATAGTCACCTTCAAGCCACCCTCAGGAGTTCACTTTCAAGAGGAATTTGAGGATGCCTAATATGCCAATCCTCCTCATTGAAAAAAAAAACCCAAAGAAACAGAAAAAGAACACCACAACCTTTAAAAGTTGTAAAAATATACTAAAAAGTTTAGTCCAATAAATTGTAAATTGTGGCAATGACTCAGATGTTTAAATAAAGTAGATTATTCTTTCAAATGTTGAACTACATTTTGTGTATCATTCTCTGCAAACTTAACTAAGATTAATAGGAACTAAGATTGGGGAAGAGTGGCTGGAAAGCTCCCTGGAGTAAAAGGATCTGGGGGTGTTGGTTGACAGCTGGCTGAATATGAGCCAGCAGTGTGCCCAGGCGGCCAAGAAGGCCAACGGCATCCTGGCCTGTATCAGAAATAGTGTGGCCAGCAGGAGCAGGGAGGTGATCGTTCCCC
>JANXJC010000055.1:24564939-24603386 GCA_027564655.1 Leptodon cayanensis
CGAGTGCTGTGTTCAGTTTTGGGCCCCTCACTACAGGAAAGACATGGAGGTGCTGGAGCGTGTCCAGAGAAGGGCAATGAAACTGGTGAAGGGTCTAGAGAACCAGTCTTATGACTTCTGAGGGAACTGGCATTGTTTAGCCTGAAGAAAAGGAGGCTGAGGGGAGACCTTATCACTTTCTACAACTACCTGAAGGGGGGTTGTGGCAAGGTGGGTGCTGGTCTCTTCTGTCAAGCAACTAGTGATAGAACAAGAGGAAAAGGCCTCAAGTTGAACCAGGGGAGGTTTAGACTGGAGATTAGGAAAAATTTCTTCACTGAAAGGATTGTCATATATTGGAATAGGCTGCCCAGGGAAGTGGTTGAGTCACCATCCCTGGAGGTATTGAACAGAGGTGTAGATGTAGCACTTAGGGGCATGGTTTAGTGGTGGACTTGGCAGTGCTGGGTTAACAGTTGGACTTGATGATCTTAACAGTCTTTTCCAACCTAAATGATTCTATTATTCTAAATCTTGCAGTTTAATTATTAATTAATGTAAGCAAGCCAGGCACCCAAAATGCAGACAACTGGTGTGTTTAGAATGCCTAGTGAATGAATAGTTCATTCATAATAACTATCAGTATTACTGCAAATTGGTTCAATGTCAATAAATCTTTACTAAAAAGGCTGTTTTATCTGAAGTAACTCATGCCTTTTTCCCATTCCTTTTTTTGTAGCCATAGGATTTGTCAGCTGCAAGAAATTAACATGTTGTCTCCAAATCTAGAAGTGTGAAGGGCATGGAGGGTGCCTCAATCCATCTATGAAACTGAGATATTTCTATACTTTTTCCTGTCTACAGCCAGGACTTAACCACCTTCCTCATTTTTAAATGTAGGTGGTACTTACTGATGCGCAGCATGAGTCTTTATGGATATTTGCCCTTACATTTGTGACAGCATGGTCAGAGAAGTATTAGGTATGGCTCTATCCCCTCGATGTTAAATTTCTAAACTGCTGAAGGCAGAGGAAAATCCAGACAGGAGAAACTGATGGAAAATACTCCAAATTATTCCCTGCAGTTTATTCAAGTTTCTGGGAAAGATAAGGACTGTTATTTGGCTTCCATTTTATCGTGGTTCAACCCCAGCCAGCGACCAAGCACCACACAGCCGCTCACTCACTTCCCCCCTACCCCGTGGGATGGGGGAGAGAATCGGGGGAAAAAAAAACCAAAAACTTGTGGGTTGAGATAAGAACAGTTTAATAGAACGGAAAAGAAGAAAGTAATAATGATAATGATAACACTAATAAAATTACAACAGTAATAATAACAGGATTGGAATATACAAATGATGTGCAGTGCAATTGCTCATCACCTGCTGACCGATGCCCAGTTAGTTCCCGAGTGGCGATCTCCCCACCCCCACTCACCCCAGTTTATGTACTAGACGTGGCATCACACAGTATGGAATACCCCTTTGGCCAGTTTGGGTCAGCTGCCCTGTCTGTGTCCCCTCCCAGCTTCTTGTGCCACTCCAGCCTTCTTGCTGGCTGGGCATGAGAAGCTGAAAAATCCTTGACTTTAGGCTAAACACTACTTAGCAACAACTGAAAACATCAGTGTGTTACCAACATTCTTCTCATACCTAACTCAAAAACATAGCACTATACCAGGTACTAGAAATTCAATCAACTCTATCCCAGCTGAAACCAGGACACATTTTTACTTAATTCAAACACCATGGACAAAGACTTCCCAAGGATACATATGTAAAGATTTAGTGAGGACTCTGGTCTCCAAACCAATCTGGTGATGAAGGCAGATAGTTCTTTTAAAATCACCTTGATTCTAAAAGTCAAGTTTATATCTTCTGTAGCATCTTTCATTTCCCTTTTTAAGCCAGATACAAATGATAATGAGTAAACTGCAGAGGATAATTAGTATGCATTAAAACTGAGTAAAATATTTAGTAAGTGTGATAAAACTGCTCTTATTACTTAAATATCTAGATAGCTGGTGCAAAAAGTTGTTTTGTGTCACTTCTGTGACACAAGGTGGTGGTAGTGAATCTTTTTGACAGGACATTATTATGATTAACTCCATTTCAGACAAGGTGTTTTCTGAATTTTTAATCATCTGCTTTGGAAGTGAGCTAATGGATCCTTTTCCTTTCTATAGAGCATATTTTATTTAAAATTTCCTTTGCATATACAAAAGTGAGGAGTCTGATTAAATATGCATGCAACAGAAGCTAGAAATAAAGAATTCAAAGGACAACCATGATGAGATTTGATTGGGCTGAACACTTCACAAGCATTTCTGTAGGGTACTGTAGGTACTCTTTTGGATTCGAAAAGTTTGTGACTAGGATATAATGACTTTTTATTCCCCATGAAACTCTCCGTCTTTTTGTCTTAGTCACTTTTTTCTTATATGACTAATGATATAATTCAAATGAAAGCCATGAATGTTTCACTCAATAAGTTACAAAAAGAACAGTATTTCAAGCTTTGAAATATTAACAGACTAAAGAAAAAGAAGGCATAAGAAAAAGAATGTGACCACTTTGCTCTCTTCAGTGACCAAATAACCATCTCAAAGTTAGTTATTCTAGTTATCTCAAAGGCTTGCTTCAAAGAAGATTTTTTTGAAGCTTGCATATTTTGTGACTGAGAACAGAATAGATATGTGCAGCGTAGAGTGATGATGAGGAAAGATAAGAAAACAGCTGTGTGGATAGAAGCCTTCTATCCAAAGATTTCATAGTTCTTACCTGTTTTCTTATTTTAGACTCTTTTCTTTTTTAAGTATGTATAGAAACAATAGATTTGGAAATCTAGATGTTTAGCAAATGTTTTGTTTGAGAAATACATCCAACTGCAGTAGAACTAATACAAATAGCAGCCTAATACTAAAAACTTGTAGATCATATTAAGACAGCTCCAGCCTAGGATAATGTTTTGTGCACTAGGTCTACCCTTTCTCTGTCTTTATCGTATTTGTAGCAACATTTCAGCGATCTAGTAGTATTTATATCCCAACTCCTTGATGCCATTAAATTCCAAGATAAGAGTTTCTTATCCAGACTCCCCAGACAATGAATCTGAGAGAGACTCTATGCTGGAAGTTCTGTTGGGAGACAAAAGGAAATGAACTATGAACATCAATACATTTGTTTTTATGAGGTGACTAATGTGGATTAATGTAGATTCTCTTCTACATGGGAAGAACAACACTTCTATACCTCATATATAATGTGTGTCAACTTATACCAGGTTAGTTAGTGGTAAACACATTTAATAGAAGTGAGCTAGGAAAGACAGCTCTCTCATCATGCAAGAGATGTAACAAGCTTGTTTTGAGTGCAAACTGAGATAAGTTGTACAGAATTTTTATCTCTGGTAGTCAGTATATCCCACCTTTAAGATGTAACCAAACATGTAAGTAGAGGGTTCTTAGCACAAGAATGGATTCAGTTATGTACTGGGCTGATGCTATTCTATCCAAAGAAAAACATTGCTAAGATCAATTATTTAAAGTAGAAAATATTAAAATAGATAATTTAATAAGGTGGTACTCAATATGTTAAACATTGTAATCAAATACCTAAATAGAAAAAGAATCATAGAATCATAGAATGGTTTGGATTGGAAGGGACCTTCAAAGATCAACTAGTCCAACCCCCCTGCCATGGGTAGGCATACCTTCCACTAGATTAGGTTGCTCAAAGTCCCATCCAACCTGATCTTGAACACTTCCAGGGATGGGACATATACAACTTCTCTGGGCAACCTGTTCCAATTTCTCACCATACTCCTTGTAAAGAATTTCTTCCTTACATCCAATCTAAACCTACTCTTTTTTAGCTTAAAACTGTTGTTCCTTGTCCTGTCACTACAGGCCTTGGTAAAAAGTCTTTCTCCATCTTTCTTGTAGGGCCCCTTTAGGTACTGGAAGGCCGCAATAAGGTCTCCCTGGAGACTTCTCCAGGCTAAACAACCTCAACTCTCTCAGCTTTTGTCATAAGAGAGGTGTACCAACCCTGTGATAATTTTTGTGGTCCTCCTCTGGACCCACTTGAACAGGTCCATATCTTTCTTGTGCTGGGGGCCCCTGAGCTGGATGCAGTACTCCAGGTGGGGTCTCATGAGAGCAGAGTAGAGGGGAAGAATTACCTCCCTCGACCTGCTGGCCAAAGAAGAAGAGTTAAGAAAATTCTCTTTGATCCTTGTCTGGAAGAAAAAGAAAATGATTATAACATCCAGATTAATGTCATAAACCTTGATGTATTTTTAAAAAATGAAAAAAATTAAAATTAATATATATAAGAAGAGTATATGCAGCCTGCACTTCACAGCATAATCAGATGGGGATTTAATTTCTGCTCCCACCTCCAAAGAATACCACAGTGTTTACAGGAATAGTCCTATGCTTGGACTTTCAGTTGAAATCTGAAGTATCTGACAGTCTCCAACACTAAGAATATGAGAGATGATATTCTGCACTGAATGGACCATTACTTTGTTTCACCTTGATAATCCTTACATGCCAAATCTTTCACAGTCAAATTGTAAAAAGCTCTTTCATTAAATATTTGCAGCATTTTCAAGCCAAACAGACTTAGAAATCTTCGTCCTAGAGGCTATCTCTGTGTCCTAATACTTCCCCCACTGAATATTAAAGCTATCGTGGACCTCAGAGTTATTTTTGTATTTCAGCTATAGTATGCAACGTTGGTGACATTTTAAAGGTTTAATTAAAGAACACTTATCATAGCAGAATTCCATAGGAAGTGCTGGACGACAAAACCCTAGTGTTGTAAAATTAATTGCACCACTAATGTGTAGCTGAAACAAGTGGAAAGCTTGAACCCAAAGAAACAACTCATTAATCTTCAACCAGCTGTACTGTGGTAGGTGAATCACTTCTGTATTCACATCAAGTTATCTGAAAAAAAAGCTGAAGCCTTTTTTTTAAGCAAGAAAAATTACTTTGCAGACCAGAAATGTATTGTATACAAATGTTTACCACTGGAAAATATTTTCTGAGTTTATTCTTTAAAGCCCTTAAAATTCAGTTTTAAAAATAGATTGTTTTCCTATATTTTAATTAATAATAGAAAGCCTCTCTTTTCTCCCTTCCTTTCTCCAAAAACTATGTCTATTTTCAAGAAATAAAATTTAAAATGAGAAGGAGGTTCAAATGTTTGACTTTGGGCATAGTGGTAAGAACTTAAGAAAAGATCATATATTTTGATAGTAGCTGATTGGTTTATGGATTAGATATTTTATGCAGTGCCTTCTAGAGAATTGCCAAATCAATTTCTTGGTCAGTGTTTTCAGGCAGAGAGGTAATGGCATATCTAGAGAATGTTATACCACCATTAGTGATAAGCATGTTTTTCTTAATTTTATTATTATTGCAAGTTATAACATATTCTTCTTCACTAAGTGAGTAACAAATCAGGAAGAGCTGAAAACTGATGAAGCTTTGTGGGTTTTTTCCTTTTTCTTTACAAATTTTCCTCACAAATCAGTTATGATACTAGATCTTGACCTTGACCACATCATATTCCAAAGTTCAGTTCAATATGAAAGATAAAAGAAGTAAAAAGTTACTGAGACCACAGATAGTTTTCCATGGTATGAAAAAAATGCCTTGATGTTACTCAAAAATTTAAAACATAACTCCTAGTAACTATAATTGTCGTTACTATCATGACCAATTGGTTATAATAACATCCTAAGGCCCATCTAGAACTGTGTCTCTGATGTGTTTCAAGAATTTAAATTTTTAAAAAGTCACTGCAGATTTTGTCTTTCAAGTTGAGACATCTTAACAGACTTGAATTTCTGAGACTGTGAAATTAAGATTCTCTCTATACTTTGAAGTACCACAGTTTGGAAGCCAAAAATGAAGAAGTACAAAATCTCAAACTACCTTTGATAATTCCCATTCAGAACATGAGCCCTCAGCCTTACATCATTTGACCTCCTATTTCAAAGATGTTGTATATATAATATGCAATAATAAGCATAACAAATCAGGAATGGTAAAGAGGGAGAGGACACCAGGAATAGCACTTGATGACTCCAGGCTGTCAGGAAGTTTTAGAAGTAACTCACCAGTTAAGAAAAAAGTCTATTCTGCACAACCATGTAGCCTTGTGAGGACTGCTGGGAGAAACAATTCCTCAAAGGCTCAGAGACCTGGAATTTATGTGTGGAAGGAGGATGAGGAGAAGCAGTGGCAGATGCAACGAAGGAGTCGATATATAGTATGGCAATAGTGCCAGAGGAATCCTTAAAGCATGAGTGTTTGTTGCTGCTCATGGCTTAAATCAAATGTGGATACTTCTGAACTTAGTTAGCTGGCTCTGAATGGATGTTTTGGAGCATCAGAACAGAAAAGGACTGAGAGAAATATGTTGACATTGAAGGGACAACAAAATTAAAGCAATTGCAGAACTAATCTTTCGTAGGACTGTCATCACTGAAGCTGGGTGGAAATAGGAGTAAAACAGGAAGCTAATAAGAACAAGCAAGATGCAAGGGAAGTGCATGATAGATCTGTCTCTTGTTTCTACTAGCTTTCTTCCATTCTTTTGATATGCAAGTAAACTCTTATTTTTAGACTTTAATATGCTAAGAATGCTTGTACATGACTTTGAGCATAATAACATGAGAAACTCATAGATCATAAAAGGGGAAAATTGGCTGTCCAAACCTGACCTGGGACTAAACTGATAAGACAAAAACAGGAGAAACTATCTGACTTTACAGATGGTGGATTGGAATCCTTCAGAGAAGGATGTGGAAAAAATAGAGCAAGGTGGAATTCTGGCTTACTAGTAGTTTGTGACTAATGCTGGGTATAAAATCAATAAAACAAAGGCCTGTGTACAAAGAGAGGGTTAGCTGTTTGTTTAGAATGGAAGGAAGGGAATATGTAAGGTAGCACAAACCATGTAATTGAGGCTGCTCGTTGCTTTCTCTCAAGCAGTTCTGCTTCTGATCATTGCAGCTTTGAGCAGGAAGATCAATGTATTGCTGATCTGATCATTTATATAGCTAACTTTATTCTGTGACCAGGAGAAAGTTGGGGTGCTTTTCCTGCCACCAGTGAGAGATCATTCAACAGAGACAAAGCAGACATCCTGACACCTTAACAGAATGCAGGCAATTCCATCAAGTAAAAAAGTTTCAAATAAAACTAGATTTGTATCATGTATAATACAATACCAATTGCCAACCACCTTTCTTTTAAGGGGTGTTCTTTTATTTCTTTGAGTTGTTAATTTAAATGACTGCCAGTCCTGTGTTGTAAGGAATGTACTTTCTCCTGTGTGTTTCTCTTGAATATAAGAGTTTGAACTGGGTCATGACAGTGTTGGTGAATCGGTCAAACCTTTGCAGAGCAATACTAGCTGTCAGTAGACTTTCTGTGTGGAATTTAGCCTGCTTAGCAAAAATGAACCACAGTGCCCCAAATTTTTTCCTTCTGTATTTTTTCTAACAGGGGCTATTGAATTGCATACAAAAAGGACATGATTGGTGTTTCATGTTTGAGCTATTGACTTTTAAAGTATATAATGACTAGATTCACTACTGGCTTTTGAAATCCAGATAGGGAAAGTAATACAAGAATAAATGGTTCACTATAATGGCCCACTCACAGTAAACTGAAATTATTTTCCATGTGTGAGAGTGAATATTCTTTATTTCAGAGGTATAGCAGCTAAACACTGGAAATAAGTATGCATCCTACAATTTTCCGAATGCTCTTGTGAGACTAGCACAAAGGGAAACCTTGACAGAGTGATGTAAAGCTCTGAGAATAACTGAAAGAATAGTTGTGAGTGTTCGGTCCTGAATAGGCATTGCTGAGAGACAAAGCCATCTATGTTTACAACTGTTTCATTTCACCCAAAACGTATTGTTGTTTAAGATGAACATATAATTACAAACTACAGTTGTTTACATTTTATACCATATTTAAAATCAAAGAATGCTAAGTTTTTCTCGATTGGTTAGGTGTTTTTTCTTCTTTTTTTTTTTTTTTTAAGATGCTGTATAATAATGACTTTACCACTGAAATTCAAAAAGTTACATTGAAATATATTTACATAGCGTCTGTGGTTTAACTAAATTAATTTCAAGTTGGACTGCAATCTAGATGTAACCTTTTGAGGTAAGTAATATATGGATAATAGTGTCCAGGTATATTAAGTTAGTACATAAGTGCAGAACAGCGAAAGGATCACAACCTGAAGTGGACAATTACAATATTAAGTGGGCATCTCTTTCTCAGTGATGACTGCGATAGTAATGTTCCTTTCAAAACTCAGGTAAAAGCTCCAGAAATGTAATGTAATTTCTGTGGTGGTCTTTTTTTTTTTTTGTAAACTTCCCATGAATAGAAAGGATTTTGCATGGGTTATTAGTTTGCATGAGCATTGCTTTAAGAAGACGTTTCTCTACTCTTTATAGTGACTGTCATATATAAGACAGTATATAGATAAAGTGCTTGCATAGTGTCAAGGCCTTCTCTGTTTCTCACTCTGTCCCTCCCTGCCAGCAAGTAGGCTGGGAGTAGGCAAAAGACTGATGGGACATAGCTGGGGCAGCTGACCCAAATTAGCCAAAGACATATTCCATATCGCATGGCATCATGCTTAGCAACAAAAACTGGGAGTGTAGTCTTTCCAAGGTAGACATTGCTCAGAGAGTGGCTGGGCATGGGTCTGCTTATGGGAGGTGGTGACTGACTGCCTTCACCACTTCACTTGCTTGTTTGATTCCTCTTTCCTCACTCCTTCACCTTAACTGTATTTTTCTTGACTCAGGAGGTTTTCCCACTTTTGCGCTTTCACCCATACCGCTGCATAGGGGAAGCGAAAGAGCGGCTGGGTGGGTGCTTAATTGCTGGCCAGGGTCAACCCACCACCACTATGTAATCCTACTTCAGTACAGTAGTGGAAAGAGTTATTGCCTTCTGTAAACCTCTAATGTGCTGTATAAAGTCATTAGAACTTTTAAAGCTGAACTTCAAACTAATAGTAATTTTGGTAATGTAAGTATATGTGAACACGCACATAGACATATACATGTATAGTATCTATATATTCATGTATACTTACACATATTCAGGTGTAGTGTGTTCGTTGACACTGGTAAGAAATGCCACTTAAAAACTCTGTACTGAATCAGGTGGTTTTTTTTAAAAAGAGACACAACATAATTCTGGAAGAAAAGTATGTGCTGTATTACATCTTAGGCACATTTTCAAAACATCTCTTATGATAAAATGTTATGCCTTGTACTTACGTAGAGGATGGCCTTCACTTTCATCAATAGAAGATTAATACCCCAGAACAACAAAGATATATTTAGGGCCTTTAGTCTCCTGCAAAGAACTCTAATAGATGTGAAGAAGTGGTCAATGTCTAGAAGTTGTAGGACTGGGCATTCAAAGAAAGGATGTTTCAAGACAGAAACAATTCAACTGGAATAATTTACTATTATCTGTTTGAGGGGCTGGTTTGTGTTTTTCAATATGATACAGAAAAATTTTATGATTCTTTGAGAGTCTTTTTTCTTGCTTTTCCTCAGTTTCTGCTTAGTTATCACTGAAGGCAACTTGTAATCATTAAGCTTCTATTATCGCTGGAAATTTGTGGCAGGACATGTTTTCAATTAATGTCAGAAGTATTTTAGTACATCCCATTTGAATATTTGAAACTTTGCTCTCTTCATGTTTCTAGTTTTACTTCTGTCTCAGCAACTTAAGATCTATGTCAATGTGTTTTTAAAAATATATCCTACAATTAACACAACAGAGAGTTTTGCATCAGTATCAATGGAGCAGAAAGTACTAGAATACCATTTTAATAATTTTTACTTTCAAAATAATATTAGAAATCCTAGTAGCATTAAGCATTTTAAAGCTTTTTCTTATCACTTCTGCCAAATATCATCAGGTTCAACAGACCAAAACAGTTCCATAAGGTGTCACTGTAGAACTAACACCTAAATATATACCTGCATTCTTCTGCAAATGCATGGTGGGAAGACATTTCATGATGAAAAAACACAGAATATTGCATGATTTTGAGGAGGGCTTTAAGAACACTAATTAGAAAAAGTAAAATAGCTAATTTCTTTTTCATTGATCCCATATTTACTTCATTTAATGTTTAGATGTTAGTACTTAGGCTATACAGTCAGTGATACTCTTATTGTATAGCTACTTTCACAGGTTTTTTTTTTTAATTTACTGCTCTACAGTGTCCATTCTCATACACTAGCTTTTCCCTCTTTTTTTTTTTTTTTGCATAACTGTGAAGTATTATATCCTGAATATTTTTAAGTTATGAAATATTTAGAATATTTTTTCCATTAATCTGTAATCATTACCTGAAACCTCACAATAGCAGAAGTGTATATGAATCTCAAGGAAAAAATATTTTATGTGAACAGTATACACATTTGAGAAACAAATATCCTTCCAGTTTGTAAAAAGCGTGCTGTGCTATAAGACCACCACACTTGCTTTTTCTTATAATTTGGTAATTATTAGGTATTTATTAGGTCACCTGAATTAAATGCTCTGACTACTATCTGTTTTAGCAAAGACCTATTGTGTGGTCCTCTAAGTTAATCTCGGAACTAGAAAAGCCATCCTGCATATCTACATTTGTCAGGTCATGATCAGAGTGAAACACAGATAATTCAAGCTATGAATCTGTGGTGATTCAATCATGAGGTGACCTCATGATATCAGTCCACATCAGGACAAATTTAACAAATCCCTGCTCTGAAGTCAAACGTTTTTGTCAGAATTGCAATATCTTGTGAAAATTTCCAACTAAAGAAATTTCAGGGAAATATTCTACTCTTTTAAAAGCTGTAAGAAACACAATAAAAAATGGTTTGCAGGAACATTAATGAGAAAAAAAGTCACACCCAAAGAAGATCTTTTTTGAACCTGGGGCAAGAGAAACCTTTTTGGCATCCTCTGGTTCCTATTCATGCCACGCACACAGACTAAATGTATACTTTTTTAATTACATGAACAGGTCAGCCTACACATCTGTGTCATGTGAGGTGCTCTATTTTAACGACAGTTTCTTAAATATCAAATATTAAAGAGAGATGTTAAAAATAAAATTATATGTATTTGTAGTGTCATCTTTTCTACTCTGGTCCATCACTGGAGCTCAGAAAGAAAGTCTTTTTCATCAGCATAATAACTGTCAAGACTTTAAGAAAGAAAATACCACTTCTTTATGTAAGAAACAAGATTGCTGTCATGTGGTTGCAGGGAGCAAGAAGACTGACTGGCAGGGAATTATACTCCTGGATGTCATTTGCAGATGCTTAACAGAAATTGTGGCTGATCCAAACCACAGCAAAAGTGATTTGCCTTAAGGTATGAGGCTGTACCCTACTTCTTTCCTTGCAGACTTTGTAAGTACACATTTTATCAGAACTTATATAAGACATTTTGGAAATATCTCCTTTTAGAAAGATCTCCTTCAAAATATGGTGTTTGGTAGTATATTTTCCTGCCTTACTTGGAAATGAGAGGGTATATTTGTAACGGGAAATTTCAGTGTCCTTTCCCTTTACGAGAGTGTCCCCTTTGGGATATTAAAGTGAATATCCACTGTGAAATAATATAACCTTTTAATTCCTTACAAATTCTAACTGTTTGTTTGGGTAATTATTGCAACTGTATAGAATCGATCAACAACTGGATTGATCGATTTGTCTGTCTGTCTGTCTACATTACCCATAAGCTATTACTTAGTGGCCTGAATACAGTTTCTTCTTTGAATCATGTCCTTAGTCTTTTTTTCCGTACCATATGTCCTGGGTTTAGCTGGGATAGAGTTAATTTTCACAAGAAGCTGGGAGGGGCCATAGCCAGGAAAGCTGACCAGAACTAGCTAAGGGAATATTCGATACCATATGACATCATGGGCAGTATATAACTGGGGGAGCTGGTTGGAGGGGAAAGGATGGTGGCTCCAGAATGGGCTGAGCATCAGGTTCTGGGTGGTGAGCCAATTGCATTGTGCATCACTCGCTTTATACATTCTTTTATTAGTATTATTGTTATTATTACTTATTCTCTCCTTGTGTTGTCCTATTAAACTGTCCTTATCTCAACCCATGAGGTTTTACCTTTTTCTTCTGATTCTCCTCCCCATCCTACTGTGGGAGGAGTGAGCGAG
Organism: Leptodon cayanensis; assembly: GCA_027564655.1. NCBI lineage: Eukaryota > Metazoa > Chordata > Aves > Accipitriformes > Accipitridae > Leptodon > Leptodon cayanensis. The sequence continues at coordinate 24,577,163 of JANXJC010000055.1, forward strand.
TGGCAACGTGGTGCTTAATTGCCAGGTGGGCTTAAACCACAACACCATAGACATATAATTTTTTTAAGGTCTAAAATATTTACTTTCCTAGACCCTGTCCCCTGGTAATACTTTAACTAGTGCATTTACTTCTATAATGTTGTTAGGCTTATTAGTTACTTCTTGATCTCCCTCAACTCTGTATTTATTTCACCTGACCAGGCCAGTTACTTCTACAAGTATGTGCATTCTTCAAATGAGATTTTTACCACAACAGACTATATACTGAAATTTTATATGATTAAGTATTTTGAAAAGGAATACACTGACTGCTATGTTTGATACATATATTTATACGTAGATATTACAGTATCAATTCTTGACATTCTACATTATTTCAGTAATGCCATTTTTATCAAGATATTCTCCACTGCTAAAGTTCACCTATTTCTCGTTTTAGTAACACTGTCAATTCAAAATCAATTTACTCAAAAATAAGGTTACATACTCTTTTTCAATGACAGCTGTTTACATGTCGTGTTTGAAAACTCAGCCCTCAGCTGCATCAGATGAAATGTTTTTTTTAAAAAAAAAGTTTATTTTTTAACAAACATAATTTCAAAACAAATACATCACTTTCTGTTGTGTGAAAATAAAATTTGCCTTATATATTCATTGCCTCTTCAATACTCTATTTAAATCAGGAGTAGTAGAAACTAAGTAGGGAAAACTAATGCTGTGTAAGAATCAGATGAAATAATACACATAATTTTATATAAAAAATAGCTTCTTTTCATGTGCACGCAAAAATGTACCTGAAATCCTTTGTCACATCACTATGACCTATAAAATCTAATGTGCAATGTTCAGTCTTTCTGAAATGTAAGATTTTATAGAAGGACGATGTATCTATACACTATATAGCTTATTGTAGAGCCATGTAATAAAAATAATTATTATACTTCCTTAGGTGAGCTCATTATTATCTGTTGAATAGTTCAAGATAGAATGTTTCGAATTCTGAATAGATTCTGATAGTGTATCTCATCTGGTTGTGACACTTTGGATCAGACATATTTCTTACCATAGAGTGGCAAATGACTTCAAAACAAATTTTACTTAAAAAAGCCTGGCCAACAGGCAAACAATTATATATAAGGTATATTATAATAAGATAAAATTTATTAAACATATAATAAAAATATTTATTATTTTCTTGGTTTAAGATTATTACATGGAAAACTGTATTTATTAAACATATAATAAAAATATTTATTATTTTCTTGGTTTAAGATTATTACATGGAAAACTGTGTTAGATTTAATGCAGAATATTATTTTCATGCATTAAAAACCCAACAACAACAACTTGCTGTTGTGACAATGTTCATTCCAAGTGTAATTTTGTAACTTTGCTAATATTAAAGAAACCTTAGTGCCGATCGACATGAATTGCAGGATGGGAGCTAATGTCAATGTCATCTTCTTATGCTAGCTCTGCATTTGTTCCTTATGCTTCTAATATCTGTTAAAGAAGATTAAAAGTTGAATAGAAAATGATTCCTAAGTAGCATTGAGCTTCACAATTATATTATTTGTTAAAGTACTTGTAACTCTGAAAAAAGAACAAATACCACCTTTAAGTGATAAATGAGGTTTTGAACAGGTAGAGTAGACATTTTATCTATACATTTCTGTACACAGTGCTGAATTCTGACCACCTGAAAAAAAAATTCTTAGGTCCAATGACTACAAGGCAAAACTTCAAAGTTTACTTGAAAACATTAAACCTTACGTGTTTTTTTAAATTATTTTAAATGTTCTATTTTAATTCTTTTTTTTTAATATCTCTTTGCTGAAGAATTACTAGAAAATGGAAGGAATTAAACAACTGAAGTTATTTATGTGGCTCTATCTTCTGTTTGTTTTGACACCTTTCTATGAGCAGCATGAGTCTAATTCAGTCTCTTTAGCAAATTGATGTCTATGCTTTTCTCCCAAGTGGCTTTACTTAGTGACCTAAAGAGACAGTAGTTATACAGTATATATTCACAAAAAATAATTTAATGAATGTTGTGTTTATAGGCATTATTTTTTTCAAGTGGCAGTTTCAATTTATTGTAATGTGCAACATTTACAGAGTAATTTTGGAGATACAGAAATGATACAATGTGTGATTTGGCTTGTCATTCAGATCAGCTCATGGATTGGGATCAATTTTAGAAAGCAATGATGGCTAAAAGCATAACTTCTGGCAGCCATCCATAGGAACATATCTGTGTTGGTTTTTGAACTTATGTGACAGACGATGAGTCAAAAATAAAGCAATTACTGTTAGTGGTTTTGGGGTTAGGTGACATACAATAAAAGTACTAGTTCAGCATGTTCGTTTTCTCTCACATAGTCAGTTCTTGTTTCCATTACGTTCTGAGGAATGTACTGCTCAACTAGAGGCCTGTCTGCAGATCAGCATCACTTCTATGCTTCAAGCACTAATAATTTAAAACCTTACATCTTTGATATTGGTTCCCTGCTAAGTCTCTTCCCTTTCAATTATAATATTGACTTTTCTTTATAGTTTCTTGCAATACTTCATGTTATGTTATTGCCATGAGTGTTCATTCCTAAAAAGATAAAAGGAACACTGCAATGCACTTTTCAACCTTTATACAGGTGATTGTAAGGCTGTGAAAAGTGACAATTTTTCTTTCTTTTTTGCTTGAAAATAACAAAGGGAAAAGACGATCTATCTCCCTCTTCTATCTCACAATTTTACCAAGTGTATTCAAAAGATGTATTTCTGTGTATTTGCTAAGTAGTCTTCTTCTCCATGGGCTAGTTTTCTGCAAGGTGGATCATAGTAACTGCAGCTGGTGGAAGATCACCATGAATGATGATCACATGCTTAAGACAGGTCTTTACAAACATTACAACTATGACTATTTTGAGACTTTTTTTCTGAAAAAAAATCTTGTTCTTTATTAACATTTGAGATAAACTAGCTCAGTGATACATTAATGTGTTTCTCTAGCACTTCCTTCCCTTCTTTACTTCCCCAGAAATAAATGTTAGCTCCTCTGCACTTGTGAACCAAAGGTTAATGGATGGCAGGTCAAAATGGAAATAGCAGGTGATGTACAAGTAAGGATTCCTGCAATACTACTGAGAAACTGAAATGTGAGATAATTACACTAAAGCTAATATTTTATTTTATGTTCTCAGACATCATCAGGAATTCATTACCTATCAAGCAGACCTAATTGGAGTTTCAGGCACAATTGAATACCAACCAGAAAGAATCTGGCCTTGATGTTTCTCCTCAATTTTGTTACACCTGCTCTGAAGATGTCAAGGGATGCACATTAATCTGCTTTTGCACAGAACCAGATGTTACCTTTTGTAGCAAGTCATTACATTTTGAAGTGGGTATTCCAAAAGTAAAATTATTTTGTCTTTTGACTTCAGCTTATTTGTTTGTCTTCTTAGGGGTTTTGTTGGTGTTGTTTCCTTGCTTCATCATCCACTTTTTAAAATAGCTTTTTTGAGTTTTATTTTTTTCCCATGTGATTTCATTAGTAACTACATTTATGAGCACATATTAACAGGCAAATTTCTGGACTGGGCTAGACTGTAGCTTTACAGTTTGTCTTGCTCAAAGCAGGGCATACATAGCAGGGCAATATGCTTTTCTCAGTAGTGCAAAGTGTGTCTCACAACATGGCATCTCCACAGCTGCAGGAAGGAAACAGTTTCTTAACTTCAGCCATGGCTGGAGCAGGGACTCCTCTCCCTTCTTTTCCTCCTTTTCCAACCTTTTTTGAAGCAAGGGTGTAGAAACAATATTTCTTTCCTTTGAGAAAAAATAAAGAAAAATATTTGGATAAAATTATTTTACCTACTTTGTTTTTGTGTCTGACCACTGAACATTACAAACCCGTTATTCATCACATTTTGTTTCCTTCTGTACAGAGGGTGCAAATAAAGTATTTCTCTGTTAATGTGATGATTGCCTATCTCAACTTGTACAGCTATGAAGATCACAAAATACTTCACATACTAGGCTATCGATAATTGACATAGGATAGCATTCATACTTTAGCATTTATACTATGAAGATTTACATTTATCACTTAAATAGTTCAAAATTTGAAGGGATGTTTTAAAATCTCTCTGTTCTTGTGTTTAGCATATTTACCCTACAGCAGGAGTAGCTGTGGGTTTGTAAACCAAGGTGCACAGTGCTGCCCCTTGAAAGGGGAGATGCGGGATGCAGGACAAGGGAGTGCAGGCATAGCATGGTAATAGAAGGGGCAAAGGATGTCGCTGGATGACACTGGGCACATAAACAGCTCACAAGCAGTCATTTAAAGAGATGAGATCTGGACAAAATGGCTTTTAAGGATTACAAAATGAACAAAGAGCAAGTATCTAACACATAAAATATACCATACATAGTAACTTCAGCTGTAATGTGGACCTGTACACCTATGAAGAAAAAGTAAGGTGTAAAATAGTGTTAGAAAACACACACAAATAGTCCCAAGTGAATGCTGGACTGAAGAACAAGAAAATGCCACCATCAACAACACACTCATCCTGGTGAAAAATTTGGGATGCTGACACCTTGATGTAACACCTCTTTCTTTCCCATTGAGGAGTACTGGTTCTGTGTATCTGGACAGTAAGAATAACATCAAAGAAAAGGGATACACTAGGAAATTTTTTGTGTAACAGTTTTTGATTGCATTATTATTACTGTTTGTTTTGCATTGATTGGGTAATTTGGATTGTGAATGTCAGTATCACTGTACCAGACTACCTGTAATAAATGTTGTGTTTTATTTAGTTTGTAAAGATTTTTATTATGCTAACAAGTTCTTGAATTCCTGTAAAAGGTGTGTGTGCCTCCTTTTTCCCATTACAAAATGTGAAGTGTAACATAGCCAGCAGTCTCTAGGAGGGATGCAGCCTACCAGAGCAGTTCGCAGAGACTCTAACCTGTTTCCTGCATCTCAGGAGTCACCTGACTAGGTGCTCCTACTCCTGGTCAGGAGTGATGGCTTTATTATGTGCTCAAGGCTGAGTAACGGGAACTTGTGAATATTTTAAGCATGATGGGTGTGCCATCTGTCATTTGTCAGGGAATGTGCATACAGCACATACGAGGTTGGTTCATAGATCATGTGTTCTACCCCAACCTAAATGTTGGGTTGATGTCATATGGGTTGGATGGTTGGGTTGTTTCTTGTCATTTACAGTTACTGAGAGTATTGAGAGCAATATGAGAGTGTGTAAGTATGGAGAGTAGCACCAGACTTTACACATCATAAGGATACCTTTTTTGTGTCTCACAAGTTTTGTAAATGTAGTCTTGATTTTTCTGAGATCTGTATGACAAATTTTATCACGATAAATTGGAAAGACTTATAAAGATTGCACTATCAGCTAGTACTCTGCCAAGACAAGTATTGTTTGTTTACTTTGTGTCTCACTGTTATTGCCTACCACACAGTCTGCCTTTTTATCACCTATTTAATGAACTGCAGAACTATCTTTCATTTGTGCTTGGTATTCATCTTGGCACAAAGTTTCTCAACGGGTGTGTTAATAGAATTAATGCACAGCAGTAAAAGAGAGTTGAATCCAGAAACAGAATTAACAATCTAATTTACTTTCACCAAACAACTAGTGAGTGAACACACATGCCATTGAAACAGATGAGCACAACTGTGGCAGCAAAGAGACTAATACACTGCAGTGGACATGAATCCCTGCTCTGAACACTGAAACGTGTATTAGTACATGTGTTCATCTCAAGAAGCAGGCTATAGAATATCCACCTTTAAAATCTGAGCTAGATTATTTAGCATATGTTTTTAATAATTAAATGACATGATTTTACAGACAGCATTCCAACAGTCCATGTGAAATGCAAATCTTCACTTAAGACATATGCTTCTGTTTTATCACATATATTTCTTGTTAGAAGTAAAAATCCATAAAGAAACATAATCTGACAGGCAAACACAATGCTCCATAATGTGTACATTGGAATATGAAACATATGGTCTGCAGTCAAGCACAGAAAGCCTGATATAAAGTGAAAGCCCAGGACAGCAAATTACAAAAACGCAATAGCACGTAAGATGAGAACTACTTTTGAGAACTGTTTTTGGAAAGCCATTTTATTTGTTTGCTTAATTTATTGAGAGTGTTGTTTATAACTTTCTGTGCTACGAACACTGCTCTTCAGTAATAGGGTTTTATGACCCTTGCAGAAACTAAACAGCAAAAAAGTACCTGTCCTTGTGTATCTCCGAGGTGAATGGATGAAAGTGAACATTACTTACTTATCTCTGTTCAGTAGGGACACAGTAAAAAGAAAGGGTTAGTTAAGGACTACTTCCTCAAAATCCACTCTTTTTTTTTTTTTTTTAAAGACTTTCCTATGTGTGCTAATCTAATTCCTTATTACCATTGGAATGTCTCAAAGCTGGAGAAGAACAGCAGCTAACAACACTCTGGGACCTCACTCTGATAGATTTGGTCAGTCAGATGAAAACCTTCCATTATAAGCATCTCCTAAATGTGACCTGCTATGTGAAAGATACTAAAGCTGTTGCATTTCTTTGTCTGTGATAGCAAATGCATTATGTGTCTCCACAAATTATACACAAAAGGAGTTAGATACTGTCTAAAACAAGCATGCCTGCTGGGTTTAATCACCACAAGCAAAAGTCACTTTAAATCTGCTACTAACAGCACTTTGGCATCTTTTATTAGTGAGTGTATAAAAGCCTCTTTGATTTTTCGAAATACATTGGAGCTGTTTTCTTTATAAATGTTGGTACAACAATATTTCAGCTGACCTTCATCCTTGATATTACTTTTAGGCTGTGCAGCTTCTCTTCTAATAGTTAAAAAAAATGAACTCAGGCAATGAACTCAGATGATTAGTCACTTGCCTTTCATTTCTGGGGCTATAGTCAAATATGCCTTTGACAGGAGTATGTTATTCTCTTCAGATCAGATGTCTGTAAGTCTACAGCATAATACTTTTTTATGACCTTGGCTTCTAGCCAAAACAAAAAAGAAAACCACTTTTTTTTTTTTTTTTTTTTTTTCTGTATCAGTACTAACAATTTCCTGTTCTCCTACTTGATTAGAGGATGAAACCTTCTGCTGGTTCAGAAACAGCTGAGAGAAGAGTAGAAAATCTGGCATTATATCTGACTTCATTTTATTTCACCTACACATAAGAAGCAAAACTGTATATAATGGTAAATCAAATATCTTTTTCATTTCAATTTTTAATCAACTACAAACTGTTTTTAGTTATACCTCTAGAACTAAATAATGAATTTCCTTATACTAATTTTAACCAAAGGTATAACTAGACATTGATTGTGGGAGGTATCCTCTCAGAAGTTCAGCAGCCTGCAGAATGCCCTTATATGACAATTTAGAAGATCAAAGAGACATGTTGTAATATCAGGAACACAGTACAGCCACGTAGAGATGAACTATTACACAAGTTATAAATAGTGGCTGAGCTGTTCTTGATATGAGATTAAATACTAAAACTAAGCTGTAAATAAATTTTCCTTCATTTAGACTTGCAAATAATGAGGGGTTTTTATTCCCTACAAATATATGTCCATGTACTTGATTGATTTCAACGGAAGTATTCACTGCATGCTCTTTTGAGAAGAATCTCACTCAATATATTAGAATTAGCTTCCAGCTATTGTTTTCATGCTATGAATGTTTTTTGAGCTGAAACCTGGTGAAATGTCCTCTTCAGAGATAGCAAGTGAATATTAGCGGTTTTAACAGAGCTGCAGGGATATAAGTAAAAGGTTAATTACCTCATGTTAAGTTCTTTACAACTTTGTATATTAGTCTAATATATGTCATATAATTTAGATTCAGGCAGCATTATTCCCTAAAACCCATGCAGGAAAATTTATGCATATTATGTATCACAGCTACACTTAATTGTAAAGAACTGATCAATTGACCTCTGTTGCCTTATGTTAATTTTCAGTTCTGACAACCTAATCAATAAGATGCCAAAGAAATTCTGTTAAAAAGAAACCCCAAACCATCTGGCACTTTATGTATAGCTTAATCACCCAACAGCTGAAGTCTACAAACCTCATTTATTCCATTTTGTTACCCTGATTGTGGCAGTAGTCCAGGAAAAATCTAAACACCTCCAAAACATAAAAACAATTACATTGGGTTTTACTAAAGGTCCATCTAAGTCTGTACTTTGTCCTAGACTGTGACAAGCCACATAGCAAAAAACTTTAGCTGTCCATTATTCCTAGAAACTTGGGTGCAGAACAGTCCTAACTATCCTAGACCTGTGCTGTTTTTTTTTTTTTTTCTCTACTTTACCAGAAAAGTAATATCTATTCTTTGACTGTCTAGGAATCCCATGCAGTCTGCACTCAGTACATACTAGCTCCTTCAAGAAGGAAGTATAGCTTGTCCGATATTAACTGCCTGACTGCAGTGGTGCAGCTGGAAGACTGTTGTACGAGGAGTCAGTCATCTGCATATTTGCTTCCTTCTCATATATGCAGATGCACTGTGACCATTTATTAACCAGCTCTTAAGGGGAGATGGGGAATGAGGAGTTGTGGTCAGTTCATAACAATTCATCCCTGCCACTGCCCTGCTCCACATGGGGTCCCTCCCATGGGATACAGTCCTTCACAAACCGCTCCAATGTGGGTCCTTTCCACAGGCTGCAATTCTTCAAGAACTGCTCCAGCATAGGTCCTTTCCATAGGGCACAGTCCTTCAGGCAGACTTCTCCAGCATGGATGGCTTCCATGGGCCACAGGTCCTGTCAGAAAACTTGCCCCTGGATGGGCTCCCCTCCATGGGCCACAGCTTCCCGCAGGGCACATCCTCCTGCTCCAGTGAGGGGTCCCCCCCAGGCTGCAGGTGGAGATCTGCTCCAGCGCTGTCCTCTCTATGGGCTGCAAGGGGACAGCCTGCCTCACCACGGTCTTCACCACGGGCTGCAGGGGAATCTCTGCTCCGGCGCCTGGAGCATCTCCTCCCCCTCCTTCTTCACTGACCTTGGTGTCTGCAGGGCTGTTTCTTTACATTTTTTTTCTCACTTCTCTCTCTCACAGCTGCTGCACAGCGTTTTTTACCCTTTCTTTAATATATTTCCACTGAGGTGCCACCAACTTGGCTGATGGGCTCAGCTGTGTCCTGCAGTGGGACCATTGGAGCCAACTGGAACTGGCTGGAACTGGCTGTGTCTGACAAAAGGCAGCCCCTTCCCCTCCTCACAGAGACCATCCCTGCAGCCACCCCCTGCTAAAATCTTTCAATTTAAACCCAATACATCCTTATCCTAAGTTTTCTTCTTATTCTGGAAGAAGATATCTGAAAGCAAAGAAAGACAGAAAATGCTGTTAAAAGCTGGTTTTGTAGCACAGAAACAATCATACACTGATTTTTTTTACACATAGTGCGTTAGAGAGTAATTCAGATCCCTCTCCCTGAATTTATAAAAAGTCTGATAAATTGCAAAAATATGGCGGGTAAACTATATTTCATAGGCACAACTACAGAGCAATGATCCTTTATTTTAATTTTCATTAGAATTATTTTCCTGTTTGTTTGATCATATAATTTTTTCTTCACTGATTCCAACTGAATGCTAAGAAATCATGTGTTGAAAGTCAAGCTCAGAGTGTCTTCAGAGGAAAGGAGTAAGTTGTTACCTAAAATTCAAAAAAGAAATTTCCTGCTTGAAAGAGAAAGTTATTTAAATACACAGATTGCCATACATTGGAGATAGGACTTGCCTATAGGCAAGTCAAGTAGAATTTCATGACATGAGCAGTAGAAGCAGCAGAATGCAAGAGTAAATAACAGAAGCAATGTGTTGTAAATCAGTTCATAAGGGGCAAGGTCAAGTTTTAGTTGTAAAAGTACAAGAAGGTTCAGCTATCAGCTTGATTCTTAGGGCAGAATAACAATATTATTTGCTTAGATTATGCTGGTAGGCTTGGACCACCATGCTATATTCTTGATTCTTAAACATGATGCTCATATGTTGCTAACACAATAATAATAACCTATTTATTTAACAATGATTTTTTAAAAAAGAGAAATCAGTAATATAATCTTTTTAGCAAAGAATCTATATAATTCCAGTGATGTTACACATACCTTGTAGTGTGAAATTCAAGACAATGCATTACTATAAGGACCTTAATAAAAAACCCACAAATATTAAAAGCAGCAGGAAACAGCAGCAGAAATGGTACAAGGAGTACCATTGACACATTCTTGGCAGACAACAAATAGTGATATTACAGGAACTCAGAAACTGAACCATTTCTTCATGACAGAACCATTTCCTACTGTTGGCATATAGTATAGGCATACAGAACATGAAGGAACTGTCTTGGGTTGGCTTACAGAGGCTTCCAAAACAAAGCTTTCTTGAAGTTACAAGCCCCTTTTAGCTTGCTAATACTTTGCCAGTAAAGACAATATCCCCTAAAGACAGAATATGGTGAAGAACCAATAAGTGTATTGGGTTTGCGTGGCAAGGTTTTTGTAGTGGGGGGGCTGCAGGGGTGGCTTCTGTGAGAAGATACCAGAAGCTTTCCCTATGTCCAATAAAGCCAATGCCAACCAGCTCCAAGATGGCCCTGCTGCTGGTCAAGGTCGACCCCATCAGTGATTGTGGTAGTGCCTCTGAGATAACATACTTAAGAAGGAGGGGGGGAAAACCTGTGCAACAAACTGCAGCTGGAGAATGGAGTGAGAACATGTGGGAGAAACAGGCCTGCAGACCCCCAGGTCAGTGAAGAAGGAGGGGAAGGAGGTGGTCCAGGTGCCAGAGCAGAGATTCCCCTGCAGCCCGTGGTGAAGACCGTGGTGACACAGGCTGTCCCCGTGAAGCCCATGGAGGTCCACGGTAGAGCAGATATCCACCTGCAGCCCGTGGAGGACCCCACGCCGGAGCAGGTGGATGCCCGAAGGAGGCTGTGACCCTGTGGGAAGCCTGCGTTGGAGCAGGCTCCTGGCAGGACCTGTGGCCCCATGGAGAGAGGAGCCCACGCTGGAGCAGGTTTTCTGGCAGGACATGTGACCCTGTGGAGGACCCACGCTGGAGTAGTCTGTTCCTGAAGGACTGCACCCCATGGAAGGGACCCACGCTGGAGAAGTTCATGAAGAACTGCAGCCCATGGGAAGGACCCATGTTGGAGAAGTGCGTGGAGGACTGTGTCCCGTGGGAGGGACCCCATGCTGGAGCAGGGGAAGAGTGTGATGAGTCCTGCCCCTGAAGAGGAAGGAGCATCAGAGACAACATGTGATGAACTGACCGCAACCCCCATTCCCTGTCCCCTTGCTCCACTCTGGTGGAAGAGATAGAGAAAATTGGGAGTAAAGTTAAACCCAGGAAGAAGGGAGTGGTGGGGGGAAGGTGTTTTAATATTTGGTTTTATTTCTTATTGCCCTACTCTGGTTGATTGGCAATAAATTAATTTTCCTTAAGTCGAGTCCGTTTTGCCTGTGACAGTAATTGGTGAATGATCTCTCCCTGTCCTTATCTTGACTCATGAGTGTTTTGTTATATTTTCTCTCCCCTGCCCAGCTGAGGAGGGGAGTGATAGAGTGGCTTTGGTGGGCACCCAGCATCCAGCTAGGGTCAACCCACTACAGTGAGCAATTGTATTTTGTTGATCTGAAAAGAAGAAGAACTGAATCCTTTTTCTCCTTCCTGGGTCTTGATAAAAGCAGAATTATTAGTGATACACTTATAAAATCCATGTATAATGAAGTCATCTGAAGATATAGCCACTCTTTCATCTATCATTTGACAAGAAAGTGACTTCAGTTAGGATCAAAGATGCAACTAGCTGTCAATAAATTGTTAGTATTTATCAGCCTTGGCTTTATAGTCTATTAATTAAAAAGCTAGAAGAGATGTTTATTTAGCATGCTGTTCTGAATATCCCAGATCTTTAGGCTTCACTGGATTAATTTCAGTTTGCTTTTGATTTAAAACCTCTTCTTACAATATGCAATCATAGCTAAAAGGTTTCTTTGTTAAAGATACTGTTACCTCCTTCAACAAGGTGGTCCAAGTTTACTGATCTTACAGTAAACTCATCTTTCAGCTGAATTTGTTGCATTTCATCTTCTAGACACTGGATTTTGTTGTACTTTTGATGCAAATAAAAGAAAGTTCAAATTTATTTTATCCATCTACATTGCTTAATCTACCTTTCAGCTACTACTTTGTTAAGCTGAATAGAATTAGTTCCTTGAACCTCAACTTTTAAATACTTTTTGTGATTCTCTTATTTATAATACATTGACATTATTCTTGAACTGAGGAGATCAGAAACAGTCACAGAGCTCCAGTGGCCTTGTCACTTGCACTGAAAAAAAGGACACAATTTATTCTTTGTTCTGGATTGTTAAACAAATATATTTTAATGTAAGAATATATTTTAAATATCTATTTATTTTTTTAAATATTTCATATATTTTGCCATATAATAACAAATATTAGTGCATGGCTGAATAAGAGTTACACTCATCCAGTGAAAAATGCATGTTAATTAAATATTTTCAATTTTATTATAATGTGTATGTTGATTTAATGTCATGCAATTTTACAGTCCATGTAAAATTTTCAACATGACCTTTGGCCACCAAACTTGTTATAACATTAAAACAAAAGCATGAAACAAGAATGTAAAAGCATTTTAACAAGGTCCATTTTCTATCCTCCATACAGTTATTATGTTCCCTTCTTTTAAAACTGAATAAAAATCTTTTTTTGTTTACAAAGAAGTTTTCCTTTCTCTATTATTTTTACAAATAATAGCCATGCCAGGTCACAAAATATACTACATTGTGACAAAAGCAATATGTTCTATTTCATTTTCCAGAAATTGGCCCTGCATCTTGAACAGCAAAAGTTTGGGTGATTTGGATTTATATGGAAGGAATAAACAGCTAAAAGATGTGAATTGGTGGGTTTAAATCTAAGAAAAGCAAGACAGGCTACAGATACGATTCTGTTCTATCAAAGTGAAATCTTTCAAATCATGCAAGATAATATAACTAGCAAACATAAGAACAGTCTCAGGAAATAAGACACAGAAGCTCTGTTGCATCCAGGTAACATCGTAAGATGTTGAGAACTGTCATTTGATTAAATGCATAGCAGTATTAATAGAGGGAGATAATTAAAATCGTTTTTCTTGTGTCTTTTTGCCCCTCTTGCCTACCTCTGACTATTGGGGGACAACAATGAGGCTCTGACAGAAATTCTTATAGTAGCCCAGTTTCCCTCTCTTTAGTAGTTCCTTAGTGACATGGAGTTAAGAGGAGTGTTTTAAACTCTCTCAAAGTCTTAGACTTAACTTGATGAGCACAAACCGCTTCTGATATCATTATTCATACTCAAAACCCAGTAAGATGAAGTTGCCAGCATCACTTGTGAAACAAAGTAGTGCTCAAAACGTGTGAACAAATAGCCCTAGGAAATATATTTTAAGTGGCTTTGACATTGGTGGGTTAACATTTAATATAATGTATTGGAGTTTCTTTTTGTGTCAACAAGTGTCATTTCAATGATTTATATGTAATATATAAAGCAAGAAAATAATTTTATCTTATATTTAAAAAAGAATTGTACTAGATGATAATTGTAGCACAGAAACTGCTGCTGGGTACCTGGTAAGCTAATGCAATATGACTGCCATTCCATAATGATAGGTTAGCACGATGCCATTAATATGTCAATGTAAAAGTCATTTCTAGGTGGTTGATCCTTGTAACTTCTGAAGTTTTACTTAGGTCTCAAAATTTTTTATCATTTTTTCAGAGTCTGCAAAATTGGTTAGATTGTTCAAAGTTTATTATATGTAATGTTAACTGGAAGTTGGGTTAGTTTCCCAATGACTCTCAATACAAAGGAAAGCTTTCCTTATGATTTAGCTAGAAATTCCAAGTGGATATCCTTTCCCAAAAGTCTTTTTGCAAATATGTTGGAGAACTAAGTCAAGATAAGTATTGTTAAATCCAGTCTATAATTTTTATCTTAGAATTTTTTAGATTTTTACTGATACAATATTTTAAGTGGGAAAAAAAAATCCCCCAAAATTATTAATTTCAGTGTAGACGGGTTTTTTTGCCATCAAAAATTTGTATCTTTAGAGGAAATCACAATGTTCTTAAAACCACTCCTTGGGGGGGGGGGGGCTACCTATATTGACTAGCATTTTTGATACCCAATTTTAAATACTATCAAAAAATTGATTTTTAATGAACAATCATTAAGCGTTCTAAAAATTCAGATGTGCCTTAAAGCATGCTAAGGTAATGAATGGAAAAAACTCCCTCAGTTGCTTTTGTAAAGCTATGTCTATATTCTTAATTGGAATATCTGTCTCTCCCCTTTTTGTTCGTTCCGCTGTGTTTTTCTATCACGTTTGACTTTCTTTCACAATTTTCCCATGCAGAAAAGAAACAGTAATATATCAGTTGAACCTGGGATGAATTGGTATGGGAAGATTCATCCAATGTGATTATAAAAACACAATGGTAAGATTTCAAGTGTTCATATAAGTAGTTCCTCTTGACATAGTAAGATTTTAGGAGGCGTGCAAGAAGATTACTCCTTTCATATTTCCTTACTCTAGATATAATTTTTTATTGCAGACACCGTAAAGTAATACCAAAAAAGAAATCTTGTCTGCTACCTGAAGGCATTAAACAATGCCTTCAAGAATAAGTTTAGATGTTGGTAAGTCCCAAGATCACCACAATCTGTCACATTATGTTCCCTTTTAACTGAAGGTGTTCTCACTTAATACACACAGTACCACTTGTTCACGGTCTCTCTCTTACATTTTTGTATGCATACATATGTGTAGTTTTATGTGTACCTATACACACACACACATAGACATAGACTTTCAAGCAAACAAAATAAAATTTCAGATTAAATGTGAGACATTCAGGTCCTATGCCTAAGACCAAACTTAACCATCTGTATTTAAGCTAAGGTAAAATGTTTAATCATGATGAAGTTTCTCCTTGTGATGATTAGATTATAAAGCAAATTATTAAGAAAGGTATAAAGCGGAACATGAGAATATGATATCCTGCTATGTTTACCTTTACTATTGTGAGATATGAAACAAATCATTGCAAGCAATATGGTTGGCTTTTATCTCTTCTATTGATATAAATCGTATCAATATCAATATCCCAAAATTCTTCACCTGCATTTTATTGAGATAGTTGGTGAAGAAATTCCATGAGCTAAACTGAAGAGGTACTGCTTTCTGCCTTGCTCTGCCTTCTTTTCAGCTTGTCTTACTGAGTGGGTGGAATTAATGAACAGCATGAGCATGATGACTGAAAGAAGATAAGTGGTTGAAAGAGAGAGATCACGTGACACAAGAAATCTTAACACTCGGCACTAGTTGAAAAGAATAAAACATAGCTTATAATCCCTGTTTTTTCAGCACAGTAGTGCTTCTATTTTGATACAGTTCTGGCTGTCAAAAAAAATGATCTGACTGGGATCAAAACTCAAAAGCAGGGTGTACCAGCACTTCAGAGATCAGAGCCACAGTCAGTGGGATTTTGCTACCAGCTATTAGAGATGGTAAAATGGAGAGAAGCAAAGGAGTGAAAGCTGATCTTTCTCACACTGAAATCAATAAGAGATTTGCCACTGACTTCAAAAGAAGCAGCAGGGCAAAATACACAGCCAAGGAGAGAACACTCAGAAGAGTATCTAGAAAGAAGAGGAAAGCAAAGAACAAAGCAAGATATTTAGGGAGACAGAAAAATGGTTTGAGAAAAGGTAAAAATGCAAAAAGCTAGAAAATAGGGGGAAAAAAGTCTTGAAATAGGAAAACTTTCACAGGTTCTTAAAGTACCTTCTTATCATGTTTCAAATACTATTTTCATCTCAGAAAAACAGTTTCTTAAATCCAATCATGTATTTGTAGAACATTCCTTCAGTAAATTTATCTTGACTACTTACTTGGCCTGGACTCTAGACAAGCTGTTCCATGGACTTAAAGATTACTTCACTTCCTCCACAGCTGCCTAATGAGCACTGGGGTTTTTTTAAATACTGTATAAAATAGAGTGAAAAGCAAGCCACGTTAATTCTACCTGGAAAACCCTAGAAGTAGCAGTGAACAGCCAGTTCCTAAAGCTAATTAAACAAGTGACTTTATATGTACACACACATGCATGCATACATAGGAATGATATGAATTTTTGTGTATTTGCTCATAACTTTGTTAAATTTAATTCCAGATAATAGAACAATGAGTTCATTGTATGTATGCTGAGGTCAGGCTGCAACCACATTTAATACAAAGAGAACCTGTAGAAATTTTGAGAGTTCTTGGGCTGTTTCCCCAGTGGTCTCAGGCTGGAACCTTTATAGCAGGCTTATATAATATTGCTTGGTCTTCTGTCAATCAGTATATCCTCTATTCTGTTCTTCCTTACATCTTTCAACATGATTTGTGCTATGAAGTAATAGGGAAAACAAGTGAAAAGGAAAACAGTCTGGATCTGTTTTGGAAAAACAATTTCACCCAGTTTAAATCTTCTAACTGGTAAGACTCTAATCTGAGATTATTTTTTGGACTACTATATATACTCAACGGAGAAGGGAAGTTTCCTGCACAGATTTGGTACATCTGTTTTAGGATTGTGACATTCTTTTCTCTAGATTTTTTTCATCGAGGGACTCCTCCTCTTGGGAGGATTCTTATTCCTCATTAACAATCTAGTGATCCCTAATGACTCATCTAGAATGAAAAAATGACTTTTAAGGTTAGAGTCAGATGACTGACTACTTCATGATATTTATCAATGGTGATTTTATATTAAAATTATATATAATTCTAGAAAGCCCAATTAAAGATTACATCACTACAAATAAAGACAATATTTCAAACTTGAGAAAATTCATATATATTCATGATCCATGTTTAAAAATTCACTTATTTATTCCTGCAACTGGAATAATCATACAGTAGAGTATAAAATGTATTGACATATTAAGTATTTCTAAATGTAGAAAGCTATTTATGCTTAATAAATGGGTTACATTGGTAAATTAAAATAAAATTAATAAATGTCTGATTCTGATTCTATGAGTCCTTGTGCATCACCTAGCAACCTCAGCATTTAATAAGGATAGTATTGCATTAAAAAAATAAATATATAGATGTGTGGTTTGTTTGAGTGTGCGTGTATTATTTTCTTTCCTTTGTGCATTATTTATTATCTGAAAAGTAAGATAAGTTGGCTCTGAAGAAACTCATCATAAAGTGTCAACACACCAGGTAACAAATCAATGTTTTTTTAAATGACTGTTCTTTCTGGAGGAAAATATATTTCAGTTTAGGGCCCTAAATTCATTATGCCTCAGTGCATACTGAGTGAAAAACACTATCTCCGTCATTAATGTGTTTATAAAAGGCTATGGTTGTCAACACCAAAGAGTCAGTTGCTTGCTTGCTATTTTATGTTTTCTTTGATGTATTGTCTGACAGTAAAAGCTAATGCACACGGCAGCTTTCAAAGACTTTGAACTGATTTAAAAAATTAACTAAATTTTTAAACAGGAACAAGCTTAACTACATTATTAATTTTTATGAATTATTGCAATACCTCAGTGAGAAATTTAGATTAGTTCAATAAAAGGTAAATTTTAAAAAGTCTTCATGCTTCATAGTGTCCAAGAATGGATTTTAATGATTTAGTTTTTCCACAGTGGTAATCTGCATCTGAACTTTTCAACCTTGCTGAGTTTTTGTGCTTCTTTTATTTTTATTCTATGAAGATTTCTTCAGAAAGGACAAAAAGGAGAAGAAAGAATTCTAACCAATTTTTAAGCTACACATTACACAAACAAGCAAACAAACCCAGGTCTATTTCTCAGCAGGTTTTAGAGCACCATAAACCTATTTTATTATTCCTCTCTAACAGTATGACAAAGAAGTAATATAAAAGAAGTTTTTTCCAGAAAATTTGCCAAAAATTATGTGTTAGCCCTTCAGGAATACCAAACTAGTTTAAGGTCATAATTAAATACAAGTCATAATATAACCGCTAATTGAAATAAATTTCTGACTTTTTTTTTTCATACATCAGGGTGTTATTCTGCTTCACATTTCTCTCTATGTATCTCCCTAATCACAATGTGAACAAATTTAAAGCTTTTTTTGGCAATATTAAGGTAATCAAAACCCTTAAGAGTGGAGGTCGTCTCCTCTATACAGGACAAAGAACAATAAATAGAACTGGGAGTAACTATGATCTGTTTCTCTAAGGTATTGCAGGGCAGGTACTATTTCTTTTGAAGCAGGATAAGTCCTTTCCAATTACCTTCCCACAGATTTTGTATCTTGGGGTAGTCATTTAACACTCATCAATGTTAGCTAAAATAATTTTATTCACCTACTTATCCTGTTCACATTGCTGTAACTTTTTTCTGGTCAAGAAGTAGGATGAAATGTAGGCTCATTCTTTAGTGAATGATTAAACAAATGTGTAACCTAGAGCACGTACTGTTTATGAAGTTACTGAACTTACTTAAAGAGTTACTCTTTTTTTTTCTTGTTCAATTCAACCCAGAGTCCAAATGCTGATTGGCATGACCTTATGATATTATGAGTTGGGGTTTCCAATTACTAGGGTAATAAAAAAGTAAAACAAGTTTTTTGTTACACTAATTGTCAAAAGAATAGCATTACCAGACTGTCACTGCAAGTAATTTTCTCTTTTGGGGAGAGATTATCAAAGAACACTTTGTTTTTCCTGGAAATAATTTGAAAGATATGTATTTATTTTAGGGGAGGAAAAAATTTTTTTATTTTCTTTTTTTAATTTACTAGAAATACGTGTCCCCTCAGCTGAAAAAAAAAAGTTAATAATAATAATAGTAATAATGTTGATAATAATAACTGTTTCACCTTAAGAATGTTACTTTAGGGATACATTTAGCTATCCACTAGTGAACAGTAATATTTAGACTGTTCTTACACAGCTGTTAGGTAGACTCCATTAAATTACTCTAATTATAATTTCTTACATAACAGAGTATAACTTTGCCCAAATGAATTATGTGTTGACATAAATCTTCTCTACCTTCTGGTTTATCTCTTGATATATTGAAGTGGTTTTTTTTCTGTTTGTTAGGTATAATGTTGTCATAAAGCTTTCCTGAAAAGCTCTTGATCCGTGTTTGCTTGAGTTTTGACTTTATTTCCTTCATCTCTCTGTGAATAGTAAATGAGAATTAAAATTTGTTATTATTTTTACAATCCTTGATCTGGGCGTTGCAATGACCTGGTAAGACCCTCATGTAAGTAAAAGAAAAGGAAAGGTATTTCCTTAGATCAACATTAAAAAAGAAAAATAACTGCTAGAGATTGACTTATTTTTCCTTTTTCTGCAGACAATAATTTCTTAGTAATTTTGAAGTATTTTCATACTTGACTTCTTAAAAAGCTCTTTTTTACAACATCAGTTGAGTTTCTGGAGAATTCATCTTCAGTAAGAATTTTTCAGGGCAGGGCACAGAATATTTCTTTCAATTTCTGCTCCTGACAGCTGCAGGTAAGAGTATCACTAGGTGGAAGGATGAGATCTTCTGCATTCAGAACACTTCCTGGTAGAGCCAAGTAGGATGTGGGGGGAAAAAACATTAATCAAAGTTAATGGAAAAAATATTGGACCTCAAGTGACTGCAGAAACTGAAGAGAGAGATTTTCATGATGGCAGTCTCCAAGTAGGGAGAGAGGATAAAATCAGGAAACCTGGGGTGAGTGTGTTTGGCCAAGGAATCTAGCAATTAAAGGCAAGTAGAGGAGAACAGGATTTGGGCTGGCTGGTCAGAGAACAGATATAAAGAATTCTTCTTATTTGAGGACTCTGGACAGATCAGCCACATTTTAACATCTTTTAAACTAAAATCCTGCAAATTTAAATGAAGGCATAGATAGGTACAAAAGTGATGGAAATGCAGTGGTAAGTTGTCTTTTTTACACAACATAACAAGCACATTTTCCATGTTTGAATCACTGAAGAGGCTTCTGCCCTATTTGCAGGTTATGTGGTAGGAAAAGGTGCAGACATTAAGCAAGCTAGAGGTACATAATCTCTGTTTTTTCATACCATCCTTTCACTTATCTTAACCTTGTAAGATACTGGAGAAAACCACAATTTTCTTCAGCAGACCATTATAACCATAACAGGCAAAGTCAGAGGAAGCAGGGCTAAAGGGAGCAGGGACAATGACTGAAATTTGTCCTAGTCCTCTCATTTAATCTGTATCTGATGCATGTAAGAATAGCAAGATTCAACTTTGTGTTTAGTAAGTTTTGAGCTTTAGAAAAGGAGAATTATATTAACTAGGAGATATCCCTATCACCAAAGAGAGCCTTTTGTCATTGGAGCACGCATAAAGTTAGAATACTTTTCTTTCTTTTTCATTTCTGCCATGAGTTGTACCATTGTACAATGTTGTACAATGTAATGTCCAGTTCCGTCTGCTGCAAATTCATTATTTACAACAGCGCAGATCTCTCTGCAGACTAATGGCAGTTTCATATTGAGATATATGTTTACAGAATTAGTAGACTGGTTTCAGACCTCATGCCTGAATATTAAGTGCTGGCTTGCACATATCTATACTTATCACAGAGAGACTGGCAAATGCAGTCAACCAGATGTAGGAGAACAGTTCAGAAGGAGCTGCAGAATGTTAGTTTGCATGCACATGGCTTGAACAACAGCTAAAGCAGCAACCCATCTGTAAAGAGGTACTTTCATAAACAATCAGTTAATTTACATGCAAAGGCTTTTCTCAGGGTACATAAACACATTGAACAACAACGATAAGGTCAGCATATAAAGCCCAAAACAAGCAAAAGAATGTGATTCTTAGGAAAAAAAGGTGGAAGTTGCAAGCAGAATACAGAATCAAAGTATTCAACATACGCAAGTGTGACTTCGAGAATGTGGGATTTCCAGACAAAATCCTGGTAGCTCTAGGGAGGTAGTAGAAATAAGACATGGGATAAAAGTAAGAAAAAAATGAGAGAGAAAGGGGAAAAGAAGGATTCTTTTGTACAGCTTCACTGGAGGAAAAGAAGAATAAATTACTGATAAAGTGATGCCTGTAATAACACCAATAATACTGTAGCTTCTGTTAAATTTACTCTGTGACTATAGGATAAGACAATACAGAGATATCATTTTTGGCTAAAACAAAGAAATACAAGGAGAGTTATATACTTCACATATAGTGCAGGTAGTATAAAAAAATTACCCATTGAAAAATGTGATGGTAGCCAGGGGATGCAATTCCTGTTTAAAGGAGAACCAGCAAGAGAAAAGCAAACCAAACTAAAACCTGAATAGAAAAGGAACAGAGCTATCCAATGAAAGAGTCATATCAATGGTACGTGCTGCTGGAACAAGTAAAGATTCAAGCTGAAGGAGCTCAAGAATTAAGATAATAGTTGATCCAAGAGTGCGGGAGTGGCAGATAACAACAAGGAAACATAAAGTTGGAAAAATAATGTAAACCTTCTGGGTGGTGGAGGAAAGGTTGTGAAAAACAAAACCACTTCAAATCTCAGTGTGTCATTTTACAGGCCCTGGACATTTGGTGAGTAATATATAATGCGTAGACTGTGCCATGTGAAGAGCTGATATAAATTAACCTCTGCCAGCTGGTGTGGAACTTTTATTAACCCTTAGCAAAAAGATTGTGCAGAGCTGAGGGAGGGGAAGGGTAACCATTTAACCTACGAGAACTTATTTTTAGCTTTCTTCAATAGTCTAGGTTGAACCAAAATGTGTCTGCTGTTCTAAAAACTAAAAAAAAAAAAATGTTCTCAGTTTTTCATCTGTCATATTGATAATTATATTATGAAATCGCATATCAGTTCTATTTCAAATCCATGATGGAGAGAGCTGTGATGGACTCCCAGCAACATTCATCAACAGCAACATAGACTTGAGAAACAACACTGTGAAAATAATGTACTGTAAAACTACTTACCATGAGGCTGTAGAAAAATGTAAACTGTTGATGAGCATCACATCATTATCATCATCCTCACACAAGCTGAAAGAGTTTATGGTAGCTGATAAACAAAATTGTCACCACTTCTGAACAGCAGAACAGTGCAAGACTTGGGTTAGATTGCACTGTGATACTGAACTGTCCACAATATGAGGATAACATGGTGTGTCTACTGATTTTACAGAACATAAGGACATTGCAATGAGGTGACTAGAAGGCAAGCTAAAGTTACAAATACACCTCTGTAGTTGTGAACTGAATTCTATTAGATCAGGTGGAATCACTGAAGATGAAAGAAGTAAGCCTGCAAAAAAGACTGAATACATGAACATAGCCCCAGAAAGTAGCAGAGAGTGAATAGCCAAATAGTGGTAAGAAAGCCTTCCAGTAAAGAAAATACCTGCTTTGACGGAAAAACCACTTAACAGGACACCGAAGGAAGTCACAGCCTATCAGTAGTGACTGAGGACATGCTGACCAGTTTATTCAGGGAAGGGTGTTCACTGTGATGTCAATAATTATTTTAGTTATATTTGGATAAACGTCCTTTCCCTTCATAGTAGTAGCTTTCCAAAGGAAAGAGGCAATTGGATACTGAGTTAAAAGGTAAGAAGAACTATTGAACCATTGAATTTCAATTATTCTTTAAAATATGTGTACTTTCTATGTTTCGTTTTGGTTTGGTTTTACAAATAATTCAAGCACACTCTCTTCTAAGAGAAATTATAGTAATTTTCACTTGAAATAAGGAGTCATTCTGCAAAGTCACAAAAAACTGAATAGTGCCATCTGTTGTTAGAATTACCTGGCACATCTAATTACAAGCCTAGTTCCTAGAAAACGGGCAGTGTTCTCATGACAAATAGAGTTTGTGTGGTAGAGTATTTCCCTGTGGTATGAAGCAGGAGGGTATATACTTAAGAAAGAAGAGAACAGCACAAAGAAAAAGCATGAATCAATGCTAGATGCTGACTACCATCCTAGAAAACTGACTCTCTGCTAAACATTTCCTACATGGTGCTAAATCATGTAAATTAAACTGCTGCCATACATAAATGTGTTCCTAATTTTAAGCGTCCAAAGATAAGAGTTCTTAGCTGATATTGAAAGTGTACTGTATTAATTTGATGATGTGAAAGGATAGTTACCACTAAATCTGCGACCACATATTCTCGATGTCCTAAACTGGCCTTCCAACATATTCAAACTATTAAATTAGTACTGCACTGCTCCCCTTTGCATCCTCTTATAGTATACTTCTATACTACATATGCTATAGTATACTTCATAGTATTATGGAAGTATGTTCATTAACAGTTGCCAGTCATTCAAATGATCCAGTAATAACTATTGCAGAAGAGATTGATTCTCTGCTCAGGTTTTGATCTGATACTATGCAGTAAATGAAGCCCAGGATCACACACACAAGAAAATGATGCTTTAGATGAAAATCCGCAGATCTGTATTAAAAGGGCATATTCAATTTGTATCGCTGTGCGGGGTCTGGGTGGGACGGAATTAACTTTCTTCTTAGCAGCCCATATGGTGCTGTACTTTGGATTTGTGAATAAAAGAGTGCTGATAACACAACAGTATTTTGGCTATGGCTGAACAGTTCTTGCACAGTATCAAAGCTTTCTCTTTTTCCAGCTCTGCCCCCACAACAAGTAGGCTGGGGTGGACAAGAAGCAGGGAAAGGACAAAGCTGGGACAACTGACCCAAACTGGCCAAATGAAGAGGATGGAAGGATATTCATGGTTTTGGCATTCGTCTTCCTAAGGAACTGTTAAACATGGTGAGGCCCTGCTTTCCAGGAAGTGACGGGACATCTACCTG
Source organism: Leptodon cayanensis (assembly GCA_027564655.1). Classification (NCBI taxonomy): domain Eukaryota; kingdom Metazoa; phylum Chordata; class Aves; order Accipitriformes; family Accipitridae; genus Leptodon; species Leptodon cayanensis. Next base: position 24,601,119 of record JANXJC010000055.1, read on the forward strand.
CAAATGGGAAGTAGTGAATAAATTCCTTATTTTGCTTTGCTTATGCACACAAGTTTTGCTTCACCTATTAAACTTCCTTTATTTTGATCCATGTGTCTTCTCACCTTCCTTCTATTTTCTCTCCATCCCATGGGAGAGGACAGTGAGCAAGCAGCCATGTGGATGCTTGGCTGCTGGCCAGGGTCAACCTACTGCAGTCACTCATTCTATACAATAAATGAAAAATTGTCTTATGGAAAAAATAGCAGGCACTTTTATAGTTAAGAGTTATATTGTAATAAATGTTAATAAAGGGAAATGAAGTCAAACTTTAAAGGGAAACACACTGACACTTCCTTTGCAATTTCCAAAGTAAATAAGAAGAAAGTTTATCCGAGGATGCTCATGTATAGAAAAGTGGCTACAAAAGTTTTATAGAAACATTTCTATACAGAATCCTAAATTAAAATTAGCTTTCAGTTTTTCACCAGAATAAAAACTACCCAACTGTCATATTGGGAATATGTTGTATATTTACACAGGTCACAGCTGCTCCGCCTTGTGCCAGATTTTTTTCTTGTTCTTCAAATAACTGTGACAGAAACTATGTCCTGCTCCTTTTAAGAACAATAAAGGTCTAAATAGTAATATCTGTACAGAAGTTTTCTTGTTTTGTTTTGTTCCCCCCCAAGGTTTCTTAGTAGTGTCATTTAAGTATAAAAAAAGAGAGCAAGACATGGTCTGAGGAGTTTTCTAGCTCTTTTAGCTACACTTCCTCTTCCAGACTGAATTTACACATGTTAAATTTCACACATGTTCCATGGTATTGGTATTTCTGATTTAAGTTTAGCTAAAATGTATGACAGGTTTAATTCATTCTGTACCAAAAATCTTTTATTTCTGTTGCGTATTAGTAAAAAAAAAAAAAAATCAGTTTCTACTGCCATAGAAAATAAATAAAAACATTGAAATGCAACTTTTTTTTAAGTAGAAAATGTATTTTTAAACTGAATTAGCTAAATATATTTGCTAAGGTATTTTTTAATGGCTTCAATACTCAATCTGATAAAATGACCAAAATACTTTCTCAGTTATGCTAGCTGGATACATAATAGAGCAGGAAAAGTTGCTCAGGAGAAATTTTGCATAGACATCAATGAATTACATGGTAAAGAAATAATTCCACAGTCATTTTTATAGCTGAAATATCATATCGTCTGTGACATTTCAAATGAGATAATGTAGTCATCCCTCTTTCTGGCCAAGTTGTTCAGATTATGATTGCAATAGGTGATATCCAAGGGGTTTGAAGTTTCAGTTTTGTTCAGATAAGAACTCTGAATAATCCTTCAAGTTACCAAAAAAGTGGCAGTAAATATTGCAAATGTAGGCTTGTAAATATATTTTTTTTTTTGCTAGCAGGAGAGGAATAACTCAAAAGCAGACATTCTCTCTGTAATTTCAATGCTTAACTTTTCAACAGGTGAAGCATCAAAAAAGGCAGCTAAAATTACAAGTAAATCAAAACCAAGAAAAAGTTACAAATTTATTTTAGAGATAGAATTTGTATATTGGTTAAATTAGCTATTTCATCAGGGATATTTGAAATTAATCACCTCTTGAAATCTGTCATATATGACTGGATATCTTTCAGAAAGATAGGCTAGACCACAATGAAAACGTGTGAAGTTGAATCCCATGCTAAAAACCTGTGAACAGTTCTATACAGAAGTTAAAAAAAAAGGATCATAATGACCCTTTCTGAACTCAGAAATTGTGAAACTACTATCACGTCAAAGGAAATTTCAGTAGTTTTTCTTCTGTCTTTCTATGCCTTGTGAAAATGAATTTAAGATCATTAAAAACATTCAATGCAAGTTTAAATATTTATTGACTTAATATTAACAAATTGACATGGGTTATTTTTTTGGTCAACCCCTAAAATTATCACCTCTCTCCAAGAACACAGATATTTACTTGGGGAAAGACCTTAACCACATCCTATCCTTTCAAATTATTTCTATTAAAAACAAAATAAAAATAAAGCAAGAACAGGAACCTAGTAAATTTGTAAAGTATATGAAATAATATAATCTATGCTCATAGTCCTCCAAACCAGTAAAGCAGAATTCTGAACAATTTTAAAGTAGCAAGAATTTTGTCTTCACCATACTAGTAAACACAGTGTTAAGTATGAATCCATTGACATATATTTCTGTGGTGGGTTGACCCTTGGCTAGACGCCAGGTGCCCACCAAAGCCGTTCTATCACTCCCCCCTCCTCAGCTG
>JANXJC010000055.1:24620356-24637654 GCA_027564655.1 Leptodon cayanensis
CCCCCCCCCCCCCCCCCCCCCCCCCCCCCCCCCCCCCCCCCCCCCCCAGTGTAGCCTGCAGTTAGGTCCCTTGAAGCCATCATTTGGTGAAGCTGAACAAGCCCAGATCCATCAGCATCTCCTCACAGGGCAAGTACTCCAGTCCCTTGCCACCTTGGAGGCCCTCCACTGAATTCACCCCAGTCTATTCATGCCTTTCTTGAACAGAGGGGCCTGAAACCAGACACAGTGCTGTAGACGTGGCAAATGAGTGCCAGGTAAAGGGATGCAACCATTCCCCTTGACCTCCTGGCCATGCTTAGTACAGCCCTGGTTGCTGCACACTGCTGGCTCATGCCCTGCTTACCATCTACCAGCACTTTCAGGTTCTTTTCAGCAGATCTGCTCCCCAGCCAGTCAGGCCCCAGCCTGTCATTGCAGGGGAATCCTCCTTCCCAGTTGCATGACTTGGCATTTATGCTGACTGAATTTCATAAGGTTCCTGGCAGCCCATTCCTCCAGCCTGTCCTGGATAGCAGCCATTACCTCAATCTTATTGACTGGTTACTCAATTTGAAGTCATCTGCAAACTTGATAAGCAAACACTCCATCACCTCCTCCAGGTCATTAAGAAATATGTTAAACAGGGCAGGTCCCAGGATAGACCCCTAAAGTACTTCACTTGCTACTGCTCCCAAGATAGAGTATGACCTTTTAATCACTATCTTTTGAGCCCAATCTTTCAACCAGTTCTGTGTCCCATCTGTTCATCCTCTGATCTAGACCACAAAAACCTAACTAACTTGGATACAAGAGGAGCTGAGGTGACTGTTAAGACTGTTATGTGAACAGAGTGAGAAGATGTTTTAAATCAGTGACTACACTTCAGATAAGGTTATCTCAAATTATTTGTTTGGTTAGAGAAAAATGAAGAATATAAAACTGGTATACTGATGTCATCCGATTAAAAGGTATGTACAGTTAACAGTACTCTAAAATCATATTCTCCTTTAAAATGTACCATTGACTTCCATAGCAGTAAAGGTAAGGTACATCTATAAATTCAAAGTTCTAGTTTTGGTAAGATGAATCTTTACACAGGCTTTTAAAATGGGAGTACTTCTGAGATGAGATTGTTCATAGCTCCAAGAGCCTTCAAGATATTGAACACTCTGGCCTCCATCCAACAAAGCACTTAATCACATAATTTTCTATTCATTTCAGTCTTACGATTTGGATGCTTGAATTTAAGCTTTAGTGCTTGTTTGGACTTGGGTCAAACTGTTCAGCAGCATGCAGAAATGATCCTGCATTAAGCTTATTAAAGAGAAAAACATAGTATGATCTTTGGACATAAATTTTAAAGTTAAGCAAAAGGGGTTTTCTGCACAGGAGACATGAAATGGGCAGATCAGTAAAGAAAATGCATTATGATAGGTTTCAAGAACATTATATATAAATACACAATTAACCTCTTGTTACCTGTAAAGATTTTTTATAAAAGGAGAAATACTATCCCATAGGCTTTAATTCCTCCAGTTTCATTGATATTACTACATTAGCTCCTCCTTTCCCTGACAAGGTTTTTTATCTCACTTTAAAAGACACAAGAATATATGCTAATGAAAATTCTGCTGAAATTGTGCACCATTAAGTACAAGTTTATATAATTTAAAATTGAAGACTTTGAAGAATTCAAGTATATGATTTCTATTTCTCTGACATATATATATGTGTTTACTTAATGACATTGAAGCAGAGCAATAACAATTTTCCCCACTAACTTGCAATATAGACAAAATGAAAATATATGGTCATAACATAACCTGCACTGAGCCAGAACTGCATGAAGAAACAAAGACCAAAGCCACAGCATATGATTACAGCTATAAGAATTTATCAAATTCACTAATTTCCTCGTATTTGTGAAATACAAGTACACCACTTGTATTCACTTGTACATGTACTCCTGGCATCAAGATGGAGCCACATTTAAATTCCAGTGCCAAGATAAACAAGTAAACACATAATAAATATTAAAAATTTGGCAGCAACAAATGTGTGCTTAGCTTTTCTTTAGGGCTTCCTAGTCACGGGGTCATTAGGAAAACCTACTTAGGCCTGCAGATAAGGAGAAGTTGTATGTGAGAAGTCTTCCGTAAGGGTTGAGTAAAGTAGGCACAAGACCCCTCTCTGATGATTAGTTGAGCCCTAAAACACAGCTGTCAATAAGAGAGGATGCTAGTAAAAATGGAGTTCTTTAGCATGACCCAATACGCTCAGCATCCCAACTTTATATGGTATAACTAAAGAAGAAAAAAGGTGATCAGGCTTCTATGCCAGAAATACATAGAAAAGATCCAGTCTGTTCTGTGTATTGATGATTAGTGCAAAGATAATGAAGACAGTAAGACCAAGTAAACTCCAAGCTTGATGTACCATACCATCAACTGATGCTAAGTCCTGCAGAGAGGTCAGAGCTCAGGTACATGGTCTTTCCAGCTATTGCCGCATTTTACCAAGTGGACGCATCAGCTCATTCAGACTTTACTTTGGAGGTCTTTCACTACCTGATTGCTTGTCATAGCACTGAAAGGTGCTTCCTACAGACAATTTTTGCAAATAAGTTACATTTACTAGGAACTGCAAGGCATGCACTTCCTAAAAAGTAGTTGTTGGGAAGGCCAATAGGATGAAAATAGAATAATGCAGAAAGTAGTAATTTTTTTTATTAGAAGAAATAAAATGCAATGCATGGATTAAATAAGCAAGACGTTAATATTTAAGTTGCAGTTGCGTTCTGCCACAGATATTCCTCGTTCGGATTGGTAAGCAACTTCGAAATTATATATGTATGTATAGATATCTCTCTCTCTATATATATATATAGATGTGTATATATATATTTTTGTATGTGTATATATATATATATATATATAAAATGCTGCTCCAGTATAAATTAGTTTTTGGAGTAATTTACTACATTTGTAATATTTTAAATAAAACAAAAAACCCAAAACATTAAACATATCCAATTTCTCTATTGTTTTGAAATAAAAGTTTAGCCAACATTAATACATAATTCACAGAAGAAAAGTTAATAATGGAAAAGGGAGTTTTCAACATAAGACACTATATAAGTGCTGTGAGTAAAAAACTAAGGGAAAATCCATGTTTATGTTGTCTTCAAGGAAGATGTATTACGGAAGTATAAGTCTGAATTCTCTAAATAACTTAAGCAGAACTGTGAAGACAAAAGAAGAAAAAGAATGCACTACACCACAAAATTTCATTAAATCCTGCTAATTTTATTTGTTCCTTAAATCAGAAATTATCAAATGCTAGCAAGAAGTTAAAAAGTCAAGTTTCTTTCCTCACCTCTCAGTTCGAAAGGAACATCAGCCTCTGGATAATCGCTTTGGTTTTGTTTTTCCAGATGATGCATTTAACTATCTTAAGTCAAAGAAATTTAAGGAGGTGATCAGTAGCCAGGGTTCAGCAGCCACTAGAGTATTAAAGACCCAGAAATTGTTCATACAGTTTGAAAAGCTTTTTCCCACCATTTGTGATTTATTTCATTTCTCCCAGTCCTAAACAATTTAGATGTTTCAAATTAGTGTTTTCAAATAGAAATAAGTATTTCCTAGACTGATCAGACTAACATACTTTACTATATTTAAATTCCAGACCTGATTCTCCAAATGTCTATATTATGATTACTTGCATTCATTTTACTGATGCATTTGATGTCAAAGGCACTAAACATGAAAGTAAAATTAATCAAGTGCAACAATATTTGCAGAATTTGGCTCTTAGAGAACATGCTATTCAGGCTAGAAGTGCATAGAACGCTAAAGAGACAATAATGTAAGTAATAGTATTCCTTTAATTGATATATTTTGAAAAAATAAAAATGTGAGCTCTTTCAGTCTAGAGGATATTCTGAGGTATACTGCACCTGTTGAAACTCTTTCATCTTTTCACTTAATATTCAAACTGTCAAAAGGCAATAGTCTGTCCTTCTCACAGGATCATTTAATTGTATGTATAAAGTGCTGGTGTTTCAACAAAAGAGATTAACATCTCACTTATTTCCAATGCAACACCTTGATGGATAGAAACCAGCTAGACAATAAGAAATGTAATTGATTTTTTAGATGTAGAAAATTCAACCAGATTTTTTCCATATATTGAGTAAACACCTCTTGATTTAGGGAAAGATGAAACACCTTCTTCCTCTCCCATCTCCCTGTCTGATGAACTTGGCCCTTTGCTTTACTAGCTCTTATACAAGTTTTCATGTTGCTACCAGAACAAATGTTCTTTTAATTCCTATTTAACCAAAATGTTGATCCAAATTACTATTACTGTTTTTTTTCTGTTTCAGTTTGCCACTGAAAAATAGGTATTATTTACACCTCAGTTGGATGGAAAAATTAAGTGGATCATATTTCTTACATTTTTACAGGTTTTTAACGTCATCTATTTTTCCCACTTAATGCTTTATTTTCTTTTTTCTTAAATATGTTATTGTCCTCCTAAGTATATTTTTTCTTGATTCATGTCTTAGCTGACACAGTTTCTAACTAAGTAGCAGGAGGTGGCCGTCAGGGGGCACTAAGAGAGCATACAGCTCCTCAGCTCCCTCTGCCCAGGATAGAACGTGTCGCCTGTGTGGCCATCCTACTTTCAGATCCCCTTAAGTGTCTTATGCTTGAAGCTACAAATCAATCTTGTAAGCACCGAGGGTGTGCACAGATCCCTAAAGGTAGGTTTTTCAGAGACGCAGTCAATGCCTACTTCAGCAACTTGGATTTACAGTAAATTTAAGCCTAAGGGCATCCAATGCAGAAGTAAACAGAACAGCATAAGCCAATAACACACTAGAACTATAACACTAATAAATTTCTGCTCTTTTCTAGATTAGCAATATGTATTAGGAAATACGTTCTAGAATAGACCCCTGATTTCTTATTTGTACTTTTCTGAATATTCTTTTTGCTTTTCATGTCTTTCATACCCTAATCAAATATCATCAAATGCATTAATTTGAACTTTAATACAATCAGGTAACACTGGTAAAATTTTTTGAGATCTAGAATAATGTAAAATAAAGCAGCGTTATCCCATAAGATGTTCTGTTTACTGGAACAGATGTCTGATATTATGTCTTCACCCAGAAACTTTTATCTGAAATATGGATGCAGTTTTAACTCTGAGCATTGTAAACCTTTATTTTACATTTGATAGAAAAGATCCCTTAAAATACAGGGGGTTTAAAGCAATGAAAGACACTTAATGAGAGCGGAACTTTCACGTGTATACAATACTTTACAAGAGGGCTGATTTTATTCATATGTCTATTTTGTTAGTTTCATGCCTGGCATTTTTGGTAGCATTTTACATGTAATGAGTACTGTCTTTGCTCCTGTTGAGAAATGACAGAGAATATTATATCAAATGTCTCTTTGAAAGAAAGGAAAAAATACACCAACAACTTCTGAGCTTAACTGTTAAATAAAAACTCTAAGGAGAAAAAGTTCTCAGACTTCTGAAACAATTGTATAAAAGCTTGTATTGCTTCACTGAAATGAATATCCATTACTTGTGATCATGTTTTCTAAGTATCTGTAAAAAGCCAGTTTAATTTGGTTCTCTGATATAGTGCATATCATGTTAACAGTTGGTAGAAAACTGGAAGTTTATAACAAGCAGACCTAAGAAAACAAATTCAGAAAAGCCTTAGGTTTTACAAACAAACCTGGAGGCTCTGTTCTGGGGTAGCTGTATGCTTTTCTGAAATTGCTGTAAACTGGTTGATCATCCACAGGGAAACTCAGCCTGTTATGGGGCTGTCATGATAAAAAAAGATATTTTTCTTGTGATTTTCCCTTTTAAAACTATGATAAGGAACACAGTGATCGAATCTCTTCATTTGTCTGAAGATATGCACAACTTGACAGTTCATTATTTTCACTCACCTTTATTCCTGGCTATTGTCTTGGGTTTAGATGAGAACATTGGAGTTAAAATTGTTGTTGATATAAAAGTGTCTAATAAGAAAAATTGAATCCATACAGATTTTTAATAAATAATTTTGCTTGCTTGTTGTTTTTCTCTTCATTTTTTCTTGGACTGTATTATTAAGGTTATTAAACAGTGCATTAACAGGAAGTATTCACTGTATTGAAAAAGAAACTGTGGTTGATACTTCTTTTTTAACATTCATGCATATGAAAAGAAAGTACTTACTTCCTGCTCAAATTCACAGTACTGCATATGTATGAAGATGCTATACTGTCTCGAAGGACATTCATTTGTGAATAAATTAAAAAAGTAAAGAGGAAATATGTAAAAAGAATAAAGCACGTGGCTGATCTCCAGAGGTACTTCCTACGTTAAACTTCAGCTATGAACAAGAATCTTGTAGTAATTACCTGTATGAAGCAAAGACAATATATAACTCCTTCATGTGTAAAATCATAAAATCTTATACAGATTTTAAATTTTTCAGATTAAAATATAGTTTTTGAGTATGTACAAAATATTTTGGAAAACTGCAGGCAACCTTCTCAGGAGCCTGGAAAAAATGTTGTCTTCCATCTCTGAGTTCCTCTTTCTGTAGGGATTGAGAATAAAGAACACAGAGATAAAATTTGGAGCTCTGCTTGTGAGTTTAGTAACACCATATTATACAAAACAGTTTTTCACTGTTGCATGTGGATGCGCTTGTTTGGGATGAATCGTCCTTTGAAGGCATCCATCTCTTTTTATTAGCTATGAAGGGAGTAGAGATTCATCACACCTAACTTTAGTAATAGAAAAATTAAGGAGGTAATTAAACCTGTTTATGCTGTTTTCCTCTATTGTCTCTGTTGAGATTATTCACGTCACCTATTTTAGATACATTCCTGAGTAGACGTATATGTTTTTTCTTATTATGCAGTTCTGTGCATGGATCCTAGAGAAAAATAGATTACTAACTGAAGTAAAGCACATCAGATAGCATACATATTATCTGTCATTCACTGTTATATACCTGGTGTAGTCTAGTTGTCTATATTTTCTCCATAGCTAACAGGCAAAACTAGGTACACCTCTTGGTAAATTCATCCAGTCTGTCACAGGTAGATATTTTGAGCTTGGATATGTTACCTTTAACCTGTTTCTTGTTGCCAACAGACATAACCAAGCGATTAGCTTTAGGTATATAACTAGAGTTATGTGAGATGATTAATACCCTAGGCAGTTAAAACTTTAGACAAGTGAGACAAATTCAAATGAAAGATAAAACAGTCTTAAAGAACAGTAACTGTAACACAGGACTAATTAAAAACAAAGAAACCAACCAACCAAGTTCTTTTCATTTTTACCAGTTTTTCAAAATGTACAGGTAAAACCCATTTCAATGTGCTATTGAATTTAGAACTTTACATCATAGCAGACAACATTGTTGATAATCCTTCTGCATTTCAATATTTTAAATTGGTATATTCAAATAGCATAATTTGATATTTATGTATTATTGCACCAATTAAAATCTTCCAAAAAAAAAAAAGTGTTACTATTTCTAACCAATAAAACCGGGGGGGGGAAGACACTATTTATTTATTATAATGAAAAAGTGCCACTATTTTAGTTTTGGATATTATTATGCCTGACTTTGAATAAATTGATGTACTTTAATACACTACTAGGCTCTAAGCCTAATCTGCAAACATCTGGAAACAAACTGTAACACATCATTAAATAAACAGATTAGTTGAAGTCTGTTATAACATAGGAGCTGCCTTAGCAAGTCAGTTAATTGCGTCATTTACTCCTGCATCTTGTTCCTAGGTATGGCTAGTAAGTATCTTTTTAGCAAAACCAAAGCTCTTTGTATGTGAAGAAAATATTTTCTTTACTGCTTTAGGAGGTAAACATAGAGATTGATTTAGGCTCGTCCCTACTGCTATGCAGTAGCAATTAATAGTCTAGTGGTAGGCTAGCCAGTGCTAGAAGCAGATAATGAGAATTATTCTGGAATCACAGTCATATCATAAAATGAGTGGAGATAAAACCTGATAAGAAACATATTTTATTCACAATTAACACATGTTTTTGTAGTTCAGACAATTAAATCCTTTCTCAGTAAAGATAGATCCAGTTTATGCAAAAAACCCCCACCTTTTTTTCATGTGAAATGCACTCTTTCTTTCTAAATATATTACTTCGAGTGAGTGTATATTTATTCTTTAGTATCCTCGTTTCTTGTGCTCTCTTTTGGACACGTTTTTATTCCCCTTTTTGGATCATGATTTTCACTGTACGGAATACTTGTTCATGTGATTTATTAAAGGTAATCTAAGCTGTTACCTCTTATTAGAAGACAAAATCTATATGCATTATGTCTAACTATATGCATAGTTAGGCAACTGAAGTTTAGTCATACATAATTATTTATCTCATCATACAGTTTGTCTAAGGATAAGTTTTTAAACAGTGTTTAAAAGAGCTAGAAATAAAAACTCCAGTGGAAGTAAAAAAAAAAAAAATTAGATCCAGACTCAGAAGTCTTTCAACAGAATGAGGGATAATCTTATAGTCCAATTTAGACTTCTTTAGCTGTACAGATTAAATTGAGGCAACATGGATTAGGACCCTAACTTTCTCACACAGCCACTCAACTACAGCGTCTGAGTAGAAAGATGTTGGGGAAGTTTGGTAGGAGGGGTATTTCAGAACCCCCAAATATAGACATAATGTAAATACCTTTCCAAATGCCAACAGTTCTCTGTATGAAACGTGCAAAACAGAGGGCCTTGAATTGCATTAGATTTTCTGTTGTCCTTTGGTTATAAAGCTGAGGAAAAAAGTGAAAGTAATCCATTTTCATTTGTCCTTCATAAGTTACTCAACTCCCCACAATATTTTTTTTCCTATTACTTTGTCTCCATAACCTCTCATAGTATGTAAATCTCAGCTTATCATTAATCGTTTCTGTCACCTTTGCATGAATCTCGTTAATCTTTGGTACATCTTTACTGAGATGAAGCAACTGAACTCGAAATGAGGTCATATGAGTATTTTATAAAACATTATATTATATATATGTTTGTCTTTCTATTTATGTGATTTATTTTTTATTATTTCAAGAGACTTCTTTGGAATAGTTTGTTATTTCTTCTGAATTTGCTGAATAAAGAAATATAAAGCTCTCCTTTAAATAACCTTTACTGACAGCTGACAAAGTACTTATTGATATATGATGCACTTCAACATCTGTAAGCCCATACTATAAATAATAAATGATACTGAATAGTAATTTTTGTGATGTGATATAATTCAACACAGCACTACATGAGGTATTGTACAACCACACAAAGCGCTGTAATTTTGAGTGAAGCATTTTCTTTTTCTGAAAGAGTTTAGCAGTTAAGAAATGATTCAGCCAAAAGTAGAAAACAGAACCAAAGTGTCAGTTTATATTCTGTTCAAACATCAAAGACATGACTGTAGATTTTTTTCTGTTAATATGAAAATCAAAATAATCTGAATAACTTAATTTTTTATGACATGGAAGCAACATCTTAGATCAATTATTACAATAATTAATACATTACATTAGAGTAGAAGTTTCTTCCACATTGACTTCTCTGTCCCAAAAGGTATTTAAGTCACTCTGAGAGTGAACCACCTGTTCAATTTATGTCCAAATGATTTATTTTTAACAATTATAGTATTTTCCATTAAGTAGGAGAGCAATAGCCATCTAAGATCTATGGTTCTTTTTATTCCTGTAATACTTGAAAAAATAGACATGCAAACACAGTTTCTCCTTTTGATCTTTACCCTTGTGTAAGACACTCTGCCTTGAGTGCTTTTGTTTTCTTCATGAATGTTATATTTTTTTCTGTCATTTAATTAATTAATTTATTTTTCTCCTTTTTTTGGCAGTTGCTTTGCTTTCTTCCTCTTAGTTTGGTACTGTTAAGATCTGAGTTGTAAAACCAGATTTTAATTTCCCTAAATAATTGTCAATTATGTTTCTCAAATACAGTGTGTTTTCCCCTTTAAGTTATTTTAAATTATTTAATTCTCAGCTATCTCAAAAATTACGCATGTGAAATTAGCTTCTTAAAATGTCAAGACTGTGTGCCTGTGCAGAAGCATACAACCATATTGATTTTGTTCTGAATGTATGTCTATTTTTATTAACATTTCACCTCTTACCATACTTTTCTTTGCCCACAAACTAAAAAGGATTGTCTGTGAAGATAATTTTGACTTTTTTTGCTCTTCATTGGAGTCTGAGTTTTGTGCCTGTGGTGGTAATGAAGATACAAAAAAAAGATTGTAGAACTAACTAAAGGATGGTAGAGCTAATATTACAAAGTATATTCTAATAGAGTCCCCTTTGCAGATTGTGTTATCTGTAGGTAGAAAAAACCCAGCTTACAAAGTGTAGAAATGATTGTGTTAGTAAGGAATATGATTTGCACATATAAATAAAACCAGCAATTTAATTTTGGGCATACTTTTAATGCACTATGATAAAATAATTTCAAAATTTTTTTCAGAATACTTCTTGAGGTTTATAATCATGGCTCATTTGATGAACTCTTTTCTGGAATGTAGCTGATAATATGAAAGTGTTCATGAATTAAAATTTGCTAGAATAAACTAATGTTGTTTTGGTAAATCAATGGTTACGGTAGTTACAGATAAAGCTATCATTCTCTGCACTGCTGAAATTATCTGAAGACAATGGAGAACATTTCTGTTCTTGCTTTTTACCATGCACACAAACTCCATAATATTCAGTGAAGCTGAGTATTTCTGTGGGAGCAAAATGAGCAGGAACTAGGGTTCATCACTGAGATGAACAAACATGAAGCAATTTCCCCCCTGAATTGAATTAACTCAATAAGAATTTGCATAAAACTTGGTTTTGACTGTGTAGCCTCATCAGAGGAATGAAAAGGGAAGAAAACCTGATGATCCAGTAGTAAAATATCATCATAAATAGGTTGATAAGACGAATTCTTTTATTTCTGTCTTGAACTGAGATGGATTTTTCTCTATTTTTTTTGAATGGAAACTATATAAATTTCATAAAGGAAGAGGAAAATAGTTATTTCACCTGCCCCCCAAACTTAGAGAGTGTGAGAAACTGAAAGGGTTGTTGTCTTAAACACTGTGGCAGGGCAAGCCCTGCATGGCAATGATGAAGTGCAGGTGAGAAGCCAGTCAGCAACAGGACGCGGATGGCATGCTGGAGGATGAGCAATTCCATGTTCTGATATGCTGAGCCGGGCAGCTCACCGGGTATGGCCAAAGGTCAGACAACATTAGTTTGAGGAAGGGGGTCATGGCCGCCCGAGCGACCCTTTGTGACCACCTCCCGCTAATGGTGCCTGGGCACAAGATAAAGAATTACATAAGTCCTCGAGATATGTGAGTAGCACTATCAAGGGGCATGAGTGGCGCGAATTGAGAGGTGGGAACTAGGCTATAAAAGGCACACAGCCAAGGAGCCAGGTGTGTGCCAATCACCAGAGGACTGGCACGTTTGTCATCATTGCAAGGGATCCAAGGGTGGTGATCTCTCTCCTCCCCACGCCCTTTCCTCTCTTTCCTTTTTGTCTTATAAATGTTTCAATAAGAGACCACAACGCCAACCGTTACGCCTTCCAAGTTCAGATTGCTTCTACTGTAAATAAAGAGTTTAATTGGTTGTTTGGTGTTGCTTCACCTTAATTTAGCCCCAGGTGATCACGAACTTGCTAAGACTCCCTGGGTTACCCAGTCTGGGTCATAACACAGAGAAATACTTTTTTGTGTCTGCTTAATGCTCCAGGGCAGGTAGCCTACAGCCTACAGGCTCTAGGTACCCCTTTTCCATAGAGATACATGACTCAAATATTCTTCATCAAATTGTATCCATTGATACTCATGAAGGGACAATGTCTATGAGCTTGCATAACAGGTTTCATTTGATACCATCTTGCAGTCTGATCACCAGCAAAAAATTAACTTGAAAAGTAAGGATCTAGCTTGCTCTAAGGATGCACATTGGCTGATTAAAGTTTTTTTTCATATTTAGGCTCTTGAACAGCTTGCTTCCGTAATGCTTCCTCTGTTATGCTAAGATGTATGATATCCTACCTTACTTTCCCAAACCAGGGAGGCCAAGCTTATGATTGTCATAATTTGTTGTTCTGTGTTTCCAAAGGAAGAGTCAGCCTTATTCCTGAGTTCCCATTAATCATCTTCTTCATTTCTCCTTTACATATTCTAACAGCTTTCTTTTCTGGTCCATTTGAAACGGATGATAATCTGAATTTCGAATATGTTTCATCCCATTTTTGTTCAACATGTCTTTAAACTCATAAATTGTGCTCATAAAATACCATCCATTGTCTGTGACAAGCACAACCAATGTTATGTTTGTAGCAAATCTCTGCTGGAGCTTTCCAGATGTGTCAGGGAGGCCATCCAGATCATCGTATGCATTTCTGCCCATTGAGTCCACTTGTGCAGGCTTTTACATATAGAGAATTATGAGTGTCCAGCTATTCCCAAAGGCACTAATTCAATTTCCATTACTTGTCAATACATTTCTTGGATAACTTAGTGTGTTTTGGAAAACTCCACAAAGGTTCCAACAATCGATTTAAGGGCATCTGTGCTGGTAAATCCAATCTTATGCAGGGCTGTATAAAGACATAGGGCTGTTGTCAAAGAGCAAGGCTGTTACTGTTCAACTGCCGTGGCCTCAAACCACAATCCTTTTTTTCTCATATTAATATTAATATTAATAAGTTTCTATTTATTTCACAATGAGTGTTAGATTTCCTTTTGCAGACTGGGGATTCCTTTCCCTAGCAGCAAGTTACTTTAGAGCTGCTGTCAGTATCAGTGAAAAGCTGGACATGTAGCCACTGATGGCATTCCTCGCATTGTGCAACAGCTCATATCTTGTATCATAAAACGTACTTATTATGTTAGTATCATACATGAGACACAATTACATACACATATACTAAGTTCTGCAGCTGGGAGGTGAGCAGCACTGACAGAGTGGAAGGAAATAAGGAAGGACTACTTTGGCTTTCACAGTTTAACATAACTAATGATGATTTTAACTCCTATGACACATTTCAAACATACACAATGGCAATGAACTGAGGTTGCATGTAGGTGACTAGCAAGAGTTACCTCCATAAGAATATCTATGGCTAAAGGAAATTCTTGTTTCAATTTATTTTTTTATGTTTTCATTTATTATACTTCTTTAAAACTTATGAAATGTATTTCCCAATCATACAAATCTGTTACAAATCTCACTATACCTGTGCATCTTGACTAATTTTATAGCTCATGTTTCCAAGAAGTTCATACTTAATAATTTAACATATTTATGTCTTATTTATGGTATTCCTAAATGCTTAAATCACCCTCTTCTCCAAGCCAATCCAACCTGGCTCAGAGAACACTTGAATGTGCTCGTGCTTTTTGCTCTGATGTGTACGGTTCTTTATCTTCAGCTAGTCTATGCTTTTGACTTTTTAAGTTCTAGGAATTCCTAAAAGTAAGAGGTATAATATGGCTTTATGTCCAATCAAAAAGCATGTTTTGAAACCAGAATTTTGTGGTTTTTTTTCCTGCAAATAAAAAAACCCTCATAGATGGAGAATTTTTGTCTTCATGCACACTGGAAAACATGGTAAGTATGGAAAAGGCAGGCAAAGTCTGACTCATTATGTCATGAACAAATATTGTGCCAGTTAGCTAGATGAAGAGGAAATATAAGCAACAACAACAACAAATTGAATTGCAAATTATACATAGTTTCATTTATTTGAATTTTCAGGTTATGGTCTAAATTGCAAAGGGAAAATAAACAAAAAAAAGGTAACAGATGTTTTACATAACACCATCATTTATCTTGTGATTGAAGACTTCACACTGCAAGACAGTCTGGTTTTATATATTGGAAGGGAAAATTGGGAAACATATATAAACAAATATTCCAAATACTTTGAATTGGCAAATTAATCCCTGAGAATGGTAACATCAGAATAGCTCTGTCATACCCACAATTCTGAAGCACTTTGAAGGAGAGGAGATTTGAGACTGTCTTGGTAAAAAATAGGAAGACAATTGTGCCTCTCAAAAGTATTCTGCTAAGTCTGTGATGTGCAATCTAAAGAACCACAAGAATTGCGATATGTTTCTAGTGTCTTTTTAAGAAACTCCTAAGACTAAAAAAAGAAATACCAGAAAGCTCCCTCCAAAACCAGGAACTGGATTGCAGGTCTAAGGTAAAGACTGAAGGAGTACTGCCATTCCCCAAACTTCCAGCATCCACTCCAGTCATAGCAATGATTAACTAGAAAGGCCAACATTGTGTCTCAGATGAGTAGTAGTCATGTTCAGAGGTTGTACCTTTTGAAACTAGAATTCTAGCTCCTGACTACTTTGACTTTGACAACACACGTCTAAGCTTACATTCTTTTCATGTTCTTTTTTATGTTCTTCTTTATACAAGGGCGTTTAGTGAAAGGACAAGCAGTAATGGCTTTAAACTGAAAGAGGGTAGATTTAGATTAGATGTAAGGAAGAAGTTCTTCACTGTGAGGGTGGTGAGGCACTGGAACAGGTTGCCCAGAGAAGTTGTGGATGTCCCATCCCTGGAAGTGTTCAAGGCCAGGCTGGATGAGTCTTTGAGCAACCTGGTCTAGTGGAAGGTGCCCCTGCTCATGGCAGTGGGGTTGGAACTGGATGATCTTTAATATCCCTTCCAACACAAACCAGTCTATGATTCCGTGATTTTTAATATCTGCTTAAATTAGAAATAAACTATCAGGGTGTTCTTATTTTGTTTGCTTGCTTGTTTGTTTCTTTGTTTATTTTTCTGCATCTCCTTTGCAGCAGTGGAAAACTGCTGCTACCCCCCAAAAAAGAGTAAAAGCATTTAATGGAATATAGTGAAGGTGAGAGATCAAGCTGTTGCTGCTATTCAGCCAGCATAAAAAATAGAAGGCACCATTGCTAGCTGGGTATAAGGTACTCCTGGAGCATTTTCTAAATCTTCCAAGTCTTTGGATGATGCTACAAATGCATTACAGGAACATTAATATAACGATCTTATCTGCTCTCTCATGTCCTGCATCAGCTGTGAATTACACATCTTGAGACTGAAGGTGAGAGTTTAATGTTAAAGTGTAGGATCACTTCATCAACCGGAATTAGGTCCATTAGAACACATCCATGCTGGTACACCATAACCAAGCTAGTACAAAAGGAAGTAAGCCTTAATACTTTATTGCTATGCCTTCTTTAAATACTCAGATGGATATGGTATCTTCGTTTTAAAAAGACACAGCTGCCTTTCCTATCAAAATTTCCTTAATTTTATTACATCAGGATGGACTATGTATGTCCATGCTATTTATCTCCCTAGTAAGAACTGACAAATCTAAGAAAATTCAGTACATGAAAGTGAAAATATCAATACCTCATCTCACTTATTTTTATTCTTGTCTGTTTTCCTTTTGCAACCAATAATTTTCTCTTGTCTTTTATAATTTTGATAAACAACAAGGCCAAATGTAAAACAAAAATCACCCTTCTCTGCCATCCGTTGTCACCAGATGCTTACTTCAGATAGCTGAACATTATCTTGCCTCAGCACATGCCACGGACACTCCTTTTCTCTCTGGGCATTGTGCAAATGACTCTGACACCAGCAACCAGAGTGGGGGATGTATGTATTGGAATACATGGGTCCACCACTGCAATAAGACACTTGTAGTAACTAACAACAGAATTACTGAATTAGTACATGTTTGGCCTTAAAATAGGGTGTGGGTTTTTTGGTTGATGTTGTTTTACTTGTTGGATGGGTTTTTTTAGTTTTTAATTTGATAGTCATATTGCATATATATGATACTTTACATAGGCAGTCACATCTGAGAAAACTTACTCACACTTTATCTGAAGCATTGCTTTTTAACTCTCATGCCCTGTAGAGATGTCATAAGAGTAGCAGATGAGTATGGCATTCCATATTAATTTCATAACAGCGAACTTTATAGTATGCAACAATTTATTGGGAAACCTAACTCTTGTCTGTGCTGAAGACGCTTCCAGTTGGACTTTGACCATGACTTTTTTGCTGTGATCCAAAGGGAGAAAGTCTTTTACCAAGGATAAAATACTGATTACTGTAATCTCTCTGTAACAGCACTGAGCTTCCAATTATCCATCCAGAAAACTAAGTATTTAATAGGAAATAATTTAAATTACATACAGATGTTGGAGCTTCCAGAGAAATAACAAAGAATTCATAAGAAGGCTCAAATTAAAACAAAAGATACTTAACAACTTGCTGCATAGAAAGAGAATTCCTCCATCTGGAAGACTGAAGGTTTGGAACAGCACTAAGTGACATAAATTCAAAGAGCTCTAAACACTTCCAGACATCTGAAAGTCCTTTCCCTAACTTATCTATGTTTTGGCTTCAAAATAAGAAGTGCGTTCTTTTTAAAATAGACAGATGAAATGAAGAATGTTGTACTTGCCAACATGACCAGCGCTTCCAGAAACAAGAGCTTTGAACTCTATTCTTACTCCTACTAATACATTTCCAATTCATGACCCTTTCACGGTCATGAACAGGTGATGTTACCTTTTGTGGGCTTGTTTTCCTAAATTAAAGGCAATAAATGGACTAACCTCCATTGTATCTTGCTATTATTTTTATACCAATTGATCATTTGATTTCTTATGAAATATTACACATTTCAAAAAATGGGATTGAAGAACATACATAGCAGGAACCAGTAGAGTTAAATCTGCCTTATAAATATTAAAATCACAGACAGAAATTAGGCACTAAAACGTCACACTTCCACAGTGAGAATTTATTTTCCTGTTTTTTATAAGTTGACATTTCAAAATACTATGGTCATATCACTTGCTCATTCATCTTGATGGTGCATTTACTTATGTGTACAAGGAAAGTATGATTATTAGCATTTAAGTAAAAAAAGAGCCAGTTTATGATTTGTAATCTTTTTAAGGTAAAGTAGGATCCTTACGAAACTGATGTGCAGTGTTGCCAAGAAGTTAAAGTTGTGGTTGACAAACTTTTCCATATTTAAATTGCTAAGTAAGGACTGAAGAGAAGTCTGTAGGTAGAAGATTTGTATAAAATTCCCATATATTCTTATGCTATTTCCAGTATAAAAAAGATTACCATGCCTAGGAACAGTTGAAATATTTTTTTTCTATGACAGGTGTAGTGCTGGAGGGGAGGCTGGGGGAGAA
>JANXJC010000055.1:24660913-24676923 GCA_027564655.1 Leptodon cayanensis
GGAGGGGAGGCAGGAAGAGATATAATTCTTGGTTTCATAGCTATGGGAAAAATCTCCTATTCCTCAAAGATGTTTTCTGGTCATATTCACTTTCCCAAGAACTCAATTTCAGTATCACTTCAAGGCATTTTAAAATGTTATTTTTCATACTGTCTTCTAGTCTCTAGGCAGAAGATATTTTTCAGCCACATGTTTTGTGATATAATAAACATGAAAAGTTGTCTCAAACATAGCTTAGTTTTCAAGCGGCTATTCGTGTGAGCTTGCTGGTGAGGTGAGCATTTTATTTTAGCTTTAATCTTCACATAGCAACATTAATAACATCAATTTAAACCTGTAGTTGGGAAAAAAAAACCCTACAAAAAAACCCCTAACACAAATACAATTTAACAAAAATTTCTTAGTGGGGCAGATTATTATTAATTACCATCAGTTTCACTTTGAAAGTTGTGCCTTGAATAAAAACAGTCAAAATCAGGTAAGGTTATGCAGTATACGTTCAATATCCTGAGATATCTAGAGAAGCCTAAAATGCAAATGAAGCATGACACCCTTCCTCCCCATTAGTTAGCACAGATAGTTTCTACTCCATCTCTAGTCAGTAGATTTGCAAAAATATAAACTATAATAAACTTTATGATGCTTGCCTGGGAAGCTTAAAATAAACACACCATACTAGTGCATTTCAGTTGTCAAATCATCATTACTTCTATTTGGAAAATGAATGAGAAACTAGCAGATCCAATGTTTGAGGAGAAGCATTACTTCGTTTTAGCTTCCTTATCTGCAACAGTATAAAACCAGCTGTCTCAAGCCCTGAGTATCTGTGATGCAACAGTAAGACCCCTCCAAACCTGTACAAAACAAAAGACGAAAGTCAATCTAAGATCTCTTGAAAAATCAACAAGAGAATATAGCCAGAATATTTCACAATTTGCTAATATTACTTTCTAACAATTTTCCTAAATATCACTAGTGTACAGTACGCAAGTGATGATGGAAGAGTTGTGCTCCTATTTTGCAGTTCCAAGCTGGCCAGACTCTTTGGTCCAGGAGCCTCATAGCTTATTGGTATAGTAGTCTGCTGATGCTACTTCTTATCTTGACTCTTTGTTCATTGAGCTATAACAGAGACAATTCAATATAAAAACGTCTCTGTTCTAAAACCATCTATATTCTAGGTCAGGCTGAGTGAGCATGTCTGGCTTCTACGTTCACATCATGTAATTATATTAGTAATTGTCACAGATGACAGTATAAATGTTAATATTGTAATATAACATTCTCACCATGAATATAAGAAAGAGTAATAAAAAAAAATAATAATTAAAGATTAGTAAAGCTACACAAGAATTAAGTGAGAAAATAGGATGTAACTCTTAATGCTTTGTAATGTCATATCAGGGTAATGAAATGTCTACTAAGATTTATCCTATCTGTTTTCTAGTCTCCATATTTTTGAAATGAGATATGAGATATAAGACAACAACATGGAGAACAGCTCTGATTTGTAGAAACTTGAGACAGATACTTTCTGATAGAGAGGGTTAAAATGAAGCTGATGCCCACAGGGGAAACTAGATAGGGGGAAAAACTATACTAACAATAATAAAAAAACCCTTAAAAATTAGAATTTAAATTTCTGTCTGGATCAAAATAAAGAATGAGGATTTTAGAACTAGATTCAGAGAAATTGAGAGAAGTACAGCTCAGAGTACAGCAGTGAAGCATTAAAAATTTTATTGTTTGAGTTCTTTGAGAAAATATTGCCTGAATATACCTTTGGTAGGAGTCGAAGATATGGTGGTTGTTCAGAGAATGGAGGTGATCTAGGAAAGAGAGAGGTTTCTTACCTACCTACTTGGTACTGAATTCTGTTGAATTATCTACCAACTTAAGAATATGGTAGATAAAGATGCAGATTGTCCAGTAAATTGTCAAGCACATTTATATAAATGTATATATATGAACACATATGAAGGAACAATAATCTTGAGGAAATCTATAACTACTTTTTTAATTGCTTTAGTAGTTACTTCGTGAGCATACCATGCTCTCCTTTTTTTTTTTTTTTCCCTCCCTAATGGCTACTCTAATATATTGAGAGTAATCAATGGAGAACATCATGCACGTATCAGAACAGATCATGCAACTTATTTTACTGCTGGCAAGAACAATGCCCCTGAGAAGAGTTGACATTTACTGAGGTATTCTGTAAAACTTATTTAAGTACAGAAATAATGATAAAGACACATCTATCTAAATTGCTCCATTTGTGAAAACAGCTTTCTGGCAGTTCTAGATCCAGATTTTGATGCATTTCTTTTCAATGAAATTGTGTGTAAACACATCAGGGATATGTTAGGCAAATTATTTGCATTTTTAAATAAATTTTTAATATCCATAAATTTTAACATTAACAGAAATAAACCATGTTAAACCAAATTCTTTCTGATACAGTGAAAGACTTACTGGGTAAGAAGGAAGCAATAAATATGTGATTTTTTTACTTTTTCACTTTTAAGAAGATTTTTAACATTGTCCCCAAATGTGGCCCAGATGAAATTACTCCAAATTTTTGATCATTTTCAATTAAAATTAAAAAGCAGAACAAAACATATGAAATATAGGGGATCACAAACTAAGATGTTTTGTAAAAAGGTTAGCCACACTTTATGATGTGTCAACAGAAGCATCAGCTCTGAGATATGTGAGACAAATATAGTTACACTCTGTACTGTTGAGGTTGTTCTCCAATACAAAACTTTTTCAAAAGATTCAGAAAGTAGAAAGTAAAATGACTGAAAAAAAGTTAGAAAATGTGATGCTTGATGAAAAGGTAATGAAGGAGAGGTTGACAGGGGGAAAGAAAGAACAGGGTGACAGGTTTTGAAAATGTAAACAGTTATTATAAAGGAGGTGTTGATCAACCATTTGTCATGGCCACTGTGAGGGTAGCACATGAAGAAATTGTTTAATTTGTGAAAAAGAAAGTTAATGTTAGCAATTCCAGCTGTAAGGAATGTTTAGCTATCTAGGGAGGCTGGGCAATTCCCCATATGAGATATTTTTAAAAGCATGCCAGATAAACATCTGCTATTGACTTTTAATGTAAAATATTGAAATAGTTCCCTCAGAGACTAGGACACTTTTCCTCAGAAAAGATATAACCACTAAGGCCACTCTCTTTACTTTCTTGTAGTTATACTTTGTTCCACATTGAGGAGGATGGGTATTCATCACTTCCCTATAAGCTATTGTTTGGCAGTGAGAGGGATTTCTTGGAACTGTGTTATGAAAATGTATTGCCTTCATGCTGATCTCTTGGTTCCAGTGAAAGTTGCCTACCTAATTCATTACTGCATAAAATATGTTCCTCCCCAGTGAGTGTGCTTGAAAAGAACTTGATCATACACTCATTCATATAGAAAGAGTTCAAAAGAGTCATACTCATCTGTATAGTCAGTGCTGATAAGGGATGGAAAAGAAATTCCAGGAAGGTAAAATAAAAACCAACCCTAAAGTCAAAAAAGGCAAAGCCATGTGATGTTTGGGCATCTCCAAGCTAAGGCTTCAAATGAGTTGAAAATAGATCATAAATTGTGTTCGATACCTGGAATTTAAGTTTCTTATACTACACATCTTTTATAAGATCAAGACCACAATGTTTTTGCTGTTGTTGAGAATATATCAGATTTTATTTTTCTGAAAAATTAATGGTAGTAGTTAACTAAGAAAAATTCTAACAAAAAATAATTTTGAACTAGGCAGCTGCATAACTTATTGCTAAATTCCATTTCTAGGTGTTTTCCTTGTTGAGGGACTCCCTATTCTGTGTGCTTGTGTGTCTGAGTGTCAGCAACTAGATTGGGACTGTGGGCTGTAGGGGTCATGTGCCTGCATGCCAGCAACTGGGGGGACCAGAAGGAGCGAAATTCAAGTGTCAGCAACCGTGACCTTGGATCATAGGAGCCCATGTATCTGTGGTGCCAGCAACTGGAGCAAGTGTGAGTGTGCAAGTGAATGTGTGTTTGCTAATGAAGGTCAAGCATGATTAGCTGCTTAGTAGATGAAGTGACCCAGGAGCTGGGTGGGTGGTGGTGTCTCTAAGGGTAGGAGAAGCTGGCTATGGGGGGACCAGGGGAGTCCCAGCAAACTGTTGGAGAGACCATTGGGTCTGGGGTGTCTAAGTATGAGACCCATGTATGTGTGTGTGTCAAGAAGGGGGGCTGGCTGCTGGGGATCAGGGGAGACCTGGCCAACTGCCAGCCACCTCTGTGTGTAGGTAGGTTTCTGTGGGGGTGCGAGTGAGCAAGGGAGTTGCGATACTGGCAACTGGAGTGTGGCTGCAGCCGTGGGAGCTTGTATATACAAGTGCCACCAACTGGTGAGCCTGGAATCCAAGGGCAGCTACTGGGCAGACTGGGTGTCTGAAACTAGCTACTGGAGGGATCCACATTGTACGTATATACATATATTTCCAGGAACAGACCTCCATCCTGCTCAGCCAGAGAGGTGAACAGGATGAGGCCGTTGCTGCTCTTTGTGTTCATGTGAGTGCTCTGCATAGCCACCGGCTATATCTGTGTTTAAGTGCTATATATCTGTATGTGTGTGCCTATAGGGACTACATGCTTAGCCTCACTACTGGTTGAAACTGGGGCCATAGACCTTCAGCAGCCTTGCGTCTGTCAGGCTATTGGATCTGTCATCCCCTAACAATATAAATGAAATCTTAAAAGTCTAATCAAAGAATTAGTATTAAGTCCAGATTTAATTATTGCAGGAAAATAAAGAAAATGTGAAGAAATATTTTTTCCCATAATGTTAATAACTGTTTAGCTTGGCTACTGTGACCTGTTTTGGGAACTATTGTCCAAGAAAAATAGGACACTGAAAGTTCAGATTGGAGGCCTAGAAGTTGTCATGTTTTCTAGGAGAAAAGTTTGAACAACCTACAGTGGTTTAATTCAAGACCCAGAAGATTTTGGAAAGATAGCAAAAGAAAATTTTATTCATTAAACACATGAGAAGAAATAAAAATTATATATTTCATTCAAGGGAACAGGAGAAACATTTCTGAAGGTAGAAACAGTCCAATGGTGAAATTAATTGCCTATAAAAAGTTTTTTGAATGTGTTATTCAAATATCTGTTAAGAATAATGTAGATATAACTGATTTTATCTAGGGGGCAAAGATTAGACATGATTTTGCACTGTTTCTTACGATGTTTCAATGATTGCATAGGAAATCAATCTCAGGCCTAGGATCAGAATGGTACAGAAGTTACCCAAAAGGCATCCTGCAGGACTCATGGAAACTGGAGTCGAAAATTAATTCAAGAAATGTTTTTCTGCACTTTGGGTAGGTTCTGGCTGGAGTAGTAGAATCTCCACAGGGGTCTGAAGTTGCACTGACTGTTCCATATTTGCTTTGCATTTCACTTTTCTGCATAGTTAGTCAATTAGTAAGGTGTACAAAAAGGGGACTGTCAGTTCTGAAAGGAAAATGGTAATAGAAATAAGAACACTGAACCTTTTACAAGGGGGTGGGGCTGAGGAGATGCTGTGTAGCTGCCAAAAGTTATAGTCTGAAGCTGTCATAATAATTCTAAAGAGCACAGGGCATCTGGAGGAAAAAACAAGTAATCCTCCTCCAAACCCCAACAAAACAAAACAAAAAAACCACCAAACCCCTAAACTGATTTTGGCTGGGATGGAGTTAATATTCATCATAGCAGCTTGTATGGTGCTGTGTTTGGGTTTGTGACGAAAACAGTGTTGATAACACAGGGATGTTTTAGTTATTGTTGAGCAGTGCTTGCACAGTGTCAAGGGCTTCTCAGTTTCTCACCCTACCCCACCAGGGAGCAGGCTGGGGAGGCACAAGAAATTGGGAGGGGACACAGCTGGGACAGCTGACCCCAACTGACCAAAGGGATATCCCAGACCATATGATATTGTGGTCAGCAATAAAACTGGGGGAAAGAAGGAGGAAAGGAGTGACATTCAGACTGATAGCGTTTTTCTTCTCAAGTAACTCTTTCATGTGATGGAGCCTTGCTTTCCTGGAGATGGCTGAACATCTACTTGCCAATGGGAAGTGGTGAATGAATTCCTTGGTTAGCTTTGCTTGCGTGCATGGCTTTTGCTTTCTCTATTAAACTGTCTTTATCTCAACCCGCGAGTTTTCTCACTTTTACTCTTCCGATTCTCTTCCCCATCCAGCTGATGTGTGGATCAGAGAGCAGCTGTGTGGTGCTTAGCTGCCTACAGGGGTTAACCCAGAATATCTCCATACCAAAACCCACTGCTACTTACAGTCTTGTGTTGCTGAAAACATACCTCCTTTCCCCTTCTTTCCAGTGTTGTACTGACATTCAGAGGATGCTGCATGGTCAGTACTATAACTGACAGCAAATTTCATGGGCCCTGGAGACATGGAAGAAGGTTTAGTATTTTACATCAACAGCAGTTTCCCAGACTTTTTTTTTTTTTTTTTTTTTTTTTTATCTAAAGTGTCTCCAAAGGAAAAAAGAAAAATTTGCGTCCCCTCCAACCCAGGAAAGGTAACAGTTAGAGACTTGTTATGCCCCGGTAACATCTCAAAGATTACATAAACTGTTCAAGTTCTTACATTGTCGTAAAGTTCATTTCTTTCATTTTGACGAAGATGTATGAGAGACCAAAAAGCAGATTCCATATGAGTCATCTGTCTCAGCCTTATCTAAACAAGAGGAAACTCTCTCGAAACTGGAAATCTATGGTTTCTTCCTGACTTTTAGGAACTCTTTTATTCCTTCTGCTTCTAATAAATTAACTTTAGTTTTAGTATCAGACAGTAGTAGAGACCTCCAGGCTCATGTAATAGTACTGAGGTTGATAAAAGCTTAATTTATACAAGGGACTGCCTTAGAGTCCAATGCAGTATCACAGTCTACGTGCCTGCAAATTTTAAAAGCCACATAATAATGGAAAGAAGCACTCCCCCATCATTCTGTGGCATACAGCAATTAATCGCCTGAATATTTGCAACACTTTGTATTCTAATTATATGTAACATTGTCTAAACATAAAGCAGAGATTCACAAACTCCTTAGACACGTTAGATAAATCAACAGAACTGGAAAACATTCTATACCATAAAATGATCTAAACTTGAAAATTCATAAAATCAAATTCTGTGTATCATTGTAGAGTAAGAAATTCATTTCTCTGCTAGTTAGTATGCCATAGTCTTTTCTTGAAATTGAAAGACTATGATGTTTATCAACATGCAATGGTGTTTGTTCATTACATTGATTTTTATTATGGGTTCCCACAATTTGAAATAATTACAAAAGAAACAACAGAAACAGATTTTTGATTGTTCATTGTTTGTGGCATCTGTAGGAAATATGTTGGCTTGACATCAACCGTTAACGGGCTTTATTTAAAATTGAGGGAAAAACAGTTGCGAATTATAAACATTGTCTATAATGGAGCTTTGTAGTTTACATAATTATATTTTGTGAAAGAAAGGAGGCAAGCTTGGTCTGACTTCATTTTTCGATTAGAAAAGATTCAACTGTCTTCATCCCATGGTACCAGCTGCACTGTGCTTTGTATGAGATCACTGTGCTTAATTTCAATAGCCTGCAGAGAGAGTTTATTTTTTGAGTGCTGCCTTTTGCAGATGTGCCAAGGGAAAGATAATTTTGGTCTCTTTAATCATATACAGAAAGCTAGTCCTGTTCTGAAGCTTTACTTCACATGGTGCTTCCAGAATAGCTCTGTATAGAAATCATAGTTTCAAATTAAAGTACATTTTAACTCAGTCTGTTTCCCATAAGGATTATCCAAAAGTACTTAGAATTTGTACTAAATATGAATACTTTGTTACTCAAGGGTATACTAAATACTATTTGAAAAGAATATGTATATAAAGACTTTGCAAATATAAGACCAATAATTTTAAAAATGGTGTTAAAGGGTGATGACAGGAACATAAAATTTGTCTCAACAAAACTTTTAGATACAAAACTCCTTGTACCTTCATCAAGAACTTTGGGCACTGAGCCCAGCTCTACAGTGAATATGACAGAACAAATTTTTCTTTTCCAAGGTAAGTTCTCATCGTGCTGTTTTAACTTTAACTAAGTGCTTATGGAATAAAGTCTATGAAGTTGTAAACCTTAACCCCCCCTGCTTATCTGAAGGAATAGTACATATATTTCCCTCATCAAAGATGCTCAAGAATGAGCCCAAAGTTTTATTTCGTGTTTCTATTAGACCAAGGGATAGTCTTTGAAGTTATGTCTCTTGGAACTGCCATTCTATCCTGTGAATTTTAGACGGAGGTTTTAAACTTCTGCCTTGGTAATACAGGTCCTCAATTAAATAATTTTTGCTGCCAAACTTTACTCATTTTTAAACTTAAAATCTCCTTGTTAAACTGAAAATCAATTTTAGATGAGTTATTTCCCAAAGTTTTGGGGAAATAATTGGCAAAGCATTAATTAATTAATTAACTAAATTGCCCAAATGGCAAAGCATTTAAGATATTCAAGATATAAAACTATCACATTTTATTTGTATAAAATAATGTTTAGTAACAAAATGTTAAAGGTACTAAAATTAAAATAATTGCCGTGTGAATTTTTTCTTATTCCAAGTAAATATTTCTGATAGTATCTTTCTTTTTTCGAAGGCAGATTAGTTACTGGTTTTATTAATGACAATAAAACTTCTGTGGAGCGCATATGCATGTGGATAGAAAGGATTTGAAATTATCTGGTTAAGATAATAAAAACAGATTAGGCTAAAGAAAGGGACAGTAATGGAAATTCAATCAATTTTATTGTATGGATCAGACAGCAAGACAGA
This sequence comes from Leptodon cayanensis, assembly GCA_027564655.1. Taxonomy (NCBI): domain Eukaryota; kingdom Metazoa; phylum Chordata; class Aves; order Accipitriformes; family Accipitridae; genus Leptodon; species Leptodon cayanensis. The sequence continues at coordinate 24,669,779 of JANXJC010000055.1, forward strand.
CCTGCATCTAATGGCAAAAAAAAACCTAAAACCAAAAAAATTCACAATATAAGTACAAACATAAGAAGCAGCAAATATGACTATACATAAAATGCACTATAATCATAAAATTATTATGTGAAAAGACTACATTAGTCTGTGCAACATCAATGGCAGAAGACAAAGTAAGCTTTCTAATCTTCAAATATTATTTGCGCCTTGAAATGAAGGAGCAGTGAAATAATGAGTCTATTTTTTAATGTTAATCCTTTCTTAGAGGATTAGAAAGTAAAACTAGCAGAGCAGATCCTGACTATTTCTTAGAGCAAGCCTTTAATCACATTATAATGCAGCTGAACGTAGCTTGGTTGGGTGCTTATTTAATTATAATTAAATGCTTGCAACACATGTGTCAGTGACAATAACCCTATTGCTAGGCATCAACACTAGGATATATGTCTAATGATGATTCCAGACTGAAGAAGTTGGGAAGTGTCCTGAGCATAGTCTCTGAGGGGTAATATCTGGGAAAACAGATTGCAGAGAAAAAAAAAAAAGCTAATATTTTGTTACCTATAATTGAGAAAGTGCTGGAATGACAGACCCAAGACATCTGCGGACTCTAATGATACATAGATTGATCATTGAGAAATTTTCTGTAAGTTGCAATGTCCTCTGCATCTTAGGTTATTACTTTTCAAAAGGAAGCGAGGTATGAAAAACACATAGTTCAGTAACACTAAAATAGGCCTCATGTGCAAAGCTTTCCTCTCAAACAGTATAATGTGGTAAAACTATGTAACATAAATGATGTTTAACATTAACTGGTGATTGGGAATCCTTTCTCCAAATACTTGTTTTCCTTGTCACATCTGGACCCGGTGAAACCTGTACCTTTTTAATTAAACCACAGCTGGGAAACAAACTATTTCAGCCTAGGAATCCCATTATAATGTAGTAACCACAATTACCAATAGGTAATTGATCAGGTCAGTCATGACAATTGAGACGATTTGAATTCAAAGCTGTAGTCTAGTTTAGGCAGAACAAGTATTTCAATCTGAATCCTATAGAGATGCCACATTTACTGTCTGGTTATCTACCATCCTGTGTTACAGTTCCCTTCATTATTATTCACAAAAAAAGTACGAAATATCTTAGTTTTGTTCAAGTGTTAAACGTGAATATTTGAAGTCTTGCAAATGATTCACTTCCAGCATCAGTAATAACCTTGGGGTGTTCTTATAAAATTAATTAACTTCTCCCTGAGGACTAAACTGTTACTGTGTCACAAGGAGACCATTAATTTCAATGGGTTTTATAGTGACAGAAATAAAGGATTAGTGAAACAGCTAAGAGATCCCACAAAACCCGGCAGATCAGACAATGTATGTGTAAGTAGACTATATATCTCACCTGTAATCAATATACAGAGCTATTTGAACCATCTATACACCATCATCACTCGATGCGGCTAAGACATGCTCTATGCCAAATTGTCTAATTGTGTACCCGGTTCATTCAGAGGGGTCTATGCAGAACTTCATGCAGGCTAGAAGATATCTTAGTCTTACTCCAAACGGTGACATCTGGCACACACTGGCCTACAACAGTTAAATACCTACTGTTGAATGCTGGATATCCATTAATCATCATGTGACTGATGCTGTAAATCCTATGTGTGCCTTCTTCAGATAAACAAGACATTCTGAGGGACATAAACTCTCTTTTGGTATTTCTGAGTCTCCTCATTGCCGCATCATTCAGTCCTACTTGGGACTGTAGGAACAGGTGGTAGTCTGCAGGCTCTACCATGCTCAGCAACCTTTCTGTGACATCACATATGTGAGTTCCCAGCAGGCAGCAAACTTCTCTAGACATACTGTCTGGGCAACAAATAGGTGCTTCGGTGCCTCTCAGCAAGGAGTCACTAATTACTAACACTCCACGTACTTTTCTGGTGGCATTGGTTCTAATGCGGGTGGGTGGCTGGACCAACTTTGCACAGTTGGCCTTTCCTGGGTCTTGCCTGTTACTCGCTCTCTCTTCATTCTCCAGCCCCAGGGCATTGTACCTGTTATGTAGGGGCACTTCAGGGGGAAGGGGAAGATTCCTCCTCCTGCCCTGAGCAGAGATGAGAGTCCAGTCTCCTTTGTCTCATGAGTTGGTTGAGTCTGCACTTCAGGGCTGGAAGCAAGCTTGCCTTCCCTTTGCAAAGTCTGAAGGCAGGGCTGTCGCTCAGCGTGTGACATTTGTGGATTTGATGGGTGGGCCACTCAGTGTTTAAGGAATTGGCTGGATGGTCAAACTCAAAGAGTTGCAGTCAACGGCTCAATGTCCAGCTGGAGACCAATGATGAGTGGTGTTCCTCAGACGTTAGTATTGGGACCAGTATTATTTAACATCTTTGTCAGTGACATGGACAGTGGGATTGAGTGCACCCTCAGCAAGTTTGCAGGTGACACCAAGTTGAGTGGTGTGGTTGATACTCTAGAGGGAAGGGGGGAAGGGGTGCAATACACAGGTGCCTTGACAGGCTAGAGAGGTGGGCCTGTGTGAACCCCATGAAGTTCAACAAGGCCAAGTGTAAGGTCCTGCACATGGGTCGGGGCAAGCTCAAGCATGGATACAGGCTGGGCAATGAGTGGGTTGAGAGCTGCCTTGTGGAGAGGGGCTTGGGAGTATTAGTGGATGAAAAGCTGGACATGACCTGGCAATGTGTGCTCACAGCCCAGAAAGCCAATTGTATCCTGGGCTGCTTCAAAAGAAGTGCAACCAACAGGTTGAGGAAGGTGATTTTTCCCCTCTGCTCTGCTCTTGTGAGACCCCACCTGGAGTACTGCATCCAGCTCTGGGGTCCCCAGCACAAGAAAAACATGGACCTACTCAAGCAGGTGCAGAGGAGGGCCTTGAAGATGATTGGGAGGCTAGAACACCTCCTGAATGAGGACAGGCTGAGAGAGTTGGGGTTTTTTAGCCTAGAGAAAAGAAGGCTCCAGGGAGATGTTATAGCAACTTTCCAGTACTTAAAGGGGGCCTACAGAAAAGATAGGTAGGGATTCTTTATCAGGGAGTGTAGTGATAGGACAAGGGGTAATGGCTTTAAACTGAAAGACAGTAGATTCAGATTAGATATAAGGAATAAATTCTTCACTGTGAGGGGGGTGAGACACTGGAACAGGTTGCCCAGAGAAGTTGTGGATGCCCCCACCCTGGAAGTGTTCAAAGCCAAGTTGGATGAGGCTTTGAGCAACCTAATCTAGTGGAAGGTGTCCCTGCCTGTGGCAGGGGAGTTGGAACTAGATGATCTTTATGGTCCCTTCCAACCCAAACCACTCTGATTCTATCATTCATTCTGTGATGCCTTGACAAACAAAACCAATGTGAAAATGTTCAAAAGGTTTTGGAGGTCTACTCTGGGATCAATACTTCTCTGGGTCCGTCTCTTGAAGAACAAACATAGCTCCCATGTTTTTGTGGTTTCTTTATACCTCAAAAGTTATGTGAAGAAGAAAAGACATAATAATAAAGTGACTCGGCTAACAAGCACTCTCCTTTAACAACGTATTTGATTGTGATTGTCCTTTATTTAGTTCCTAATATATCTTGTAATTTGTATAGAGTCTTGGAAGAATCTAAGAAATTTTTTTTGACCCATTTGCAGGGTCACAAGAAATCACCAGAATTACATTACAAATAACAGTTCCAATTCTCTACAGTAAACCCTGAGGTTCCTTGGCTGATGCTGAAGAAGTGGAGCCCTAACGGCAGTGCTCTTCCCTGGGTTATAAAGCTAACCATGGAGAAAGTAATTTTGAGCTGTTTCTCTTTCAAGGCTCAACAGCAATTTGTAGTCATATTCTGATACTCATCACATGAAGGATTTATATCCTACACTAGCATCTTTTTTATTATTATTTCTAAAAACCATCATAACACATAGCCAAAGAGAATAAAATTTCACTGCTGACTTCAGTGGGTGAATAAATACATTGATGGGAGAGGATTTTATCTATTAGTAAAGAATGAATACATACATTTTTTTAATATCTAAAATCTACTAGCTACTATAATATGTCTCAGGGATTATTCTCATGAAGCTTTAAAAGAAAGGCTTCAGAAATCAGCTTCTTTACATTAAAGGAACAGAGTCACAGAATCATTAAGGTTGGAAGAGAGCACCTGAGGTCATCTAGTGCAGCTCCCCTGCCCCAAGCAGGAGCAGCTACAGCAGGTTGTCTGTGACCATGTCCTCTGGGGTTTTTAATATCTTCACAGCTGCAGACTACACAAACTCTCTGGGAAACCTGTTCCAGTGTTTGACCACCTTCAGAGTAAAACAGCGTTTTCTTGTGTTCACATGGAATTTCCTAATTTTTAATTTGTGCCCATTGCCTCTCGTCCTGTTGGTGGCCACTAGTGAGAAGAGTCTGGCTCCCTCTTCTTCATTCCTGCCCATGAAGTATTTATATACACTGATGAAATCACCCCTGAGCCTTCTCATGTCCACGTTGAACAGTCCCAGCTCTCTCAGTCTTTCCCCATTTCAGAGATGCTCCAGTCCCTTCATCGTCCTCATTGCCCTTCACTGGACTTGCTCCAGTAAGTTTGTATATTTCTTTTACTGCATAGCCCAGCACTGGGGACCGTACTCCAGTTGTGGCCTCACCAGTGCTGGGTGGAGGGCAAGGATCACCTCCCTTGATCTGCTGGCAACACTGTCTAATATAGCCTAGGAGGATTGTTGGCCTCTTTTGGTGCAAGGGTGAACTGCTGATTCACGGTCAGCTTGTTACCCATCAGGACCCCGAGTGACTTCTCTGCAAAGGATAATTTAAGAGGAGCCACAAGGGTGTGGGTCCAAGGAAGCTCTAGCAGCTTCTAACGAGCATGGTCAGCTGCCCTTGACCTAGTTGGTTGCCACTTGATTAGGGAGGGTCAAGCATGCTTTAGCCAGTGCTTGGGAGAGATCTCTGTAAGAGACAGGCACAGAGCACAGCTATTAGAGACAGCCAGCAATGGAGCAGTCTTCAAAAGAATATAAAGTAAAGGGGCCTCAGCTGAAATTGTGCTGCCACTGTAACAGTCTCAGACATGGTGGTTTTGGATTTTATGATCATGGGACTCTGTTTGCAGATCAGCATCTGCTTGGGAGACATGGGAGATTCATCTCAGGGAAAAACTGTTTTTGCCAGTAGGATGGCTGACCTCATAAGGATGGTTTTAAACTAAGGATAGTGAGGGAGGGAAAGAGTAACCACCAGATCTCTGAGGGAGTGTATGATGTATGCATTCGACCCCTTAATTAAACTAGCAGTAGTTTGGTTAAGGATCCAAAGGAGGTAAAGGCCTGAGCCACAGCTGGGCCAAGAACTCCTCTAGTTTCAATCTGTTCTCTGAAAACCCACAAAGGAGCAGAGTGACACGGTGAGCATCGATGCATATGAGCTTGGAACACCAATCATGCGATTAACACATGAATAGCGGGTGGTTTTTCCAAGACTCATTTATCAAGGAACAAAGGCAGTTGTGTGTACAAGGAGTCTCATGCATACCTTTCCCATTGCATGTAATTTGACTACAAGTCAACCACTTTATTCCATAAATGTTACAGTCTAAGTGAACCTTCTTTGGGCTCTCCCTCCTAGGCAGCGTGGCTGCATGGCGGTGATCTCCCCTTGAGCTGGGATGCCTCTCAAGGTTGTTCCTCGAGGCAGAGAGACCTTTTACCAATGGCAGATCTTTGGTAAACGACTGGTATGCATAACCTTGTAGTATTGTAATTTTGATTTGTGTCTTGGTATCTTTGATTTGTGCCTTGGTAGTTTTGAATCGTTGTTCAAATGATTGTGCCATACAGTAATAGAGTGAACCTTACCATTGAACTTTAAGCCGTACTTTTACAACATCATATTAAAACCACTTTCATTAATAGGTTTGGTGGTGATTCTTAAAGAGATCTAAATCACCCATTTGTGACTGTGACAGACAGGATCGCTGAGCAAAGAGCATGATGTGATGTGATGGGAAGGGATTACAAAATCAACAAAACAGGCCTTAAATGAGGCTAGCTCTACCACTTGTGTGTAAGCGAGGAACTACCTTCAAGACACCATTATGCAAAAATCCCCCAAACCCTCTCCAGGAGCTCAATATGATGGAGTGTCTCTTGAAGTGCCCCATAATGCCCCAGACTGCATGCAGTATTGGGAATGAATATGATGATTTAGACATCTGTGTGCAGTTGGAGAGCTATGGTCACAACCAAAAAAAAAAAAAAAAAAAAAGAGAGAAAAAGAAATAATATCCTCGGATATTTCTTTGCTTTACTTTTAAGTATCAGAAGCTAAAGCATAACCTTGGAGGCAACATGAATGATGCTTTAGCCTTTCTACCCTAACTTTACAGAACTGCAGTCTCTTGTCCCTTGGTTTGTTGTTTATTTAAAGGACAGAACCAAGTAAACAACAGTATAAATGTATTCTACATTATTCTCCTATTAAAAAAGTAAAAGCTTTCTAAAAATCTATAACATTTTTGGGTGCATATTTGCAAAAAAAATATTACTTTTTTCTTTCTTCTTTGCTGCTCATCATCTAGTTACATTTTCACAGATATCAGGACTTGTCACTTGTTTACATTTTCAATTTTTATTCAAATGAATGTTAGATAAATGACTGCCTTATCTTTGAAAAGAAGAGTTTACTTGGGGTAAATTTGAGTCTAGAACATTTTTAATTACTTGGGGTAAATTCTGGTCTAGAACATTTTCAAAGGGTTGTCTAAATCCTCACAAACAGATCAATTATGACAGACTGATGTCAGTACCTCACATTTGGCTCAGAGGTACATATAAGCAAAAAAAGCAAACCAATCTGGCTTCAGATGGAATGTTTTAATCACCAGCTGGCTAAGACAACCAAACTATACATTTCCCAAGGAAAGATTATAGAGTAAAAAGCCCTAATCCTCATACCACCTCCAGATTTTCATGAATTAATGCATTAGTTCATAAATAAATTACATACTCAAACCTCTGCCTAAACTAATGTTCAGTCATTTGCTTGCATCTCTAAGGGTATCTGAGTGCTCACTCAGATTTCTTTAATTAGTAGTCATCAACAGCAGAAGGAAAATTGAACTCTCTCTCTCCCCCCCGCAGATCG
>JANXJC010000055.1:24677023-24724374 GCA_027564655.1 Leptodon cayanensis
CGCCCCCCCATATACACACAACACACTGACACATTTTTAGTAAAACCAAATGGATGGATGGCAATGAATGGACTACATTTTTACAATTTCCTGAAATAATGCTTATTAATTATTGAGACCAAAAGATAACATTACTTAGGATATCACAATTTTTTAATGGTATTTTTCACTTTTTCTATAACTTTTTAGGAGTCAGTCGTACAATATTTTCTAAAAGTTTTCACATTCCGTACTATCAGATAGTTAAGGAAAAATCTGTCAGTATTCAATTATTCAGTTCTCTGGAAGATGTAATATAGTAGGCAGTCTGTGATATTGGTAGGCACTGTTTCATTCATTGGATGTCTTTGGAAAGATTAACAAGACCAGTTCTTTGTATGCAGTTGCATTGTCAAAGGCTGGAAAAGTTTTGGTGATCTTAACATCAGTTTTATTGTATCTCTCAGGCTGAGGAGGAAATCTCGAGTCCTGGGGAGAAGTAGAATTTCAGGTGTTTTCCTTTTTTCAACATCTACTACATGACTTCGGCATCTCTACATGGTTAGTGCTATATCCAGGCATCAGATTCTTACATATTTACCAGGTAGGCTGAACAAGAAAAATTACTAAATAAAGGTTCTCTCCTCTTCCCATGATATATCAAGAAATGTTTTTGGTTTTCTTTTAAAACAGAATAAATTAGTAGAAAAACACTTTTAAGAGCTTAGTAGAATGTCTGAGCCTGTTCAGCCAATTTCATTTAAAACCACAGATAACTATATTCTACCCAGTGAGGCTGAGGAAAGGAAGTCAGTGGATACTTAAAGGGATGTCAGTGTTTTTCAGAAGGAAAAAGAAAACAGTTGACATTAACACCTACATTCAGGATTCCAATCCACAAAACACTGGCCAGTTAGGAAATGTGCTCCTCTGACATGGCTTCTGTTATAACCTCCACACTGAGACTGTTGCTTGTTGAAGATATCTCTTCAGAATAGAGTGAATGCTGTTTAAAATATAGAGGTGATTATTAATATATTAATACATTTACAATCTGCAGCTAACAGCTTGTATCTTCCAGTCCTATGTTACTGTCAGCACAACACTGTTTGTAAAACAGGAAAAAAAGTATTTTTAAGGTCAGATGTTTGCTGAAAGGCAGCAGATAATTTTGCATTTAGCAAATGTGTAATAAACATAAAATTCATATTTACAAAATCACTGTGGGTTTTTTTTCCCTTTACTTGCTTTTGTTGACATTACCATTGCACATTTTCATCTTCCTTAGACTGTTGCAGTAAACACCCATAGGTACCTCCTTGTTATTACTTTGCCAGTAATCTTTGCTTTAGGGAGTCCAATGTCTGCAAGAAAAGATGTATGAAAGTAGTTTTTTCTGATGTCTTGAAGGTAGAGCTAATGTTATCTTCAAGTGTAGGAAGGTGATTAGAATAAAATAAAGAGCTTGTTGATATCCGGTTTTGGGAGACAAAAGGTTTACATTTATAATACAATATGACTGCTGAATGCTTAGCTGACAGTAACACTGAAACCCCCTGGATATCGTCAATTTAAATATTAACTACATTTTTCTAAAAATTTCAAATCAGAAGTTTAATTTCAAAATACAATTTACTCACCCCCTAAAATAAAGGAATTTTTATGTGGAAATTTGATTAAAGAAAACATATAAAGTTTTAGAGAAACAAAAATGTTGGAAATGATAAATGCTTATTTTGGCCAGTTTCCTGAAACAATTATAACATTTTTATTTTTGTATGTTGGTTGTTGTCACTTCAGAGAAAAGAGAAAAAACTAAAATGAAAAAAATCCCAAGTCCTCAGCTGTTATAAATCATCACTGCACAGTTAATGACCATGAATTTTACACCTAATAAGGAAAAGACTGAGCTGTACAATAAGATGAACAATCCTGAGAAGCTGGAGGATACCTAAAGTTTTTCAGTCTTAAGAATACAAAAAAATATTTAACATCAAGTCAGTGTATTTTGAAATTTAGACTGTTACCTTGTTATTATAAACCTAAAACCAGTAATGTGAGGTGCTGGAAGCTTCCACATGCTTAAATCTTGTTTCGATGTATAAATACAGGTTTTCCTGTTAGAATTATTATATGAATCAGAAGTGGCTACTGGTATCAGTGGAATTATGCTGGCATAAAGGTGGTAGAGATCAGAATGGTCAACTTACTAGGAAAAAGATGACTATATATAAATGTATACACGTCTGTATTTGGGGGTGTGTGTACCATACAAATATAGACCGTATATAGGCACTTTCATGTACGTAAAGTATGTGTATAAAGTATCGATCAAGATTTTATAATTTTGTTGAAATTATGAGTAAAAAAAGAAAGAGTTGTGTGTGAGTAGGCTGATAATAAATAACATTTTCCACTATTAAATCTTCATTCCCTGTGTCTCTTTACCGCTATTCCCCCAGGCTGGAGTCTCTCAATGACAGTTGTCATAATCTGTGTCTGCTAGTTTAGGCAAAAGAAAACTTCCCGGTATGTTCCAGACAGCAGGACGTTAACAGAGTGGGTGGATCAGTAAACAGCACTTCAAAGACTGCTCATATGCTCCATGGATATTTCATTAGCTCTTTTTGCTGAACTCAGGTACTTAGAAATACTATGTATTAACCATTTCAGGTATTCAGAAATGCTGTGTATTAAATATATACTAGCCCCCTTTTTTTTTTTCTCCCTCACCCCCTCACCCCATGAGTCCCTTTCACAACACCCTAAACTAATCTCAGGGTATTCACCTCTCCATCCTACAGGTTTTATCTTGTGTCTTAAAAAGAGTACAAAGGAGCCTTACATTACTTTTGAAATGGAGATTTTTAAAGTTAATTGAATTTATTTTCTCACATTTCACAGATCAACATTTATCTATCAGAATAGATATAATGCAAGAGTCTGTACCAAACATATGGAATGCTTATAGGTAGAAACCATAATATCTGGAAATTAAAGTCAACGAAACTCCTGGGCATGACAGTAAATCAGAGGCACAGCAAAAGAATGCAATTGGTTTCAGCCATCTTTCAGAAAAGCTTAAACTTACTTATATGATTACTGTGTTGGAAGAAAATATCACGGAGAGGGGAGAGTATATGATTTTCAAAGTCCTGGTAAACTTTTGTTCCATTTAGCAATCAACCTAGTGCTTAGAAATAGCACTGTAATCTAGGGTATACATTAATATTATTTATTAGTTTCTAGTAGTATTCACAGTGAATCAACACCAAAAAAAAAAGATGTTACTTTTAGCAGAAATCTTATATTCTAAGTCTTCTGTAGCTAAGGTAACATCTAAGAGCAATTAGCCTCAAGCAACTGTTGATTTTATTAAGTTCAGTAGTGCAAACTCACCCAGGGCAAGTATAACCCTCACAGAACTGAGCAGCATACACTGGCTAGAGTAGATAAGGTAGCTTCATGTTGAAAAAAAGCAGTTTCAGCAAAAGAACTAGAACTTCCAAGACCTGTTTAAAAAGAGGAACTATTCCTAACATTGGCTGACAAACAATGCTTTGTCATTGCTTTTTCAAACACTGTTGCATCAATTTGAGGCTCAGGGTACATGGTACATAGAGCTCATAAACATCCAGATGACTCACAATCAAAAATATATTTCAAATTATAATTTACATAACTAGTTAAAGAACAGCACCAAGATATTATAAAATGTTATGGGGGAAAAAGAAAAAAAAATACTTTATTGCATTGCAGATGTACAATGTTTTAGGAGCTTTGCTGAGTCAGACTACTGAATGAACATGCTTGCCTCTGATGGTCTACCACCAGCAAAAGCACCTATCTTTCTTCTTACAAGGATCTGATTCAAAGGTCTTTGAAGTCACTAACAGAGACTATCTGCTGTCAAATCAGATCTTGATTTTCTAAAAAAGGGATTATGATATAATGAGAAATATTGTCAGTGTTAATTTAAGCATTCAAAAGGATTGTGCTTGAACTTCATTAAGAAATTTTATGATAAACTTTCATTCATAAAAATTTCTTAAAACTTTAGCTTTTATTTTCAGCTGGGATGAGGTAAAAAAGTTAATGGTCTCACTGCCTTTCTTAGTTCCAGAACCACTGTAGTGATACACAGCTAATTGAGACAAAACCACAGCCATTAAGAAAACAAAATACATCATGAGAAGCTGCTGGGAATTGTCACACACAAGGAGTATTTGAGCTTCATACATACCGGGGTATTTTAGAAGCAGACAGGCATCTAAATAAAGGAGCTTTCTAAAGGCATGTCTAGCGGGATTGCAAAAGTAGAAATACTCTAAATGCTGTATGCATAAAGTGAAATTCAGTGTATCTATTTTCCACCTTGGGAAGCAAAGTAAAAGTGAGTGAAATGACAAAATCCCTTGAAACTCTGTGTTCCTCCATTTCAAAAGGCCAGGAAATTGTTTTCTAAAGGGAATGAAACGTACTGGAGAAGCTACGCTTCTGAGTTGTTTAAGCACTGTAATACCATTGAGATACTGACAAACTTTTTTTTAAAAATGTAAACTTCTTGTTAGACTAGTGTGATCGTAAATATTCTCTCCTTTTAGATGAAAATTGGACAACCAGAGACCTCTTGTATAAAAAAAATATCAAGAAGTTCCAAGAAAATGGGGTAAATCTCATTATTAGACCATTTTCATCACTATTTCGTAGAGAAGTTAAGAAAAGCATGATGCATGAGAAGAAAGATAAGCCTTCAGCTAATATTCCTCAGGTCACTGTTGTCAAGTTTGCTGGTCACTCTCCAGCGTGATGCTTTTCTTGGAAAAAAAATTAAACATGAACCACCACCTCCACCCTTAATTCTTAAGGCATATAGCATGCTTTATTAGTTCCTGCATTAAATATTCTACAATGTGCTTGTTAGTTTACAAAACATTTACAAAAGAGATAAATTATAAAACTGTCACAAAAATGGTTGTCTCTAATTAGAATAAAGCAGATATCAGAAAACATCTTATAAAAAATACCAGCTTTTGAACTGATTGGAAAACCAAGACAGGGGAAAAGTGAAACATGAGAAAAAAAAAATTAAATGCATTTTATGGTAAATTTATGCTGAAGAACATGTTTATATAATTTCTGCTTATAGTGCTAGGAACATATAAAACAAATGGATTTATCATTTCAGTGTGACTGCAAAATGCTATTCACCCATACATCTAGGGGACCTAAAATGTTTTCTTTAAATACAAATATTCCCAGGAGGCCATTGAGACTTCCTTTAATATTAATACAAACTCTCTCTACATATCTTAGTCTACTTCATCCTAGTAATAGAAGTTATGATTCTTATTAACAGTCTCCTTGCTGTTCACAGCCTTTGGATATACCACTCTTTCCTCAACAGTTTTTAGTCTGTCTAGGACTTCTAGATAATGGACTTTAAACAGTTTCCACATGTGCATGGCAGATGAACTTGAACAGATCTGATATCCATTGTTGGAAAAATTTATAGTGGTGAGATACTAACTTCCATATATTTTCCAGAATTTTCTTTATTAAAATTCTACCATGACTATATAATTAATGAAATCCAACTTTTAGCTACAAATTCGCAAATTCAGTCTGATATGTGTTAAACAGAGGTCCCCATTTGTTATGTATGATCTCTGATAAAGATGTTGCAGAACAAATTTAAGCCCTAAGCTTATATACCTTTTTCAGTTAACAATGTAGTAGATCTAGCAACACTAGTAGTAACACAAAAAAACCCCAGACTTTTTGAAAGACTGCTTTTTGCCACATAACTTCTCAGGCATGACTCAATATATACACATGCACACAACTCTATGCTATGTAGTCTCTCATCAGAGCACAACTAATACTACAACATAGATAACATCTGTGTACTTTCTTTTGACTGCCAGATATTAATTGATTAACTAAAAAGGCTACAAAATTAATTCTAATTTTATTCATGAAAATATTTTAAAAACATGGTTTTTAATACAAGAACATTGAAAAGAACACTAAAAGAACTTATATTTTTAGTTATTCACAATTTTGAAGATAGTATCTATATACTGTGTTTATAATAATAATGATTAAATAAGTCTTGCTAGCATCACTGAAATTTAAGCCTTGCATAAGTATTTCAACTTACATAATATGTATGATAATGGACCCTGAAAAGTAACTCTATTGATTTTCACTGTTATTCCAGATTTACTGTCATGTAAATGGGATTACAGCCTGACCCACAATTTATGATATTTTAATCTATATTTTTATCATGGGAATTCTTGTGTTTCAAACAGAGTATTAGAGTATTTCAAATCCTTTACCCACGGGGATTGCAATTCTATTTCTTTTAATTTTGCAATTAAATAAATTAAATCAAATTCTTAGTGCCCATGGGAACCAACTTGTCAGATGTAATACTGCATATTTTTATTGTCTCTTAGGAGGTAGAAATTTTGAGGTATCTTCATTAATATTCACAAAGTCCAGTAGCTTTCTGGATCCAGCTCATACAAAAAGCCTAAGGAAGGTCAAACAGAGAGATGAATCAGAGAAAATTAAATTCTGGTCAAGAAAGGGAAAAAGAAACACTGTTGCTGCGTCCTGTCTTCAAAATCATAGTTACAAGGTACCTACTTTTACATTGAACAAGTGAGCTTACCAATAATTTTAGGAAGCAATAATGAGGTATTGAAGTCTATTATTAATTAGTCAGGAAAATACACTTAAAAAATGCTTTGTAGTTTCCTAGAGTAGTTTACTAGATTTCATACAGAAAATGAGAATTCATCTGTGGAACAGTTTTATAGAATTTAAAAATATATAAACATAATTAGAACTAACACAAAAATAATGATACATATGACTTATTGACAAGGCCAAAATATTAATAGTGGCCTGTGGTGGGTTGACCTTGGTTGGCTGCCATACACCCACCCATTCTACCTCCTCAACAGGACAGGGGGACAAAATAAGATGGAAAAGCTCATGGGTCAAGATAAAGATAGGGACACCACTTACCAATTACTGTCACAGGCAAAACAGACTTGACTTGGGTGAAATTAATTTAAATTATTGCCAATTAAAAATAGAGGTGGATGGTGAGAAAGACAAAAAGTTAAGACATCTTCCCTACCACCCCCTTTTCTCCAGTCTCAACTTCAGTCCTTCATTCCTAATTCCTCTGCCTCCCACCCCAAGTGGCACAGGGGGATGGGGATTGAGGGGCTGTGGTCAGCCCATAACAGTACTTCTCTGCCACTCCTTCCCCTCATGTTTGCTCTAACATGGGTTCTTCCCATGGACTGCAGTCCTTCCATATAAACTTGTTCCAGTGTGGGCTTTCCATAGGCATTAGTTCTTTCATGGAATATCCACTGACGCATTTCCCAATGGTTCTGAAAGCACAAAACACACATGACACCTGATTAGCCTAATGAGTTCAAATGCTCACCTGAAAGAGGGGCAAGGAGAATATAAAAGGGCATGAGTTGAAGCCCCACACATGCATGCCCTCTGGAACTGGACCCCTTGGCTGACTGGACCAACACTGGACCCGGGACTGGTGAAATCTTTCTCTTTTCTTTTCCTCTTTCTCTCTTTTCTCTCTCTCCTCTCTCTCTTTCTCTCTCCTTTTTCATCATCCCTATAAATTATCCCTTTAGACATAAAACCGTTGACCAAGTCTGGGACTAGGAGTGGATCCAGCCGCCCCTGGGCTCCTCTCTGAGAAAGAGTCTAGAAAGCAAGAGGGTCCGCTCTGAACCTCGTGACCCAACGGGAGGGCTCTCCTTATTGTCTTCCCTGAACTGATGTATATGGTTACCACGGGTTACACGGTTTACTGGGGTAGTTTCATGCTGATCCCTGTTGTAAGAAACCCCGTCACCTACTGTTATGCCTTCCGAGTTAAGGCTGCTTCTGCCATAAATAAAACGTTCAACTGATTGTTTGGTGTCATTTCACCTTAATTTAGCCTGAGGGAATTCTGAATTCACCGTGACCCCTCCCTGGTCTGTCCGGCCAGGGTTATGACATGGGCTTTGTCCAGTGCAGGGCAGCCCCTGGCCTCTTGTCACAGAGGCCACTACTGCAGCCCCCACCAGCTGCCAACACCTTGAGATTACACCCAATACAGAACCTGTGTTTCTATTCATGGTAAGAGTTGGCTCTTCTGTTATATTGCAATTAAACTGTTACAAGAAGTTTGAGATTGAAGTTTTTTGTGACAAATAACCTACATAGTTATGAACATCTAATCTAGTGGGATCCTGGTTATTTCATTCTCCAGAGAATGATTAATTTAATAAGAACTGTAAGCCATTTCCATAGTAGTAACTTTACATAGTAAATAAGAGAGAGCTAAAGAAAGTTTAGGGAGTACTTGTAAAAATGCAAATACCAGTGAAGCAAACCTGAAAATGTTACTGCTTTTTGCATTAATGAATCTGTATTCAGTTTCTAAGGCTATATTATTATTTGTCTTTTATTTTTAATAACTTAAAACAGTCTCACAAATTCCAAAAAGTCATAACTGAAGGGAACAAAGAGTGTGTCCTGTTCAAATAATAAAAAAGGTTTTAGTCTACATTGTTTAACTGCATTCACTCAACTATTTAAAACTTCTGTGATTTTGCAGCATCACGTGATCTAATTGGAAACAATCTTGATCAGTAGTTTGATGTAATTACATGGTTAAGCTGTAAGCTTTAACTTTTGCTATATAGAAGTTAGATGTCTAGTCTAAGCTTACTCAGCTAGGCCATCTTTGTGGTCAGCGATGTCTCCAAGAGTAATTCATGATATGCTAGTCTAGGTGTATTGTCAGATGGGAAGAATTTATGACAAGTTAGTTTCTTTTAGCACAATACCATCTCTTTGCTGACCACAGAGAATTATAGAGCATTAGTGAAGACAAATGTGTACCCGACCTACACACGTAATTTGTATGTAGCTAAATTTAGGTAAAGTTAATAAAGAATTACATTAGAATAAACAGCAAGATGTTTACCATATTTTATGGAGTTGGATCACATGCTAACACGGACTGCACATTACAAGTTTTCTGTGAAACTATTTATTAAGTCTCCTTGACTGAACGATTGTATAGGAAAGCTCATTTTATAATTTAGCAAACATTTGAAGACAAAGTTTTATTTTTTAGGAACTGTTAATAGTGCCTTTCTGAGACACTACAATAGACAAAATTCCAAATATAAGCAACATGTATAGGAAGTACATTCTGCACTACCTCTGCGTAGGTAAAAAAGAAAGACATTTGAATAATCAGTTTTAAGAAATGAAGCCAGTTTTCCAGTGGGAAAAAAATGTGTCACTTACTAAAAAAAAAGTCTCATAATGACAAAAACATATCTGTCTATCATAACAGAACAGATGAAGAATTGCATACAAATACAAAACTTAAATTAAGAACTGCTGATTTTGTATATGTGGCTAACAATATTTTATGATGACAATAGGAAAAAACAATCCACTGTTCCAGAATTGAAAAGAAATGAAACTTGGGATAAAAAAAATGAATGTCAATATGTAAATATGATAGAAGAAAACATGAAATATTTTTGTGAAATTTTACTTAAAATATTTTTTTCAGTTTTGCATCCCATAACTGCATTCCAATGCAATTTCAAGGTTTATTTTCAAAGAAATATTTTTTCTATTTTAAAATATAAACAAATATGTATACAATTATTGTCCATATAAACTACAATGCTTGCAAATTCTGAAATGATCCTATTAACTCTATCAAAGAATGTTTATATTGCAAGGACCAACAAAATAGAAAGAAGAAAAAAATGGAGGCTTTGTTTCAGAACTGAACATTAATGACTTTCTCTCTTTTGTATTGCTCTCGTACTTGTTGAAGTGCTACATTTTCCTATTTGATTTTCACCATCATAAAACCAACCCAGTCACCTAGTTCATTAACCCATTCATCCATTTTGAAGCTAATTCAACCACTTCTGTATTCAGAAAAGAAAATGTGACTCGCCCCAGAGAATTTTAAATGTAAAATATTCCATGAAAAGATTTCTCAACACTTATGCAGATTTTGAAATAATGCAAAGTTCTGTCTTAGTTTGATTACATGTTTTAGATTAAATATCAATCATATGAATGCTGCTCAGAATAATGAACCTGTCATATCATGCTTGCTGAGAAAGTAAAGCATGTAACAGGATTGTTTTGTAATTTAATCTTAAATATTTTAAAGAGGTTTTATATGCTTCTTTTTTCACTGTAATTAACAGGGAAAACTTACTCCTTTCCCTTGTAATTATTCCACTAGTGCTTTTTCTTCCGTCATTGACACAGTCACAACATTTGCTGATAGGAATAATTGTACTTATTTCCCCTATAAGAATTTGTGTAATAGCTGTCATTGAGGAAATTTCTGAAATATGAGGGGAAAAGGAGCAAATTAGTACTTAAACAAGCTTCTTGATATTACTGCTTGTTTAGAAAACAGTATTCCCAGAACATGACAATTATTAAGGGACATCTACAGACAGGGAAAACTACTGTGTTGTTAATTCCACAGAATTTGCTATTGTTTTTTAAATCATTATTGCTATTTCAGGGGCTCCTGCACATCCCCACACAGACTGGATACCCTCTCTTTGTTTAAAGATATCAAGACCATATGGGGGGTGGGGAGGAATTTCTGCAGGAAATACAGAAAACAATCAAACAAACAAAACCCAGGAACAGAATGGTGGTTTTCTTCCTTTAATTGAATTTAAATGATAAATGAAATGTCTTAACAGTATCACACTAGCAACAGAGGACCACACTTACCTCATGGAGCTTAATAAAATCTCTCACATAAATAGAGAAACTTTGTTAATATACAGCACACCATCAAGAAACCTTTTCCAGGATCTTTTTCAGAATTTAAAAATTTGCCTTAGAATTAAACAAGAGTAGTTAGGGTTCTGCCTTTCTTCCCCCCTCAAAGCAATGAATCATCTATTGATAATTAATTTCATCCACAGCAAATAAGATATTAGAATACTAGTGAATGCAGTCTGAAATAGAAACAAAGAAAATACATAGAAATGTTTTGGTGACAAATATATAAATTAAGCTTTTTGCTAACATATCTATTATATGTATCTATTATATAAGCTATGTTAACATATCAACAATAAATTTTGAAATTTAGGATACCCCAGATCTAAAAGCTATACCAAGCATTCCTTTCCTAGAACATCCTTGCCAAAATGAGGATAGAAACGTTCTTCTTGAAGCAAGTATGTCTCAATTATTTCCCTAATTACATTTGCAAATCTAAATATTATATTACTAACTTACCAAGGTGGATATCAAAAGAGTAAGGTGGCTTTTATTTATGAGGATAGCTAGTATATCCATTACCTTAATTTCACAGCAACATAGTCCTCATGAATCCAAGATCCTCCATTACCCTCATTTCACAGTCCTCATGAATCCAAGATCTCATGAATCTTATGGAAAAACTTGCCAGCTGACATCTTTGTCCATTACAGTCTTTTTCTCTAATTTTAAGGAAAGCTTGACTAAGCTATAGGTCTTCAAATTCTGTCCCACAGAGAAACAGATGTTTTTGCAGTACAATGTTGTATGTCCAAAATATAATGGGCAAATTTACTTTTACATAAAAAATGTGAAATACCTCATGCCTCTACTGAACCTTTCTATCTTACAATCTCAGTTTTAACCTCAGAATTGGAAATCTAGACATTTTCAGTCAACAGTTCCAGGATGCAAACTCTGGATTAAACATATTCTTTTGAATGTCTTTTAATAATTTTTTATTATTATTTTTCTTTTTTTATATTTTTTTTTATTTCATTATGACAGGATTGATTTCAAGATTCATACCCTAAACTTTATATAGAAAAAAAGGAAATATATGAATATGTGTAAGCTATACAGACTGAAAATCGCTTTGATGAACTGCAAAACTCTACTGTAGCTTTCCCACTAATAAGCAAACAGTAATATATATTTATTTAGAGAGTGAAAAGACTCTAAGAAAAAATAAATAAAGGCAAACAATGCAATTTTAAAAGAATGATAAGCTTTAAAATATTTATTGGTACAATTTCTCCTGTCCTCCCATCTGTAAATGAACCTGCCATATGAAATGAGTCCTTAAATTAATCCTTACAGAAAACGTTGAAAGTGAAAAATTATAACTAAATCAATTTAAAAAAAATAAATCTTACCATTAGCTGATATGGCTTTTCTTCCAAGCAATAGTTCACCTGGTGCTGTTCTCTGAAAACATGTCAATAATAATATTCTTTCTTTTAAACAAAATCAAAAAGGATTTTTTTTTTTCTACAGGAGAAAAAATCGTGCAACCATAACCCATACTAGCATTAATTGTTGTAACTCCAGATAAGTAATGGCTAAAGGAAAGAAATTGACATCTGGAAGTTAATTGCATGAAGTCAGAGGAAATAAATTGTTAAGGACACCTGACAATATTGCTATGCTACTACTGGTATTAGAGGTGAGGTTCAAATCTCGTGATAAAATAGTCTGATATAAAGTCTGATAATCACTATACCTCTCTTCAACCTCAGACTGGGAAAGAACTTATCTATATTTGAGGAGCAGCACAAGATTAAAAAAATAATAATCTTATTTACATTAGTCGTATTGGTATCTGAGCAACCAGGAATACATAAAGAATCGATCTACTTCAAAGAAGAGTGCATGTATTATGGCAGGAATATTTACATAAACCTTGACAAAAAAAAAAAAAAAAGGAAAAAGTTAAGGAAAGACTAAAACCCTAAGGCCAAAGTTAACAACGCTATTGCATAATTTTTAAATAAAGAACTGTTTAAAAGACATGGTGGTAGCTGGTACTTATATAATATGACATAATTATTCTAAGAGTATTTGACATTTGCTGTGTAGCTATGCTTACTGTGACATATTCAGGAAGATAGAGTACAAGTGGAGGCAATAAATAAAAAATCCTTGAATTATCATTTTTTCACTTTCCCTTTTCTTGATTATCTTCTAGGCACTCAGTACAATAGAAATAATTCGAAAAAAGTAAATAATGATTAAGCAGCTAATATTGTGAATGCTTAATGGAAGGAAATCAGTGGAAAATTTTTGAAAGAGTCTTTTTTTAAAGGAACCTTTAAAAATTTTGTAATGAAATGCTACCTTTCCAGCTTATAGAGAAAAATGTCTTTTATTACCTGTTTAAGTACCTAAATAACATTTGGCTAAATTTTAATATCATAATATAATCATCAGTATCAAACCCAGAATCTGAAGACCCTTGGTTATGCTGAATAATAACTATCCCATGAACACCTCCACTGAAGTTAGTATTAATTATGATGAACGTGTCATTCCATTTGACCATCAAATATTATAGTACATATTAGAAAATGCCATATAACTTAGGCAAAGATAAGAATCCTTCATTGTGTAATACATTCATTCACATATCTGGAGCTGGTCTGGTGCTTTGATTGAAATATGCATAGCTGCCGTGTTTTCATTTGGGATATCTTATTAGCTGTATCAGTCTATATACAAGTGTATCTTACCAGTCAAAAATGACTGATCAAGGCTGAAGATTTTAACATTTATGTAAAAGACTTACATTTTGCGGTGAGCTGAGATGGTGAGCTAAGAGGACAAACACATTTCTGCAGGACAAGGTGAAACAAATTTCTCAACAGTTTTCTGTTCTGTGAAGTGTTTTTTTCTATATTTCCCCAGAGCTGCTGATGTTCACTGTACACATAAAAATAGGCATTTATGTCTATATAAAAATTCCTCTAAATTAGTAAGGTACTTAAGTTGTAGACCCTACTAATTGGACATGATTGAAAGCTCAAGTCCTTCCTTTTTTTTGTCCAACAGATCAACTGCTTGGGCTGCTTTTTTTCTGAAAAAAAATTTTAAAATCTTGTAACGTACTTATACCTGCTATTTCCAAATATCACTGTAAGAACTTCCTAGACTTTTTTGTTCAATAAACATGAATTCCTGCCCTCAGTTAATGGTGAAAGCTTTAGAGTCAGTTGTTACAGAAGAAAGATAATTCTTTTGGCATTCTGGTTCTGTCTTTTGTCTAAAGTTTTTGTGTATGTAGCAGGAAGACTGACAAGTCAAGAATTGCAGCTTAAAATGGGTCCTTCTCCTAAGAGCTTCACAGCTTTGCAAGTCTTTAGGTTATCGGTTGGATAGGAAATAACTTTATCTTCATGTATCTTCCTGTGTTATTTTTTAATTCTGCCTGACTGGAACCAAGGTACAGAGTCCATAAAGTCAGTGACAGGGGAACAACCTAAAATTCTTTCAGTTTCAGCTTCGCTCATATAAAGTCTTTGGAATTTCATTTTGCAGAAAATATTAACAGCTCAAGTATTTGTTCTGATGAAGATAATATTTTGGCAATAACTGACTATGAATAGAAATTCATTTCAGGCATGAAATGAAGGAAGCTAAGTTTGTAAACTTACAATCTATTTACTGCTGGACACAAATCACAGGAATGTGTGTAAGGAGTTAATTGTGGTATTAGTCACATTTAGATCCTCTAAATGTGGCTCTACAGATCTCCTTGAGAAAGACTGTGAGAAAGAGATCAGGTCTCTGTGGTCTGAAGTTACTCACATCTCAAACTAGTAAAAACCTCTGGAACAGAGCAAGAATAAGACTTTTTAAATGTTGGCCTCTCTGTAAGTGATTGCGGTGGAGCCCAAAGGCTGGGCTACTGTTTGTTATACCTCTTTCCTGTCAGGACCGTTTGAATTAAAGATTGTGATGTTCCTGATACAGCTGCAGGTTTTTAATGTTGTTGTTTGTGGAGTAATCACATATAATTATCTGAACAGGATAAGGTAATTTGGCAGAAAAGATCATCTTCTGTACACATAAGTATATCTAGGGTTATTAATTAGTAGACACTTACATGGGAAACTGCTCTGATCTGCTTTGCCTTTTTGTTTTTTTGCATGCTTTTTCAGAGCTAAGTGAGAATCAACTGGGTTGCCTATGGAGCAGCAGACTACATAGATTGCATTTCTCTATACATCTGTTGACCTGCAGCAACTACTCATGAACATCTAAAGATAAAGACTTCAATTTACTACAGAAATAGAAAGTATAATTTTTTAGTGTAAATGCAGAAGAGGCATTGATTTAATACAACTGAAGACCAATCTCTCAAAAACATGTCATTTTTTCCAGAGAATTGTTTTCTTTTCTCATATTCATAAAACTCAATTTCTCAAAACTATTGGTGGTCCATTCATTTTTTATTAAAACAAATTTCATAATACCCACATTCCATCTTTGATATTGACATTGACCACTAAGGCAAAAGAAAGTTAGCAAATATAGTTCTGAAACACAGCTTTATAATGTATTTCAAGCTATCCATTGCTTATTTATTTAATTTGATTTTTTTCTTCTACTTCTGTTATTTATTACAAATTATAACAAAATATATAACAATTTCACCAATAAAAACTGGATTATATTTCTGATGTTTTCTAGTCCTGTCATTCATAAGCAAGCTCTGTTAACTGGGTAATACTGTGCTTAGGTTTAAGAATTTTGTATTCTCTGCCAAACATTTTCATGAAGATCACTTGCACATAACAAGGATTCGATAAATTATTTATGTTCATAAATATCTTTACATACATGATTAATTCTGTTGAAATCAAGAGAATCATCCGTTTAAAGTGAAGTATACATTTTATTATCTTTCTGACTGAGGTGGTTTGAAGAAAGAAAATTAAGAAGAAAAAGTCTATTAATTGTAAAATAAATTGTTATTATAAATGAGTGAGAAAGCTTTATGTTAGGAATGATATAAACAAGCAGAGCAAACTTTGTTTTTTCGAAATCCACCATGATTTCAGCTTACGTGAGATGTTTCGATTAAAATGTATTTTTTGTTTCTTTTCATAATCATTTACAAAATACATTTTTACATCCACATTTTGGTCTATTGATTGTTCATAACTGTTTCTTTTAGTAATTAACTAGTATATTTTTTACCTGTCTTGTAAAGTGCAATTTCTTTCCCCGTGAACAGGAAAGTAAAAACTCACATAAACTTCAAGATAGCTGACAAATGCTTCCAACACAAACTCACAAAGGCATTATTTACATGACTACATGTAACACATTGTCTATGAAGTCTACAAGCAAAAGTAAGAAAAAAGCAAATTTAATAACATGGAAAATAATTTCTTATTTCAGGCAAGTGCTTCAAATTACATAAATAAATTGTATTTACTATATACATAGTGATATGTGTATGTGCATTTGCAAACATGTAAAGTTCCCTACCTCCTCTTGTTGGGTTGAAAATCTGTAATTTGGCTAAAAGTGGAATGCTGATTGCACTAGAACCCTTCCCACCTGCATTAAGGCTGCTACACCTGTGCTCTTGTTCATTCAAAGATGCCATTCAAAATACTGCCTTTGGATCTGTAAAACCCAGTTTGGTTTTAGGTCTTGGTTATTTAAAAAAGCATCTATCTCCTTCAGCTCTACTAAGATCCTCTCTCTAAATCTTTATTTTCTAAGACTGTAAAATAACAGGTATAATCAAAAGATTTTTAGACTGCATTCTAACAAGCATGATGATTTTACATATTTGTTAACGTTGAAAATGCTGCTTTTAGACTTTGCCAGCTTTGAAAATATGTTTGAAACAAACACTTTTAAAAACAGGCATAATGTAACAAATTCTTGTGTATATAGTGTTAATAGATTTCATATAAATAACCAATATTTTTTAGCTTATTACTCATAGTCCTTTTCCTGTCTGCTTTTAAACCTGACATTCTCAATGAGCAACATTATGGACTGAAGATAAGCAAAACCCAGGATGTTAAATAGTCAGAAAGCTTACTGTTAATTTGTACTGTAAGATAATATGCATATACTTTAGACAATTTCCTCATCGTTACTTACTCAGTAAATGTTATATTATAAAACATAGTTTCAACAAAGGTTAACTCTAGTTTGAGTAGCTTTTTGTTTGACTAATAATGTCATTTACCATAATTGCATTTATAACCCTTTATCTTTTAATATATGGTCTGTAAAAAATTTGTAGGAGTGGATCGAAGTCATAATCCCAATAGAATTATATGTTTTATGTATTGAAAATAATACAAAATAAGAAGATAACTATACAAATGTCATTAAATAAATTACTTGCAGATGTTTTTATTTCTTAAAATTACAACTTAATTACCAGAGAAGAAATCAAAATTCTAACCTGAGAAATTTATGAATCAATAAAATATTAAGATAATATGTATGTTCTGCTGAAATCAATTTTCTAATTAAAAAACAACTTAGTATGGAGATAATTATGTATATTGATTAGGAAAAGAGCCATCCTGTGTTATTATTCAATTATATTAAAGTAAATAGAAAAAACTCTTAGGGGAGTCAATGGCATTAGAGACTGTTCTGTTAGAGAAAAATTATTAGAAATTATTATTGTAGTGCATTACAAATATACTTAGTCTTAAAGGTAATAACTTTCCTGTGGGAAGAATCTCTCTCCGTTCACACATGTTGTGCCATTTGACCACTGAGAAAAGCTTCTTATTTATTATAGCTGAAAGCATTTTTAAATGGACAGAAAATGAGTTGGTCAGAACTCCTTGGAGGAAGAATACAGCAATATCTTGAGCTTACAGTTGTTTGTGGCAAAGTGCCTATAAGCTACTTTGAAACCTAAGTTACTAATCTACAAAAAGCTAGAGCCATTGGCTCCATGCATTTTACCTAGTTAGAGAAATTTTATAAGGCAAAAATTCAATTTGTAATTTATTTTTTCCCTAATAGAATATTCTTTGACTTTTTTAGAGGTTGACTGATGAGTTTTCATATAAACATCTCTGTTGAAAAAATACATTAGTGACGGCACATCCCCTGAACCATAGGTTGATAACCTTAGGACAGGCAGATGTTTGGGTGTTTCTGACTTGGACTCATGCTCTCGGCAAACACACATGATGTTCATTCATGGTCTTTTGGTTTCTGTACTCTCAACCATCTGTTAAAATGGCACCTTGCCTGTTAACAAGCTAGTTATATTGTTCTAAAGAGATATGGCAATTTAGTAAATATAAGGTGGTGGACTACCTGAATAAATATCAAATATGGCTGTTTCCACTGAAAGTCTCTCTATTTACACCATATTGTGTCATATTCATCTTTAACTGTCTAAACCCCTTAAAAAATATTAATTGAATAAAACAACTCTCTTTGTAGTCTTTGTTTTATTGAAAATTATGCTATCACACTTGTTATTTTATTTATATATTGTATTTTTGAACAACATTTATAATTTATAATCTCTTCAGCCAATAGCAATAGCTTTCTGATATAAATTACTGTCATCAGTGGAACTTCTGCATTTCACACTAGCTAAGTACTATATTTAAAATATTGCTTGT
This sequence comes from Leptodon cayanensis, assembly GCA_027564655.1. Taxonomy (NCBI): domain Eukaryota; kingdom Metazoa; phylum Chordata; class Aves; order Accipitriformes; family Accipitridae; genus Leptodon; species Leptodon cayanensis. Next base: position 24,695,503 of record JANXJC010000055.1, read on the forward strand.
ATTTCAACTTATGGAATCATATGAAGATTTACATTTCGAAATTAAAATCATTATTCTCTAGCTTTTTCAATATTGAAGAAAGAAAAAAAAAAAAGCCTAAGACTTTACAGCTCTTTTCAACCAATTGCTGACAATACAGTGCTTCCTCTTGTGAGATTCAGGTTTAAATGCGTTAAAATGCAATCATGACCTACAGGCTGGATTACTGACATTCTTCAAAGCTAAATATGGAAATATAAACCTAAAAAAACCTGCAGCTAGTTTAGAACATAGCAGTTTATGTATTTGGCTACCCTGGTAGTGTTATCTTAGTATCTGGAGATTTTCAAACTCAGCTAGACAAGCTCTCTGTGATATGATTTTTCTTGGAAGTTACTCCTAGAAGACATCCAGAGGTCCTTTTCTGACTTTATTCTATGAAGAACAGTTGTGAGAAGATAATGTTACAATAGCCTTGATAGCCTATTACTATTTCTACTGTTTTTATTGTGTTTGAATGTTTAATATTATCTGGTAGATACACCCTTTTATAATTACTTCAGACTATATATTAAAGCTTGGCAGTTTAGTCAGGAATCTTATTAGCTCAGGCAAACATAATCGACCAATTATTACATGATAAGTATACGTATACTTCAAACACCTATAGCCAATATCTTTCAAACAGCTCTATCATTAAAGTGCAAGAAAGAAGTAAACTACACAGAATTTCACTTTTTTGCAGTATACTGAAGATTCCATGGACAGAAAACATAATGAAATTCATTTTGTAGAAGCTTGTTATGAGAAGAAACTTCATGAACATGAATATGTAAAGAAAGATGAACTATCTGATGTTTGAAAGGAAGGGGACTGGCTAGATAAAAATAGTTCAAGCTTGCATGGAAACAATAAAAGGAAAAAGACTGAAAAAAATTATGTAAAGGAATAAATGGGTGGAAGATACAGAAACAGTGCACATACAACTCTGGAATGAGTAACTGCTACACATCAATTACTGAGATCCACTTTCAGATTTACATTTTACTTCATTAATTAAAAAGAAAAGGAGTCATTTAATGTAGCTCCTTCACTTTTGAAATCTATTCATTCTTGGTCTCAAACATATTTCTTCAAAGATGTACTATTATGGAGAGAACTAATTTATCATGGTCCCTGCCTGAAAATTATGTGAGGTGATAACAATTACAAAATTCTCTCAGAATTAACATCTACATTGGGAAGATATGAAACTAAGAGTTCAGAGAAGATATTAAAAGGTTAAAGGACCAGAAAATTCCTTATTTAGCTAAGCATTTTATTTAAGTTTGTCTTAACTACTGTGTGTTTGTTGTAAGAATATTGATAACCATGCAGATGATAAAAGTGCATATAGATTAGTAAAATTACCAAAGTGGTTATATCCATTAGCACATATTAGTACCCTGGATCTGTTATTTTTATAGTATTTGATATATTTTCTTAGTAATTTTTATTCTTCCCAGCACAAGAAAAGTGTGGTTTTTTAATACTTTACTAAAGAAAAAAAAAATTGTGCAGGTGGTAACTTGTATTTCTCAGATGTAAAATTTTCTGGGATCTTTGATGTCTTTCAGAAGAACAAAGCAAAGTATTTTGCATACTGAACATAATCTATTTTACCAGAAAATCTGTCACCCTAGGACTTCAAACTCATTTCTCATCCTGCAAACCTTTTGTCTTGCATTATTTTGACAACATAGACAACAGATTATGGGAGAGGAGTATAGTTGCCACAGTGATTTGTTCTGTATTTTACTATTTCTGAGTCAGTAATAACCCATACAAAATGCCTTTGAATAAATTTGTCACTTGTATTTCAACTTAAATGATTTTTTTAAACTATCCATTTCGATTTGTATTCATTATATATAACATCACATTGATTTTCCAAGTCATGTGATACTGTTTCTTCTCCCAAACCACTTAAGAACTTTTGTGTTAACTGACTGATTCTTACTGAAGGACCAAAGACTGGAAATTCTTGCAAATTTTTAACAATACTATTTAGAGATAGCTTTCGAAGTTGCCAATAGAGAACACTAAATTCAATGGTAAAACACATTTTTTAAATATAACTTTTCAAATAGAAAGTATAGAGTTACCTTGCAGAATAGATAATTTTATTTTTTTTTTATTAAGTTCTCACTTCTTTGACATCACAGCATGATTTTCTCTCAGGGCTGGATTTGAAATACATTTATCCTGAGACAATAAATATAGAATGATCCTATAGGATGTAGTTTTCCTATCATTTTTTTATTTCGTGTTAAATATTTATGATAAATATTGAATTATATTAAAAATATTGGATTATATTAAAAAAGTATTATTTCTAGAATTATAAGAGAACTGCAAGCAAACATATAGCATATTTGCATCAGTGTTCATTATTGTGTCTTTTTTCTCTTATCTACTTTCTTTTACAGTACACTTACAGCTTTTTACGGTAGAGATCATTCTTTCCCTATGTCAGTTTTATACGCAAAATAATGTAGCCTTCATCCATAACTGGACTTCCTAGGCAACAGTTCAACTAAGATTAATTGCAATGTTAACATCAACTCACTTTTTTTTTTTTTTTTTTAACTTTTCGTAAATGTTGAGCACAATGGAAAATAAATTAAATAGAAGCCACCAAAAAGAACAGGCATTCCAATGAAGTGCCATCAACAGTCATGTCCTGTTATTACTGGTATTAACTTCATGACAAGTAGTATCAGAAAAACCAATAGAGAAATAGTAAATATATTATTTTTTACTTCCTTTCTGTGAAATATTTGGGTTTGGTCCAAATTATTTCTTATTTTGTGTGAGTTAGTTTGTAGAAATTTTCTAGTCCAAAGTTCTCATCCTTCAAAAATAATGACCACTGGACAGTATTTCTTCAGTGATTAAAACTTGGGAAAAGGCAGATATTTAGTTTTAGGCAGTTGGTTATTTGCATGTTTAAATAAACACATATTCTGCCTGTGAATTTATGAGGCTGAAGTGGAGCAGGAAGCAGAAAGTGTTTCCCCATACAGGGAAAAAAAAAAATCTGTTCCATTTAAGATACTTAAAATAGACAAAAGAGAATCAATGCAACACTTCTTAAGCCATAGGACAAATGTGAGCTGTTTTCTTTTTCTCAGTGAGACAAAACACCATACAGTTTTGCATATAAATGACTGAGACCTTAATTCATACTAAAATAAACTCAATCCAATTATAGTAAAATAAACACAAGTTCTTTCCTTCAAAGTATTTTCAGTTTACAGTTTGGTGGAAAATTTCTAAAGAACGAACTCACCTGACAACTGTTGTTGAAAGATGAAACTAAATTATTACTGTTGTTACATTTCTTCATTTTCATCAAGGAAAAAGGAACCCAATTGCAAGTCTTCTAATGGCTTCATAATATAAATGAAGGCAGAAGAACATCAACAGAAACAAAACCAAGTTCACCAGTAGAAGTATCCTTCAAAATATGCATACTTCAATGCCAGAGAAAAAGTCAACATATAAATTAAATGTAGACAGGGACCATTCTGGAAAACAAAGCAATTTTACTAAAGCTATGTGACAGACCTCTATAGCTAAACAGTTTAACTTACACAGTATTTTCACGTCATGAAATGAAAAGACCACTAATTTCACCATTTTTAGTTTGTTTGGTTTTTTTTTTTTTTTTTTACATATATGCAGGCAACCCAGCTGATACATTCATTTATCAATTCCTGGCAGGACTCTCCTTTTGCTGATTTGATTCTGCAAAGGTGAATTCCTGAGAGTGATAACAATTATGTACATCTCTTGTCCTCGAGATCCAGATTATTGCTTTTACATTTTCTTTTCCTGTCTTATCCCTCTCCCTATTGCTTGCCAGGGAATTTATCCTACTTCTCCAGATGTGTCTGGCTAATGTCACTGAGAAAGTCAAAGTCCATTACTTTGTATTAAATTGAGATAATTGCCCTGTTGTCCTGTACTAAACTGTAATGAGTGCCTTGTCTCCTCCAATACCAGGCACCACAGCTTTAGACTGATAATCTAAGAGAAAGCACATTGTGCCTTTGCTTTCCACGCAGTCTTTCTGCATCTGACTGTTTCCCTGTCTTGTGAGGGTTGATAGAACCTGAGAGAGTGGTTATATGGCTTCAGTCTTTTTGCAAAATGGAGTTGTGGCAGATAAAATAAATGTTGGAGATGCTGAGGAGAATGAGGACAGTTCAAAGGAACTAGCCTAGAGAAGAACTATCTATGGATATCCTTATCAGTCATGGGAAAGTTAGAAAACAATAATTATTACTTTTGGGGGAGAAGGACAGAGTTCTGTTCAAGGTTACTGCTTATCTCTATATTAAGCTGAACAAACTTATTTTCCAAAGATTGTGACAGCATTCTCTGGATCTAACAAAACTTGTATCTAAACAGCTGTTCACACATCCTTCTTTTCTGTTACTTTTTTTTTGAGATTTACACTCTTTAAAAAGGCTTAAGACAATACTAATACTGTTATCATCACTCAGGTAGCTACTGTACAGGATTTGTTCAGCTCCTGGTGGTTTTCTTCTATTACTACGATAAGCAAAAGCCATGATACCCCTCACAAATTACTGTGCTTCCTAAAGCTAGAAATCAGTCAGAATCAGGCAATGGTTTGTCAGTCTTGGGCTAATGAGGGGACATCATGAAAGAAGTGGTTAAACATAGACATGGAACAAAGAGTAATTTTGTGAAACATGACAAAAAAGCATAGGTATCTGAGCCATAACCTAAGTTCCCACACAGCCCCCTACAGTTAGTATTGAATTAGTTATCCAGTATACTGGAAAGAAACATTCTGTGTAGCATTTATGTATATATTTAACATGAATTTTTCCCTTGATTAGTGATTAACTTAAATGAATGGTTAATGTTTTCTTGAACTGTGTCCCTAGACCTACAAACAAAACTGCAGGATATGTTAGGAAATCCAGTATCTTACAATATATTCAAATATTGCATAACATTTTTCAGCACCTTTTCAGAAGAATATCTTTTGAATAGGACTCTTGATATAAATCAGTATCACTGTTACTAAGGCAAAAATACTTCATATTTACAAGAAAAATGGAGTGAAGGACTGACCTGTTGGAGACAAGAATTATCATAGCTCTGTGTTTGAGTATGTGCCACCAGTAGGAAAACCTAGAAAAAAATAATGTATGTATCATATGCCACCTTAAAATCAATGATTGATGACCTTTTATGTTATTTGCTTTTTCAAGTTTCTGACAAAGTCATTACATCATTTTTTTGTATAAGGTACACACTTCTTCCATGCTCAGTGAAAGCTTATTATACACATAAAGTGAATACCTATAAACCCCCTTCTACTATAAAATACATAATGTTCATAAAACTTCTATATTCCTTGTATTTTAACAATATCAATTAGAAACAAAAAATACAACTAATATCTGTAAATATCACTTAAGGAACTATTTATTTCCTCATTTTTTGTAAATTTTTCAATCCCTTTAAAAATATTGAGGGGATTTGCTACTGATTTTTTTCTTTCTGATTTCTTTTTTAAAGCAATGCATAAGAAAGGTAATCGTGTGACTGACTAATCCACTGGAAGAACTTCTGAACTTGCACCAGTCTATTTCAGTGATCATCCTGACTGCAAAGGGCAAGTAAGGTACACCCTATCATGCCTTTTGTACTCCATAAACCTCTTCAAATCACAGAACAAGTAATCAGTGAAAACTTCTAGAGGCTTTATGAGTTCCACTTTTGAGAAATTCAGGTTTTCACCCGCTTTCCTTATTTAAAAAATGTTTTTTTTGGGGGGGGGGGGTGAATCAAACTGCATTTTGAAAGTTGTTTGCATCATAATAACAGTTTCTCAACAGTAATCTCATATTCTCTTATTGCTTTCTAATTACTACTTAGCAAGCAGATTAAGTTCCATTGTGTTCCAAAGTAGCTTTAACTTGCTGTATGGCTTATCAATATAACCAGCTGTTCAGTGGTAGATTCAGTGATGACGGCATTTTTAATTGCTTTTTTCGTTTGGCTAAGTAAGTTCAGATGGTCACTAATTAGTTCTGTCATGCTGAGGTAGTTTTGTTATGAACAATGCAATCAGTGTTTCATTGAAAAGACAACTTTTCTGAGATCAACACTGCTTAATTATCCCTAGGAATCCATCCTTAGTTTCTTTATTTGTTATCGCTGTCATGAGTAAGGTGACATGAATTAAACTGAACTGCTACTTAAAAAAAAGCTTCTACTAGTGCACATAATGATTTCTCATTTTCCTCTGCTCAAAAGCAATCAATTGAAACAGTCATAAAGACTTATTCTTTATTAAGGCCTATGCCTGCCTTTAGGGCAGCCCAAGTTATTTCAAAATTATAAGGCATTGAAGCAGTTTATGATATTCACAATTGTGTCTGTGTTTCTTTTACATTAAACATCATGAGATGACAAACTTTTCCTTAGGTATTTTCATCACATTCTATGGAAGAAAATAGTCTTCCTGAGAAATACCAGAAAGAAACAATAATGGCACTTTTCTTCAAGATGGATAAAAATAAATAAAAAATTAATAAATGCCATCAAAAAAATAATGAATATTAGTTATTTTTTCAGTGTTTACTTTTATTAAAAATCCATTGCTGATTTTTTTTTTTTTTTAAATACAGTATTGGTTCTGGATCCTGTAATTCAAAAACCTCTTTTATAGTTGGGGACAAAAACTTCAATGGAACTCCTTACAAAGGTTTTCCTTATGGTTTTTTAAATAACTGGTTTTTTCCTCTTTTCATTAGAGATTTTCTTTGTCAGATGTTTTATAATGCCTGTTGATGATAAAAGCAAATGCATCCTGATGGAATTGTTACTAAAGAGTCACTAGTGAAATATCCTTTCTGTGGCAAAGATATGTAAAACAATCCAGAAAACGCCTCTGGAACACTAAGTGACTATATAAAACTGACCTTATAAAACTCAGCATTTGTGTAGTAAGGAATTTTTTAGTTCATTCCTTCATTCCTTAGCATCTTGTGTAACTTTTAATGTGGAACAGTGTCTCTTGACATTCTCACAAAACTATATCTGTTTCAGTTCTATGTTTTTAGCTTAAGTATGTGGGAATACCCAATGGTATTTTGATGAGACAATTTATGCTCTTGCTCTTGAGCTACCAATGACTGTTTCAGCTGGCTGTGGGATAAAATCCCTAGAGGGTTTTTGATGGAAGATGTGAAAAAAAATCAGCTAAAAGTTACATCTTGCAGAAAAATAGGCTGTAAGGAAGGCTGGGAAAAATATGCTATCATGATCTGCTTGGGGAACATTCAGCTGCGGATATTCATTTTGGGTTCATCATGTCATGGAAACTCCTTAACAGCAATTTTCATCTGAAGAGCCAGATGTGAAGGTAGAACAGAAAACACAGTAATGATTATGTGGCACTAAAGAGTGACTCCTCAGGTAGCCCACAAAACCGGGTTTATGGCAACTCAGTGAGAAGAAAATAGAAAAAAACCAGTTGTATAGGTAATGACTCCATCAAGTTCAAAGCATTATTAGAATGTCAGCTGCTGAACCAGAATTTCTCACTTTCCATCAACTTCTATTTATAGCCCAAAACTATTGAAATCCATTTCATAATTAAATATATAATACATTTATGCTTGTGAAAGCAATCAAAAAGCTGTTAACATTTGTTCCACATAAATATTTGATCACTCAACATTTTTATGATTGTATAATAATTGTTCCCTCTGGACAAAAAATTATGGAAGTATGAATCAGGATTATCAATAAAAAATAGAGATAGCAGGGCTAGAACCATGATAAGGGTATCTGAACTCAGTTCTTATCAAAATAGTATTTTACATATATGGAAAGAAATGAAGAAAGTGAGTTTCATGTAAAGTATTTATAAATTCAGACCAGAAAATACGTGAACATTAAATTACCCAGATACTTCAGAATCGCTAAGGATTTACTTTGATCTAGAAGAATGCTTGTGCTGGTTTTGGCTGGGATAGATTTAATTTTCTTCATAGTAGCTAGTATGGGGCTATGTTTGGATTTGTGCTCAAAACAGTGTTGACAATGCAGAGATGTGTTTTCATTATTGCTGAGCAGTGCTTAGACAGAGCCAAGGCCTTTTCTGCTTCTCACCCCACCCCACCAGTGGGTAGGCTAGGGGGGCACAAGAAACTGGGAGGGGGCACAAGAAACTGGGAGGGGACACAGCTGGGACAGCTGACCCTAACTGACCAAAGGGATATTCCACACCATATGGCGTCATGCGCTGCATATAAAGCTGGGGGAAGAAGAAGGAAGGGGGGACGTTTGGAGTGATGGTGTTTGTCTTCCCAAGTAACCGTTAGGCGTGATGGAGCCCTGCTTTCCTGGAGATGGCTGACCACCTGCCTGCCCATGGGAAGTAGTGAATGAATCCCTTGTTTTGCTTTGCTTGCATGCATGGCTTTTGCTTTACTTATTAGACTGCCTTTATCTCAACCCACGAGTTTTCTCACTTTTCCGATTCTCTCTCCTACCCCACCAAGGTGGGAATGAATGAGCAGCTGTGTGGGTATTAGTTGCCAGCTGGGGTTAAACCACAACAATGCTAAAGCTCAGAACACATCTTTGAGTACTACAAGACTGTGCTGCTTTGTCTTTGTGAGTACTTTCAAATGGCAAAATGCAGAATAATCTTATTCTTTTGAATAAGGTTACATTTTCAGTCTACACTAACCTTAATCAGTATGTAGCTTCTTTGTGAGCCTGAATTTGTTACACGAGTGAACTGTGATTTTCTAAAATAATAACCCAGATGTTATTTTTATTTTTTAAAAAAGAAAAAATACATATAACCTAACAATAGAATTCTTACGTTTCTAAAAAAACAGTTTATAATCACAATATCAGCCTTGTAGCCGAAACCAGTGACATTGGAAAGTTATTTAGAGAGTTGGTTGTCTCAGAATGCAATCTCAACCTCTTTGCACTTAATTCATGCAGCTACTTAAAGCTGGGCAATAATAAATGTTGAGAGATGTGTTAGGCTATTTCTACACTATAAATAAAGCAGGGTTAAAGTGTGAGCTCAAGCATTGTTCTGCAAGTATCTTTACTACGTAATTAACTTAATTGACACTTCCTTTCAATGTTTTCCCTTGTGTCAACCAGCATTTTTCCAGAAAATCCTGGGCACAGTTCAGGGCATGTACATGACATGTACCACTCCCAATGGGTACTTTGAGTGTGGCAGTCTATCTTGGAGTAAAAGAAATTTTAATTATGTGACTATGAACCAGGTAGTTCTGCTTGGAAGCAGAATTACTGAAGATTTCCTTCCAGTAACACAAGCCTTGCATTAATTCTGTGCTAATGCTATGCTAAGGACTGTAGAGAAGCACATCGGTCACTTCAGATTCAAAGCATGAAGGCAATAATTTACACCTTTTAGAACACAGTAGGTTTTAAAGAAGACTGGATTACATTTATAAGAAAAAGATTAGGGAATCTGGTCAGAATCACAACACCAAGGCTTTAGTTTTCTTCTTTGCTTAAGGATACCAAAACCCAAATCTTCCACAACGTAAGTGTTCTTATTTCATGGTATTATATTACACTCAAAATCTGGTTATAGGCAAAAAAGAAAGCACACCTTTGCAAAGTCAAGAGTTTATTTTTAATATGATGGAAATCTTAACAGTCTAATAAAAAAAGAATTATTAGTCAACATCTAATTATTGCAAAAGATAAAGGGAAAAAGGAAAAGAAAAAAAGGGAAAAGAGAAAAAGACTACTATTAAACAGAAAAGAAATCTTAAAACCAATAATATAGTTCAAATTTGTATATGCATGCTTCTTACTATCTAATCCTTTTTCCTGGAATTATGCTCACTTTTTCACAGCTGCTGGAGGACCTAATGTTGATAGCTTCAGTACAGGGGTGTGTGTGTGTGTATGGGGGGGTTGTTGGGAGGAGGATGGTAGCATGAGTCCTCAGTATCCCAAATACCTTACCAGGAGGAGTATGATGTTGATGGATTCTTCTTCCTCACAGTGGGATCTGCTTGGAGTCTTTTTTATGTTTTCTAACACTTTGTTATTTCTCCATTGATCTGCAAGACCACATTACATTTAATTTTACTATAAACAGCGTGGTTTACATTTGATCATATTTACTCTCTGTGTTAACCATAAAACTTTTTCGTCCAGTTCCACATCTTCATTTCTTCAGCTGATCACTGGGGAGTTGTTTTTAGCCATGAAGTCTCTGGTGTCTGCTTGGGCCCCATGTCTTACCATCTCATGCCTGTAGTCTTGTACACTGCATCCTCTGTCCCCACTTCTCAAGGTCTCTACTGTCATATAAGAGCTGCATCATTGTACTTGCATCATTACTGTAGAGTAATATACTTGTAATTTGTCATTACTGTATAGTCAAAATTATCTTATTCTACACATAACAACTACTTGTTGCTACTGACTATATAAAAATAGATGGTTTTACCATACCAAAGTAAGCAAAAGTAAAACAAATTAGCCATAACCACCTGGTCATTGGGAAAAATGCTGTTACAGATAAACCAAGTGAAAACAAAGCTCCAGGCAAATCAAGACAAGTTCAGGCTGAGCAAATCTGACATGTCTCTGTCCTAAGACCTTGCAAGTCAGCACAAAGCCAGGGGCTTCTTAGTAGCTCTGGCAGAACAGTATTACTGGGCTACAGGGCTACATTTATGGGCTGTGAAGGCATGGGGCCAATGGCAGTCCACTATAATCAGATGAATTTGTATCATTGTAGGGAAAATAATGCAAGATGCATTGTGACAGTAGGAATAGGTTTCTTAGCTGCTTATAGCAAGAAAAATATCTGCAGGATAATTAAAACTCAGTTCCTCTTTCCAGAGTTATTTCTCCTGGTTTTCTTTCTTCTGGGATGAGTATTTATAGCATCTTCTCAAGAGGTAGGAGGTATGGGATTGAAATCCTTGCCTATGTGCAGAAGTTCCTAGATGTCTCTAGGACTTCTGATTATAATACCTTAATGTCTCTGGAATTCAAACTTTCAAATGAACAGTCAGGTGGGAATCTTCAGTATCACAACTTTAATATCCACATCAGCCCTACTTTGAACACCTTTCTTTTGAGAAAAAACACGAAAATAAGACACCACTTTCTATACATTTCACTACATAAATCCAACTTTCCAGGCTAATTCCAGGTGCTTAGAAGCACATTGGTCAAAGCATGAAGGCAATCATTTACACCTTTTAGAACACAGTAGGTTTTAAAGACTGTACTTTTTTGTTTTTAGAGAATAAACTGTATCTGCATAACTGTAATTTACCTCCGACAGTGATTTGGTCACATGATGGAAGTGACAGAAGTGGTCAAATTATCATTATTATCCTGCTATTATCCAGGTTGCTGGTTATTTATGAAAAGATACTTCAGTAAGAACCCTATGTTCATTTTATCTGGATGTCAACATTTAAGTGATTTGTAAAATGTATCAATTTTTTACATCTTATTTTCATATTGTATTAAAAAATCATGTGAAATAGTTTAAAATGTTAAAAAGCTTTTTACATCAATCTTCATAATGCTCTGTCCTACAACATTTTCTGAGCTGTAACTGAATGTATAGTACAGTACAGGAGCTCAGAAGTGACAGCATCCACTGGGGAAACATGCACAGACTACTATGAGTAAGTTAAAGATGGAAATCAAACTGGTTACTTAATATCAAAAGCTTCCAAATATATTTAATCAGTTTATATCACCTTCCCTAGCAAAAAGACTTGACATTTCAATAAGCATTGTGACAGTGTAAGAAAATGGCTTTAATGTATTTCATTGATGAAATATCTTTTGAACTGTGTAAGAAAATATGCTACAATGATGAACCCCCAAGCTGTAGATGGAAAGACAATCATTCTCTGCACTACCCACTGCAAGCTTGACAGTATTAGTTTTTAATGTGGATTATTTTCTGGGTACTTCAGAGCAAAAGCACATGACAAACTATGATAAACGAGTACCTTTTAAAGTGCTTTCTTGAACCCCAAGAACTGATTGTTCCTATAACTAGAACTGGATCACTGCTGTTGTAGGAACTGAATAGTAATAGTCACCCTAGAGGCTTATTCCATGTTTACCTCCACGAACGGTGAATCAACAAATTTTGACACTGTAAACACATTTTCCATTCATTTGTCACACTTTCACTTTTCATAATGATTACTTTCTGAACACTGAGCAAGGTGCTCTGGACAGACACTGCATTGTTTTCACACTTTGGTATTTATTTCAGGCAGGCAGGGGGACAGCCAGAGGCAGCCCCAAGATCAGCCCTGGTGAGGGGAAGTAGGGTCAGACACAGCCCCAAGATGGCTGGGCAGGGCCTTGGGGATGGGCTGAGGCTGGGCCAGGACTAGGCCCACAGGTGGGCCTTAGCTTGGCAGGGCCCATGGCCAGCCTGGGCAGGGCTGTGGGAAGCTGGAGACCAGCCATGCTGCAGTGTCGCTGAGGCAGGGACTGATGGCTGCGGGCAGTGTGAGAGACTGAAAGAGTTAATGTCTCAAACATTGTGCTGGGGCAAGTTCTGCTTAAAGACAAACCCTGCCCAGCAAGGAACTAAGGAGAAAAACCCATCAGCTCAGACATCAGCAACAGGAGGGGGAGGGCGTGCTGGAGGGTGCACAGCTTCCTGTTCTGATAAGCTCTTCTGATACAAAGATCAAACAACGGCCATGTCTGCAGCGAAGGAGAAGTTACTCCACAAATGACTCCCAAGCCCAAAAGCTCATAAACTGCTCATTAGCCTGAAGAGTTCGGGTGCCCACCTGAAGGAGGGCCAAGGATGATGAAAGGACACAAACTGAAGCCCCACATGCACAAGCCCACCGGAACTGGACCCCTTGTCTGACTGGACAAATGCTGGGTCCGGGACTGGTGAAATCTTTCTCTTCTTTCTCTCTCTCTGTCTTCTTCTCTCTTTCCTTTTCCTTTTCCACAATCCCTACACCTTGTCTGTTTCAAGACATAAACCGTCGACCAAGTCTGAGACTAAGCGTGGATCCAGTTGCCCCTGGGCTCGTCTCTGAGGAGGAGTCAGGAAAGCAAGGGGGTCTGCTCTGAACCTCGTGACTCAACAGGAGGAATCTCCTTATTCCCTGAATTGATGCATATGGTTACCCTGGGTTACATGGTTTACAGTAGTCTTATGCCTGTTCCTGTTGTGAGAAACCCTGCCACCTACTACCCCGCCTCCCCAGTTCAGTTTGCTTCTGTCATAAATTGTTTGGTGTTGTTTCACCTTAATTTAGCCTGAGGAAATTTCGAATTAAACACGACTCCCTGGTCTGTCCAGTCTGGGTTGTGACAGGCAGTGAGAAGGGGGCTGAATTGGGGTCCTGGGCCATGGGGAAGGTAGCAGAGGCCCTAGGGTGATGGTCAGGGACAGTCAGGCCTGGTGGTGCCCTCAGAGTCCTGTCAACCATTTTACCTCACCTGCCTCACCTGCTTCAGCCAAAACTGTGTGAACCCCTCCTGTGGAAAAGGTCTGACCAGCAGAGGAGTTTACTGTGCAACAGATGTCCTTTCTGTCAGCTGAAACTGGGGGAAGATCTTGTGTAACTTCTGAACTTTAACTGTGAACCAGTGAGAAGGAATCATTTTATACATTAGAGAATGCGTTAAAAAAAACACAAGCAAACCTCAAGATGGAAGAGAAAGACATGAGGGATGCTGGTGACTTATCATAAAGTCCTTTCTCCCTCTTTCCATGAAGACTGAAGGACCCAAGGGGACTTTGGAAGGGGGAGCAAAATGCCAGAAGAAGAGATTGATACTAAAAACTTCTGTATACTAGTTTTAACTGTATTATAAAAGGGCTTTTCTTTATTAATTGGGTAGTTTGGACAGTAGTGTTAGTATTGTAATGACTAATAAAAGGTTTTTTCTTCTATTTTGATTTGACTGATAAAATATTAGCTGATCTAAGAATAAATTCTTGGCTCCCTATACAATGTGCACTTCCTTTTTCTCATATCAAGATTTTCACTGTAACACTGCCCAAGAATTTTACAAGCTCAGGATATTTCTTTCCAGGTAATGTTATGTCCAGATAAATTATGAAATACTAAAAAATATCAAAAAAGCTAACAAAATGTATGATTTTTGCTAATAAAAGATAAAATGGGATGACCTAGCTAGTTTTAGGGGCTTAGTATAATTAAAGACAATCAATGAAAAAAGCTGGCATATGTGATTAAGAATTCAGTTATTTAAATTTGATGTTAGTATTAATTTCCACTGGCAAGGCTTTATAAAGAAAGAAGAAACCCCACCAGGTTTTGGCAAGCAATCATATTTATTTGATTGTTCAGATGACTCTATAGGTGTAATTCACATAGATTCTGCTAAGCGTTTGGTTTTGTTCTACATTTTCTGCTTAAAAGTGGCACCTAATATGAGAAAATACTTGCTAATATGGTAAGTCTTCTGAACAGCAGATTCTAGAAATTAGAGAAAGGAAGTTATTGTTGAATAAAAATGTATTTAATGTGTGTCCAATGGGATTAATGTTAAATTAATTGAAATAAATCCATAATAGCTGCTGTGAAAATCTACTGATGGTACAAAGATAAATTGAAACCCTGTAAATTAGGGAAGAACAGAAACAACATAGGAAGTAGTCTGTCTATGTAAACTGGATCTACACAGTCAAAAGTCTGAGTGAAACTTTTGCTGAAGTTGATAGGAAAGATGTATGTGTAGAAACAAGGAACATAGACCATATTTATAAAAAATGTAGCCTTTATCCAGAAGACCAAGTTTGAGAATGATCTAAGGATCACAGCTGTGAAATTGTTACCAAGCCCTCTCTCCCCTCCAGGCTCATCTAATGATCCAACTCATATAATTATCAGTCTAAACCTATTCCATTTTGCAAAAAGGAACTTAACATTCATTGGGAAGAAAAATACTGAGAGGAAGACTCTATAGTCTAATTCTTAAGAAATTAATCTGTTCTGGAGACTACTTAGGTATTTCACACTAAACAATTGCACACAAAATTCATAAATAGC
Source organism: Leptodon cayanensis (assembly GCA_027564655.1). Taxonomy (NCBI): domain Eukaryota; kingdom Metazoa; phylum Chordata; class Aves; order Accipitriformes; family Accipitridae; genus Leptodon; species Leptodon cayanensis. The sequence continues at coordinate 24,710,622 of JANXJC010000055.1, forward strand.
GTCAGGCAACTGAATTCAGAAGCTTCTGTTAAGTCTTAATTTTAGCAACTCCAGTCAAATCCACAGTACTGGTTATTAAATAAACTGCCTACAGTTTCTGAATACCAGAATCTGAAAAATAGTTCACAAGCCGGTGGAAACAATGACTGAATGGCAACATCTAGTTTCCTATGAGCTCTGGATTCTTATAAATATAGCAGAGATTTGTGAATTGGATGATGACTTGGAATAGTTTAATTGTCCTCCTTATAGATTATTGCCACTACTGCATCTCAGAGCAAGTACTGAACATTGCGTAACATACTCCGGTCGAAGAGTCTCATAAATCTCTTCAACTTTATCTTGTTCACAGAAGCTTTCATTGTATTTCTATTAGAAATTAATATAAAAACAACTATTATAACAGAAATTTCTGCTAATATTCTGTCTTATAAATAGTACATATAGGACCATGCACCCCTTATCCTTGAAAATTTGAACATTTTAGTGAACTGGGCTGAAACTCACATTGCACATGTTTCTGTTTCCTTTTCTAGTAAAAAAATAATCTTATCTGTGGCTGATTTTAACACATCTCTCTCTTTTTTTTTTTTTTTAAGTTTTTCTTGTAAATAAAGCAAGATAGTCTTTCACTTTGTCTATATTAGGAAATCCACAAGTTGGTGGTAACATTCAAATGAATGTACAAAAAGGCAAAAGAGAGTTAGTGATAAGATATAAAATAATAAATTATATTCAAAAGAGTTTTATCAATCTCTTGTTCCTAGATCTATGCATCAAAATGTATTTCTTAGGTAACTGGTTAAACCGATTGTGTAAAATCCTGTTTCCAAAAGGAAATCTGATTCAAGGCTAAAACATTCTACATTGAAATGTTTGCTTTGTGTCTTAATATCAGTTAAATATATTCTAGATCTTTTTTTCTTTTTAAGATAAACATGCCATGAATGAGCATTTCTACTTAGAGCAAGAAAATGGTAATAGTGATTAGAAAAATGCTAAAACACCTTTCCAAGGGAAGTCCTCCAAAAAGAAAACATCTCAAACAGAATCTGTGTTCAGTAAAGTATTTTTGAAGAATGATTCTCATGACAAAACCTGAGTAAGTAAAATGCCTCTTGGTAAATGTTTGAGAGTGACTCTTTAGACTATCCCCTGATAGTTCTGTCAATTTAAGATGGGAGGCAGAATCTAAAGAAATAACAGAGAAGTACTCCCACATACTGCACCATCCAAACGAGGTTAAACACATCTCTGTATTAAATTGCACACAGCTGCTCCCTCGTTTCCTTCATCTTATGAGTGATTACTCTTCCACACCACAATGGATAATTTCCTAGTGTACACAAAGCATCGTTCTGAGGCCAGGTTAAAGAACAATGGTTTGTGTTCAATTTACCTGTAGTAAATTGCTTCATATTTTCTGTGAAGTACTCTTATGCAGTGACATTATTAATTCTGTCACAAACTAAGTGTGGTTCTGTTGTTGAAGCCATCAGTAATTTCATGGTCTTAAAATCAAGCCTCTTACTCAGTGAAAGGAGAATATGGGAAGATCAAAGTCCTAGTGCCTTTCTTTTTCACACAGAGCTGAAAGCTGCCACAAATCAAATACATTTTGCCTAGCAGAAGATTCTCATGGTGGAGCTTTGCTACATTGGTCACTCTTCAGCTTTGCAGGTATGTGTAACACACACTGTTCTGTAGAAGGAAATAAGAGATGTTCCTTTTGACAACATTTTATTAACAAGTTCATTAATGACACACAAAGAATGAACTTTCACTAAGGAAAGAACAAATTTAACAGTACTATTTGAGTAGGGTTTTTTTTCTTACAGTTCACCTTACTGGAGGACCTTTACATGCATGGGGTTTTTTTAGGCTATGCACTAAGGAAGTGTTTGAAGAACTGTAATTATCATCATCAGCTGTGTATGGACATACATAGGAGTCTAGTCTAATATAACAGCAAGTGGAATATGTTAAGTTAGGAATAGGAACACAGGGTATTCTTCCTGAGATGCAAAATAGGGCCTCCTTCACCACTGGTTATGCATATATCATCATGTATAATGCTGTGGTGGTCTGGTTTATGTGAGACTCAATTCCAGTGAAAATTGTATATATACCACAGAGTGCTGGATCTTCAAGCCATTTAATACTAGAATCAAGATTTCCTCCATAAATGAACATCCTACATAGACAGAAAAATCTGCCTCTACATACACATATATGTGCATATAATTAGTGCATATGTGGATGTGTCTTCACTGACATTGCTTCTAGCCATTTGCCTTAATGACATTGCAGATGAAAATAGTAAAGCTCCTCAAATACCCCAATACAAGATCAAAATAGACATGGTTGATAATACCTGTTTCATTTCATAAACCTTCTTTCCCTTCTGTTTGTACTTGGAGATTAGTGAAATTTAGAACTGCTGACATTTGGACTGTCAGCACTCAGTACCCTGTGCTGCACATCATCAGGTGTTCAGACTACCTAAGGAATTAAAACTTTATTATTAGGAGGGTAAAAATAAAGTTAAAAAGATAGAGATAACTATACCACAATGGGAGAAGGAAATCCCTCAGTCACTGAAATTTATTACACCTGCCTTCTATCTTCAACTTTCCATTCCTTGAAGATCTCTGTGGCACAGCTAGGAATAAAGGCTTTCTGCACTGAGGGAGGGGGTGAGGGGGGTGAGCTGAGAAACTGAGAGATATGGTGCAGGGTTCCTTCTGGATCTCAATAAGAAAAGCTTGACACCAAATGGCTTAACAGAATGTCTCTTTTAATAGGACAGAACAAGAAGAACAATACAGATAATGAGTAAATCTTAGGTCTCTCCAGATGCTGGGAACCCCTCTATTTTGCAGCATCAGCTTGACCTGAGATAAGTTCGCATGACATGCTGCACAGATCCCATCCATGGAGAGGTTCCTCCTTCCTTCTATTTGTGGTGCCCTTTATTTTGTGTAACAAACAGAATCTTATATCTTCTCCTGACAGGCTGCAAAATTATTTCTGTCATAATGTGCAGCAGTGCAGAGCACAGGGTGGCACAGGACACTTTCAGCATGTTCCCATGTAGCAGCTACTCATGCAGGCCTCTCCTAACATATTGACCTCTCAAGCTTGAAGTACGAAGCCCAATAGAGCAGACAAGGCTTCCTCAAGATCACTAACTCCATGAATACAAGATCTTCTTCAAGGCTCCCAATACAGAGTCCTAATTCTTCCTGGGCTTATAGCATTCCTATAGACACAGATGCCAATAAAATCTTAAATACCTATAACATAAATGATGCTGGAATATTCCTCACCAAGGTCTTATGTTCTAAATATACTAGTTACAAAAATGACAGATTACTCACTGATATATTTTGGGGCCCAACACTGCCTGTCTACATGAACTTGAATGGTATTAAGAAGGAAAACAAACCAATGACCAATCTGTCATGCATTCGAGTTTTCTAAGTTAAGTGCTAGTCTCCATTACAACTGCATAGTTATGGAGTGCACACATGGATTTCTGAATCTGGCTAACTGTATTCACACAGGGACTGGGAAAAATGAATATTGTCTATTGTAAGTAATCAATTATTCTCTAACTGGGCACACTCAAAGGTTGCCATTGGAGGAAGGCAGGAGGTATATTATATTTTCTTGAAATATTTTTTAAACTTAAATATGATTTTTCAAAAGAAAAAATCTTGGGAAATCTATCCATTGAGGGGGAAAAAAAAATCCATCGAATAACTGGTACTAAGGAATCATAGCTAATGACTTCCAGTATACCTTCTATTACTTTCAAAACACATTACGTATGCTGAAAAAGTCAGTCATTCTTGCTACTGTTTGCATACCACCGTCTGAGTTATCTTTGAATACCTTCTATAATGTATTTTAGCTTATATTAGTATTTTATTTGGTTTGAAAACATAAGCAAAACTGTCCTTACAACATTACCACTTACCAATTCTGCTATTTAAGACCATTCTGAGAAGGTAAAAGTTTGTTGATTTAACAGCGACAGACATATTGCAGTGGTATAATTTGATCCGTCTGCTCTCTGTATTGAAATACCAAATAACTGTAAAATGTACAGATTATGAAAAAGTAGTTGAACTAACTGTGATGCAATGAGTGCCCAACAAATTTTTCAGTAGCAATTCTTTTTGGGGCCTTTCTCCATTTTTGTTATATATTTTTTTTAAAATCTACTAACAAATTCGTTTACTAAGAATTTCTCCCATGAAATAAGAGTTAGAAACAGTGAATTGATATTGTATAAACATGAAGTAATGCTTATTATGAGCCTGATACCAAGTCATAAATCAAAAAATAGGTGGTAGGATCCTTTGTTCTCTCAGCATTGTTCACCATATAGTTTTGATAAGCGAATGAAAAAGAGTAACATAATTGAATTGAAATAAAAATAATTTCAATTCCATCAGACTATGAACAGGAGAAAAGTTTGATTGATATGCTTGAAAGTGGTTTTTTGCTTTGTTTGTAATGCTCTATTCATTTTTTTATAGGTATAGTTAATTGCCTGTCCAAGCAAATTACTTTCTCCAGAGACATAAATCCAGGTGCTGTAATGGTTTCTGTTTTGAGACAATGTGTGCCTCTTTAATATAGATATATTCAGTACAGAATTAAGATAGGAAGCACAAAAATATTATTGGGAACAATGACAAAACCTTCATTGATTCTGCTGGGGCTATCCAATTTCCTTGTTTTCTGAAGAGACCATCTGATCTTATTGCTACAGTGGCTATTATTGTTACAGTTGTTATAATAGTTTCTTTAAAATTTTCATGGACTTGTGTCTATTTATTCCCTCTTGACTGGAAGTATATAGTTGGCAGCAAATATCCTGATTTCACAGCCAAAGTAAAAATGTGATTGATATGGATTGGAATGATAAGAAATGGTCACACAACATTAAAATGTCACCACCTTTGCCTTGAACAATATTCTTAGATTCCATAAGTCAACAAAACTATTCATTAATATTTATGGTGAGCATGCATATATTTTAATTTAAATATCAATTCTTTAGCTTTCTTGTCAGAATATCGTCAAGGCAGAGAAAAAGCTAGACAGCATGTCTATTCAGAAAGGCAGCCTCCCATAAACAACTTTTTTTTCATGAAAGATAAAAAAATTATTTATTTAAGATATAGTGTTTTAGGTTATTAAGAGGACAAATTCAGTCTAAGATAGTTTTAATCATTGACATGATTTTCAGAATACTGGCAATAAAAAGACAAAATATGTAGTCTTAATTTCAGCCTTCTTTTCCAAAATTCTAATCTCCATACTTCGTATTCTAAACCATTCAAAGTGCTAAATCCATTGAAGACTTTTAAATAAAAGATAATGCCAGTGGCTTAAGAAATCCCTGAACTGTTAACCAGTGGAGAGTGAAAGAGTTTTCTGAGGAAATGCCACAATATGCTTATTCTCTCTTTATAGTTTTACCTAAACTTTCCTTGAATATTTGGGAAATAATTATCAAAACATTATGAAGCTACAGATTGATGCATGTATTCATTTTGTTGAAAGTATATTTTAAATTGAAGGTCATATAAAGGAGGAAAAAAAAATCCACTCTACAAAAGAAAAATACTGTATTTCACTTGTGAAGGTTTGAATGACATGGTGTCACATTTGTACTAGCTGATTACACTGACTATGTTCTTTTTGTCAAAGCAGATGACAGATAGAAGCTATGCCAACTCATTGAATAGTCCTGGCACATGGCATCACAGCCATGCGAGTACGAAGGCTTATAGTTTCAGATATCTGACAATAGTGAGCTAGCATAACATGTTCATATGATGAAATCAAACTGTTAAAAATTATATTCATGATCAAATCATTATTCAGCTTAAGCAATGGATCTTTTACTATTGAATACACAGGTGGGAGGTTCGTCATTATTAAAATAGGGACCAGAAACTGAGATGTTGCTTACGAAGAATGTAAACCTCCTCATGGTCCAGCAAGAGAAACTCTTGCTCTACTTGCTCTAATACAATGCATTTATTTCTCCATTATACATTTCCTGTTTTCACTAACTTATTTCATGACTTACCTATGATGACTTCTGTGTTGAGATGAAGGAGACAGTTGTAGAAAAGCAGCTACAATAAAACTAAGGCAATTTCAAAGACATTGTATTAAAGTAACTTCTTGGATTAACTTCAACAACTTTTTTTTTTAGGCCTCTTGGTCCTGGAAATGGTTTGTTTTCCATGTGTTCTTTGTTTTGTTGTTTATTTCTTCTTTAGCTGTTCACTGATTTCTCATTTGTCCTCCTTGTTGTGTTTCAGCATACGTGCTCATTAGTGAAAGTAAAATCATCACCTATTGTTTTCATAGCCCCTATTATTTCCTCTAGGCCTTTTTACAGTATTGTCTCCGTTGGAGAGCTTTTATTTTGATTATGTTCTTATCATATAAACTCTCAGGTAAAAAAAAGGAATGGAAAATCAAATGCAATCCACATATCCTATTTCCCCAAAATAAAACATACTTTACCATTATTTGTTTATAAAAATAAAGTTTAAAAAAACAACAAAAAATAAAAAAAAAACCCACAAAAACCCAAACCTGTTGAGACCTGTTAGATCTTACCACAGGAGTTAGTAAATCAGATTAGATACACAGCAAAATGAATTAAATATCCAGATATTTAACTATTTGCAGTAAGAAGCAGCTGTCCCATACCAATCTTTTTTCTTTCAGACACCCAATACAACTTCAACATATATCCTTTTCAGCATTTTTATTTTTTTCAAAATCTTGCAAGTATATTCAGCAAAATATCCCTTTACTCCTGAGCTTCATGACACCATCAACCTCCTCATATAATCTTTAATGAATTTTGATGAGCAGGATAATTTAACTCCAGTTAAGTAACTTCCAGATTATTTGAATAATTTAACACATTTGTGATGATTTGGTTGAACACTGCTTTGCTATTGTTCCAGGTTTAAAATGTCTCTGTGTCATGGTTTCAGTGCAGTAGGTAACAAAGGACCACTCAGCCGCTCGCTCACTCCTCCCTGCCCCTCTCCAGTGGGATGGGGAGGAGAATCAGAAAGGAGAAAAGAAAAAAAAATGGAACCTCGTGGGTTAAGACAAGGACAATTTACTGGGACAGCACAAAAAGATAAGTTACAACAACAGTACTAATAAAAGAATATACAAAATAAGTGATGCACAGTGCAACTGCTCACCACCCAGAACCTGACGCTCCCCCACTTGCCCCACCGAAAGCCGAGAGCCCCCCCCCCAGCCCGCTCCCCATTTATATACCAAGCATGATGTTGCACGGTATGGAATAGCTCCTTGGCTAGTTCAGGTCATCTGTCCTGGCTGTGCCCCCTCCCAGGTTCCTGTGAAAATTAACTCTATCCCAGCTGAACCCAGGACACTGCTACACTTTAGGCCACAAACCTCAAGCATTAATGTTAGCTTGATCAGGTGAGCCAAAGTTAAAGTGTTATGATTTCTGGACTTACATAGACTTATACTGATATGAAAACCTAAGACAGACAAGATATAGATAGCTTAGCCAAGTTATGGCAAAGGGTATTAAATATTACATTCTTATTTTCTGGATATAACCTGATAGCAACAGCTGGATAAACTATGAGTGTCTTTTCTCCATAGGTATTTTACTGCAAGATAGCAAACATGAGTTAGATGTCTGGCTATACAAACAGACTTTTTGACAGTGAAGTCATAGTCAAAACAACCCAGTCTGTTCACAAGCTTTAGAATGAGCTTTACAAAAAAGTGTTTAGTCACAGATTGTAACAGCACCTTTTTAAATCAGAGTGTGATTGTGTGTCCATTCCTCCAGGCATCCTGTTGATTGATGTGTTATTATTATTGAGTGACTATTATTTTAATGAAGAGTAACCACAGGAGACAGAAACTTTTTAACAAGACTTTTTGAGTAGCAACAATACCATCAACACAACACACAAATTATAAGCTCATTCGAATGAGTATTTGGTGACCTGAACCATCACCTACTAGAGGCAGTGGAAGTCTGGAAGTTGTTGGAATAGACCAAATGCTGCAATACAGGGATATAGGTACTGTGATACTGCAACCCCATGATACATTCAAGACTCTAAGTAATTTTTAATTCCTTGATGAAAATGTGATTCCCATAAAATCTGCTAACACTGTTCCTCCAGACTGGGACTTGAAGATGCATGTTTTTATAGGCAGTGCTAGTGTGCTCTTACGCATCCCTGGTCTGCAACATGTGTCATCCTGATTGGCCTGATGCCCTGGAACCTCTTTGAAGGAGTAGTGGGTACGTGACCAGTTTGCCCATGGCTAATGGCCATCTGCCCCACAAGGTGGCACACCACAGTTAGGAGTAGGGGGCACAGGTCTTATCCTAATAAGACTAAAAAGGTCTGAGAACACACAAAAAAACAATCCTGAAGTGACAAAAGATATATAACCTGCCAGACTGCAGTGACACAGAGACAACTCTACGCTGGTTCTGAATTTGCTTCTTCGGATACCACCATTAACATTACAGTCTAAAAAATGCATTATTTGGCCCAATTAACACTTTTCTTTCAGCAGGTGCTTGCACAGGAACAGAGAACTGATGAATCTGTATACAGAATCTGTCAGGAATCTACAGGAATGATGACTAATTCCTGGTAAGCTTATTTGAATATAGACTTCTCTTGCTTAGTGGTATATATCTCTCTTTTTTTCTTAAATAAACTGCACTTTCAAAAATTGTCACTTTCCCTAAGAACAAATCTTCACCTGCTGAGGAATTCAGTCAAGCACAAGTGAATATGTTGAAATGAATTATCAAGAGACTTTTACATAAAACTAACTCTTATGAGTTTCCAACCTAGGAGGTAATAGATGCAAGTTATTCAGAGTCTGATGGGAAGGTTACTCTCTCTGGCCTGGGCAGAAGTCATGTTGTTAGTGTGTGACTTTTGGCACTGACAAACCAAGCTTTAACTGCTATCATTTCCACTCCAGGTTTTCTTCCCTGTTACTAATTTTCATGCTTCTTGTATTCTTTTTTTTCAAGCTGACTTCTTTGTTTCAAAAGTCTCTTTGTAATTCCCAGTTACTGTTTAATCTGGCCAACATAATCAATTTTAAGCGAATGTTCCCCAGGCAGTTTTGTGGAGTTGATATACATTCTCATAATTTACACACATATTTTTATCTTCACAGGTATTGTTAGCTGGGCCATTCACAAAAGATAGGCTACAGCCTACAGGCATCACCACATAGGCCGAAAGATCTACATTTCCTTTTACTTCTTAGAAGATTGCTCTCTGGGTGACAGGAGGTGTTAATAGACAAGAAGCTGATCCTAAGTCTAGTTTTAAGCCTCCCATTCAAGAAAAATATTGATAAACCAGAGCAAGTTCTTCAGGGCCACGAAGCTGGCCAGGGGCTAGAGCACTTGTTCTGTGAGACAAAGATGAGTGAGCTGGGCTTGTTCAGCCTAGACAAGTGACAGCTTTGAGGGTCCTACCAGCAGCTCACCAGCACCTATGAGAAGTGAAGTGCCATTGAGAAGACAGAGCCAGGCTCTTCCCAGTGCTGCATAGTGGAGGATAAGAGACAATGGATGTAAGCTGAAACAACAGAGGAACCAAAGAAAAACTTTTTTCCCATGAGGACAGTGAGGTGGTGGAACAGGCTGCATGGAGAAATTGTGCAGTCTACATCCTTCGGGGTTGCCAAGACCTGACTGAATCATGTCCTGAGCAAACTGGTCTGACCTTCTAGCTGGTCCTGTTTTGAGAAGTATGATGGATAAGAGACCTCCTAAGGTACTCCATCATCTGAATTTTCCTGTCATCCTATAAAGGAAATATTTTGATGTACAGGCACTTTGTGTGTACATGTTCAGAAGTACTGTTGCTTCTCTGTATAACTCCTGGGAAAAATAGGATTTGATTTCTTTTGTCATCCATACTGTAGAACCCACTGATATTCATTTCACTCAGTATACATCCATTTTGAAAATGGAAACCTCAATTTTATCATACTTTTCTTTGGCCTATGCCAACACCTACACTTTAGAGAGTCAAGTTTTCATGGTAGGTCCAGAAATTTACACTGGCAAAATTTCTATTTCAATAGAAAGGAACTGGCAATTTCTACATGTAAATTGTATGCTTGCAAGTGTACTCCTAAAATTTACAAACATTGTAAATGCACAAACTAGGGTATCCTTGATTATTTGCAAAATACAGGTTTCCCATTGTTTTGCTTAAGTGTAACTTGAAAAATACTGTATTTATTTTCATGTTTATGATGCCTAAAATAGGTTCTTGTTCAGACTGCCCACTTTCTATAACATCTGTGTTCCAGCATTCCTGCAAAGCTCCAAAATGATAGTCATTCAAAAGACTATGAGCCACAAAATTGGTCCAGAAAATAAGGAATATCACTTTAAATGAATTCAGTTATAATTGTATCATTATGCTGCCATGTGCAGCAGGAAGCAACACAGAAATGCTTGCTTCTTGGGAAAAAAAGACAAATTACATATAAACATATAATTTCTTTCCAAGCACTAGAGCAGATACAACCAACCATTAACGGCATTTGCATTGTAGGTGGTTCCTCTTTCTTCTGTTTGCAAATCAAAAGAGTTTTCAAGCAAATCATTCTGTTATTATTAGTAGTTGCCAGTATACTGTGAAATTGAGTTGGAACTGGAAAGGAGATTAAAACACAGAAATTTTGCACTGCTGGTCTTATAGGAGACATGATATTTAGAAATATTCTTTCTTTTTTTTTTCATTTTCTAGTACCTGTCCTGCATAACTTTGTTTATGAGCCTGCTGCAGGACTATTTAAGATTTAGGCCTGACAACTTTCAGTGCAATGAGACATTCACTAAGTTTGAGCAAGTCAACAGGTATACATAAGACAGAACTGAGCAAGACACACCTCTCAGCCTTGGTAATAACAGAACAAATGAGAGCTAAGATAATTAGCTCAGCTATCACGCAAGTCTGATGCAGCCAAGCTTCTTCACTTACCAGAACTTGATTGTCCAGCAACACTGCTGAAGGGAGCCAAATTCACTACCAGTATAATATCTCTTCCAGAAACACTGGAGATATCAATATATAAATATGCACATATACCCATCATACATGATATCTATACATGTACGTGTACTCATATGCATATGTATTCGTATATATAGTATACATACACTTACACACGCATTCTTATATGTGTCATGGTTTAACCCCAGTAGGCAGCTAAGTACAACACTGCCACTTGCTCTCTCTGCCCCTGCAGTGGGATGGGAGAGAGAATTGGAAGGGTAAAAGTGACAAAACTTGTGGGTTGAAATAAAGACAGTTTAATAAGTTTTAAAAACAAACAAAGAAAGACAAAACCAAGAAAAATAAATAAGGTAAACCCCCACAATCCCTCACCACCAGCTAACCAATGCCCAGCCAGACCCCAAGCAACAGCAACCCCAGCAAAATCTACTCCCCCTCCTCCTCTCCCCCCTTTTTTCAGTGCTGAGGACAGCATCATATGGTATGGAATAACCCTTTGGTCAGTTCAAGTCATCTGTCCAAGCTGTGTTCCCTCCCAAGTTCTTGCCCACTCCCAGCCTGCTTGCTGCATGGCAGTGTGAGAAACAGAGAAGACCTTGATGCTGTGCAAGCACTCTTCAGCAATAGCTAAACCATCAGTGTGTTATCGACACTGTTTTCACCACAAATCCAAAATACAACACCATACAAGCTACTATGAAGAAAATTAGCTCTATCTTAACCAACAATATACTTTAAAAAAAATCTTTATACACAGTTATAGCAGTATTTGTCTGTTGAGTTACCTGAAGAGCAGACTTCAATGACTTTGCTGCTGAAACAGCTGGTGCTCTTTACTCATTTCAACCAGTGAGTCTTTCACAGAAGAAATTATTAAAGCCAAGGGGCTAATACCTACAAACTTAGTTACCTATGGAATTTGAGGAAAAAGTGTTGAGTGGATCAGGCATGATAATTGACATGTATCCTTTCCAGTATCTAGGAACTAGCATTTGCAGTGTGATGGGGAAGGAAACACAATGATACAGGCTTTATATATAAGTATTACAAAAGAGAAATAAAAAGGAGACTGACAGTGATCACAGAGGTCTTACCCTAATAATGCTAAATAATGGCAGGGAGGTCTAATGCTGATAGGGTAATGAAAAAAGGGACCTGTTGTTTAACCGAATCAAACTAGTCTTGTAGATGACCTCGTTTATACTCTCAAGTTCAAAATGGCTTTCAAACCAGACTACTGCTAAGCAGAGTAAGAGTGCATTTGCCAAACCTTCGATCAAGATAATACATAAGGGATTTCTGTAATTATGTGAATATAAATACAAGAGATAACTTTGTAGCAAAGAATAAACATATAACACGAAGTATTAGAGTAAATTCTGTTTTTTAAAAAGGTAGGGTGCAGAACTACAGGTTTGATTTGCTACATAGTAAATCCTGCATGGATTTGTCTGGTATTCAACATTCCAGTGTTGTGACAGTTTCTGCCTGCTACATTTTTTGCATAAAGGAAAGCTGAATGACAGTTCTGTTATTGAGTTCATGAGTAGAGACTACAGGGTTTCTTAGATGATAGAGATGCAATGTATGTGTTGAGGCTAGATTTCCTTATGTCCATTGTTCAGGCAGTCCAAATCTGCTGAAATCTGCAGTATTTTAGGTCATAATTTGGGACAGCATTTTAATAATAATTCACAAATGTAACTACAGTACCACTAAAGACATATTAGACATGTTGAAAAAGAATGATTTTAGATCTCCCAAGCTCAGTAACATGTATAATATGGCAAAAAATGTTATTCAGAGGCACAAGCTTGGATCCTAAAAGCATAACAACATTTTTCTGAGTTTGGGATAATTAGCACTGCCTCCTAGCAAGGCTAATTAACTCAGGTTGAGCACCGTGTTAAAACATCTGTACTAGTCATTCTAACACTAGCCTGTTTACAAGTAGCCTGGGTTCTCTGTATGGCATTGTACTCTGAGGAATAAACACAACCTTTTATTTCTTTGCCATCACAAAAGTCCTAGGAACTGAGGTCATATTCTTCTTTCTCTTTATTTTACAAAAACCACTTTCAAAACTCAATTTATAGGATTTTGCCTCTGGAATTTAAACTCTCCCCCTGCCCCCACCCCACTCCCTGAGTAAGCCAAACTGAATAAAGCAACATCACTATGAAGCAAAAAATGCATTTTTTAATACCTGTATTTGTTTAGCATTAAAAACAGTCTATTTTGTTTGCTTTGTTGGGCAATAACCAAGATCGGGTCAACATTGTAATAACAGGAAAAAAATAGTTAAGTGCAGAACTTGACTGCCCACAATCTAAAGAGAATTGCTTCTAGTTTGAGATGAGCATACAGAAGCAGAAAACTGGAAGGACGGCAGGCCCCACAGGTGATAACCTTGTAATGTAGTGGTCACTCAGGAAAAATTCCCAGCATTCTCTGACAAATGTATAATATTTGGTACAAAAAGCCCAGAGCTAGTTATTACTTTTAGACTACTTTCTTCAGATTCTAGAGGTGGTTGGAGCACAGACAGTAGGTCACAGAATCATAGAATCATTTAGGTTGGAAAAGACCTTCAAGATCATCGAGTCCAACCGTCATCCATGCCCACTAAACCA
>JANXJC010000055.1:24731762-24742519 GCA_027564655.1 Leptodon cayanensis
CTGCCTGTCCTCCCCCAGTATTGCTCAGCTCTCTTATCTCTGTGGTCTGCATTCCAAGCAACGGGCAACAAACCATCCGTTTGCTGTGTTGACTGCATTTTTTTCAGCTATCTACTTCTTCCCCAGTGTCCATCCACAGACCAAAATTCCACCTTTTAACCCCTCTGTATACACCCTCCTGCTACCAAAACCTTGCCACACAAAGCCAATACAAAACCTTACAGACATGGCATCTGGGTGTATTTTTAGGGGGATGGGAGGAAAGTTTGTTATACTTACCTCTAGAATCTCTTTCCTTTAAAGTCCTGGTTTAGCTTTCTGTGTTGCAGGTCCCCAAAACATTCTAAGACACTGTTTGAATGGTCCGCTAATCTGCTTATGATTGTTGAATCTGGTAAATATGTTGAAAATATGTTTAAAATTAAGAAAAGATATACATGAAAATGCACTCTATCAAGGAATAAAACATTAAATAGTTAATAATGTTGAACCTAAATACTCTAAAAATACTTGCATTTCCTATCCTCTACAAAGCCTATCCTAATCTCACTCTGTATGCTATCTATAATTAATTACTACTACTGGATGAGAAACTGGAGGTTATTGACCAAACATTTTTATAAATATGCCACTGCATGTTGTTGTATATTCTTCTTAAGTCATTACTTGGTTTACTTTATCTTTTAGTATGTATATATCTTCGGATCATGAACTATGCTTCACCTTACACTTTTGAAAATCTTAACCTTAATGGCAGCCATCTTTTTATTTGGTGTTCTACCTTTATCTGGAACTAATAGCATTTACATAATTTTATATATTAATATTTTGTTCTGCGAAACTTATAATTTAGGTAAAGTTTGATGAAACTAAGAATAAAATATGTCTGGAAAGATATTATTTTATATGCCAAATAAATCACTTTCCTCTTAAAGTGCATAAAATGAGAAAAAAAGTTATATTACATAATATATATATATATATATAGTATAACATATATATCAAAAGCTTTGCTGTTTTTCGGTGGATAGGATTATATTTAACATTATCCAGTTGGAAATGTCAATTAATAAGTGTTTTTGCAAATGTGAAAATATATTAGTCATCTATTATTTTCTAGAAGCTGGAGATAGTTTTTTAAGACTGTTTTGAACAACACTAATGTTTTAATTTCATTAGTCATAAAGATATTACTGTGTTCAAGCATCAGCAGTGAGGATTATTTACAAAAAATAGCAAGATAAAATTTAATTCAGTAACCACTGAATCTGCTCCTTCAGGAGATGTTTTTAAAAGAAGTTTTAGCATATTTACAATATGCCGTTCTGTCTATGGATTAAAAATTAATATATATGTAAGTATATATAAAAATGTACAATTATATAATTAAATTGATTCAATTTAATTAAAGTTAATAAACATATGTAGAGATTTATTTAGATACAAATCTAAAAACACAATAAGAACTTATGTGTTAGACTTAATTTTGTGAATTTAAGGAGCTAAAGTTTCATCTAAATGACTAAATTGTTACTACAGAGAGAATTCTGCATATAAGTGTTTGTTTTGAAAGCTACAGTTTTCAATTCACAATTTTGTATCTATCTTACCTATTCCATCACATGCTCCATGTCTTGTTATACAGGATTTACCAGAGTGGCTGTTTTTCCAAGAATACTGTAATTATCCACTGCAACAAAAGCAATCAGATGGTTTTGTTCTTTACATAGCATACAGTTTGACTGGTAGTTCATGGAACAGACACATAAGATCAGGGTGAGCTGCTTAACACAAAATGTCTTTTCTTTCTTTTCTGAGATATTTCACCACATTTTAAGTTTAGCAGTTGGAGGGAAGACAGTCAGTAGAGGAACAAAATTAAATATTTTGGAATTAGCAGAACCACATTTGAAGCCGTACTTTCAAGTTTGTACTGTCTTCTGGAAGAGGTTCTGTAACCTGTTTACATTCCATGAACATTTTTTCTCTATCAGCTAGACATCAAAGCATTTGAACTGATGCTAAGTTCCAATCTAATTTTCTTCCTTCTTTGCTTCTTTTCACAATCTGTCATTTGCATTTTAAGTCTACTTCAGATACCCTAGTTTTGGCAAATATACCCTCAGAACTAATGATACTGACAGAAGTAGCGTATGTATTGTGAACATTTTACAGCTTCTTGAATTCTCTTTTGTGAATGTAAAGGTATTTTTAAAATATGGATCTTGAAGTGAAAATTGGTGAGTTCAGGCAACTTTCTTAACACAGCAAAACTAACACATTTGATACCACATTCAACTTCAAGAAGGAATTCTTTATTAATATTCTAGAATTTCCCTTGACACAATTAAATGCCTAGAATGTTGAAGGCTAAATAAGTCTCAGTGGAGTTTGGGTGCATGCATATTATTATTTCTCTTTTTTTACTAATGATTTTATTCAAGAAGAATAAGCACAGTGGGACAATACAAAAGAAAAAATAAAGCTCTAACGATTTTAAATTTTGCAAAAAAAAAGACATTAACCAATATGGAAACACATGTGGTCTTTTGTAAATTGATTAGGTTGTATGTTGCAAAAATGTACAGAAAGCATATATACATCATCATGAAACAAATTCAAACATATTTTGACAATTATGCAGATCACAGAAAGTAGATAAAAGTATGTGTAACGGAGCATGTTTATCTTTCCTCTTTTCATGTGTGTGTGTGTATGCAGATATCAAAAATGAGTGGTACCATTTGCCATGGTGAAGCTGGGATATTTATGTTTGCAACTCATTTACATGGAAATATGTACTGTCTCTAAATGTGTCTTGGTATTATTTGCACAATAATTGTAAGAGGGTCAAGAATCAAAGTTTGAGTCTTAAGGTATCCTGTATTGGGCATTGTACAGACTTTGGACTGATCTGGAAAGATTTTTAACCCTTTACTTAAGTCTGTTTCAATATTATTTTAAGTGCATAGCTACATCCTCTATAGCCAAGGAATGGCCACTAAGAATTAGCAGGGTTGGTTTGGGGATACAGTATTAACTGTTCCAAATAAGCCATACAGTCTTCTCAAGAGAAAATAAATCACCCATGACAAGGAAGGTGGGAAGAAACACTTAGATTTGTTCCTTAGTTTGTTTCATTCTATCACTAAAAAATACACAGAACTTTAAAAACCAACCAAAGACATTCCCAGTTGAACTAGACACTCAATCAAACACTCAGATCTCCTGATAAGGAGTGAAGTGCTTTTCTGACTGGAAGTGTTAAGAAGCTGTACTCCCAGTGCAGGGAAGAATCACTCATGACTTTAATCCATTTCCACTAAGAAGCAAAAATCTTCTATGGTTTGTATTTGTGCTTTTGATATTGTTTGCATACAAGGCCAGCAGAATAGTTCTTAGTTTCATAACTTGTTAAGATCTCCTTATTTCTTTCCTTACCTCCCTTGCATACACAGTAAGATGTCATCACACTTTATCATCCCTTGATTATTGCCAGAATAAAGTTAGTATCCTAAGGAAAAAAAAAAAAACAAACCACTCAGATTTGCTTGATGAATACACACAATTATTCTGGTTGTGGCTAAATAGCAGGGGACATTTGCATTCTAGTAAACCTGATGGAAGAATACAGCCTGAATGAGTACCAGTACTGGAAGTTATATCACTCATTAAAGGCTGCAATGAGCTGTAGAAGCAAAGGGGTGTTATCTCCAGTCAGACCTCTATTGCTTCTATGGTCTGTTCTGGTCCCAGAGACCACTTCTGGTGCCAATTAACTCCAAAGGGTGCCCTCCACAAAAAACTTTATGTGTCTTTAGCTGGAACTATGGATTTGCAGCCTACATGTTTAGGAACTTCATTGTTCAACCAACAAACATTTTTTTTTTTGTCAAACGAGCTAGGAATTTTCTTATAACTTTCCAAGAGACTTTTTTTTCTTCAACAAAAAAAAAAAAAAAAAAAAAATAAAAAAGAACCTTAAAATGCATTAATTCTTTCAAAGTTTATGAATTTTATTATAACTTTACAATATACTTTTTTTTATTAAAAAAAAAAAAAAAAAAAAAGAAAAAAGAACCTTAAAATGCATTACTTCTTTCAAAGTTTAGGAACTGACCGTAATTTAGATCTTTCAAATAGAGAAAAAATTCTTTGGTTTACTTTTTTTTAATATGAAAATTTCCTTTTTGTAATCATTTGATCTGTCAATCAAATAGTTGTGAAAACATAACCCAAAATTTCCAAAGATCATTTCAAATTATGGAAATTAACTTAACATGAATTATATAATAATAGAAATTAACCTCAGAATGGGTTTCCACAACTTTTTCAACTTAAAGAGTTAGTGAAACTTTCATGATCATTTTTCTTACTCACTTTCATTCACCTATATGCTCGTGTCTGATAGCAATCACAGATGGTATACTTCCTCAGCCCTTGAGATTTCAACATCTTGGAAAGTGGATGGATTTTCACATCAAAACAGTTTCAGGCTTTACAGCAGTAAGATATAACATTTAAGAAGAAAGCACTGACTTTTGTACAAGTTCAAATCTAAGTGTCATAAGATGATGTTTGTTATTTGTATGACCCACAGGTGCTTTGAAAAATCAAGAGGAGGACCGAAAAACAAAAATACCCATAACAGTAGAAATCTTCATTTTCTTCATCCTTTTGAAAAAGTTTGTGGAACATTTTAGGGAGACAGATCTAATAGTGTTTCAAAGACTGCAGAGGATTCTAAAAGGGATCACTGTTTGTGTCTATGTTTAAGATCTCAGTTCCTTTCTATTAGCTTACAGGCACAGTAAGTCCATTATCCAAATATTTTTCATAGATACTCTATTTCCAATAAAGAAGCAAGTATAAAATCTATTTAGTGCAGTAATGAAGGAGTCCACTAATTCTATTAATGAGCTATATACAATATATTCTTCCTCATGATGTTCCTTTCAACAGTTTACTCTCCTAAATTCTAAAAATATTTAAGATTTTTCTTAAGATTTATGACCAACAAATATTTAACTCTACCCATATCAAGAAGAATTTTTTTAGTGTTGAAAAATATCTTACAAATCTGTTGTTCTTCTTGTGGAATACATTTCATATATGAGTCACTAATGTTTCTCTTTTAATGTAATCTACAAATTTCAGGGTGATTCTGGCTGTTTAGATGAATATATTGCATTGCAAACATTGCACTGTGATACAACTTAGTAGAGTCAATGGCTCTATGTTTTCAAGGAGAAAGAGTGTTTTCTAAGGTGTGGTCTTCAAGTGTGGATATTGTAAATTCTAATATTATCTTTGGAAATATCTGCACCCAGCAGATACATGGGCATATCACTTTATGTATCTATATATGTGTGTATATATATGTATTTTGCTAGTCTATTTTCCATTTCTGTTCTACTAGTTCACTTTCTGATTACTTTTTCTTTTTTCTTTATTTTCATTAAAGTTTATTTAACTTATTTTTCAGTAACTTATTTTCTGGTTTAGTCATTTCCTGTATACATATTATTTCAGCAAGTATCCATGGCTGAAACAATAGGCATCTGAGAAGGAACTATGTCAAGTATTTAGAATAATTGCTAATTTGTAAATCCTGCAGCTGGATTCATATATATTTTATTTTTATTTATAAATGAAACATTAACAGTGAAAATTAAAAAAATGGGCTGGAATCATCCTATTTTTTCCTTCTGTTTTTCTACCAGTACTCATACAGACCTTAGTCCTTCAGAGAATCAACCTCCTATTACAAAGTCAGGGAATTTTAAAAGGAAAAAGATTCTAAATTATTCCTGAATTAGTTAACTTTAAACATAGATCTTTTAAAATGTATTTTGGAAAGCTAATGATATTTTCCTGAGAGTGTGAAATACTTTTCATAGAAGAAAATTTAGAAATACTGAAGATGATAATAAACAAAGTTCAATGTTCTTCATCTATCTCTGTGTTTCCTTTGTAATTTTCACTGTCTTGTAGAAGGTAAATGAAATTAAAAAGTAGATATTTAATATACTTTTTTTTGTGGAGGACTCAACTTGTGTCCATGAACTGACGATATAATTCTTTAAGTACTTGTATTAAGATACGATATTGTAATTTTTCATGTCAGGTGAATGAATTTCACTCTTTCAAGCTAAATTGGTAATAAATTATTAATTCAGTCTGTAAAAGTGAAAATAAAAGTAGCCTATAACTTAATGCCCATT
Organism: Leptodon cayanensis; assembly: GCA_027564655.1. Classification (NCBI taxonomy): domain Eukaryota; kingdom Metazoa; phylum Chordata; class Aves; order Accipitriformes; family Accipitridae; genus Leptodon; species Leptodon cayanensis. The sequence goes on from JANXJC010000055.1 coordinate 24,737,987, forward strand.
GAAAGTTTGCACTGAAACATCTGCTACTTGTAGATTTAATAAAGAAACCTGTAGTGTGCTTGCAGGCGAAAGCAAGCTAATTTCATTTCCACCTTACTAAAATACAGTACTATTCCTAGGAATGCAATTGTTGTTGACATCTTGTTTCTTGTTTTAAAATACAGATCACTTCAGAAGACTTTCTGTTAACCAAAATCCTCAGTCTAGTTTTTTGATACTATTTATTCAAGGGAAAAACACTCTTTATTAAGAAGGCTCAGTAACTTTCTTCCTTGTGACAACACTTGTAAAACCAGATTAGAATCCAGTTTCAAGAGACTTAAAGAATACTCAATTTAAGACTTTTTTTATTTAGCAAGTAAAAATTATTAAACCAGCATATGATGCTGCTATGCTATTAAGACATGGGTGTTTCCTTTTATAGGTATCTTTCTCAATAATAATTTTTGGGGACCCTCGTAGTTGTAATTGTGTACATTTACCCATCACAGTAAAGGTAGCCTTTTTGCCTTTTCTTCTGAATTTGAACATGTAAATAATGGAGTGTGACAGGCATGTCAATAATTCATACTGAGTCATGTTTGAAAGGTATTTGATGAAGCACTGTACTGGCTATTCATTTAAACTTACTAGACAGTAATACCACACTGGCTGTGAGAGTTACGATGACTGGTGAGAGGACAGAATGTCATGTGAAGATCTGAACATGAGTTTTGGTACTGTGCTCATACAATTTTTGAAGACAGATTTTTAAATCCTTTCTGAAATTCTGTGGATTGCAACAAATACTTTATTAGATTTTATATTTGTTAGTTTATTTGTTCTTTTGATATACTGTCTAAAGTTATCATGTCTACATATGTTTGAGTAGATACTTATTTGTCAGCTCCTTCATCACCATAAGATTCTCTTTGGAACCCTCATTACACCATGGCTTTTCCTTTTACAGAAATATTCAAAGCTTAACTGCAGCTCTCTACCTTCCCATAACCTTTACAACATTCTTCAGATTTTTTTTTTTTATATATTTTGCAGGACTGAAGGAATCAAGCTATCCAAGAGCCTTGAAAATGTTTATATTTAAGTCAGATGTGCACATCTATGAGACCCAACACTAGCACAGCGCTACTTGTCAGTGAAGCCCTCAAGCCTTGTAAGACTTTAAACTCCAGACACTTTGTAAAGTTTCTGGCCAAGTGAGGTTCTGATTCTAACCAAGGCATCTCATTATTAAACAGCAAAGAACACTACTAACCTTCAGAAAAAAATATATGAAAACTGTCTTGTCCTTTCTTAATGTTTTAACTCTCATGCATAGCTCAGAACTTCTGAAAAACACCCCCCTAAAACAACACATGGAGTTGTTCTCCCTTTCAGAATAGTAGCAAGATGCCATAGTTGGCACAGGCCTAGAGAAAAACAAGTTCTAGGAATCTGCTGTATGGCCATGCACCACACATTGCAATCACATAACCAGTGCAAGTGCACAAAAATGCATGCTCAAGGTCTTTATTTCTCCAGAAAGATTTGGGTCTTCTCATGCTTTGCTTATTCCTTGACTCACAGCTAACATATTGTCAGTATAAATGGTGTGTCAGAAAACGTATGCAAAGTTTCTTTGAGTAATATGGTTTACTACCCACTCCTCACATCTTCAATAAATGCATAAATGTTCCATACTTCAGTTATCAAGAAGGAATGATTGAAAAGTAATCAATATGAAGATTTATATAGTAAGCAACAAAATTTATTAAATTTATTCATTAAATCAACTCCACTTTAATATAAAAATTACTTGCAAAAATTTATAAATAGCGTGAGAATTATTTGAATAAGTGAAATAATATTAGAGAATTAAATGTAGTAATCTTATTTGCTTTTAAACATACTCACTTAAATATCAGATTTATTTTGGTTATGTTGCTGACATTAAAGTGTTCTACATTTTGTTGCTGTCAGCTTCATGGTTGTCTTACAGAAAAAATAAAAATATTTTAGTAACACATACACTAGTTAAGAGAAGGAACTCTTGAAGAATGATACTTCAGATGAGTCTGCATCAGATCATTGACAAGATAGAGGTAGAAACCATAATGCATAGATAGTGGAATAGTTTTTAAATGATAGAATACTGTTTTTAAGTTATATGTGTTGAATATTATGAACACATAATGTTCAGATTATTTAAGGAAAGAGTAAGATACTGGATCTTCCAGGGCATGCCTTAGATGATTTTTTACTTGTACTTGGAAGATAGCACTGTCTACTGGTCATGAAAGGTCATAATGATTAGATTAGATGACTAATGGTGAACCACAGATACCACCTGAAGTAGATGTACAGGTAATTAATGTTGGCAACAGCTGACACAGTAAATATGAGTATGCCTTGCACAGTGTAGAAAGGAAATGAATCATCTAACCTATCTAACCTCAGACATTTAACAAAACTATCCAATTTAGGAGAACAGTTATCAAGACTCTCTACAGACAAGGGAAAAACCTAGGTGTCTCGAAGTGGTGATTCAGCTCACTTAAGGTCTGAATAAAGTTGATTGTATGATTGCAGAAAGTAAACATTCTGTAAGAAAGAAGCACTTTGTTGTATTAATTATAGGAGGAAATGATGATTGATGAAACACATCTGAAAACAGTTTAATGATAGTTGACAAATACAAACAATACATCAGGTATGTTATGATAAGCATCCCTTCTTATAGCAGAACCCTGTTACAAGCTGTTATTTCCCACAGTAAGCATTACTTAAAGCTAAGAAGTAAGCATATGACTGCTCTGAACCTAAGGTAGAGCATAAGCCTATTGCTTCTTGGAAAGTAGAGATTTCTGTAACTCTTTGGCCTGCAAGGCCTAACTTCAGGACCTACTATAAGTTATGCTGTGTTCATGTTGATATTTGAGGTTGTATATATGTTTTGGAAATGTAAAAAGCTTGAGGATATCTCAAGGCTAACTGGGGAAAAAAATAAACCTCTCATCATCAGACGGTGGAAATAACATAAAAATCCAAGCAAGAAGAAGAAGGAGTTTGGTTAGAATTGTCATAGAAAACCCTCATATGGAATTCTTTCTCTGACAGATACAATATGTTCGATCTCTGTTAAAAGATTTCCTTTATAGGTCTTGACTAATATAAAGATCTGAATTCAGGTTCTGCTGTGTCTGTCCTGAATAAAAACAACATCTGCAATTATTGTGTTATGTGTTGTGAAAGAAAAACACTCATATTTTATTTCTATTCCAGGAGCAATTAAAAAGATAGATAGGGAGAATTATCTTATTGCATGAAATGCTATGCGAAAAAAATAGTAATAATTCAGCACTACTGTTACGGATGAAGGACACAGAAAAATGTAATGCAAAAAGAAAATGGCTATTACTATGAAAAAACTCATTAAGTAGTTTTCATTAGTTTGTGTGAAAAAATCACAAGACAGTAACTCAGTCTCCCTATATTATTTTTCTCAACGAAGATAGCAAGACTAAGACAGTCAGATATTTGTGTTAAAAATATGATGTGGGCAAGGAGGCTTCCTTCAAGCAGAGCTAAGGGATAAGATTACTGAAGACAGTGACACTCTCCCTCAACAGCTATGTTTTTATTTAGTAGAAATAAAAATAACATGTTATTTTTACACCCCTGATATTTTTAACCTCATACTAATGAACTGGTTTTGGCAACAAAGATTTGCCCCAAGAGCATGAGACAGTCTAAGTACAGAATGTGTTTATTATTGCTACATAACAAGTATGCCATATTTTCTGATTAAAACTCAAAACTAATACCCTGCATACTGTTTAAAATGTGTCTTTTTTTTATTTTAAATTGCATATTGTTTAGCATTAGTATTTATTCAAAATCAATTTAGGAATAAACATAGTTTTGTGACTAGAAATAGTTGGAGCAGAACACATTTAGTGCTTCACTGACAGTATGTAGGGATTTTTTTCTTTTCTGTTATAGTGCATTTAAAAGCTCCTAGACTATCTGAAAACTGTCCATGTCTGTAAGTGTTTAGTATCCCTGCTACTGCAGACACCTCTCGATGAAAGGCACTTCATTCACTTTTGTTATTTTGTAATTTCTTTTATTTCTAAGGACACTAGTATAAGCATAAAAATCAGGGCTTAAAAAACATCTATTGTATCTTCTTATCAGGGAGATATCAGTATTAAGGATATATTTATTTATATAAATGTATTATTTGTTTTAAGATAACAAAATTGTAGGATATATATCATGTTCATATATTATTATAGTGCTGTAGCACCTTCAAAAAAAAATTATGAGACAGCAAGATATCAGAAATGGTAAGTGAACATGTACATTTCCTTAATTATGTTCTATAAGATTTAAACTATATCCAGTAAGGGGAATAATCCACACATGTTCTTGTATCATATGGTGTCTGAAAGATTACGTTGGAAGAAAAGCATCCCAAAATGTTGAATTTATTTGAAAGTGTTAGAATGTTGCTAGATTTGGAAAAAAAATACATTTTGTGGTATTTAGTTT
>JANXJC010000055.1:24742619-24773959 GCA_027564655.1 Leptodon cayanensis
CAAAATGTTGAATTTATTTGAAAGTGTTAGAATGTTGCTAGATTTGGAAAAAAAATACATTTTGTGGTATTTAGTTTCGCCAGCACTGTCAACAAATCATGAGCTAGTTTTTCCCAAAAATATTTTAAATAATATGTTAAAAAATGTTTTCCATTATATTGTAGCATAGTACTAATTTATATACTGCGTATTAGTAAACATCATAAGTAGGAAACAAGATACTAAAAAATTTTCAAATCCACATTAGTTGCTTAACACTGCTTCAGTTCATATTTATGATTCTAAAGTTCTAATAAAATATGTTTTGTACAATTACTAAAAAGTAGTTACAAAAGGCTTCAAAACTATACCAGCTCTTAAGACTTCACTGAGTGGACTACTTTGTGTGTACAGATGAACAGCATTCTGGTGTGTGCTTCTATACTTAGTCAAGCCAGAGGGAAATAAATTTAGTAAGAAAATGGGATTAGATACATAAACTTTTGCTAATCTTACTTAAATCAATGAAGAGATACATGTCAGTGCCAATGACTATTAAATCACACCTATTGAGTCATGAAGGTGGGGGGTTTTTTTAATTGATTGTCTCCTAAAATAATTGGAAGTGTTTAAATTTAGCCAGCTTCATAGGATTTTGAGTCAGCATATAGTTTTCAGTAGTAACAATAAGATTGAGGTGTCTGGTGTTGATTTAAACAAAACCAGCACTACCAATATTTTTTGTAGGCACAATTTCTAATTATTAATTTAGATTATTTTGTATAACAACTTGTTTTAAATTATCTCATGTTTTTAACAGCTTTGTTCTAAATTTAAATTGGACTGATCTAAGTTAGAAATATGTAACTACATATGTTTGATTTCACATTTTCTTTTTCAGTTCAGAAATATAAAAATAACTGATGTGAAGTAGCGCACTTCTTAATCTTTGCTGTTGTTTTTTCACAAACTACATTTTTTAAAAAACTGGATAGAAAAAGATGAAAAGATATCCAACTCATTTATGATTTTTCAGCATTTTTTTTCCGAGAAGTAAAGATTTCTACTTTTGCTTGTCTAGGCTGTGAACTGCTGACATTAAGTCTTATTACTTTTTTTTCATCTCATAATTTGACATGTTTCTGTCATTTTAGAGAAGGTTATATTGGTGAAGGTTAAGAAACTGGCATCCTGTTTTCTGTTTAACATTTTTTTCCTGACATAATGAACATCTTTGCTCCACTTCTGCTACAGTCAGCACTGACTGGGATCTAATAAAGCAAGGTCTTTAACAGCTTAAAATTGCCCCTGACATTGTCTTGTCAGTTGTATCAGACCTTGAATGATACAAACTATGAAAATCTTTCAATAACATTTTGATGGAGTGGCAGAGTATTTATAAAACCAGCAAGAATTTTAAATCATTTTCAGAGACATAAAGTAGCATAAAAAGTACTTGCCAAACTGTTGGATCATATGTTCTACAAGGTTAAGGCTTGATGACTTTGCAGTATAATGGGCATTGACAGTATAGGTTCATTCCCATACACTCAAAAGCTTAAAGAATATCTCATAACATGTTTTAGATCAGCAGCTTTTTGTATGCTTTTTCTATGCTTTTTGAGTAATAAAGTGTGTGGGATGTATTCTTATATTCATGACCATAGAATTTGTCAGCTAAGTTCTGTAAAGCCTAAGGACGTGTATAAATTTAAAAGCATTGAGATGAGAGGAGTGTTTTGAAAATACTATAGAAAAAGTATATAAAATGCATTTCTAGTCTGTGTTGGGGGGATTGTTTTTGCAAGAGTGCAATTAAACTAAACATGCACCAAAATTTCAACAGAAAGTATTGTGCCGAAGACCACAGCAGAAAGGCAGAATTTCTGGACATATTGATAAAAGTTCAAAGTAATGCCACTAATTATTCATGCTCTAAAGACATAACATCAGTCTGTGTAAACTAAACACTGAATTCAATAACATTATGTCAACTTACATCAGTGGATGTTCATTATTTTACTTTCTTACTTTATGTAAATGTTGGTTTGAACATTTGTCAGGGAGAGAGATTCAGTCACAGATCTTATTCTGTAATAGTAATTTCTTTTTCTCTTGGAAACAGCCTACAATAAAGGACAGAAGAGAAAATCAGTTGCACACAAAAGGATCTGCATATATAAAGGTTTGCTAACTTAAATTTTCATTTCTTATAAAAAGGAAAGGTGAAAAATAAGTATCTCAGCTTGGTTTGCATTTTTGCAAGAAAACTATTGTATATGAAGAAGGGAAGAGATGCAATTTTCAATAATAATAGTGAAATAATTTGTTTGAGTGAAAACAGAAGTCACAGTAGCCAATCATCATCACCATCATCATCATCATCACAATGAAAGTTGGGAAAGAAAAGATTCCTGATCCTTCATTGTAGAAGGTTACATAGACTTTTATCTGGGCAAATTATGCCCTGAGTTAGTTAGAATCATAGTTTCAAAGAAGCATATATTACTAGAAGTCTAAAAGAAGCAATAAAATGTTTAGAATGTGCCCAACATATTCAGGTGCAGGTCTAGAGAAAGTACAGATACAGACAATATTATGTCATTTCATCCTCCAATAATATGATACTTTTAATAGAAGGAAAAGAAGAGGAAAAAATTTTCTTCTTTTATTCTAATTGGCCACATTCCTTGTCACTAATTTCCGTTTATACTTGAAAATATAATGGAACCCAGCATTACAACCAGCCTCCTGTAGAAAGATATGCAAGGGATTTTTAAATCTTTTTGCAAGATTTATCTGTAGTTGGAACATAACAGAGCAGAATTTCTTATCCATTCAATAAAGGTCACCAACATTTCCATCAGTTCCATTTAAAATGGGAGTTCATCTGTTGTAACAAAATTTTTATTAAATTTTATTAAGGATTTCCTTTAAGTATCCCTTTCCATTGCCTACAAATTGACTTTTCACTTATATATAAGTGAATTTACTTTCTTTTTTTTTTTTTTTAAGAAACATTGAAATATTTCTTAAAAAGTAAGTAAAATAAAATACTTTTCTTCATCAACCATGGAGACACTTTATTAATTTTAGGGATTTTAACTAGCCAAAAGCAGGATGAAGAATGGTACATTCCCATAACTCTATTCCTATAACCTCAGGACAGACAACCATCTGGTACTTCCTGGCTAAACTTATGCCCTTCACAAACACATTTTGTGATTATAGATGGTCTCTTAGATACTTGTAGTCATGTCCATCTGTTCATATGGCATTATGCTTACACGCAAGTCAGTCTTTTCACTAATTTACTGGTGACAGACATCAGTGAGTTTAGATTGGCTGTCTGGATAAAACTGTAGTTGCTATATTTTTTAGCTGCACATAAAATTCTGCCTCAGTGACATCAGTTTTGTGATGGACTGACATACCACTTCGCATATAATTGCAGAGTGAGGAAATTACACCTTCAAATCAGTAGATGAATACACATGAAATTCTTCTAAGAGACAATAATGTCTCTCTAAAGCAAAGTAATCTGGTGACAAAAAAAGTCACTTTCTCCTATAATCCACTCAACACTATCACATGTTATTATTAACTGCAATCAGGCCTAGGCCTACTAGAATTATTTTGAAAGAATGCTTCTGCTGGGTCTGGCTGGGATGAAGTTATGAAGTTAAGTTTCTTCACAGCAGTCTGCTTTGCATTTGGTGAGAAAACAGTGTTGGTAACGCACCAGTGTTTTGGCTACTGCTGAACAGAGCTTGCAGGGCATCAAGGCTTTCTCTCTCTTCCCCCCCGCCTCCCTCAAAATGAGTATGCTGGACAAGAGGTTGGGAGGCGACACAGCTGTGACAGCTGACCTGAACTGGCCAAAGGGATATGTAGGAACATATACCATATGACATCATGCTCAGCAATAAAAACTCAGGGAAAGAAGGAGGAAGAGGAGATGTTTATTGTTATAATAGAAAAAAATGAAACTTAGGAGTGAATTGGGTAGTCAATGAGTGCTGGAACTAAAAAGAACAAAAAAAAAAGAAAAAAAAAAGAAGAGAGAGAAAAAAAGAATTCAAAAGAATGCTCCCTGTGATTGCAATGAAATCTCTGTAATATGAATTATGATTTAATAAATTTAGACATCAGATCTACGTAGCAAAGCCCTTCTTTCCTTATGGATTTCTCTGTTAACAGGAGTTAACAGGAATTATTAAATTCATCCTCTGTTCCTTAAGCATAAGCATAAGTATAAAGATTCAAAAAGACTGGATCAATTTTTTGTCTCTATATGTAATAATGATAATCAGTCAGATTTTGTCAGTGATGTTTTGGAAGAAGCACAGTATTCTAGATAAAACAGATTTAACTATCAATTCTGCAAAAATAATATCTACTAAAGAAGTGAAAGCAACAAATTAATGTTTTTCTTACATTTTTGTAAGGAAAATAAACAGATAATAATTAAATATGAGGAGGAAGACTATAGTTTAGTTATAAACACATATATACTTTGATATTTTTCAAATAACATATAAACAAGATAACTTAAATGGCATTTAATAAAATGAATTTAACATGTCTTGTCTTGTATAGAAAAGGATCAGGAAATTATAAGCTATAATAAATTTTCTCTTTAGGGTTAGATCTGGGCTTTCTGCTGGACTTCTGCAGCTTAAGTAATTCTAGTAATAGTATAAGTGAAACAATGGTGTCATCTCAAAATTTTAAGTTATCTCTCTCTAAACTAAAATGGGAGAATATTAAGAATCAAGAAAAGCACAAGAGTGTACAGCTAAGTCTCAAGCTTAGTTATACACAGTGAAATATAACATCACATATATGAAAAAGACTTGAAAATAAAGTTGTATCAACACTTGTGTGCAAGGCACATAAAGAACCTTCCAGTATCAATTTCTTTAGAAATCTACAGCCACCTATCACTCGTATATACATATATTAAATGTTTGACCTCGATGCCCATTGGTGTTATTTTCTTGACTCCGTTATGCTGATGCAGTCAGCACACCCTTCATAAAGAATAGCTGGATGAACTTTCATAACTGATCCTGCAGTATTACTCCATGCTTGCAACATCTGCTACACAATTTATTTCCTCTTGCTCTTTTTAAAATCTTTAGGCTTAAGAACTATTTAAACATTTGTCATGAATGCTATACTAGTACCAATTTCTTTCATCCATTTGTAGTAAAATTCTAAAGTGATGCTTCAGAATTTAAGTGAGAAACAATATTTTCATGCTGTTCTTGCCTCTGTTTTAATTCAGACATAAAATAAGTGCTGGCATAATTAGATGCAACTTTACATATAACAGAAAATTCTGGATCTGAGAAAAAAACTCAACAAAACAAAAATATCAAAAAATACATGTAATCACAAAATCTACAAATACATATTGAAATTCATTAACCACTGTGAAAAAGTCTTTATAAGCTTTTTATGTGACAATTCAGTGGGTTTAAGTTCAAGTTTTAGATAACTCCAGGCAATGTTAATGTAGACATGTGTCCCGATCCAACGTCGGGGAAGGTTTTGATATGATCCCAAGAGCGAGATTAAGACACAAATGAGGACAAATGCGGCATCCCGTTGGTCCTCAGTCTTCAATTCTTCAGTCGTAGGTGCACACCACGGCTTGTCTCCACGTTTTTTTATAGGGCATAGTTCGATGATACATGCACGTATGTACTGTTCATCCACTCCTCAAGCACTGCAGGTTTCGTCTATCACACAACATCCGCGTGATCAACACCAGAAACCAGTATCTTACCTCAAAGACTACAGTTTCCATGAGAAAGGTAGTCTCCACACTCCTGCATGCTTCGTTGGGCTCCAGCCCGTTTCCTCCCCTGGATGTCTCAGTGGCCCGGTAATTGTCCTTACAGACAGAGGAGTGCTCTGCTTAAACAAGCCATCCCAGAGACAAATGGCTCGAGATAAGTAGTTGACAGTTCAGTCTCTCACATCAAACAATCTTTGAGACAAACAGCTCGAGATAACAATTCAGTCTCTCACAGCATGTACGAGAATCACAAAGATTTGTAAAGAAGAGGTAGTACTATACATGCAAAAATGTGTATGGGTATAAGAGTTATAGTCTGCAGCTGGACTTTAGACCTACACAGGACTGCTGAGAAACACTGTATAGAATGACTTTGCAACTGGTAAAAAGAACTGGAAATACTCATATGGCTAAATATGTTTTAGAAACATGGTAAAGAAGTTATGTCAGCAATGGAATTGACATGTGCAACTATACCCTTGTTGTTTGTGACTAAAGTGATACCGGGTTTTATAATGAGCCAGGAAAAAAAAAAAAAAAGAAATAAAATCAATAGTTAACTAAGTAGGCTGTCTAATATATTGTCTAACAAAAGAGCTGCAATATATACAATACATGCAATACTGAAAGTAAAACTATGTATTGTTAACACTTTCATCTTAAAGACTCCTACACATGACAGCAGAAGTAAAAAACAAGAGCAGAAGTGTTTGACTTTCTAGGTAATGAAGTGCAATTAATGATTCAGAAAAATGGAACATTTAAGATATTAATGGAAAGCATTTCAGTTTAGGAGAGGGTAATTTTGAAGGGGTTTTTTTCATGTTTAACATATTATGCAATGAATATACACTTTTTTTTTTTTCTTTTAGCATCCCAGGCAGCAAGAAATTATTTGATGGTAGACTGTTTAATTATTGGAATCACAGACTGGGATCAAAATCAAGACTACATACAAAGCTGGCTAAAGACAGCTCTAAGTCAATTCTGGGTTGTCTAGAACTGAAACCATTGGATACACAACGTATCCTTGTCCCTTAACACCACCCATTAGAAAAAGAAGGACCTACGATAACTCTATTTTGTGAATAGAAATAGAGTACTTGCAAAGCAGCTAATGGGATTGAGTGTAATTCTTCTAAAGGCAAGAATTCTAAGAATGTAGTGTCAAAAACAACCATGAGGGACACTGAGTATAGTCCCTTAAACTTCAGACCCTTATGTAGTAAGCAATGAGTTCATAGAAGAGTCCATAAAACATTTACTTTATTTTGTCCCTGCTCCACTAGCAGGCACAAAGCAGAGATCATCTCTCAAGTCCTGTGATTAATGTACAGGTGCCAGTTCAAAAGCAATTATTGGATATAACAATAAACCAAAAAGGACAAAAATGTCTATAGTAATATGGTTCCTTCAGTGTGGAAAATACTTTTGTATCTGTGAATACTCTGCCCCGCTGAATTTTGAAATAAAATTTCTTGGTTGGAAACAAGTATAGCTCCATAAGCAGAGTTAAAATATCTAACATTCTGCAGCGGCAGTACTACTTAGCAAGCTATTATAATCCTTGCTTTCTGAACAAAACAGTATCAATAGACTAGGAATCCAGCAAGCCCCTTTCAACACTGGTTTGAACCAAGTTAGACAGCAGAACTTCTGCAGTTCCATCAACTGGTGATGCAGCACTTCAGTAGCAATTTGCTTACTTTGTCACATTCCAGAAACATTCTTGGAAATCCTAGGAGTGCTTCAGAAGCACATCCTCACTGTCAATAGAAACTAAGTTAATAAGTTGCCAAACTCCAAGTAGTCTAGGTATAACATGGATGCATCTGCAACTACAGTAGGTTTTGGGTGTACCTCATCTGGAAATTATTTGAGAAACATTCAAAGAAAGCAGTGAAGCTGTAAAATACAAAATTGCAGTCAATTTTTAATGTCCTAAACCATGTAATATTCTCAGTGGAACTGGCTTTGTAATTATTTATTCTTAGTGTGCAAGGAACAGATATTTGTTATAAACAGAACAAACCACATTTAAACACAAAAAACCCACAAGCAAACAAACAAACAAAAAATGCCCCATAAAGTTGCTGGCCACCATTCATCCCTCCCTATGTCCAACATAGAGCATGGGCTGTGTAATATGAGAATTTCTGGATTTCTAAATTCTCTGATTCCTTACTCATATTCTCAAGAACACTCCTGATTACATGGGTGGGAGTAGTCAAAGCATATACAAAATTAGAAGAATTAAGAGTGGATTACATGCATACTATTACTAAGCAATTAAAAATAAGATGTTGATTCAATAACTATCCTATGCAACCAGTGTAAGGAAAATTATCCAAGTAAGTTTTCAGATTCAAACTTTTACATGACTCAGAGGTTTGATTAATTCAACCACTTTAACTTAATTCAAATCATTTTAAGTTTGGCTGTAAAACTTGACCTAACTGGAACAAGCGTTCTGTATTAGTCTGACACAATGGCTCATCTTGCTGCATACCAGTCCTCTGAATGGGACTCAGAAGCTGAAAGTAATTGAAATGCAAAATGTAAATATATAAAACCATACATATATTTCATGGAATATAGAGAAAAAATGAGTACTCTTTTTTTGTACATGACAGGGAATTCTGATACTAAATACAAATATTTCAGTAAGCATCTCTTTTTTGCTTCAGTTGTGGAGATAATAGAGTCGAAAAAGAGATATAAACTTGAATCGTTTATAGTTTCAGTAGTATTTTAGTGAATGAATTCCATGAGCTTTGCTGAATTCCATGAGCTTCCATGGAATGAACTCCTTGCAATTCTGTTCTTTTAGACTCTGTTACAACAAGGAGAGAGGATTGTTCTTGTTTGAAAGTCAGTTTTAAAAAACGTTAAAGATGAACCCTAAAATGTACAAGGAAGGACTTTGAAACATATGTGAAAGAAAGAAAGAAAGAAAGAAAGAAAGAAAGAAAGAAGTTATAATTGAGTGTCTGTTGCACTGAGAATAGTTTTTACAAGAAACTGCTGACATTTATTATTCTTCCCTTTTTTTTGAGTAACTTCTAACATATACTTTTAAAAATAACATATTTTATGACAGAGAAAAATCTGAATTTACCTAGAAGGATTCTGAGGTGAATGATGGCAGATCTTTATTAAAAAGAAATATTCAGTGAAAAAAATGTATTTGGAAAATGGATTGTTAGATTAAGGATTAGTGGATATCAGCTTGCATTAAAATGGCATAAGACAGAAAACATAAAAGTTTTGTAATGTTCTGAAAAAGACTTATATCCAGAAGGTTGAAGCATCCTTAATATCTTGAAGAGTAGAGCATGTTACAGCAGTAATAAACCTCGACAAAGAACATGCATCATGCTGCAAAAATACCTGTTTTTCCAAGTATTCAGAGGACTCCATTAACCTTCAAAGTTGCAGATGCCTTCAGGTGTCTTTACATTAATTGATTTTTCTGGCAAAGATGAAAAATGCAAACACATCCAAGGTTTCCCTGTATGGAAATTGTGTAGTGTTGTCAAGTTATTACTTCAGTGACAGGTGATTTTTTGGCAGAAAATGCTGTTTCTACCACAAGAATTCTGCAAGCATATAAATTATTTTCAAAATTTGCTTGGTGTCCAAGGTGATGGGTCAGCAAATAGACTTTCTAGCTACAGAAGGAATTTAATGTAGGTTCATTAAGGGATGGGAATGGAAGGACAGAAGTAAGTGAAGAAATGATGCCAAAGGAGAAAATGCACGTAAGTGAAGGTTGCAAGGGGATTTTGACATGCCTACTTAGAAGGGTAGACGTTTAAAGACTTACCTTGATTGTCCGTATATTAATGCACTGAACTTCAATGACAAACAAGAACTGAAAGTGCAGGGCTATGATGTTGTCAGAAAAACAAAGACTTGGTGAGATAATGCACATGACTGAAGCATTGTCACAGGTGATTAAATGTCCTGTATGTTCTTGTCCTGTATGCTAGGGAGGTCTTTGAGTGCACAGGCTTTCAGTATGAAACCAAAACATGCTTGTCAAAATCTGTGGGTCAAGACCAAAGGGAACTTAACTTTGGGGATGCTGTCAGGGGAGTCTTACCACATTACAAACCACTTCACCAAGCAGATGGAATTGCATAAAGCTTTATAGCAAAAATGTCAGTGTTACAGGCCCTGATCTTCATAAGGCATTTCAACCATCTAAAGACCTGCTGGGAGGGCAACACAGCATTATACAAGTTTCTTGACTACATTTGTGGTAATTTCCTAACTCAAAAGGTAGACTCGCAAATAGAGACAGTGCTCTACTTGACTCCTAGCTCATTAACAGTCAAGAACCGGTTGCAAAAGTCCTCACCTATGGCAGCTTACGCTGGAGGGATAACTACAAGATAACTGAGTCCAACATTTAGAGGAAGCCTGGGAAGGTGAGCAGAAGTGAACTCTGGACTTCAGAACAGAGTAGATTAATAAGTGTGATGCAGGAGTGAAAGAAAATGTCTGAATTATAATTAAGGACTAAGGAGGACTATAAGTGCTTTCCAGTAAACAAAAGGGAGAAGGCATCTGATCTGTAAGTCTCTCTGTCCCAGCAGGATTACCACTATTGAGGAACTGACGATTATGGACCAGCAGCCTGTTTGAGTGCACCATGGGGTTCAGTGACGTGTCTTGCCCAGGAGGTGGAGGTGATCAAGTGAGGGAAAGCACAAGGAGCTGCTGTAACAGCACCCATTCTCATCTCTCAAGTGAAAAACAACCTATAAAGCCTCTTCCACTCTCCCAGAGAGATGTTCAGTGAAACCCTGTGGCAGCCTCCTGCATTCTCTACTCCGCTCTCCTGAGACCCCGTGAGTACTGCATCCAGCTCTGGGGCCCAGTACAAGACAGACATGGACCTGTTAGAGTGTCCGGAGGAGGGCCATGAAAATGATCAGAGGGCTGGAACATCTCTCCTATGAAAGAAGGCTGAGAGAGTCGGGTTTGTTCAGCCTGGAGAAGTGAAGGCACCGTGGAAACCTTATTGTGGTCTTTCAGTACTGAAAGGGGGCTTATAAGAAAATGGAGGTAGGCTTTTTACCAAGGCCTGTAGTGACAGGACAAAGGGCAGAAGTTTTAAACTGAAAGAGGGTTGGGTTAGATTGGATATAATGAAGAAATGTTTTATGATGAGTGTGGTGAGACACTGTCCCAAGTTGCCCAGAGAAGTTGTGGATGTCCCATCATTGGAAGTGTTCAAGGTCAGGCTGGACAGGGTTTTGAACAACCTGATTTAGTGGAATATGGGATTGGAACTAGATGGTCTTTGAAGGTCCCTTCCAATCCAAACCATTCTATGTTTCTATGATTCTCTTTGCTTCTCCCTTTTTTGTCAATTCCTTCAGTGCTCTGCTGAATAGATGCAGTTTTGCTTTTGCTATTGAAGGAGATTGAAGGCATTGCTGGACAGCCTTCTGTGATAGATTTAGAGTGTTTCTGGTGCTTCCCTGCCTTGCCTCTGCTTTTCAAAGTACTCCCTGAAGAGTGCAGAATATCTTTCAAAAGAAGGATTAGATTAACATTTTCTATGCTACTGGTTCATATTACGTTTTCAGAAGTGCTATCAGGGCTTCTGTGACTGTTACATGTTGCCTGAATCAGTACAGTATTATCCACAGTGTCTACGGCAATATGAAGAAATATGCCTTTATGTTAAATGTGAAGGTATGCGTGCATAGCTGTGAATGCCCTGTTTAAACCTAAGTCCAGCACCTTGGGAAGTACTGATAGACATAAATTCAATGTCTTTTCCATGTCTCTCTTTCCCACAACCAGATCTCTCTGCTCCCTTTTCTTGATCCTAAGACTCTCTTACTGAGAAACTGAATGACACCCCAAAATACGAAATATCTATCCATGATCCTCAGCACATGGAATATACACAGGCTTCCCCAAACTGAGATTGGTTGGCTGTGAATGAGGGGCTCCTGGAAGGCAGCCCAGGATTAGGGCAAAACTATCTCCATGGAAAGGGAACAAAATGCTTGCTGTTTTGGGGGTTGTTCTGGCATTAGCTCAAAAGTATGTTTCAGAGCCATGTAGATGGAGTGAGAGGTTTCTGGAATCTCTGTGTCACCTGACAATTGCTTGTTGCTTCCAAAAGTAAACAAACTTTATTGTGCAATGCTATGACAGAAAGTGGTAAATTGGTGAAAGTGATACTCTGTTCTCTGATGATGGCAAGACGTCATCAGCTTGTTCATACGCAACGGCCACCTGTGGTTGCCTGCCAGGTCCAGTGCATTTGGGAGCTGGGCCTGTATACTGTATTCACTGCAACAGTGTCACAAGGGATGGAACTAAGCCTTGCTGCCTATCATCTGATGTGCAGAAGTACTCCAGCTGTTGCCATTGCTTCGTCTACTGTAGTTGCCATTGATCATCACAGTTTAAAGGGAAAATTTGTGTTTGTGTTTGCATTGATTAATATTGTCCTCATAGCCAGAATTTACTTGTGATTACCCTATAGAATTCTAAATGCTGAGTCTACTTTGATGACTATGACAATTGTGATAGTTGCTCTAAATAAACACTAAAAATATGTTGATAAGATAGAACTGAACAGGGGATTACTTCTGTAAAAGGACACAGGCAGATATGAATGATATGAATGAGAACAAATTAAAGTATATGAAATTAAACATACTTTCATCAGCAAATATCTCTTACATTTTCAGTTGAAATATATTTACTGTAAAAAATTTTTTCAGATTTTTCTATTCACAGTTAAAAAGATCACTGTTTTTGCAAACTGCAATTTAGTATTATGACTATATTTACATGCCTATATTCAAGAGAGATTTTGCCAAATAAAGATTACTCAAGGCATTTTATTTTCAGTGTTATAATCAAAAGCATCTAATTCATAAGGAAGCATTTTCTGAAGCAATTCACAACGTTACTATACTGTAAAGCTTGGGCAAGAGAAACTGTAAATTATTTTTACCAGATCTCAGTAAAATGATGTAGTAATTAATAATAATTTTTAAAAACTCACAAAAGATACAAGCATCAGTACTTTAAGAGAAATACAGCTCCTATGAAGTTAAGATAACACATATAATTATATTCCCATTCCTGATTAGAATTTTCAGTATTATTTTTTTTTTAGTCATATTTAAAAGTGGTATAAAATTATAGGTGAAATAATGTAATGACAGCCTAAACAATGATACTTCCTCGGTTGAAGCATAGCTGTGTCCAATTATGTTTCACGATGTATAAAATACATAGTCAAAATTAAAAATTCTAGGGCAATGTGAGATTTACATATGATGAAAGAGTCAGGAACAAAGATTATTCATGCCTGAAAAGGAAAGAGCTGAAGAAAATTGAATGAGATGTTTGAGACTATTTATAATGAAAAATAATATCTTTCTTTTCTGCCTTACCCAGTTAAAAGGCTGGGGTATGGTGAATGCTTGTAACACAATGTCAGTAAAGCTAAAATTCAGATAATCAAAGAGCCTATAGAATATAAACTGATCTTTTGCTGGGAGTTCTGTGGGGTGGGTTTGTTGTGTAGAGCATTCTTCATGGGATCAGAAGAAAGCTTATGGATTCATACTGATGAGCTGTACGAGGTTATCAGGTAGGTCTGAGATGTTTTTTGTAAATTTAGATATTATGAGTAAAACAGATAATTTCAAACATAAGAGCTGATGTTTTAGACAATATAAACTTAAAAAATGAAATATGTGATGTATAAATAACTTTGGATTAGAGGAGTTTTTTTGTTCATTGTTTTGAATTTAAGCAGAAGTTTTAAGTATTTAAAACATAAAATTACTTTGATCATGTCTATGAAAGAGCCTGAACAAATTAAGATATACGAAATGAAACATACTTTAGTCAGCAAATCTCTCTTACATTCAGGCTTCTTGAATTATTGCAGAAATTTGCCATTGCACATGTCATGAGCCTACATCTGGCCTGAATTAAGAACACAACTTTTAAGAATAAAATTATTCCATTGACTCATTTCTAGGTAACAAAACCATGAACAGTCTTTAAGAATATGTTCTGACAGTGAGAATAATGAAACCCAGGGTAATTCTAATGCGTACTCTTTCCTGTAGATGATCAAATAGGCTGGAGTTTTTGTCTGCACAGTCCTAGAGCGTAGCAGAGGTCACTGTCATTTATACTTGGTCATTGTGTCATTGAATGGTCACAGCAGATTTGAGAAGTATGGATGACACAGTTTGTAGAAATCCACTATGTAAAACATTACTTCAAATAATTTCACTCAATTTTTTCACACATTCACTTCCTGGGCACGTGTCTCTTAGTAC
This sequence comes from Leptodon cayanensis, assembly GCA_027564655.1. NCBI lineage: Eukaryota > Metazoa > Chordata > Aves > Accipitriformes > Accipitridae > Leptodon > Leptodon cayanensis. Next base: position 24,756,744 of record JANXJC010000055.1, read on the forward strand.
TGAGATATCTGCTAGAAAATTATGGTCTAAATTGTGTATATTGATATATAAAGACCCACAAACATTGCTCTAAGAGAGGACTGATGGAAAAATGCAAATATGATTACTAATAAAAAGCCATGCTTCTTGAATCCTACTGATAGCAATCATTTTAACTGAAAAGTTTAATTATTTACAAGCATAAAATAGATATTAGCTTACATTTTTACATTTCTATGAAAATATGCACCCTTTACAAAATGATAGAAGGCCAGAAGGTTATATGTCCCAAAAAGAAGAAAAAGCGTTGAATCCATAGAAGTAACATATTATCAAAAATACATATTAAAAAAATACATTTTTTTTCTCTTTATACCAAAACAAATCTATTGTTTTATATCTGCATAACATAACAGAGAGAAGTTTAACTACATTTTTCTTTAATTAATAGAAGCTAATTTAAGGATGATAATGAAAATTCTTGTGTTCTTTTTCTTCTCTCTTCCTTTCCAAAACTTCTGTTTGAAGCATAAACTCATCCATCATTTTCAGAAGGTAAGCATTTATTGATAAAAAACAGTACTCTCAGCAGAACTCCTATTAAAGTAGTCATTTCCATAAATATTCTTCTGTGGGGTTCTTTTATACATCTACTTTGCTGTAGCACACAGTAAAAACAAAGTCGGAAATACTATATGTAAATTCAGCTAGAGAGACTTTTCTTACACATCTCTTCTGTGCATATCAAATCTTTTCACACTCAGTCTATTAATGCAGAACTTGTCAGATCATGGTTTTATGCTTTCCTGTAATACTCTTCTCCTTTTCTCAACATATGTGAATGATAAAAGCAAACCTGTGTGTGTGGAGAAAACTCTTCCTAAAGACCATGAAGGTGCTATGCAGTTACTCCAAGTCAAGGACGAAACTCATATTTCCTAACTTAGTCATAGCCATTTCTAGAAAGCAATTTATTCAGGTTAATCTTTCTTCTAATCATCAGGGAAATTTCAAGCTAAGTCAGTTTAGTTTAGAATTCTGGATTAGCTCTCAAATACCCATACAGATAAAACTGAGGGACATGAATCAAAGTCCAAGGTGCAGAGGTGCAAAGTCCAAAAGGTAGAAATGGTACTTTTCTGCCCAGATATGCACAAAGGAGATACTTATGAAAAGTTAGGGAGACCGCACAATTAATTATTGTTCACTCCATTCATCATCATTTTAATCCATACTTCACCCAAGTGTTGCTTTTCCCAGGATAAAATCTAGTACACTGAAGTAAGTAGAAACTCTCTTGGTAGGGCAGAAATTAATTTATCATGTTTGATTTTCTTCAAGTATTTAAAAGAGATCCATTGCCTGCCTGAAATGATTACCTACTGAATGAAAAAATCCAAATTTGATATTTTCTTTTCTACAGTACTGCAGCAAAGTCAGTGGACAGCTTTCCACAGATGTCATTAGGCTTTTGAGGTAATACCAAGGAACTGATCATCCAGGCCATTTCACACGTAAAAGCATATTGGCTTCAAGGAGAGTTCTGCATGCTGAAATATTTGAGGATTGAGTTTGAAGATGAAAAATTACTTCAGATTTCTAACATATTCATTTTAATACAATGTTTTGCTGCTCTTAATCATACAGGTTTCCCCTAGGACTACTGCTCTTTGCAGTAAAAGCTAATATAACTGTGTGGTTTCCACAGATATGAAGAGAGCTTTTCATACGTACTTACAGCTTATTCAGCTAAACTTCCAATCCCTTAGTTATGAATAACTCTATATAGAAAATATTTACCATCCTCTACTCCAGACATAAATAACCATGTGCAGTATTTATAGCTTTAGAAAGACTTTCATATTCATATCAGTTTTACTCAGTTTTATGCATTTATTGAGAAGCAGTTACTTCAGTGAAACAGATAAGCTCAGTAAAAAGGTATAGCACAGATGAAAATAATTACCCTGACCAAAAATTGGCTATTTCTTTTTCAAAGAAAAGTAAAGTATCAAACCGATATGTGATAAAACACTATTTGCTTTATTCATGTGGTCTTCCATGAAAACAGAGAAATATGAATATAAGAAAAGATTAACTGCAATTCAGTTTTTTAAGCTGTGATCAATTCCGTCATGTTCTGAATGGAAAGAGGAATTTGAGCGAAGAATTTACTTATAGTCCAAAGAATGTTTTAGTGGTCTACTATTCCAAACTATTAATACAGAAAATTAATGCCATTAATACCAAAAACATCATTAATAATGCAGTTAAAATGGTTGTATAAGAGCTTCCTAGTATCCCTGTTTTATACACTCTTTCAGTGTTCCTCTGGGCAGACACCCGAGCATTCTTCAAGAAGAGTAGGGTGGGGGCAAGTTCCAATTAGCTATCGGTACCCTGGGATCTTTTTAGAAGGATGATGTCTATGGTGTTGGTAGAGGGGTCCTTCCTGCATAGTCTTGGGTACACTTGGGAACAATTTTGTGTTTTCTTATTCTGCTTCCTTCTCCCTGTTTTCAACTTAAGTTAGAAAGTTACACAAAAGCCAACTCCAACCTCAGTTGACATAAGGGACTCTTTGTTACTACCTCAGTTTTCCACAGGTGGCATTCACAGAGCTTTGGCTGAAACAGGTGAGGCAGTGGTGCAATTTATCTTCTGCTGATTAATTAGGGCTACGTCATTCTTAGAAGGGAAGGAGATGTGTGTATCACTTTTAATCAAACATTCTGATGATTTGTAATTTTTGAGATTACTGTAAGATTGTGTCTGCAAAAGACAAAATTAATGATGGGAGAATTTGCAATATTATGTGAAAAGTATTCTGTGTTTTATTTCTTATTTCAGCATCTTGGAAATATCAAAGAAAAAAACCAATCACATCTCAGCCAATACTACTATTCCAGCATTATCAGCAAAACAACAAAAGAAAGAAGTGAATCTGTTGACTTTGGTAAATAAGGCTGTCAGCAGGACAGCTGACCTACAATGCTTGGACTGTGACTTTAGACATGATCTGTTCAAAAGGTAACTTGCTGTATTTGTATGTGATGCTTTTTCAGCCCATTACTTTAACACAAGTTTTTTGTAATCGTATGTTCTTTATAGATATCTTGGAAGAATTTAATGAGCAAACACTTTCATCTTCTTGGTTTGGAATAATAAAGAACTTGGAGAGAATATTCATACTTACAGGTCTTCATAGAAGAAATGCATAACTGTTTATAGAGGCATTAGCTGTCTTTTAGAAGTAATAAAAATATTTTTTCTTGGGAGAGAGAAGGTGTAGTATATAAGCTGCCAATCTTAAAATGTTTCAGCAAAAATGGAAAATGCTTCATTTTCAGGGGAAGTAAAGCAACAGTGTACTGATCACTGCATTTAGAAATTTCAACCTTCTTGTTATCTGCCCAGCAAATACTTTTTTTAAACTCTTCTTTATGTTCATTTGTTACACCTTTTTCTATCACACCATCTAAGTAGAATAAATATTTAAAGATAAAATATTCAAAATTCTGCATTACTTTTTCACTTCATTTTTACATAAGACTACACCTCAGTTACTGCAGATGGTTTGCAAGGCTTTCCATGTTAGGTCCTGCATAAAGTCATTGCAGGAGTTGCTTGTCCTTACAACATAAATGAAGAGAAAAGATAAAAAACAGGAGCATGAGAAATCAAGTTCGGGGTCCAAGGTCACTGAAGATCATAGCAGAGTCAAAAAAAGAAGCTAAGTTTCTTGTGGCCCAACTTAATGCTCTATCATTGAGTCATGAAGTTTTTGTTTATTACAATTTTGTTTTCAATAAATGCTTGCAATACGGTATAAATAATTTTGTTTACAAGAGCAGAATTCTCACCCTGTCACAACATCAACATGAAGACTATTCAGACCCTCTGCACCCTGACATTTCTATGAAACAATAAGGGGAAATGTATAAATCAGTGGAAATAGTGTTCCTAATGCAGTTACAGAGCTGTCAAATCTTTCCTTTTTCCTAGAGAAAGAGCTCATGTCCTCAAACCTTGGCTGTCTTCAGAGCACTTGAGAATGATGTCAGTGTCCCAGCAGAGTACATGACATCTTTTTCCGATGACTTAAAGCCAACTAATCACTGAATCAAACATTCCCAGACACCTCATGGATGATATCTTTTTAGGACTCAGTTTTGCAAATCTGTGTAGACTGGCCCCAGTACAGCAAAACATTTGTTCATTTAAGTTGCCTTATTGTCTTCTAAATTTCTTTTTTTAGTTTGAAGTTTCTTGCAAGCACAGTTGGCAGCAACCTAAAAACATTTTTTTCTTAATATTTCTTAATGTTTTGTTCACATCTTCACCCTGCTTTGCTTTGGAAACCAAAGTTTCTAGGGGACAGTCTGAACCTGTAAAGTGGATATCTTTGGAAAGTTCTTCAGGTTCCTCAGGTTTGTTTTCTTTTAAATTTCCTTCTGGTTTTTAGACCTATGTTCAGAAGTTCATCCCCTGTTAATAACTGAATTATCCCTGTTAATTACTTGGCATCAGAGAAATTATTACACATAACAATTGTGTACTATTGACCTGCCTTCACTCTTCAATTTTCAATGTGAATTTTTAGAAAAGCAGTAAGTACTTTTGTAAGTGAGGACTGAAAGAATACTTTCAAGACAGGAAAACAATGCCTGGACCCTGATCCTGCAGAAAAGAAAAAAGAAGAAAAAAAACCAACACACAACATCCCCCTTCCCCCCAGTCATTTCAATGGTTTGAAAACTGGAATGATCATCAGAGTAACTGGGGCAGGAGCTCTGACACCTACTAAATGGGTTTGAATCTGATTTTGATTTTAGATATTCATGAGCATAACCAGTTATTGATCCAAAGACACCAAAACAAACTGAAAGAAAAAAAGTTGTTTTTCATAAATACTAATGCCTAGATGTGACTCTTAATGACTGGAAATGCTTTGCAGGTCTGGGTTATGAAGGTCTCTACTATTTTATTTATTTATAGATGTATACTTGGGAAGAGTGGAAACTCATGGAAAACTGTTAATTAGAATCAATAAAGAAAGAAAATAACAAACTGGAAAAGATGGCAAACAAGAAAATTTAGAACCATTGATAAAGTGTCAACACCAATCAACGTCAAAATCAAGTCTTCACAAAGTTATAGTGTCCTTATTTTTGTTGATTTAGGTTAAATCCATTCGGGATTAACCTAAAGACATTTTCAGTCAATTGATTTAAATAGACTCAAAGCCAAACATTGAACAAAGTTTTAATCTGATACCTTTATCTCCATAAAGAGCTGCAGTATCATCTGAGTTAAAAAAGGTTTTCAGAATTGTTTTGCATTCTTTTCAACAAGATTTTAGAAATATGACTCTAATTCCTACTATTTTTCAATAGTAGCCAAGAACCTCTCTTCTCAGGTTCTTTAAACAACGCCTTTATTACCCTTCAATTAGCCTGGGTTTTTTTTAGTTTGGTTTTTTTTTTTTTTTTTTTCAAATGTGTGTTTAGAATTCCCTACTAATTTTTCACTGAGTTAATTAAGTTTCACTAATCATTTGATAACAGATATAGCCCTCACTGAATTTTTTGGTCATTCTTTCCAGAATGAAAATAATTGTCTGCTAGAATACTGAATCATTTTCCCAGGAGATATCCCAATTAACCATTTGTCCCAGACCTATGTCAGTTATGTATAGCCAGTAATATTTTAGAATTGTTTAATATTTTTCTTTGTTTTACACAAATGTCATCAATGCAGATGCATATGGCAAAATGCACCACAACACACAAGTATAGTCTTGACTTTACATATCTTTCTGGAAAAAGAGTGTGTACATCAAGCTGCATGAAATTCAGTTTACTTACCTTGAAGACATAAAGATGAAGGATTCAGCTAAACCTGGTTAAGTTTGATCCTGGGGGCTCCAGGGAGACTAAAGATTTCAAGTTACTTGCTCACACTGCTAAGCCATCACCCTCCAGAAAAGGCTAAATACTCCACTGTTGTATCTGTCTGTTCACTCAGTTAATTTTAAATTCACTTTTATCCCTGAAGAAAAAGCTTTCTGCTAATCATTACAAGTATCCCAGTCTTTTTCAATCCTCCTCAGTTTGAGTAATAGAGAATCTCCCCTTTACATTCTTTGTCAGACACTAAAATGAGAATAAAGAGAATGGCTTGTAACCCCTTCTGTTCTGCAAGATATTAAATTTATGGCATGGATTATGATTATATAGTACTATAAATTTACAGACAATTATGTACTTAACTGAAACTATTGATTAAAAGCTATGATAAACAGAAAGATTTAAACTTGACAGACAAGAAAATAAGATTGTGTACTGATTTCCTTAAAAAATATGTATGGTGAACTTATACAGTCAAGTAGCCTCAAAACTATATATGTTAATTTGTCAACTGTGACTATTCCAGAAACAATATATTTGTATATATGTGAATTACAAACTTTCTGACTGGACTAATTTGAGGTCCTGTTGGCTAAAAGCCCAAACAGACAAATGCCTGCCTTTTCCCCTATATATAAGTTGATCCCACCCAGAAAAAAATAATAAAATGTAACAATAACTGTTGATATTAATAAGGCCTTGTCATGTTTGGAAAGTATTTCCTTTACTATTTTAAAGAAAAAATGGGGTTAAAAAGAACGGGTAAAATTAAATTCCCAAGTAAATGTCTCCAAGATTAAACAAGATAGAAATTATAAAAATTTGCATGATTTATAAGAAAATAAATTAAATAGATAACCATATAACTAATGTTTATTGATGACTGTGTAATTAGAACAGTAAAATTATGATAGAGACTGAATTTTGTGGAAAGAACCCACCATATGATAGGACTTATAAAGTAAAAATTCTCAAAGAGGTAAGCGCTACCTGGTCTATTCTAGTTATTCATGAAGGCTTTTGCTGAATATATAATATATATGAGTATTTTGGAATAAATCTAGGGCATAATGCAAGAAGAGACACAAAACCATCAAGAACCCTGTAATGTCTGCAGCATTATGATGTTTGAATACCATAAGCTTATTGTCTCAAATATACTGTAATTCTAAGTGATATTGCTCCTGATTTTAAGCCACAGTTTGCTTATTCTGTCCCTTGAAATAAGTTAATACAATAGTTCAAAGTAATAAGGACAGAAAAGAGAAAAAAAATCCAATATTATTTTAATAAAAAAACCAAACCAAACCAAACCAAAAAAAACCCCAACAGTTGGCTAATCAGTGAAAATCCCACAAATATATTTGTGAAACTTTTAACAACTTTATATGTATTCTTCACAGTTGTCCTTGAACATTATGACAATTGTTAAAATCATTACAAAAAGTGACATTTTAATAATCTCTATTACCACACTGTTCATATATTCACTCATTTTAAATAAGCACAAAAGGATAAACTTGAATATTTAATTCATTAGGCTAAGAAAAGACAGTTCATGAGTCTCTACTATATGCACACAAAATATTAAAATTAAAATAGCAACAAATAAAATAACAATAATAATGTAACAATTAAATTTGTGCTTAGGACTCTTCTTCTACTGGAATTTACTCTTCTACAAGATAACAAAAAAGTTTTGAAACCCCATTTCTATTGCCCTGTTTCCTGTATTCCCTGATCACAAACTATGGGATACACTGAGGCTTTGTAAATCTCTCAGGATCTTCTGTAATAGCTACCACGTTTTATGAAATTTAACAGACTTAAGATCTTCAAAGGGAACATGAGCATTTTTTTTCCTAGCCACCAAGATATAGAATCACACACATACTGTAGCTCTGTCTTAGTATCTAAATAAATATAAAACAGAAGATGACAGCAGGAAGGATTAAAAGAACATCAGCTCATAAAAACTATATTCTGAAGGTTAGAAAACTGCTGTAAGAAATAGGAAGACAAAGCTCAAATTTCTGTCCAAAACCAAGAAATGTTTTTTGAGTCCTCCAAATTCAGGCAAAAATTTCAGCCAAAAGGATTAGAAGTGGGCTTACTTCTTTGTATTAAAACAGAATGAAAAGGAAAGAAAAAGGAGAAATATTAATACAATAATAGAAAATATGTTTAATATCCAGACCTAGTTCAGAAGAGAACAATCTACCATAAATAAATAGTTTTAACTACTTTTGATCATAAAACTTCACACGATGTAAACAATACATAATTTTGGGTAATTCCCTACCTACATAATAGTTTCCTATTATTTTAAGAGACACAAAAATATTTGCTTCCTTTCAGTAACTGTTGAGTATGGGTTGTTACTGTTAAACTAGTTAAGCTGTACTTCAGTTAAGCAGTTTGTCCTGTCTAATATCTGGATTAAAGAAGAGCCAAAACCCCGAAACTAAAGTGTTTTCTACTAATTTTTTCCTATAGATAGATGGAAACTGATGGCTAATAAGGAATGAGGGTCTTCACATGACTTAATTAAAAAAAAAAACCCAAAACTCTCTATAAATAAAGGTTCTGTCTTCTGAATTTTCATGCTTTGATGCATTTCAGGGAGACCAGGTGAAGAGTAAAGTCAGGACCCTGAATTTTAGGAGAGTAAACTTTCAGTCTAAGGATTTGTGGGTGGGACCCCCTGGAAAACTGTCCTCAGAGGATAAAGGAGCAAAAGAGAGCTGGCAGCTCTTTCAAGGACATTTTTCTTAGCGCACAAGAGTTCTTGATTCCCATGTGTAAGAAATCAGGCATGGAAGGCAGGCAACCAGCATGTCAGAGTAACAACTTCCTGCTCTAACTAAAGTGTAAGAAGGAAATGCACAGGCAGTGGAACCAGGGCAAGTGGAACTAGCAAGAATATAGGGACTCTGCCCAGATGTGTAGGCATGGAATCAGAAAAGCTAAGGCACAGTTGGAGCTGAATTTGGCAAGGAACGTGAAGAATAACAGGAAGAGCTTCTACAGGTACGTTGCTCAGAAAAGGAAGATTAATGAAAATAGACCCCCCTAATAAATAAGACGAAAGAACTGGTGACAACAAACATTGAGAAGGCTGAGGTACTCAGCTGGTTTTCTGCCTTTGTTTTCATTGCTAATCACTCTTCCCACATCTCTCAAGTCCCTGAACTTCGATGAAATCCCTCCCACTGTAAAAGAAGATTAGGTTTGAGACCACCTGAGGAACCTGAACATGCACAAGCCCATGGGAGCTGACGAGATGCAGTCCAAGGTCCTGAGCAAATTGCCTGATGTAGTTGCTAAGTCAGTCTCCATCATATTTGAAAAATTATGGCAGTCAGGTGAAGTCTCCAGTGACTGGAGAAAAGGCAATATCACACCCCTATATATCACACATCTATATATATATATATTGAATCCCATCCAGAAAAATAAATAAAATGTAACAGGAGAACCCTGGGAACTACCAGCCAGTCAGCCTTACCTTTGTGCCTGAGAAGATCATGGAACAGATCCTCCTGGAAAACATGTCTAAACATACGGAGGACAGGGAGGTGGTTGGAGACAGCCAGCATCACTCCACTAAAGGCTAATTGTGCCTGACTAATCTGGTGGCCTTTTATGATTGAGTGACTGCATCAGCAGACAACAGAAGAGCTACAGATATCATCTAACTGCACTTCTGTATGGCCTTAGGTATGGTCCCCTGCAACATTCTTGCTGCTAAATTGGAGAGATATGGTTTTGATGGATGGACTACTAGATGGATAAGGAATCGGCTGAACGGCCGCATCCAAAGAGTCACAGTCATTGGCTCAATTTCTAAGCGGGAACCAGTAATGACCGGTGTCTCTCAAGAGTCCGTACTTAGACCAATAGTACTTAATATCTTTATCAATGACAAAGACAGTGGGATTGAGTGCACCCTCAGCAAGCTTGTTGATGACACCAAGCTGAGTGGTGCAATTGATACACCACAGGGAAGGGATGCCATCCAGAGGGACCTTGACAGGCTGGAGAAGTGGGCCCATGGGATCCTCATGAAGTTCAACAAGGCCAAGTGTATAGTCTTACACCTGGATTAGGGCAAGTACCAGTATCAGTACAGGCTGGGTGAGGACTGGATTGAGAGCAGTGCTGTGGAGAAGGACTTGGGGATACTGGTGGTTGAAAAATTGGACATGAGTTGACAATGTGTGCTTGCAGCCCAGATAGCTAACTGTATCCTGGGCTGCATAAAAAAAAGCATGGCCAGCAGGTCGAGGGAGGTGATTCTGTCCCTCTACTCTGCTCTCGTAAGACCCAACCTGGAGTACCGTGTTCAGCTCCGGGGGTCCCAGCACAAGAGAGACAGGGACCTGTTGGAGTGGGTCCAGAGGAGGGCCACGAAGATGACTGGGGGGAGCTGGAACACGTCTCCTGTGAAGAAAGACTGGGACAGTTGGGGTTGTTCAGCCTGGAGAAGAGAAGGCTCTGGGGACACATTATTGTGACATTTCAGTACTTAAAGGGGGCTTATAAGAAAGACAAAGAAAGGCTTTTTACCAAGGCCTGTAGTGACAGAACGAGGGGCAACAGATTTAAACTGAAAGAGGGTAGATTTAGATGGGATATAAGGAAAAAATTTTTTATGATGAGGTTGGTGAGACACTGGAACAGGTTGCCCAGAGAAGTCATGGATGCTCCGTCACTGGAAGTATTCAAGGTCAGGCTGGACGGGGCTTTGAGCAACCTGATCTAGTGGAAGATGGGGTTGGAACTAAATGAACTTTGAAGGTCCCTTCCAATCCAAATCATTCTATGGTTCTACAATTCTATAATATACATATTTTTAACAAAGCGTATACTATTCCTTACATATCCTACAAAAAGTGATTTGCAAGTAAATAACATTTCGAGTCAGTTTAAACACTGATCATCCTGCTGTTGGACCCTTAGCTTCCTTGCACTGTATTTATTTCTTTATATGGGCTATTGAAGCCAATCTATAGCTGTCTTAAGTCTTAAAAACCTTGTGTTACTTAAAGTGACACAGAAAATAAGAACAATTTGCAGTCCTGGCCTTTAATCTCTAGAAGAACAGAGAAGATTTGTTCTCCTCTCTTCTTGATCTGGTAGTAGCTTTGCTAGTAAATAAAAACTGTTTATTTTTTTGGAAGCATATGAGATAATTGTTCTGTGCTGTTAATTTATACCAGCTGTTCTTTTGCTGGGGCTTTGTAAAGCAGATTTGTTTGAATCATAGCTTGTTCTTATTTTTGTTTGTCTTGAAAGATTTCTCACCTATTTCTTGAAATCATGATGCTTGAATTTAAAAGAAAAGAAAAAAAATACGAGTTAGGGATAGCTGTTGCAAAATTACTCAGATTAATAGAGATAAATTTCCTATTTATAAACTGAATAATCAGTTTGTACTTTATATTCAGACTACACAGGTAGATCAATTACTCCATTATTACTTCTAGAGACAAAGAAGTATATAAAAAAAACACAAAACAACACAGTAAAAATCCCTCCTAAATAACCTCATTTCTATTTGCTAAAATAGCATGAAAATGAAGTGAAAACCAAACTAGATGAACTTCAAACAAGTTAAGGAAAATAATTTTTTATAATCTTTCAAATAAGTTTATGTATCTAATTACTTCAAACCAAACTCACTCAATTCCTACAGATATAAAAAACATACAGAGCAATCGTTCTTCATCTCATATGACACTGTGTGTTAGGGACAGTTCTCTTCATTAAATGTCAGCTAACGTCCATCTCATCATGCTGTATTTATCCTACCTTTCCTTTAAGCATATAAATCTGTAGACACAAGTTGGATCAAGGGCAAAATACACCAAACCATTCTCCCTCAAGGGCTAGGCATAGATATGTTGTATTTCATACCAGAATTGTTCAAAAGCACAGCTGAGTCATATAATGATTCTGCTGGTTTGGGCTCGGATAGAGTTAGTTTTCTTCATAGTAGCTGGTATGGGGCTATGTTTTGGATCTGGGCTGACAACAGTGTTGACAATGCAGAGATGTTTTCATTACTGCTGAGCAGCGCTTACACAGAGTCAAGGCCTTTTCTGCTTCTCACACTGCCCTGACAGCGAGGAGGCTGGGGAGGCACAAGAAGTTGGGAGGGGACACAGCTGGGACAGCCGACCCCAACTGACCAGACCATATGATGTCATGCTCAGCAATAAAAGCTGGGGGAAGAAGAAGGAAGCAGGGGCATTTGGAGTGATGGTTCTTGTCTTCCCAAGTAACCGTTATGCTTCATGGAGCCCTGCTTTCCTGGAGATGGCTGAACACCTGCCTGTTGATGGGAAATAGTGAATGAATTCCTCATTTGGCTTTCCTTGCGTGCATGGCTTTTGCTTTACCTGTTAAACTGTCTTTATCTCAACCCATGAGTTTTCTCACTTTTCTGATTCTCTCTCCCATCCCACCAGAGGGGGAGCGACTGAGGGCTGTGTACTGCTTAGTTGCTGGCTGGGGTTAAACCATTACAATGATTTCACTATCCATTCTCTTCAGATCTGAGTATTAGTTGCCCTATTTGCAATATTTTTCCCTCATGTCTCTGTTACTGCTTCTACATTGGCTGTGTATGCATGAAGTTCCAACCCTGTTAAAGGGAGCGTGAGCCTCATTAAATACTGCTTAGGATTACACAGATTCAACATGTTTCCAAGGATAGCAGTGTTTTTTCTGTGTTCTTTTGTGGTACAAAGCATTAAATCACCAAAGAGAAAGGTGAAGCAAGTGGTATTGGTGTTCAAAGAGCAGCAGTCCAACCTCATGTGTAAAACAGAGGGGCAGAGCGAAGAGGGAAGATTAAAAAAAAAAACAACAAACCAAAAATACAAAAAATAACACAAGAGGCTGAAAGGCTAGTATATTGTGAATATTTTTAAAAACATGAAAAAGGGTGAAAAGAAAGACAAGAAAGGTTATAAAAAAGATTACATTGTAATGGGGAAGAAACACATTATTTGTACTACATGCTACTCATTCTACAGTTTGTTTCATGTTTTAGCACTTTTTCATGGACATTTCTGAAGTGCACCACCTGAAACATATGTTTCCCTGTCTTATTCTATACCTGTTTAATGCTGCAGTTCTAGAGGAGCCTAAAGCCCTGAAATGCAGATTATTACCAATGCCACTAATTTAGCAGGTCCAATTTTTATTAGGAAACTAAAAGCTCTACTCACCTTCAGTCAGGGGAAAATATGGATAAAGAGTGGTATTTATGTTTTCACACAAGTATAAATAGAATTCAGATATTATGCATTAGCACATTTTCCCTTGTTAAAACATAATGTTCTCTCAGTTTGACTAGAGTGTTACTCTCAGCCTGCTATCTGAAGGGCAGCTACTTTAACCATTACTCTGAATGTATGTTCAGAATTGAAAACAAAGTTCATTAGCTAAGTTTGAACTAGATACATAGGCCATTTGTAACATCTTTGAAAACAGTTTACCCAGATATTGTTTCCTTCTCTGTTTATCTGAGACTCTGAAGTGCTGGTCTCTTTTGTTAAGGGTTAATTGAATAGATCATATGGGAAATGACTGAATTAGAGATCCATTAAAATTGTTAATTGTGAAGAAGTTAATTGTTCAAAGTTATGACTTTGTTTTGACATCAAGTTTTCAACATTTTACAGTAGGTGAAATTACTATTACTTGTCTCATGGGACTTGCTATTTATGGTATTCTCCCATGGTTGAAAAGAAACCTGGTGGCAGAAAGAAAACAAGTTTGCATTCAGAGTATGAGTTCAGATCCTTTTTTTGATGTGCATCAAGGATAAATTTTACACAGCCTGGGAAAATACTCAGAGAACATAAAATTATCTTAGTGGGATTTTTCCTGTCCTTGGGATATTGGAAGATAGGAGGGTATGACAAAATCCAGAAGATAACAAATGGCTGACAAAACAAAGCTACCTATTTTTGCCCCCTGAGGTATTTGACCTTAAGACATTAATTTTATCAAGTGCTGAACTCCAAGTGAAGTAGCCAGGAACAATATCCTCAGGGATCAATGTAGCAGGGAAGAAAAAAAAAAAAAAAGAAAAAAAAGTTTAAGCTTTAAAACAAGGAATGGCAGGAGTATCTCAGAATTTTCAGATCTGGTATAAATCTGCAGCAGGTAAATGACAACACCCATGAAGGAAGAAGCAGAAGAATTTTAAGGTAAAGAACTGAAACTAATCAACACAAATTGGGAAGATATTTCATCCAGCAAATTGACAAGGTGAGATTAGAAACGACTACAATGTTTATATACTAGTTTGAGAAGCCTTGGAAATAAAATGAAGAATTAGAAATTTTGATTCAAGACATGAAACCAGACTTCACAGAAAATACTAATAACAGCAGTTACACTTGGACCAGAGTTACTGAAGGCTCAACTCTTTAGGATGAAGAGAAATAGGGGAAAAAGTAGTTGAATAATACCATACATGAAAGAAGTGTCTCAGCGTTAAAGAAAAAAAAAAAAGTAACAAGAACAGAATAGAAACTACGTGAAGCACCTATGTGCTAATAAAAGCTGGCATTTCTGAGACAGGAAATCTGCTCTAGATCTCCAGTATTGGCTACCAATAATGATATCTATAGAAGAAAGAAGAAAAAATAGAAAATATGTGACAATGGAAAACTCTAATTTCCTAGATATAAACTGAAAAAGCACCATCTAATTTATATATAGTTCTGGAAAAAAAATTATTAACAGCTTTTTCTGCAAAATAACCAACAGATCAACTGCAAGACTTACTATTTTAATCTTAGCAGAGAGTATCCTATCAAAGCACTAGTCACATATACCAAAGTTGAAAACAGTAGTAGTAGTTGTGATCATATTAAACTCCTCCTTTTAGTCCAAAATAAATCTATAATTTATTACAGCTATTACTAATGTTGTAGAAAGGAAAACTTAGATTACGTGAGGAAACATGTAGTGAGGTTGATAGAAATGGAGACTGATTAATATGATCCCTTTTGGAAGGGGTAGAACAGGGCAAATTAAGCTTCAAAAATTGTTTCTCTTTCTCAAATTAAAGGAGATCTGGTCTTCGAGTTTTTGGTACATCATACATTAATCATACTTTTTTTTCTGTCAGATTCTTTCAATCCTGTTTTCTGTCTTAATCCTTTCGAAATGCATACCTATTTTCTCTGACATGTATGATAGTATCTGAGCATAAAGGAAGAAGGAAAAATTGTTTCTTTGTATCACTAAGAATGTTTTTCAGGAGTTTGGTGATAAATCTTCCTTTAGTTTTCACCAGTTATAATCACCAGAAAGAACTATAACATTACAGTACCTTAGATTTGATAAAATTGCTATAGATTAAAAATAAAAATAAAGTGTGGATTGAAAAAGGGTGACAAAAGCAGATTTCTTACTTTCTAGCATCCTCCAGATACAATTTTAGTAAATACAGTACAGAGTTAGAATACTGTGACACTAAGGAAAACATCACTAGTATTTTTCTTTTAATTTTTTATCTTTAAAGAATCTCCCTGTAGCTTATAGTTCTGGATAGTTTGTGGTCTCATGTTACATAGGATAAAAACTGTTAGTTATTTGCTTGTGATTCCACAAAATTTGGTTTCATAACCCAGATGGCCTCTGTTAATCCCATGTTGTACATTCAAAAACATATAATTTGTTGAAAAAACGCACATGCCACAGTCCTCAAAGTAGTGTAATCTTTATGAAACAAAAGTTGCACTTTATGTTTTACAGTTATTTATTAGTTACATTAAAAATTCCTGAGTTTGAGTCACCAGTAGATATAAAAGAATTTAATCTAAGAAAGAAGAGCTGGTGTTTTAATTCGGGTGTTAAGTTATGTTATTTTGAAATGTTATTTTGAAATGATTTGTCAGAATGTCCAGGAAAGCTTCCTGTCGCAGATTAAGCAGGAAGACCAAATACTGCAAAGTAATTGTTCACCCAATATCATCAAAATGTAGCTAACATTGAAAGGTGACTCTTATGAAAATGCAGAGCAATTTTATTTTAGAACTTAAAAAGAGTGCCAGGCATGCATAAACCATGATTCTTATGAAGTATTTAAATATTAAATCCTTCATTTGACAGTGTCTGACCTTTAAGCTTATCTGCTCCCAAAATACATCTTACCTATCAACCAAAACTTTAATCACTTTCTCATTTCAGATATTGAAAGAAAGATTCCATTTAAATCAACCAAAGGTCATCTTTCTTTGAAATATAGATTACTCACCTGCACTTTCTAAAGAAGTGAAGACTTGAGAACAAACTCGGGAGAAGCAGCTCTCTCTCCACACTGACAAAGTACTGAGTCAGCAGTGGAAAGGATTAAACATAGTTATGTGTAACTTCCAGAGACTGTAAGGTCCAGCCCAGAAATGAAATGTAATTCAGTTTCAAAATGTATGAACTTCCTATAGTGAAAAAGACATTAAATGAAATGTTATATTATGCAGTCTTTTTGAACTACTTCTTAAACTGCAGTTAGGTTAAAATGGCACCAGAAGCATCAAGAGATAAGAACAAGTGGGTAATTCATCTGAGACCACTTGAGATTAAGAAGAAGTTTTCCAACCTCTGATTACTTACATGCTAAATAAATGATCAGCTTCTCTTAAGTCTTATATACACATTTGTTTTACTAAAATATTGTATTACATATTAATGCTTGGCCCCAAATATCAGCAAAATTCCAACAATTAAGGTATATTTACAATGTGATTTCTATGAGTCTCTGAATGAACATTTCATACAGAAAAACTATTTCTGCTATCGAGTCTTCTAAAATAAAATGCAGCAGAAGAGCTACCTCTAGGTTTTACCCACATCCGAGACTCTTTTAGTTTATTTGAACTCATATATGTGAACATGAGGTTATTTTGTATAACACACAAAACTCTAATATTAACCTATTTAGGATTATAATGTATTTGAAATAGTAATTTTCTTTTGCTTTAATTTTGCATTGTAAAAGCTATGGAACACAGTACGAGAAAGTGCTGCATGGGTAACTCACTTCTCCAGCTTGAAAGAAGGCTCTCCAGACTGCCAATGTTGCCTACAATGAACATTCTACAGTGATGGGTAGCAAAGAGTTATTCCCCACGTGCACTTGATCAACACAATATGATTGAAATGCCAATCTGAGAGTATATTGGACTTTTTAAAGTTCGGTACTGATGCACAAGACTGTGTTAGCCCAAAATTAGGAACACTAAATAAAATTGCTTTACGCAACTCTTACAGAAGTGTATTTCCCCCCCCCCCCACTGTACT
>JANXJC010000055.1:24774059-24794999 GCA_027564655.1 Leptodon cayanensis
CCCCCCCCCCCCCCCACTGTACTGCCCCTCTCCTCACTCAGCACTGTGATAAAGACTTGGAATATCACCTCTTTCTACTTGATTCTTACTTGTCATTTGTTTCCACCTTTCTAGAATGTACAATATGGAGTCACAGAAGCCTTTGCTTGTAACAATACAAGGAAATGATAAGATATAGCAATGCAAGATCTGAGAAGTTTGAAAAATTTACTACTTAACTCAGTTTGGAAATAACTGTATCATCTTACCTGAATATTTGCAAATATATACCCAACAAGGAGTTAGTAATTTCAAATGCTTCCTAAACCAGTATCTCAATGAGGAGAAACACAAATGAGACAGGATTTTTTAAAGATGTTTTATCTGTAGAACAAATTCCGGTCTCCAGTATTTTCTTAAGTATGAATGATAGGAAGTGTTGGTGGAAGTACATCTAATAAGAAATAGCAGTTTCTAGTTCTAAAGTATAATAATTTTTCTTAGAAAAATGTTTTCTGACAGAGTTTACAACTCTGATAACATTCACTTTTTTTTAGATGGTATAGATTAGGTTCTTATAATGCTGGGGCACATAAACCCCAATATTTCTTCATACGTGTAGGTTTTTGTATTTCAGATAAAACATTATACCTCTCCTAAATTCCAGGTGAAGACATGTGTTCTTACTTTGCATGTTGAACAAAGAGTTCTAGCTTTAAAGACTGTTGGTGGTAGCATGGTTACAACCTCTATAAAAGATCATATACAAAGTAGAAATAACAATAACAAAAACATAAACAAAAATGGTTGAAAGATTGAAATCTTAAATGCCTTTTTGATGTTTTAATGATGTTTTTTCCTGTTCAGGGTGGTAAAACCTCTGATGCTGTTGTCTTCATCTCTATCATTGTTGCAGAAAGTATTAATTACATTTGAGGTTTCAAGTCGGCATAGGTAATTCATTAAAATTCATTAAATAAAATATGCCTGTGTACTATTAATCTCTCCAAGTACCACAGGTAAAAAAAAAAAAAAAATCAGTGCTGAAATCTCTTTAAAATGAATAAAGCCATCATCAATAGACTATTAATGGACATTATTAGACTAGAACAGACATTTTTAACAGCTATTTTTGGATTGCTATTAAAGTTCCCCAAACCATGAGCAATAGAAAACAATATTACCTTGGTCTAACTTTCATAGACTAAATCAGTACCCATAAAAACTTCCTCAGGTTTCAAGGCATAGTTTAACTGAAAAAAACTCATCAAAAATCTGTATTTACAGCGAAAATCTTATCTTTTCTATTGTGATTAATAGTTAGTTTCTGCTATCATTGCCCTCCAGTAAGGATGACTTGAAATTTATGCTACATATGAATTAGAGTTAATCTCTTTCTATCTAAGCACATTGGCATTATTTTTGTATTGCTATCTAAAGTTTATCAGATCAAACATCAGTTTAGACTCCATGGCCATAAAATAATCTCACCACACTTCAGCATGGGGATGATCTAAGCACTGAATATATATATCCTTAATAAATCTGAGCATTTTAAGGCTTCCCAGCCTCAGTCCAAATTATTTGATCACCATGTTAATACTGGAATTTGATCAAGTACACTTCTGCTCTCAGGGATCAGATGCCATGCATATGCACACAGAGTTTTGGAAATAAGGACTGAGTATTATATTCCATTATTTGAGTACCAATAGTCTGTCATTTAATTATGGACCTGTCATGAAGACAATGACTTGAAGTTTGTATATGTAACCTTAATTTTGCCATTTTATGTCTTCTGAATGTCAAGCTATACAAGCTTATTGCTTTTTTAGCATATTGTTTTAATAACATATGTAAATAAGGAAAAATGTAGATGTTGGATGCATGCATTATTTTCAGCTTGCAAACTGTTCAATTTTTCATCATCCAAAATGTATAAGAAATATGCAAATATTTAGTAAATAGAGCCATTAAATTAAAGGAAAACAAATCTTTATCACACCATGGAGCTCATGAAGTTCGCAGTAGGTAGAATTCCTCTGTTAATACTGATACATTTTGGAATACTAATACATCTGGTACAGGGGTATTTTAGTCAATCACAGTGGGTGAACAAAAAAGTATTTTGCAATTATATTGGTGAAGTTTCTTTCTTATGGCTTCACCAGTTTATTATCCTTTTCTTTAAAGAATAGAATTATTTCAAAATAAGAAATGCTTTTTGCCTTTCTCAGGAAAACATGAAATTTTCCCTACTTTTGAAGAGTTTCCTGCAGTTAGAACTCATTAAGTATTCTGGTTTTTAAAAAGTATATGAGCTACTCTAAGAAGTGTAACTTTATAATTATCCAGGTAAAGGTATAGTCTGGTCTAAATCTATATGACACTCATATAACATGCTCAAGTACAAGCACAACTACATAAAAATGGAAGTAGCCCACATAGGGAAAATATAAACCATGTGTCACTGATGTAAGTGAAAGTGTGATACAACCTCTCCTTCAATAGCTACATAGCTGTTACGGTTAGCTAAAGGGTTGAAAATAAGCAGTGTGTATACACTGGCTGTGGTGGGTTGACTCCAACCAACAGCCAAACACCCACCCAGCTTCTCACTCACTCCCCTGTCCTGCAGGCCCAGGAGAGAATATAAGGAAGGCAAGAAGACTCATGGTTAAGGATAAAGTCAGTTTAATAACAAAAGCAAAAGCTGTGTGCACAAGCAAAGAAAAAAAAGGAATTCCTTCACTACTTCCCATGAGCAGGCAGATGTGCCACTTCCTGGAAAGCAGAGCCACAGCATGCACAACAGTTGCTTAGGAAGACAAATGCCATAACCATGAATGTCCCCCCTTTCTCTTTCTTTCCCTGAGCTTTTACGGCTGAGCACAATGTCATGTAGAATGGAATAGCCCTTTAGTCATTTTGGGTCAGCTGTCCTTGCTACTTTTCCTCCCAGCCTCTTGCATGCCTCCAGCCTACTTGCTGAAAAGAGTGGTGGTGGTGGTGGAAAGCCGACGCTTTGCAAGCACTCTTCAGCAATGGCTAAAGCACTCGTGTATTATCAACGCTATTTTAGCCACCGATCCGAAGCACAACACTGTATGTAAGTGCTGCTATGAAGAAAGTCAACTCCATCCCAGACAGACCCAGTACACTAGTGAGTGATGTAGGAATAGGCAAGAATATTTTTCCCTGTACGCTTCAAGTTAATGTTCTGTTTCAAGGGAGTTTGACTAAGAAGGATGGACCTTCAGAACCACCTCTGTCTTTGTTTAGTGTCTGCCTAAGCCCCATCTAATAAGCAAATTACTTATAGGGCTCTAGCTACTTCAATCTGTCAGTAAGCATTGGTTATCAAATGAGTAATGCTGAGTGCACCATGCTGCAGTCACAGCCTACCACCCCAAATGTAAAGAATGATGAAGTAGCTGGCTTCATAAGCTCTTTACCAGGCAGAGGTACAGAATGTCAGCAAAATGTTTTATATAGGCATCTCAAATAGTCTGATGAAAATTAAACAATCTATTCCTATGACAAATTAGAAACTGTTAGTAATATGCTTATGAGTCAGGAAATCAGAGTTCTGAGTATACTGATGCTAACTGTCTAGGACTAATTTTCTGTATCATTGGTCAAGGCATTCAGCTCTCTCAGAATCTAAATTCCTGGATATTGTGGTTTAACCCCAGCTGGCAACTAATATCCCTACGGTCAGCTGGGGTCAGCTGTCCCAGCTGTATCCCCTCCCAGCTTCTTGTGCACACCCAACCTACTTGCTGGCGGGGTGGTGTGAGAAGCAGAAAAGGCCTTGGCTCTGTGTAAGCACTGCTCAGCAATAATGAAAACATCCCTGTGTTTTCAACACGGTTTTCAGCACAAATCCAAAACATAGCCCCATACTCGCTGTTATGAAGAAAACTAACTCTATCCCAGTCCCAAACGAGCATATTCTCCACCCCTTATTCCACACCATTTACATTATGCTCAGGTCCCACACTGTCCAGTACAATCTTGTTAACCACTATCCCCCTTCCCATCCTTTGATAATACACAGATATCATTCCCTTAGTCTATGGACCACCTGTATAAAATGTCAATAAAATGCCCACAAATGTTCACAAAATGTTCACTGAATTCATTTAGTCCATGACTTTGGGCTCCATCTGTTATGGTGGTCACTCAGGACAGGAGAGGTGGTGTGTTGCGTCGAGTTATTGGGCACCTAAGCCAGCTCAGGTTGGGTCACTGCTGCACTTGCACTGCTTCTTGTAAGGCTTGTCCTCCATTGGTTCAGGTGGTTCCTACTGTAATAATTCCTATAACATGCAACTCAAATAGCTGGTTACAACAATTAAAGGTATTTCCATTACAATCTCCACCCCTGGTCCCTTTGGACCAGACCGTAGGTTTTAACATTGCAATGAACTCATCCCCTTGTCCCTGCTCCAGCTTGGGCTTATCCACAGACTGCAGACTCTTAGGGTTATACCTGCTCCAAGTGGAGCCTTATCTATGAGCCACAGTCTCATCAGGGGTATATTTGCTGCAGCATAGACTTATCCACAGCCACAGTTGCTTTGAGGTGTACCTCCTCAAGGGTGGACTTATTCTTGGGCCGCAGTCCCTTCAGAAGTATACCTGCTGTGGCACAGATAAAACCACAGCCACAGCTGCTTTGAGACGTACCTGCTTTGGTGTGGACTCAGTCACAGCCACTGATGCTTGGGTATGTCCTGCTCCCATGTGAACTCATCCACAGGTCACAGTCCCGGCTTGAGTTCACACTGGAGTTCCAGCCTGTCCAGTACAGCAGCACAGAAACAGCAGTGGCCATCTGCCAGCCCAGACGCATTGCCACTGCTGTTAGCAAAATGTTCCCAGGCACAGCAGAGTAAGATGATAATCAGTACAGCAGTATGGCAAAAAGCGAAAGCAAAAACCAGCCACTAACGAGCATTAGACTCTAATATACAGTAAGGAAATCAAGCCCCATGGCAAGCGTAGGAGCCTGTCAATTAATAGCTAAACAGCAGTAACAGACCTAGCAAATTCCAATCAAATCTGTCATTATCTTGAACCCTTAGAGCCCGACGTTGGGTGCCAAAAAGGACTGTTGTGATTTAACCCCAGCTGACAACTAAGGACCACACAGCCGTTCACTCACTCCCCCTCCCGTGGGATGGGAGAGAGAATCAGAAAAGTGGGAAAACTCATGAGTTGAGATAAAGACAGTCTAATAAGTAAAGCAAAAGCCATGCATGCAAGCAAAGCCAAACAAGGAATTCATTCACTACTTCCCATCGGCAGGCAGGTGGTCAGCCATCTCCAGGAAAGCAGGGCTCCAGCACGCGTAACGGTTACTTGGGAAGACAAAATGCCATAACTCTGAACATCCCCCTCTTTCCTTCTTCTTCCCCCAACTTTATATGCTGAGCATGATGTCATATGGTGTGGAATATGCCTTTGGTCAGTTGGGGTCAGTTGTCCCAGCTGTGTCCCCTCCCAGTTTCTTTTGCCCCCTCAGCCTACTCACTGGTGGGGTGGGGTGAGAAGTAGAAAAGGCCTTGGCTCTGTGTAAGCACTGCTCAGCAGTAACAAAAACATCTCTGCATTGTTACACTGTTTCCAGCAAAAATCCAAAATGTAGCCCCGAACCAGCTACTATGAAGAAAACTAAGTCTATCCCACCTGAAACCAGGACACTGGAATACCTCATGAAATGTTTAACCTCATAGTAAGGAAATTATGATTTATGGAAGTCAAAATTATAATTATCCAAAGTAGCCATTTTTTATATTATACCAACATTTTTGGTATAATATTAAAATTTAGCTACCTTGGATAATAATTTCTATGTGCATATATATCAGTTATATAATATATTATATATTATACATGCTACATATAATATAATAAGGTATAATTTACTTATTAATAAACAAATTGCAATTAATTTTACTATCATGTATTTTATATGTATATAAATCAAATATGTATATGATCTGTGCTTGATAAGATTATCAGTGAATTCAGTCAGTGTGTTAGTTTCTAAGGACTGTTAAACTCAAGCTAAGGTATCTTGCAAAGAAAATAAATAAACATCTTTGAATAGTTCTGAAATATGTACCCAGATTTCTCTTTTTCCATTTGCATACATGAGCATCTTTAAGGTTTTTTTATCACAACTTTATATTTATAACTCCTTTTATGTTTGATTTGGTTGTATTTTGTTTTTTTTCCTTTCATATTGTTTTTTATACTAGTATTTAAATGTAAAATGAATATATTAATGTTATAAAAGATTATATAAAAATTGCAATAGACAATGTGTTTCCATATTTTTACATTAGTTCTCATAAATAACGGTATGTCATTGTAGACGTAAATAGGATAAATCTGTAAAAGAGATTACAAACCACTTAGAATACATATTTTTATGAGGAAAAAAAAGAAAAACTGTAATAAACATAGGAATGCATTTGATTCTTAACAAAATTATTGTGAATTCTATAACAGGAATAGAGAGGAAAATATAAGAGAGATGAAGTTTTGCTCAGTGATTACACTTATTCAACATGCCCTCTTCCATACTTCCCCCCTGCTACCCTCCATGAAATCCAGTGTGAAAACCCACCTCAATTCATGGAGTTTCAGATAATTTAATTTATTGCCACTTAGCAAACTTTCAATTTATGGTTTGGGTATTGAAGGTGAAAAGAAGTCATTTAAACAAATACTTAAGGAGACACCTTTCTTCTCCTTCTGCCAGTCCAGCTCATCTCCTCCCCTTTCCTAGTCTGAACTCCCCTTGTTTTCATCACCTCTTATGCTCAGTCCCTCCCAGCTCCTTAGGGGAACATTGAGAGGTGCAGAAGGTTGATATTGTACTCCAGTGGTTTCTTTCTGCTGCTCCCTGCCTCTTAGGTGTTTTCGACTGCTACTTGCTTCTTACTGCTCTTCTGCTCTGGGCTGCCGTCGCTCATCAGGAGTGACAGGAGATGAGGCCTTCTTCAAACAACTGAAAAAAGCCTAGTGTTCACAGGCTCTTGTCCTCATGGAGGACTTTAACCACCCTGATATCTGCTGGAAGGACAACATAGCAGGGTACTAACAATCTAGGAAATTTATGGAGTACTCTGACAACAGCTTCCTGGTAGAGGTGATTGAGCAGCCAACAAGGAAAGGTGCTTTGTTGGACCGGACACTAATAAGGAAGAACTGGACGTGGATGCGAAAGTTGGAGGCACCTTTGAATGCAGTGACTATGGAATTCAAGATCTTGAAAGCAGTTAGCAGGGCAAAAAGCATGACAACAATGTTGGATTTCAGGAGAACAGACTAACCATTTCAGAGATCTGTTTGGAAGATTCCCATGGAAGTAATTTAAAATGGAGTTTCAGTTAACAAAAAAGGTAAAAATTTCTTATTCTTTTGCCATTTAAAGCCTGAGTCATTAAGAATATTGACTAAAACACACACTCAATGAGTTTAGACAAAAAAGTATTTGCAATTGTGTAGTAAAGTGTAACCTTTTCAAGGCTACAATTTATAAATAAGACTATCTTCTTTGGGAAATATGTCTCATTCTGAAGTAATGTTTGTAAATTCAAATACAGAGGATCTTACTGTCCTGCTTTTCTCCTTCATTTTTTTTGAGATACAGAGCTTGTGAACTGGTAGTATATTTTTACAGCAAGTGGCCTTGAGCCATGAGAAAAATGGGATATATTAAGTGACTTCTCATTACATTACTTTTACAAGCAGCTTGTAACAGAGCTTTTGAAGGAATGAATTAGACCAATCCCAATAAAAAGAACAGGAAAAAAGAATAATAGTACCACATATCAGTAGGCTAGCACCATTTTCAAATCCTACAATATGTGATGAATGCAAAAAGTGATAAAAATTATTTTCTCCAGGCAGCAGGTATCTCAGTTGTATTCTTCCTTCTTGTTTGTATAAAATAGTCTGTATTTTGCTGTAATATTTATGATTATAATGTAATTTCATAGTAGTTGGTTAGGACACACATAATTTTCCATATTATCAAGCAATAGTGTGAAACTAGCCTTGTAAAAATGCAAACCCATAAATGGGCATCAATGTCAGAGCTCTATTGAATTGAATGTGGAACTACAGCAATTTACACAAAGCAAAGAACTCTTCTAAGAGGCAAAGGTCCCTAATTCAGCAAAATCATTAAAAACAGCCAGGTGTGAAGTGAATGAAAAGTTCTATTAAATGTAGGAATTTACAATATATTACTGAATGTGTGTCTGAGAAAAGTACAACCATTTACAAAACACTGTAAGAAAGAGCAGAGAATTGTGACAGAACTATTACTGAATAAGATAGAAATCTTTACAGAATAGATGTATTCTCCAACAGATATTCCCATCACAGTTGTTTATTTTTCCCCTACAGATAACTGTAATCTAAAAATCCAGTATTCATAAATAGATCTTGAAGAATACTTCAAGATATAGAAAAAAATTACACAAAATGACAAATAGAAAAATTAATATCACAAATGGGATAGTTGATATGTACTGAGCTTATTGATTTGCTTGGGGAAGTACCTGTTGTTAAAAATAAATAAATATAAATAAATAAATAAATAAATAAATAAATAAATTCTGTTATATAATATATAATATCTTACATTTTTAGCAGTATTAAAATGATGCATTAAAATGGTACATTATAATGTACAGTCATATAGTTCTCAACACATTTTAAAAAATTCAAGAAATGGCATGCAATAATAATTCTGTATGCAATATTCCCAACACATTTCTAATAATTTTATTAAGTACCAGCTAAATTTTTCGTATTGTGAACCTTTCCATCAGCTAAATAAGGTTGCATTCAAATTATAAAATGGTTTTTATGTGTCAAAAATATACACTGAAGACTAATTCAAAATCAGAATAGACTTTTCTTTTGTGGCCAAATCCTTCA
The DNA here is from genome assembly GCA_027564655.1 of Leptodon cayanensis. Classification (NCBI taxonomy): domain Eukaryota; kingdom Metazoa; phylum Chordata; class Aves; order Accipitriformes; family Accipitridae; genus Leptodon; species Leptodon cayanensis. The sequence continues at coordinate 24,783,006 of JANXJC010000055.1, forward strand.
TATGTTTGGGCTAATATGCTAAGAGTTTGTCATTTGTCTTAGGTCATGTTTAAGCTTTTGTCTACTATCCAATCAAATGGAACCCATTTTAATGACAGAGCAAAATTATTAGTTCTAACTCCCCAGTTGTCAACATTCTGGAAAGTGAAATCTCAATTTCTCATTTAGAAAATTCCATATTCTCATTTAGAATTGTGTGTTTTGTTTAAAAACATTTTTGCTGTCTGCAATACTATCTTTAAAATTTCTTATGGTACCTGTAATCTCTTTTATAGGTGGTCTTTAGCTCCCTATCACAATAGATTCTTAATAAGATCATTAAAAAGATTAGGAACTAAGCAATTAGTTCTAACTTCACGTTTTAATTTCTCAGCAAGTATTGAAATATTACCCTTGTTGAACTTTTCAATGCTTTCCGTATTTTTCCTTATTGGATCTTTGATGAAGGGTATAAAGTAATGACTGTATTTCTCATACTCTGTCTGCCAAATAGTGTGTTTACGCTAGCAGACAACTGAATATTAAAATCTATCATCATGGACATGAAAGTTTCATGTTAATAACCCCACCTTAGATATTCCAGACTTGAATATTTCCATAGCAGAAAATAATTTTAAAATATCATCTAATAATTTTTTTGTACACATAAAAATACATGCTAAGAGCAACCTTCTCAGGGAATCCCATAGAGGTGATAGAAGAGCTTTTTCCACCAGATCCTCTTTTTCTTGCTCTGTCTCTTACAGACTCATGCAGCTAAATGTATAGTTTAGCTCATTTCCTTCTATCTAGCACACACATCAACTGATTCCCTCTCCCTTCTTCCACCCTGAGAAATAGTATAAATAGTATAGTATACAGTATGTGGTATATATATCATATATAATGTATTGTATAAAATACACACACTATATAGCAGTACATATTACCTTCTTGAGAGTAATGTGCTGACTGGTTGTTTCCATATGAAATATGAGGTGAATTACTTTCCTTGCATGTTCTAAAGATGGCAGTGCGGCTCCCATGTTGAGATGTAACACACACAGATGATATATACGGTGTGTCAATATGAGAAAGAGACACCTTGAAGCCAAACAGAGACTGTATTTGGTATTCTGACTCACACCGTGGCTTTAACACTGAGAGAGATTAAAACATGCTGAAATCTTTTGCTATGGAATGGAAAGATTCCCAAGAGTGTATCATTACAGTGAGCATCTCGATTCTTTGTTATTAGTTTGATCTTGTAAATGAGAAAATTTAGTCAATGTATGTTATTCTAAAACTACAATCTACAATATTTATTATTTGTTCTGAATTTAGGTGACTATATATAGATGTGACTATACATGTTCTTTGTCCACCTTTGCAGATGGATATTGCACTGTAGTCTTAAAATAACATGAAGTATGAACTGATTGGAATGTAGTCTCTCTATCTTCCACTTCCATCTGGGTTATTTATCTTTTCTTTTTTTCTTAAATTACTTTATGTTCACAAGTATTGAATAGAAACCTGAAAATAGTAATAGCAGTGCAGTTATGAATGCAAGAAGGAATCATCCTTTGCTTTTTAATCCTTTATTTCTAAAAGCAGTCGATCCAATATTGCATTTGTCACAGCCATTGCAGAAGTCTGCTTTTTTTCCTGTCTTAGCAACTGATGACTGCACAGTCAATGAAAGTTTCAGAATACAGACTGAAGAATGGTCCTGCTACAAGTGAAATAAATTTACTCTGCTAGCAAATACAGAGTCTTTATCAATGAGCATGTGCACATTGAAAAATGTTTACCCTTCCAAACTGAATTTGTCATTTAACATCTGAAAAAATCCCCAAACTAATTACAAGTTGAGTTACATAATCCTAGTTTTCTTAGTTTAGAATTAAGATAAATAACAAATGAACATAACTGGCAGCTTTGGGGGAGGGGAGAGGTGTCTTTTGTATTTGTTAATGTTCCATCTAAACTCCTTTTGCTTTGAGTAACACATAACCTTGTTGCTGTAGCTTTTCTGTTGCTTGTATCTTTTCTCACCCTGTTTCCAAAATAAAAAGTTTCTCAGTTTCTTTATTCAAAGTACTGGGAATACAAATATCTCTGTTTCATAAATCACACACTTTAATATTTATTACAAAACCAGTTAAGGGACTCAGAAAAACATAATTGGAAGCAAACTAACTTCTGCAGCCAAGTTTCCAGAGGACTACAAATTGAAGGGCAGACCAGTCAAAACATTTGAGGGCAGGGCTGCCATCCAGAGGGACCTAAGCAAGCTGGAGGAATGAGCCACCAGTATTGCAAGCAGATTACAAACTGGGCATGAGCCAGCAGTATGCCCTGGCAGTAAAGAAGGCCAAGAGAAACCTGGGCTGCAGTAATAGGAACATGGGCAGTAGATCAAGGGCAGTGTTCATTCCTCTCTCCTTAGCACTTGTGAGACCATGTTTAGACTCCTGCATCCAGCTTTGGGGGCCCCTGATACAGAAAAGATGCAGATGAACATAGGTGAATTCAGTGGAGAGCCATCAAGCTGGTCAGGGAAAGGAGCACTTGCCCTGTGAGGAAAGGCACATGGAGCTGGGCTTGTTCAGCCTGGAGAAAAGATAGTTTTGGGTGGATCTAACAGCAGCCCTCCAGCTGGGGAGGACCTTATCAAGACCCTATTAAGAAGACAGAGAGAGGCTCTCTACATTGGTGCATGGTGAAAAGATGAGAAATAACAGTAATAAATTGAAACGAGAGAAATTGAGACTGGGTTCAAAGAGAAACTTTTTCTCTATGAGGACAGTCAGCCACTAGAACAGGCTTGCAAAACGTTTGTGCATCCTCCATCTTTGAATGTTTTTGAGATCCAGCCGTATCAAACCCTAAGCAGACTGATCTGACCTCACAAATGACTGTTTTGGAAATCCTGAGGTCCCTTCCAACTTGAATTTTTGTATGAGCCTACGGTTTTTCCAGTAGTTTGTCTCGGAATGCATTGAATGAACAGACCCTCCTAGTACTATTTTAGGAGGAAAAGAAAGTAGGAATGAGAATGATTGTGTCTTCTTTTCAGTGAGATAAATTGTAATATCATTGCAGAATAAACTGCAGCAGTTCATCATGTTCCTGAGGTCCTAGCTTGCATGAATGACCTTTCTTCTTTCAGACTGGTGGAACTAAAGTAGACATGAATCTGAACCAGAGCCTGGATAAAGTTCTAGCACACGGAAAGGTAATGGTAAACTCCTCATTGGCTTCAATGGAGTAATTTTTTACTTTCCACATCTAAATTATTATAATTCAGGTAGAGTTCAACTGAGAAATCTAGATGTGAAAACAATTCTAAGCTGTATTTCCCCACAGTTTATATATGCATAATGCTAGGGTACTTTACAAATGGCCTTATAAAAGGTGAAGAACATTGTATTCTTAATGGAGGAAGAACTTTAGAAAAGCAATTATTTAAATACAGGTTTGTTGGTTGTGTAAACAGGTCACTTCCCTCACTCCTGTCTTTCTGTAAAATTACAGAACTGTTCTCTCCTTTATTTTTACAAAAATATCACAACACACTGTAAGAGACTGAAAGAGTTAATGTCTCAAACATAGTGGTAGGGCAAGTTCTGCATAACTATGAACTCTGCATAACAACCAACCCTGCATAGCAAGGAACCACAGGTGAAAAGAAGCCGATCAGTACAGATCAGCACAGGACATCAGCAACAGGACGGGGAAGGCATGCTGGAGGGTGCACAGCTGCCTCTTCTGATGTGCTGTTCTGATACACTGAGCAGGGCAGGTCACCGGGTGTGGCCAAAGGTCAAACAAAGGTCATGTCTGCAGGGAAGGAGAAGTTACTCCCCAAACGACCCTGAAGCCCACCAACCCATTTCCTGAAGCTTCTGAAAACACAAACCGTGCATGGCACCTAATTAGCCAAATGAGTTCGAGTGCCTGCCCAAAGGAGGGACAAGGAGATGACAAAAGGACACAAGCTGAAGCCCACACTCATGCACCCTCCGGAACTGGACCTTTAGGCTGACTGGACCAACGCTGGACCGAGGACTGATGAAATCTTTCTCTTCTCCTCTTTCTCTCTCTGTCTTGCTCTTTCTTTCTCTCTTCTTTTTCATAAACCCTACAAATCATCCCTTTAGACATAAACCATTGACCAAGTCTGGGACTAGGAGTGGATCCAGCCAGCCCTGGGCTTTTCTCTGAGAAGGAGTCTAGAAAGCAAGGGGGTCTGCTCTGAACCTTGTGACTTAACGGGAGGGCACTCCTCATTGTCTTCCCTAAACTGATTCCCAAATAAGCAAGGCTTGTAGTATATGTTTGCGGAGGCATGGTTACCACTTCTTATAAGGTTTACTGAGGTAGTTTCATGCCAATTCCTGTTGTGAGAAAACTTGCCACCTACTGTTAACGCCTCCCAAGTTCAGGATGTTTCTGCCATAAATAAAATGTTTAACTGATTGTTTGGTGTCACTTCACCTTAATTTAGCCCGAGGGAATTCTGGACTCACCACGACCCCTCACTGGTCTGTGCAGGATAGGTCGTGACACACAGTAAGAAAATCTTCTACTTTGTGTGTCATTCTTGAAATCAAGTGGTTTGAGAAAGTCTGTGTAAGATTTTAGGCATTATATTTGTCGAAGGTAACTTAAAATTGTGAGTTTGTAAATCCTAAAATCTCACAATATTTCCAGTGTATTTTTTAAAGAAAAATTTAAATACTTTTATGACTTTGAAGCTTATGTAATGATTTTAGGATATAAATCATATTTTGGATGCTTGTCATGGCAAAGCTTTCTATATCACAGTCAATCCTTATTTTCACCTTCTAAACATGGTTTGTAACACAGTTATATGGAACACACAGCAAGCACAATTTACTTCCTTCTCAAAGCTTTACTGTGATTATTCAATCCTTGAACAAAATATGTAATGTCTCTATTTACTTTTCATTTACATTATTATGTAAATGGGAAAGTTTCCATATTATCATTCTTCTTATTATTGATAGTTCTCTTACTCCTAATTACTCAGTCCGTTCATAACAGACTTACCTTGAAGTAAAATAGGTTTTGACAAAATACTTATTTTCAGAAGCTTATCAGTGAGAATGTGGATTGACTGAACTGTCCAGCAACAGCTCCAGATTTCCACTCGTACCTTCAAACTCCAACCTATCTTTAAAAGAGATAAGATGATTTAAATTGCAGTTGTTTTTTTGACAAGTGCGGCACTGAATATCTAATACAATATTTAAAAACCTATGCCTCTGAATAAATCTAAATGCAGATAATATTATTTTTTCTCTTGTTTCTGCTTTGTTTTGATTGAGAATGATGATAGCAAGCACCTTCCAAAAAATACCTAAATGCTACAAATAAATTAATTAGAAATAATAAACAAATAACTAACCCCCAGGTCACCAGTATCTTGAAAGCCGAAACCAGTTAACAAGATTAAAAGGCATTAGATTGCCAAGAATGTTATCAACATTGCTCTTTAAAGATAAGAGTATGGTGCCATGGGATAGGGTGAGTATTTCAGATGACTCTGGACATCAGTGAAAGTTCTTCCTCAAAGCTAAAAGGCCATATTTTATCAAACATACAAGAATATATACTTTTAACAGAAAAAGACTCAGGGAATAAGTTAGTTCCATAAGCTACAACATGTAATTTTATAGAATATAGAATGTGATATAATACTGTTCAAGACAAAACCACTGAGGTTTTCTCTGGACTTTTTCACCTCTTCCCCATTCACACAGCTGTCTCAACTACCTTGCTGTCCTTACTCATTCACTCATTCACAGAAGAAATCAAGGAAGGATTTACAAGAAAAATAAAAAGAGCAAGATTATGTGATAATTAACTTAAATGCTGAATCAAAGTCCAAGCCCCCCGAGATCATTTGGGTATGATGGAGGAGAGAGACTGAGAGGGTTCATGTTGTTCAGCCTGGAGAAGAGAAGGTTCTGGGAAGACCTTATTGCGGCCTTCCAATACTTAAAGAGGGCTTATAAGAAAGATGGGAACAAACTTTTTAGTAGGGCCTGTAGCAATAGGACAAGGGGTAATGGTTTTAAACTTAAAGAAAGTAGATTCAGACTAGATACAAGGAAGAAATTTTTTACAGTGAGGGTGGTAAAACACTGGAACAGATTGCCCAGAGAGGTGGTAGATGCCCCATCCCCGGAAACATTCAAGGTCAGGTTGGATGGGGCTTTGAGCAACCTGATCTAGTTGAAGATGTCCCTGCTTATTGCAGGGGGGTTGGGCTAGATGACCTTTAAAAGTCCCTTCCAACCCAAACTATTCTATGATTTATAATTCTAACATGCCAAATCTTGCTGGGTATAAGAAAATGAGTGTCTTCCTCTCACACTAGAGTTTTCTCAGATGACAATAAGATGTTTAGACCAAAGCATACCTACAAATGTTAGTTCAACAGCATACTTGGGATTTTTTTTGTTTTATAGTGGTTTTTTTTCTGAAGAAGGACTTCATACCAAAGATGGATCCATTATCATCTATTATTTTTCAAGTGTGTATCATATTCATAGTCTAATTTTTTTTTCAGCAAACCAACATTACAAGACTGAATATCCTGCTTTGAGCAGCAGGTTATACTACAGTACCTCCTGAAGTCCCTTCCAAAGGGAATTATTTTATGATTTTAAGAACTGATCTAGTATTTTTAAGGAGATACGGAGCCACTGCCCCAGGGTGATAACAGGGCCAAATTTCCTGCACTGTATAACTAAATCATGTTTCTCTAAGACTGTTTCTCAAATACGTATACTTATATGCACACAGAGTTACAAATAAGCATTGCTATGCATATGTATGTGTATGTACATATCTAAAATATATAAATAAGAGAACATACTATATAAAATTACATCTTATAAAATGAGTATTTTATTTTAAAATTATTATTAATTGTGGACTTAAGAAAAATGCTTATAATGCTTTTAAGCTCTAGTTATGACAAAGTATATTTTTTTCTCATTTCTGAAAATTGTCTTTCCTCAACTTGTATACAACATATCTTGAAAATTCTGAATAAATTCACAATAAGATAATCCCCAAATTCTTTGTTAAATGGTTTTGGAAGAAAAAAGACCACAAACAAACAAACAAACAAACAACAAAAATTCTGCGCTCTCCCTCTCCTTATCCTCTCCTTGCATATGCTTACATTTTTATGTGCTGTCTGATATCATCGTCAGGACCCAGTGATCTGATTCCTGATACCAGAAAAAAAAAATACAAAAAAGTGTAAGTCTCCTTTTGTGTCCATGAGTGCAGTGAATGTTTCTATATTAAAAGATGCATTTGCTAGCTATGCAGCATCTTCATTCAGATAAATGTTGCATCTGTCCCTAGATGTAGCAGATTGAATTATTTTTGCTTTACATCATTTTGTGACATACACATAATAAAAATCTTTATTTTTGACAGCAATCTTCCAAATATTGTAATACCACAAAAAACCTGTAATCCAAGTACACATCATCACAGTTCACTAAAATCACATCAAAGCTTTCTGTGAATTTACAATAGAAAGATACCATAGAATAAAAAAAGATTAATACACCCCCCACCCCCCCACCCCCCCTTCCTGGAAACGCAAAGCAAAAAAGCATGTTGTTTGACTTTAGTAGTTCTTACCCTGAAAATCTGCAGGGTATTCTTCATCTCTTTCCTTTTTATGAATCTTTTGCCCAGCTCTCTACCAGGTAATTATGACTCCAGAGGACTGATGTTATTTTAGGACTCAGTTCTTAAGAAAGTATTCTAAGGATTTATGGATCTTTAAAGAGCAGTAGGGTACAGATAAGATACCTGATTCATAAAGAAAAACACAAACTTAACCAAATGCTTTCGATCTCTTGGAAGGGCCTTCAGAAATCAATTCTGAGAATAAGAAAACAAACCAAGGAAAATATCCTTTATTAGTACAACAGTTTCAGATCATCAGTATTAACTATTACATATAATTATGTTCATGTAAAGAATTAATTACAGAAAGCATGCACAAATTTTCTAGATTTTAAAAAATTCTGTACTATTTACAAGTCCATAAGCTTTAAATTGATAATAAAAATGTGTGAACAAAATTAAAGCATACACCAAGGTATGATTTACCTTACACCAAAGTATGATCCACTTTAGCAGTCTAACAGTTAGACCTCCAGTTTAGCCAAGGCTGTGGGTGACCAGGTGTGACCAGCCTGTGGCCTTGCTTTTGTCTGTATTTGGTGAAAAAAGGAGTGAAGAGAGAAGAATATGCTCTGAAAGAGCCAACTCAGCTTCCTGAGAGGTATGTCTTAGGACATGATAAATGATGTAAAAATTGTATTTTTTATTCTGATGCAATGCATATCCAACATACATACACATAGAGTTTAGCATTCCATTTCTAATACTAGAAGAACTTCCATTTCACAACTGGAGACTGACAGTGTATGTAGAAATAATATTCTTTCAATTTCTCTCTGTGGCATGCATAGGTGTTTAGCTGTAAAAAGATATTTTCCATAGAAGCCTCCTGTATTATCATCCCCAGATGCATCAGGTACAAAGATACACATGCAAACATGTCTCTCCATTGACCCCCAGACCAGCGGTCTGACTTGGACCTCCTGGCCACTCTAGTAGCCAACTCCCAGACTCTGTTCTCTTCAGTATCCAGCCCAGATTTATAGCCACTTCAATACAATGGATCCTAAGCCTCTTATCCTACTTGCCAGCTACCCCAGCTTGATTTTTGCTCATGGTTACACACTAACATCTACCTATATAGTATGCATGTACTCTGGTCTCTGGCACCACAGACACACAGGCCCTCTTACCTGTGGTCTGACTCCTGTCGATAGCACTCAGACCTCCATACATGCATGTGCATACACAGAAGAGATCCCCTCATCCAGGAAAACAGTTAATAATTGAGGACATACTGTGATGAAAGGTGTAGGCATTCTGATCAGCAACATCTACATGCAACCCAGTCCCTTTTATCTCCTTATCCATCTGTTTCACCATGTTTGTTGCTCCTCAAACCACTTTGATACCTCCTTTACCCCACCTCTGGTTTGTCCTCTAAACATCCCATAATAAGTCTTGTGCAATCCCGGGAGGCTCTTCCCTTGCATCTCATAAAAAGTCCCACACTGCCAGGCAGTGACCCCCCTCAGTTTGAAAGAAGATTTTGAGAGCTGCTCCCCTTGAGTCACCCTGTGGGTCTCATTTCCAGCCCATGGGGCTCATGGCTCCAATGTGACAACACAATTGCTCTGATTAGGCTTTTTGGTTTCTCCCACCTGCCCACCTGTTATTGTTCTTTTGCCTATTTGTTGGTTTGTTTTTTTTTTTTGTGGGTTTGGGGTTTTGGGTTTTTTTTGTTCATGTGTACAGGTCTTTAATCACATAAACAGAAACATTTTGTTTTATAATTTTTTTAAATAAGCATATTGAGGTCGTTTCCTTTGTAAGCTATTGAGTTTTGATAACAAGTTAATATATATATATGCTTTTCAATGTAAATAAAAGAATTTGAGTTAAAGACAAACACCTCTTTGGAGGCATATTATGGTTTCTTTGTTCTTACTTTTTATTGCTGAAAGAAAAAAAAAAAAACAACCACAAATTTTAGATGCTGAGCCATAGAATAATACTGTTACACAAATTGCAACATGAAAATGCTAACAGCATGCAATAGATCTAGGCATGTAAATAGTCACACAGATTTCAGTAGTACTTACTAATACATTTAAATTAAGTACATGTATTTTCTAGTGCATTTTTCTAGTACATTACTGAGTATTTTTCCAATGTGTCAGCTCACACGTAATTTCTCTTCTGGTCACATAGATTCATAAATCTCTGGAAGGTTAAACAGCAAGATTGACTCCCATATATTTTAGATCATTAATATGGAAAAAATGGTAAACATTATGTGCTATATCTACGAGATAATGTCCTCTAAAGTCACATCTAATGCCCACATAAAGTCTCCAACAAATGCCCACATAGAGTCTCCAACAAACATTAATTATGAACAAAGAAGGCCACTGATGTTAAAGACCATTCAAATGATATTTCTTCTTCCTTTTTTTTTTTTTAAGGTATTTATCTGAGTTCTCCTTTCACCAATGCAAGCCTTGAAAATTAAGGTTTCACAAATATGTTTTCCTCCTTTTTTTTCCTAGCCATCTTCAAGGAAACAAACAACAACTCCAACAAAGCAGAAAACAGAATATTGACAACACAGAGGCACAACAAAGGTCACTGTACCAAATACAATATTAGCTAAATTAAATAGAAACTGACAAGTCAATTTTAAACCAGAAAGGAGTAAACTGGTATGTTTCATATTGATGATTCACTTTTTTATTCCATATTGAGTCATACTTATTTGAAACCCCTTTTCATTTGCATACTTTGGATCATTCTCTGGTTTTTGATTCCCACCTGAGTTAATGTGAAGCTACTGCTCTCTTTGAGGTAAGGCTGGTTCTGGTGTAGCCCAGGGAACCTGATTTTTGCCACTACTAATAAAAGCTACAGGCTTTGCAGTGACCGGACAGTGCCTGCAGAAAGACTGGAGGACCCAGAGAGACATTTGCAAGGAAGATTCCAACACAGATAGTAAGAAGCTTTAGTATAAATATTTGGATGTCTGTATTAATGGTGGTTTTCTGTATTAATGAGATATAGTGTACTACACTGTTAGAACATTTTCTAGACTACCAGTATATTCTTTGGTCTATGTATATGGTATGTTCTCTTCTGCCTGTAGAACAGTTTTGAACATAACACCAGTTACAATGTAGTGACCCTAAACACCTGAGAACTACCAAGCCTAGGAGAAAAGAAAGGGTTGATGATGTAAAAAAAGACCCCAATATTTTTTATGTGTAGGGCAAGAAATTACACGACAGCTAAGTTTCAGGCAGAGCTGTGTGACTACTGACAGTACTGAGAAGAATCCTTAGCCTATCCAATCACCTTTAAACAAATTTTACTCTCTTATCTGTGCTTTTTTACATTCTCGTGTATGACAGCACTAGATAATGGTACTTTCCATTAATTTAAATAAATTTAAATAATTTAAATGTCAGGGCATCTATATCTTTGAACAACAGGTCTGGAATACTGACAGCATTCAGGAGAAACTTCCATGAATGGAATTTGAGAAAATACAGAGGAGGTTCTATGGACTTGGTCCAGTGTGCACTGTAAATACAGAGTAAGCAATGCTGAGTCAACAGCAAAGGAGAAAGCAGCTCAGTGCCAAGATTTTCTGTTCATTTGTTTTGCATTAGGAGCTAGTGAATGAATTAATGATGTGTTCTACAGAAACACACTTAGAGAGAATAAGGCAAGCACAAGAACAGTTTATAAATTTGTGCTCAATCTAGACTGTTGACTGCAAAACAAAACCACAATGCATCATCGTAACACAGGCATATCTGTCTAAGGCTTTGAGGGTAAAGACAAAGAGTCTAAGAAACTATTCTGTGACTAAAAGGTAGTCGGTCAATTTGGAGATCTAAGTGCTCAGGAGAAAGAAGTAACTTTAAATATTTTTCCATTAGAAATTTTGGGTGCCACACACAGAAATTCTGAAACTCCAAAGCATCTACAGAGTGGATGCATCAAAAATCAGGAAACTTCCCTCCTTACTGCTTTTAACGAGCAGCTCACTTTCCTTATGTTTCTTGAGGGCATGGTTGAGTGTCTGTATCCATCTCAATCACCATTTTTTTTTTCTCCTTTGGAATTACCACTGCTTCTTTTCCATTCTTTTAATCACACAATCAAAGCATTCCTCCACATAGTAATTTGCACATTAGGTGAGATTTTGAATCTGAAGACTCATATATGAGTTCATATTTGGACAGTACTTTTCTATTTTATTGCTATCTCAAAAAAAACCCCAAACCCAAAACACGCCCCCCCCCCAAAAAAAAAAAAAAACAACCC
>JANXJC010000055.1:24795099-24807411 GCA_027564655.1 Leptodon cayanensis
AAACCCCAACCCAAAAACCCGCCCCCCCCCCCAAAAAAAAAAAACAAGCCAACAAAACATCACCTTTCAAAACAATCCTGTTCATTCATTTAATCTTGATGAAAAGAATTAACTATGGGCACTATCTTTCTGTAAGATGATTCTGTTGTTCAAGTTTGTTCAAGTTTCAGCACAGCAATGAAGTCTTTAATTGGCAGGAGAATGTATCAGTGCAATTACTAGTGCCACTTAAAAATATCAAGCTAGTCTAAGAAATGAACACAGCTTTAGAAAACAAATTTTATATGGTTAAAAAAATGCAATTATAACAGTTTTTTGTTTTTACCTAAAGATTCCTTTTCACTTAAGAGCTCAAACACAAATATAAGATAGTGTATAAAGAGCAAAATGGTAAGATAGTTTTGGAAGGCTGCATAAATAAAAGAAGATATATGTTTAGCAAAATCTTTTTATTCCTTCCGAACTTGTTGTATTTGTTATTTATAATACCAGGTAAAATTCACTGTTTTTAAAAAGGTGATTTCTTGTTTGCTAGCTACTGAATTACAAATTTTCTACTAGCTTTTATCATCTTTACTATCTTTTTGCAGCAAGGTACTATGTATTTTTTCCTTCAGCAGACCTAACAACAATGTCTGTGGCACAGAATTACAAAAATTTACCTATGACCTTACTTTGTAGAAAAAGACAGTAAGCAGTCAAATGACAGTTGTTGAGGAGGGAACAGCTTGAAAGGTATACTGAGACAGAATTTTCCTACAGCAGCATGTACTTCAGAATCTCTTTTACAGAACACTACACAGAGCAGAAAATTATTTTCTTTTCCCATTGATCAGAATGCCACATGCAACATTTCAAATGCAGTGGACCTCAATAGTTCAGGAAGCTTCAAGCTGGTATTAAATGGCTGAATCCAGTCCAAGACTAGGTCTCTTCACTATTGACCTCAGTCATTGAACTATGCAAAACTGAAGTATTTCAGCTGTCCAGTGGGAACATTTGTGAGTACTTTTCTATCCTGAAGGAATAAATGTAAAATGTAATTGACACCAAAAGCAAATTGCGAAATAACTCAGCAAAGAGTTTTAGAACATAAATATGATATACAGTTCAAAGGGTGGTTTTATTTTTTTTCCTATTGTGGTTTTGTTTTGTTGCTAGTAGAAGGCCTAAAAAACCACAGATTTTCTTGGTTGAAGTTCTGCTATTTCCTTAAAACAAGAAATGTAGCACAGCACTAATATCTCTTAAAAACTGAAATGTGAGATAAAATGTATCATTAGCAGATGTTACTCACAGTCTTTATAAAAGACCAACAGCATATACTAGTTTATACCTTAAAAAACTATTTGCTTAGCAAGGTTGTCTGCCCGTAATCATTATTTTATGTTTTGAATGATTGAGGTCTATAATAATGAAAGATAACATGTCACAGTTTTGTCAGTACAGCTGTTATTTTGTTTCCTCCATTTGCGTAACTACTAGGTTTGTAAGGAAAGAAAATACCTAACAGAGAAACAGCTAATTGTTTCTAACAGAAAGTTGCTTGTAGGCATAGATAATTTCAGAAACTGAAGCAGCCCTTGACCAGTGTCCTGTAATGCTTTCCTACAAAAAGTAAGGTATACAGTGAAAACAGGTGTGCTATGAAGGGAAAAGCAAAACAAAAAACCCCAAACAAACAAGCAGACAAACCACAAACAAACAAATAAAAAAGTAAAGGAAAAATAAAGATTTGAGTTCTACTCAAAAACTGGCACACTGGGATGTGGAATTGCAGATTATACTCTGCTATTCTTGAAGCACTGTGTTTATCATATGCATACACTATACTAAAAAGGATAATTACCATTATTCTGTGTATTAATGGTCTACAAATATAGGAGAGCATGACTACTGAAAATGCTTAATGATTAATGATCACTTTGATGTGATTTTTACATACCTCAGTACAGGTGGCTTGGAAGGACCTGTTTACCAGAAGAAACTAGGACACTTTTTGATGTTAAACTGATTAGCCAAAACCTGAGGCACTTTACAGTATCGATCTTTATTACTTTAGAAGTTATAATATCAGTTAGCTTGGGGAAAAAAAAGAATTTGATTTTATTTTTTATGTCCCAAATGTAATATTGACATAGCTACATTGTTCCAATCCCTCTTTCAAGTATTTTTATAGACCCTCTCTTTAACTCTTGCTTGTGTCTTGTCCTTAATTAGCGGCTTTTTTCTCTTACATTTAAGCTGTCTATTATACCTATGATTTTTCTCCCAGTGTCTCTCTTTATTCAAAAGAATTTTTCTACACATTAATGTTTTGTTTGTGTTTTTTTTTTATTATTATTTTTTATTTGTAGGGAGAGTCACACAAAGTTAAATAGTCAGATAGGTTTTCCAATATCTGCATGGAAGAGCTTTCAGATTGTTTTTGTCATTACTCATTTGACTCCTGAATACTGGTTGTCCCCTTTCAAAACTTTCTGCAGATTGTCAGACCTATTTACCACATGACTGGATCTAAGACCCTTGCAAAACAGAAAACAAACTTGATTCCTGACTTTCAGAGCTGTTCATTGCTTTCTAATTTATATATTCTGTAGCTCCTTTCTTGGGGAAAAGAAAGAAATCTGAAAATAGCTAAGCGTTAGTGAAGTTCACGAAAGCTTATTGTTTTCAGAGATATGCATCAGAATAATTGAAGATGGATTTTTAAACCACTATAGGTTTAAGACACTGATTTGAGGGATCATGTGGACCCCATATCTCAGTACAGGTTAATTGGTTATAAGTATGAAACAATAAGAAAAAAACCCCTTCTCATATAAAAACTGTCTACCTAGGGAGCTGAACTCGAACCAAACTGGTTTTAAGCAGTTACAGTTAACATTATGCAATTTCTCAACACAAACAACAGTGAGAGGAAAAACTGGCATAACAGCATTAAGAAGTGCTTAAGATGACATTGCACATTCAGAATTCCTACAACAAGCTATAACTTCAGTAATTTAATTATATTATTTTAATACACCCTCTCCAATTTTTACAGTTCCTATGCATATTTCACATTATTTCATCATTTGCAGTTGTAACGAATAAACGTTTAAACTGTTGTAACCCATGACTGGGCTTGTACATTATTGGATGTACCATACTAGGAACCACTCAAACCAAAGGAGCATGAACCTTGCAAGACACCAGGCAAGTGCAGTGATGACTCAACATGAGCTGTCTTTTGACACTGAAAAACTCAGCACAGTGTGCTGCTTCTCCTGTCCTGAGTGACCACCATAACAGATGGAGCCCAAGTCATGGATTAAATTAACTCAATAGACTTTTATGGACATTTGATGGATGTTCATTCGATAGGGGTCGCCCATAGACAAATGGAATGATACCACATCAAAGCATGTATTGGATAGTGCAGGACCTGAGAATGATACAAATGGTATAGAAAAAAGGGTGCAGATTGTACTGGATCTGACTGGGATGGAGTTAGCTTTCTTCTTAGCAGCCTATATGGCACTATGGTTTGGATTTGTTAGTAAAAATGTTGATAACAAATCAATGTTTTGGTGATTGTTGAGCAGTACTTTCACAATGTCAATGCTTTTTCTTTTTCCCACTTTGCTCCCCAAAACCCCCCTCCCTTCTAGTAAGTAGGCTGGGGGTGAGCAAGAAGTGGGAGGAGAAACAGCCAGGACAGCTCACCTAAACTGAGCAAAGGGATATTTCATATCATGTGTTATGCTCAGTAGTAAAAGTCTGAGGAAGCAAGGAGTAAGTGGGGACATTCACAGTTATCATGTTTGTCTTCCCAACTAACTGTTACATGTACTGAGGCCCTGCTTTCCAGGATGTGGCTAACATCTGTCTGCTGATGAAAGCAATGAATAAATTACTTCTTTGCTTTGCTTGCACATGTAGCTTTTGCTTCACCTTCTAAACTGCATTTATGTCAAGCCATGAGCTGTCTTGCCTTCTTTCAATTTTCTCTTTAACCCACAGGAGAGGGGAGTGAGCGAGTCATTCTGTGGATGCTTGGCTGCTGGGTGAGGACAATCCACCACAACAGCTGAGTAATAAAAGTAGCAATTACTTTAAATATAGGAATATAGGATTTTATAAATTGCATTTTCTAGTATAGAGAGATCTGAACATGAGAAAGTATAGGGAGAATATTTATTCATGCAAAAGACCCATTTAAATATTGCTGAACATTAGCCTTTGCAAGAATTGAATGAACACCGTTGATTCCTCTGGGCACCTCTACAGCAATGATGATGACAAATCAATAACATAGAACTCTTCATTACAGCCCCTGATATAGTTCCAGGACAAGGCAGGATAGCAAGTTACTTCAGGCAAATTTTTTAACAAGTCAGATTCTGTAATTGTCTTCTGTCCTCAAGAAAACAAGACACTTTTTACATTATTATATTCGGTTTAAGGTTGATTAGGTTTTCTATTAGAAAATAACAGTTAAAGACAATTTTTTTTCAGGTTTCTAATAATAGCCTGGGTAAGACTGAACCATACTATCCTAATGAAGGAATAACCTTGTAAAAGATCTACTATGGCCATACTGAAAACTGTGTGACCCAGGTAAGAGAAGGGAGACCTTCTCTTCCTGTCTGCAGAATTTTTTTCATGTATTAATCTATTTAAGCAATGTGTCATTGTACTACCAGTAATTTTATAAGATCCCATCATGTTTTGGTCTTGAAGTACAAAACTGAAAAAGAAGTTGATGCACTTAGCAGAAAGCTAGTTTTTAAGAGAACTTTGGTTATTATTAAGTTTTGAGACTCATGAATCCTTCTTACCTGGCTGCAGCTGGGTTTGGAGCAGGTCTTGAAAGCTTTCTTTATGATCATTTTTCTTCTATAGAATAAAGTCTGAGAAAATATAATCAAGTTTAAAATACTGAAATAAACCCCAGATATTCAATGTTAGGTTTTTTTTATAGTGAACACTTAAAGCAACTAGTCTAACAGGAATCTATATTATTTTCTTCTATGAAAGCAATAGAAGCAAATTGTAAGGATCTGGATATTCAAAATTAAAATGCAGATAAAACTTACAAGAGTAACTATCCAGATACTCTTTTTTAATTTACTGCTCATGGGTGTAGAGGAAAACTGAACAGTTTCTTAGTGAAAAAAAAAAAGGAAGAAGGACATTTGTTCTGTTTAGCAGCTCAAATAAAAAAAATATTAGCAAAGTTCAGACACAGAAATTAAAAAACCCCACGTAAATAGAACTTAACCAATGTCATAGATTTTACATACAGTCACTGTACTACAATATAAATTTATGTGAGATTCATAGATAATTTAAACACTGTTGCATAAACCTACTTCATTTAAATTAGTATTTCATATAAATGTGAAGTTCCTTTAGAACACATTTTGAAATTACGTAAAATTGCTGTTGGTTGCTCATTGCAGTAATGATCATTAAAGCTCAGGCATTGGTGACCACTATCCATAGTAGCAGAACATTTTTAGGCTTGATCTGTCCAAGGTGAAGATGCACACAAAGTGTCTAATATATGTTAGTTAGAAGATCAAGAAATGAAAGAAATTATTTATAAGGACACAGAACACAAATGTTCTTCATGAGGTATGTTCACATGAAAAAACAGAATGAGAAATATATATCCCACGTCACTCCTGAGTAGGCAATGAGATTTTAAAAGTACCCATGTAAAACCAAGAAATTCTTTATTTCCATTTTGCATTAGTTTAAGAAGGTAAATTACAAAGTTCTATACCTGGAGTGAAATAACTGCATGCATCAGTACAACTTGGGACAAACTGGTTGAATAATAGCCCTGATGAAAATGACTGAAGGGACCATAAGCCAGTGCTGCATTTTCACTGCAAATAAATCAAAATGCCCTAACCTGGACTACATTAGACAACATGTAGCCAACAAATGAGGGAATTGATTATCCCCTTCTGCACTGTATAGGTGAGGCCTCACCTGGAAAAGTTTTGAACCTCTACTTTAAGAGGAATTTCAAGACACTTGAGAGTGACCAGTGGAGGGCTACCAAGGTGTTCAGGGGCCTTGATTCATTCATTCTTATACAAAGTGTCAGAGTTCAAGAGCTATTCTGAAACAGTGACCACAATGTATGTGGGATAAACATTTGTCAGGGCCAAAAAAGGCAAAAAAAGGAACAAAAAAAAAAGGTAAATGTCACATCTCAATGGTTAGGGGCTTTCAGCACATCATTTAAAAGGAGAGTTTGAGAGCGCTGGCCTTGCCTAATCAGGAGATGAGGTTAAGGGATACACTCTTAACAGCCTACAGCTACATGAGGAGGAATTACAAACAGCACAGTTTTAGCAAGGGTTGTAGCTTGGGAGGCTCAGTTACCTCTTAGGAAAAGACGTATTTTTACTGGCATGGTAGTCCAGCACTAGAACGGGTTGACACAGGGTAGTGTAGAATCTGCATCTTTTGAGGATTTTAAGACTCAGCTAGCAAAAGTCACAGTGACCAGATCTCATGTTGGCAGCAGTCCCACTTCAGGCTGGGCATTGGATCAGATGACTTCTGAGATTTCTTCCAAACAATATTGCTGTGATTCTATGAAGTGAAGGAAACCAAGACCAAAACAAAACAAACCCCCAAACATGGATGGGCAACTTAGATGTAAATCAAAACAAAGGAGACCTCCCTCCTTGTACTGACCTGACAGTGCAGGGTCTCAGGGTTGGTCTGGGTTTGCCTTGTTCTGAGCTGGTTTTACATTGTCTGAGCATAAACACCATCCTCTTCCAGTGAAGAATGCAGGAGTGATGATGACAATTTGTTCTAACTGGAAGCAAGCAGCAAGGGCTGGCTGCTCCGTATGGGAAGGTGAGCTGAGTGTCAAGACCCACAGCAAGACAGGACAGAGACGTAGCCTCCACCTGCAAGGATCCAGGATGAGGAGCCAGAAAATCAGAGTCAGGATCAGGTCTGGCAATAGTAGCCATACATTTGTGATTCTTCCCAAAGACAATGAAGTCTGCCATTAGCTATATTTTCTTATATTTGTTATTGTTTATTTTTTAAGTTTTTAAATTTAATTTAATTTTAATAAGTCATGATAATAATTACTAATTATAAGATTATATATTTATAAATTCTTAAAATTATAATTCAGATGATACAGGAGTATTCCAGACTCAGATTTTTATGACAGAGTGACTAAAGACTGCAAACATTTGGATGGATCATTTATCATTTAATTATGCATATGTGGTAGGTTGACCTTGGTTGGATGCCAGGTGCCCACCAAGCCACTCTGTCACTTCCCTTCCTCAGATGGACAGGGGAGAGTAAATATAATGAAAGACTTGTCGTTGAGATAAAGACAGGGAGATCACTCAGAAATTACCATCATAGGCAAAAAAGACTTGACTTGGGGAAAATTAATTTAATTTAATACTAATCAAATCAGAGTAGGATAATGAGCAATAAAAACTCAATTTTAAAACACCTTCCCCTCACCCCTCTCTTCTTCCCCGGCTCAAATTCACTCCCCAGTTCTCTACCTCCTCCCCCTGAGAGGCACAGGGTGATGGGGAATGGGGGTTGTGGTCAGTTCATCACACGTTGTCTCTGCTGCTCCTTCCTCTTCACACTCTTCCCTTGCTTCAGCGTGGGGTCCCTGCCACAGGAGACAATTCTGCATGAACTTCTCCGATATGAGTCCTTCCCACAGGCTACAGTTCTTCACGATCTGCTCCAACATGGGTCCCTTCCATGGGGTGCAGTCCTTCAGGCACAGGCTGCTCCAGTGTGGGTCCCCTGCGGGGTCACAAGTCCTGCCAGAAAACCTGCTCCAGCGTGGGCTCCTCTCTCCACGGGGCCACAGGTCCTGCCAGGAGCCTGCTCCAGCATGGGCATCCCACAGGGTCACAGCCTCCTTCAGGGGCATCTACCTGCTCCAGGGTCCTCCACAGGCTGCAGGTGGATATCTGCTCCACCGTAGACCTCCCTGGGCTGCAGGGGGACAGCCTGCCTCACCATGGTCTTCCCCACAGGCTGCAGGGCAATCTCTGCTCCAGTGCCTGGAGCGTATCCTCCCCCTACTTCACTGAACTTGGCATCTGCAGGGTTGTTGCTTTCATATATTCTCACTCCTCTCTTCCAGGTGTTATTGCGCAGCAGGTTTTCCCCTTAAGTATGTTATCACAGAGGTGCTACTGCTCTCACTGATGGGCTCAGAATTGGCCAACGGCAGGTCTGTCTTGGAACCAGCTGGCATTGGCTCTGTTGAACATAGGGGAAGCTTGTAGAAGCTTCTCACAGAAGCCACCCCCATAGCCCCCCTGCTACCAAAACTTTGCCATGCAAACCCAGTACAGCATAGTATCAAAAGAGAAGCCAATACTCCAAACATGGAAATACAAAGTGTTAAGAAACTTATCCAAACAGCAGCATCCTGGAAACTGTCTTTAGGTTCTTAGTTTTATGGATTTTATAGGCATTATGGATCCTCAGAACTGCAGTGTGGAATTTATGCACTAGGGATGAGTTAACATCAGTGTTGTAGTAAGAGTGACCAGGTGAAATAGATCTAAATCCTAAAATTCTGGATTACAGAGGCACAACTAGGGTCAAAATTTTGGTTTCTCTTTCTAGATAACTGTATTTTGTTGGTCCTGTTGTTCTGAAGAATTCCAAGAACGTTTGAAATGAAATTACTGCTGAGATGATGCTACTTAGCATTTTATTTGATCTTGCAAAATTAAACTTTTTAGTGATATCTTTCTTAGGAAAAGGATGAAAAAAGGTATACAGGTAAAAAGCAAGTCAAACAACATCATGTAGGAGTTCTACAGTTTCTATAGTATCTGTGTTGAAACAGTATCTTTATTTTCTATAGTTAACATTAACTACAAGTAACATTTTCTTTTTTTTTTTAAATTTGAAGAATTTGTTCCATTTGCATATTTATAAAATTCCCAGGAATATTTAAGAATATATGAAGCTATTACTTCCAACACTGAAAAGCAGCAATTCATAAGCCTGAGAGTTTCTTAACCTTCACTTTGCAAACATGAAGCTTGAATAAAATCTAAAATAGAATCTTCCCTGAGTCCATAGGCCTAAGGAGTATCCTCATTGCAAATGAGATTCAGAATATCATGCTCCACTCAGTGCTGCAGGAAATGTCTATTTTTTAGAAATCCAGGATTTTAAGACATTCATCTTAAAGTTTTTAAGAAAAAAATATCTCTGACAAATGAACAAATATTTCCCTCTATCTTTTTTCATATGAAACTTTGAAACATCTCATTGCTTTTTTCTTTTTTTTTTTTACTGACATTTTCTTCCAACTCCTTGCTATTAATCAATAAATATTTTTAGCAGAATCAACTCTGCAAGGAGTGTAATCATTCTTGATAACAGTATCATTTACTGTGACACTGTATAATAACAGCAAGAAGACATTACAGTATTGCAATTCAAAACAATATCTAAATGATATTGTCTTTTTATTTTTGAGGGATTTTAGCAAACTTTTATTAATCATTAATCTAGTAGTATGTTGTATGGCACTTTTGAAATGTCATGTTATTAAACTTTTGTGAACTGCTGCAGCGTACTGTATAAAATCCTGAAGAGCTAAGTCTACAGACTAGTCTACAGCTATCAGATTTTCATTTGACATACATATATCATATTTCAATGTAACAACAGAATGAAATTAAATTTGCTGCAGAATTTTAGCTCTCATGATCTGTTATTCTCACAAGAATACCAGTTGATAACAAATTAGGAACCTGAAGACCAGGAATAGGAAAACTCTACAAAATGAAACCCACATGTAAACTTTTCTGGAACAGTGGGACCTCTTTACAATGTATCATATCTAAGAGATCCCTACTAATATTTATCGGTTGTCTGTAAGTTTAAATACATTCCTTGTGCGGTTTGATACAGCTCCTAATTCTTTAGATGTAGCTGTTGTTATGCTTCTTTCTCCATCTTCTTGCATGATACTCATTTTGATATGTTATAGTTGCCATTAAAAGAAAATAATTTGCCACTCCATGTCTGTAAAATCTTCTATATTATGCTGTACAGTTTTAACAAAGGAGCAAAATCCTGCTGAGATGACAGCTTTGGTCCTTTCTATTCTTAAAGATGGAGATTTTAATTAAAAAAAAAAATAAAAAAATCAAATAAAGGCAGAAAGAGAAGATTCTAGACCCATATTTCTGTGATAGGGCCTAAATACTGGAACCATTTGGATGGGTCACTTCTAGTTCACTTACCTAGAGTACCAGTAGGTCAGGCAAAATTTCAGCCACTGAAAAACAAGGGAAACAAAAGCTTAACTAAACACCAACATCTGGGCAACTATCAAATATGGTGTTTATCAGTAGTGCTTTGCATGTTTTACACTGGAATTGTAAATCAGAAGAGAATAGCTACAGGAAGTCAGAGTCAATTTCAATACCATGTATCCAAGAAGTATAATTGTTCTGGACTATGTCCAAACTTTGGTAGTAAAATTGAATTTAGATGTTTTGGGGTAATGATATTACAATAAAGATTCAACATTATATCTATAAAAGAGATGTTACCTAGTTATTTTTTATTGGATTGTAAAATAAAATATTTCCTAATGCTGCATAAAAATATTCCATAAATTTTAAGCTATTTGATATCATGACTTTATAATGACATCTTGCAGAAATGTACATTTATTGTAAGTATTATGAGCTCATACAGGCAGATAATAACAATTATAAATAAGCTTTGTTGCTACATCTGAAAAACATCTGCTAATTTCTTCAAGGAGAAAAGAAACATTCTATGGTTAAAGGCACAATATATCTGTCTTTGTTAATGAAAAATAAAAGTGTTTACACATAATTTTCCTGTCATGTTGGTCATATCTAATTCAAACATACTGTAATATTAATAGAAATTATAAATATTTCTTCTAATACAAAGCCTTAGTTTCTAGATGAAATTTTCATTATTTCTGCTGATTCCAGTGAAACATTTAGTAGTTGATTTCATTACCCTCTTAAATCATGGGAAGCATACCGATAAGATCAAAAAGATTTGTGGTGGGTCTTCATTTACTGAGACAGAGATATCCCACTCAGTTATGAAGGGTTTTGACAACTCTGATGCACACAGATAGAATTAATCCTAATGAACTTGCTGAAAATAAACTTTGGAAAAGTGAGATATTTCTGGGTAAGGAACAGAAAAATGCAGAATATTCAGCTAAAAAATGAAAACTGTATATTCAAAACCTTTTTTCTCACAATCTAGCTTGTAATATTTTATTTTACCTGGACCTATGAAAATTACAAAAAAATATTCTGTTATATTTGAATTTTCTAATCAACATTTAGATTACTGTGTGGTGGAAATTAAATGGCTACAGACAAATGGGTTCTTTAATATGTGAACTTATCCCAAGCGCCTGTAAGCATCAGAATAGAAGCTTACAAATGCATTTATTTTATGAATTGTATTCTGCTCATGAACCCACTTAGAATCCTTTTGTCGTTACACTATTTATATAGTCCATTCATTACATTCAGCTCAGTGGTGGCTGAATTAGAACCTTGATGCTCTGTAGGCAAATAAGTGTGAGTTCTAAAAGGGATTTTTTTTCTGTAATCTAGTAAGCTTTCCCTACATGTATATTTTCACAACTGAGTTATCTATAGGAATTTCATCACAAAATATTAATGACAAGGGGTTTTTTCATTGTTATTAATTCATTTACTGGGCTTCCTTTCCCATGCAAATTGAGTTTTTATCTGTGCAAAACCATTACTGAACAAACCTGTTCTGAGTGTGTGTGGTGGGGTTTTGGTAGCAGGGGAGGGGCCGCAGGGGTGGCTTCTGTGAGAAGCTGCTAGAAGCTTCCCCAGCTCCAAGTTGGACCTGCCTCTGGCCAAGGCTGAGCCCATCAGTGACGGTGGTAGCACCTCTGGGAGAACAGATTTAAGAAAGGAAACCTGCAGGGGAGAGGGGAGAGGGGAGAGGGATGTGAGAGGAACCCCTCTACAGATACCGAGGTCAGTGAGGAAGGAGGGGAAGGAGGTGCCCCAGAGGAGGCGATGCCCCTGCAGCCCGTGGTCAGACGCAGGCTGTCCCCCCCCAGCCCACGGAGGGGAGCGGAGGAGCAGATGCCCACCTGCAGCCCGGGGAGAGAGCAGCCCACACAGGAGCAGGGGGATGCCCCCCAAGATGGCCACCACTCCATGGGAAGGCCCGCTCTGGAGCAGGCTGTGACTGAAGATCGGCCCGCGGAAAGGACCCACGGCAGGGAAG
>JANXJC010000055.1:24807554-24824814 GCA_027564655.1 Leptodon cayanensis
CCAGGTGTGCCGAGCTGACCCCAAGCCCCGTCCCCTGCTCCCCTGCGCCGCCGGTGGGGGAGGAGGGAGAGAGAACCGGCCGTGGGATTGAGCTGGGAAGGAGGGGTGGGGGGAAGGTGTTCTGAGGTTGGGTTTTACTTCCTAATGTCCTTGTTTTGTTTTGATTGGTAGTAAATGAAATAGACTTTAGTTCTTCCCCAAGTTGAGCCCAGTTTTTGCCCATGACCATAAGTGGTGAGTGATCTATCCCTTTCCTTGTTGCAACCCATGAGCATTTCTTTATATTTTGTCCTCATCATCCCACTGGGAGGGGGGAAGAGTGAGCGAGCAGCTTCATGGTGCTTTGCTACAGGCTGGGCTTAAACCATGACAAAACTGAAAATGTATTTTATTTAACTTTAAATTTTGAAGTGTGAGCAGCGGTAGTGACAGAGTTAGGTCTGCTGCTGAATACAATATCTGAAGTCTTGACTCCCAGTGAAAGACTTTCATGAATAAAAAACAGGAAGAAAACAAGCCTCTTCCCTCCTTCCCCTAGGTACTTTGTAGTGTTTTCAATAGATAATCAATGCAGATGTCAAAGGTAAATGAAAGACCTTTTTTTATTGTCTTTTTTCTCCCTTAAATTGCCAATGATTTCACAATTACTTTGGTTTATTTCCACTAAAGGTAACCTTTATCTCTGTAACGTGTATCTGGTGAAGCATGGAAACTCTAGGCATTCATTCATTGTCTCATTTATTCTTCTAATTCAAGATTGCTAAATTGACCTTTTGCCTTCATTAAAAATGGCCTCTTAAAATAATCTTTAGAATAATATTCTAACTGTTGAATATCCATTTTTTCTAGATTAGGAATGAATTTATATAGATGACCAGGGAAATTGATCCTGTACATCTGATCCAAACCAGTAAAATTTCAACATTTGTCCCATTTAAAGTAGATGAGGATTTGACTAGAGAGGTTGCCTTTATTACTGTATCTCTAAAATTGCTAATTATGTGTTATATATTTTATGTGGTGTTTGTTCTAATATATTCTTCATTGTGATTATTCCCTACAGGCACCTAAACAAAGACACCTTCATCACTCTTATTTCTTTCTAACTTTACACAGCATATTTCATTCATTTCTTTTTCACCTCTGCCACAAAATGCTTTGATCAGTTGAATGACAAACTATTTCATGAATGCCAATCTCTTAGTCAGGAAAACGACAGTGGTTTCTAAAGTATTTGTATCATGTTAATACAGTTTTAGGGCTCAGTAAATAATTTAGGCTTTAGGAGTTTTTTACTACATTGAAAGATGATGACAGATTAATAAGAAATCTATACCTGAAGAAATTCCTCAAGGCTGTTCTACTTTGAAAGAAATTTGCCTTTCAGAGAGCTTTCACTTCAGTCTATCTCCCTTACCACAACCCAAACCGAAATGGATAAAACAAGGGGTGTGGAATCGGAGCACCTACAGAAACTGTAATTCAGACATTGATGAGGATCTGGAAGGATCATGATTTTACCAAAAAAATATAACAATAATTATAACCTTTGAGAATATCAGTGATCGCAAGTCAGTACAGTATGTTCTAATTCAACTCCGGTGGACACCAAGCTGAATATGAGCCAGAAATGTGCCCTTTCTGCAAAGGCGGCCAACAGCCTCCCAGGCTGCATTAGGAGAAGTGTTGCCTGCAGGTGGAGGTGGGTGATCCTTCTTCTCTATTCAGCACTGGTGAGACCACACCTGGAGTGCTGTGTCCAGTCCTGGGCTTCCCAGTACAAGAGAGACATGGCTGTACTGGAGACAGTCCAGCATAGGGCCACTAAAATGGTGAAGGGCCTGAAGCATCTTTCTTAGGAGGAAAGGCTGAGAGAACTGAGACTGTTTAGCCTAGCAAAGAGAAGGCTAAGAGGGGATCTTATCAATGTATACAAATGCCTGTTGAGAAGGAGTAAGGAAGATGGAGCCAGATTCTTCTCAATGGTGTTCAGTGACAGGTCAAGAGGCAACAGGCACGGTAAATTCCACTTAAACATAAACACCCTCTTTTTTCACTTAAGGGTGATGAAACACTGGCACAGGTTTCCCAGAGAGGACATGGAGTCTGCATCTGTGAAGATATTAAAAACCTAACTGGATTTGGTCCTCGCCAGCTTATGCCAGCTGACCCTCCTTTGAGCTGCGGGTCTGTCCTATATGATCTGTAGACGTCCCTTCCTACCTCAACCATTCTCTGATATTGTGATTCTATGATCCAATAAAATGATCTAACATGATCATAATTTTTTTTTGTAGTTCCAAGTAACTTTCTACTAAATTTAATCTACCAAAAATGATTTTAAAATGTAATTTTTATTCTTGATGGCTATGATACTCATTTGAAGTGATAAAATTTTGGGGGGGAAATTTCAAGGATTTAAGGATATTTACTTCATAAGTTCTGTTAAATTTATGAATTAAAAAAACTTCTGATAAGCCTTCTTTCTTGGGAAAAAAATCTCAAAATACAAAAATATTTTTAATAATTCATTATGGTTTTAAACATTACCATGTCCTGATAGCATGCTTTCCAGAACTGATGTACATTGAAATTGAATAATTTGGATCGAGCCTTTATGTTTAATTTCTGAACAGATATCCCTCTTTTTTTTTTTTTTATTTTTTTTTTTTTTTCTGATCAGCTTTGAACTTAAGGTAGGGCTCATATGTCATCTTAGGAGACCATAGGATACCTCTGTAACTAACAGCCCCTCCTTCGAGGTTTAAAATCTTTCTAATGTCATTGTCATATATATTTTCCTCCAGAACTATTTCATCCATCTAAGTGAATACAAAAGAAAACCATATTTGGGAAGTTTGGACCCACCTCCATAGAGGACATAAGAGGAAAGTTTCTGTACACTGTATAAACGTAGGAAGCTAACCTGATTCTCATGGAATCACAGCAGCTGGTCTGGATAGTTCCTATATCTATATAGTACAATATAGTCACTTTGCTGTCTGTTGTTTACTAATGGTGTACATCTTAAAGTTTAGATGAGAGTCTAAGCTGAATCCAAGTAAGCAAAGGATGCAAACCCCTAGCATTTTCTGCTACTTTGAAAAACTACAAACAAATGTCCTTAACTATCTCCTCCAAATCGTGAAAAGAAACTATTCTGTTAAGAAAATATTCTTTCATATAAGTCACTTCTACAGTCTTGTAAAATATAATTAAAGAGCATACAAAGAAGGACTTCCAGGAACACATCCACCTAATTCATACTTCTAATTTTGACCAAATTTCCACTGAAAGTTCTTTAAAAAATTTTAATTCCTGAATACATAGATTAAAAATCCATTAAAATGAAGTTATTTTTGGCTTTGGAGATTAGTTATTTTCAGTACATTTTTACTTATATTTCTTACTCTACCAATCTAGCATACTTATGCAAATAAATCTGCTTCTTTTTCAGCACTTGTATATATTAATTTCTCATTTACCTCAGGATTCTTCACAGTACTAATAAATATTACTTTATAATTTCCAAGTTCAGTAACACTGGCAATTGATCTGTTAAGCTGATTCATGCTTATCCTAGCAAAAAAGGTCTATAAGTGGCTTTGAATCTTTTAGTAATGCTGCAGGAAGATTTCTAGCCCAGCATTTGCCCCCTACCTCTTCCTCATCCCCTGTTATTTTGTGTCATAATGCATCATTACAGACTGATGTTTGCTTTTGTACAAGTCAGCAAAAAAGAGATTGCATAGTCCACATTGGCCTCTTTTCTTTGCATTAACTCTGTCAGTTTTGATTTGTTAATTTTCAGAATATTTCAAGCACTACCAACTTAAGGGATTTTATCTTTATAGAAAAAATATTTTCTTTAATTTGGGGGCTGGTATTAAATTTTTATTATTACTTCGACATGAGTGAAAAAACAGATTAATATTGCAATATTGATATTTATCAAGAATGGTTTATGCAAATACTGTGAGATAGCATGTCATGTGTTTGGAATAAAGGTTTTTCATGAGTCTATATTCAGCTTTTCTTATTATTAATAGAACAGGTGAAGACCAGTGCTTCTCAGTTTGTTTTCAAATAAATATTGGAATTTACTTACATGGAATGTTAGCTGACTGAAATGTATTTAGTAAAAAACCCCTGAGATATATATTATACACATATGAAATATTCGATTTTAGTCATGTTCATAAATCTGGCTGTGATAGAGTTAAATTTCTTCATAGTAGCTTGCATGGGGCTATTTTTTGGATTTGTGTTGAAAACAGTGTTGATAACACAATGATGTTTTAGTTTTTACTGAGCAGTGCTTACACACTGTCAAGGCCTTTTCTGCTTCTCACACTGCCCCGCCAGCGAGCAGGCTGAGTGTGCACAAGAAGTTGGGAGGGGACACAGCTGGTGCAGCTGACCCCAGCTGACCAAAGGGATATTCCAGACTGTATGACATCATGATCAGCAATAAAAGTTGGGGGAAGAAGGAGAAAGGGGGTGGCATTCAGAGTTACACAATCATAGAATCATTTAGGTTGCAAAAGACACTTAATGATCATAGAGTCCAGCCATTAACCTAACACTACCAAGTCCACCACTAAACCATGTCGGCATGGTTATGGCATTTGTCTTCCCAAGTAACTGCCACATGTGATGGAGCTCTGCTTTCCTGGAGATGGTTGAACATCTGCCTGCCAATGGGAAGTATTGAATGTATTTATTATTTTGCTTTGCTTACACAGCTTTTGCTTTACCTACTAAACTGTCTTTATCTTAGTCCATGAATTTCCTTACTTTTAGCCTTCCAACTTTCTCCGCCATCTCCCTGAGGGGGAGTGAGTGAGCAGCTGTGTGGTGCTTGGCTGCCTACTGGGGTTAAACCAGTTCATTACGGTGCCTACATATAAGTATCTAAATAAGGTAGGACTGGCAGAGAAAAAAATGGACCTTTTTTTTCCCTGGAAATAGCAGTCCTTCATAATTTTTTTCCTTTCTGAGAATATGTTATTTTTTGTTCTGTGTGTGTGGAATAAAGAATG
This sequence comes from Leptodon cayanensis, assembly GCA_027564655.1. Lineage (NCBI taxonomy): Eukaryota > Metazoa > Chordata > Aves > Accipitriformes > Accipitridae > Leptodon > Leptodon cayanensis. The sequence continues at coordinate 24,812,597 of JANXJC010000055.1, forward strand.
ATTTGTTATTAAAATAATAAAATTAGTTTTATTTATTTTTATTGGACAGAGTATCTCAAGACATGTATATGAAAAAAGTTGAAGATTGTCAAAATACACCTTTCTCAATAAATTTGACAAAAAGTGGTTTTGGAGTCAACTCCTCTTAGGCTATGATGGACCCCTGGTGAGAATCAAAGGAAGAATCAAAGGAAACACCTCTTAAGGGTGAAGAGCAGGGGAATAAATTGCCCTTATTCCTCTTGCTGAATCTACCATGATGGATCATGGTCATTAGAGTTTCAGTGAATCTCAGAGTGCCTCACAGACTGAAGTAGTCAGCTGGGCTTCTGATTGACACACATGAAACATTTTACATTAGTGCTCCAGAAGAACTAAAGCTTCCTAGAGACACTGAACTCTTAAAGACTAGCCAAACAAACCAACAAATGTAATCGCATGGACTAGCAGACTGAGGAAATGGTCATGTGCCCATGGGTAAAGATTGGGGACTGTGGAAGAACACCAAGTGTGGATGCTCCACTGCAGTCATTGGTGTTAGGTGTTTCACAACAGCCTGACTAAGTAAGATGACTGTAGAAACAGATGTCTATAAGTTTTCATAAAATTTGTGATGCTTTAGAGAAATTTCAATTGAGTATTCCCTAAAAGAACCATTTTCAGTGTATTTAAATTTGCCAACGCCTATTTTTTTTGTAGGTACAGAGTGCATTTTCAATCTGACACAGAGATGTCTCTGAATTTTAACTAATAAGGAAAAGGGGGTGTTATGTTTTGTTTATTTACAATTTTGTCTGTTGCTTCTAATAGGATGGGTTACACTGGGGTTTTTTTTGAACAAAACATGATAACTTTTCTTTAGCATTGAGTTTCTACTTACATAATAATATTAATTACATTAATACTAAAGATTTCTTTGAAGAGCAATATTCATATAAGTTCATAGCTAGCTTACAGCTATTGAGACTGTGGAGGTCTTTTCCAGTTCATGCTATGTTCTTTCCTCTTAATAGGATCAAATAAGAGCCTGTCTAGAATTCATATTTCAGCTAATCATTACTGGATAATTCAGAAAACCTCTCTTTCTTCACTGTTTTAATCAAAGTTATCAACTTCTGGCAATAAGACTTGAACATAGTGCTTCAATACTCATATTTTCATAATGAATGAGAGAACTAAAAAGTGCCCGTTTTCCTTTTTATGTCTCCATTGCATGTCAGTTCAATTTTAGTCAAAATAATTTTCTCTTATCAAACAAAGTTGCAGTTAAAACTTCTTAATAGAGGCTTTTCCTCCTGCCCCTTTTTTCCCCACTCTAAGTATGTTGACTGTTGTCCCTTATTTCTTTAGAGTTTTAAATGGTGGCTGTGATGTCATGATAAATTATTTATGTAAGAATGCAGCAAAGACAGGTTGCAATTTCAAGGTGACACTCTTTCAAAGAGATATGAAAGATGGCGGGGCGGGAGGGGGGTGGGGGCAGAATCCAAATTTGCTGAACTAACCAGACAAGTCATTAGTAGTGTTTTGAAAGAGAGAGTGAGTTTACAGAGAGAAGTGTCCAACTTCTCATGTTCTTTGGCACTTTCTTATCTGTCAGTACTTCCTAATGACTATTGCTCGAGGTGTATGTTAATGGTTATTTTATGAGCACTTATGAAGTTTCTTGTCACTAAACATGTACTAACTGAATGTACCTCAATACACTTTCTCAAGTTTTTATCCTTTCCCTATTGAAAACCACGAAATATGCAGAGCACCCTTTCTATGCATTTTGGAGGTGCTATATGATGAGAAACATTTTGGTGAGAGAAGCATCTTCCAATAACAAATAAAAGTGATAGAAGCTGCAGATCAGATCTATAAGCTGATATAGGTGTCTAACCATTCTTTGATTTTGGTGCACCATAACAGTATTTGAGTAAGGTGTTCAATAAACTTGCTCAGCTGCATTTTACTCAGTATTTCTGACAATCCTGTCTTTTGCTATAGATAGAAATGGTACCTCCATGACTGTGTAAGGCTTTTCAGTCTTGGAGCAGTTTGGTGGCTCACGTCAAAAGATATTCAATCACTTTATTATTCACAGTGGCAGTTGAATGGAAAATTTTATTTCTTGATGTGAGTTCATTCATTTCATGCTTGAAGTACTCTATACTTTTATCTTTGAAATGATGGTGTTATGCTTAGAGGAAGTAACACAGGCTAAGTGGTTTTAAACACACTAGTTCAGACTTTTGTTTATATATATATTTAAAATTGTTAATTACTACTTAATGCAATACAAGGGAAGTCCACCTGGATCTAAATCAGGTATAAATGCTGTCACAAAGTTCACTTTTTTTTTCCAGACAGATGGTCAGTCTACGTGGTTGTTTTTTACCAACTGCTTGTGCTGAGCTCATTTTGAGACTCTGTCTCTTCATTCAAACAAATAATTTTGTCACATAATAAGTTTGAACAGAGAATTCATGTTTCCTGTCTAAAGCCATTGACCCATGGGTGATCAGAGAGCAAACAAGATCCTCAGTAAGTAGGAAAGGGAGTAGCAAATGTAATTATAACAATGCTTTTCTTACAGTTGTAATGATTAATGTAGTAAGCAAGAATCAGTGCCGAAGGGATGCAATAAGTGGTGTTCAAATTGCCAGAAAAAAGTGAAATTCATTAAAAGCAAAAGATAATCCTGGTGTATTTTACATAAGTTAATCATTTTAATGATAGTGCTACTCTAGTGTGCATTCCATAACTGCCAGTATAGAAGAGACAGCCAGTGTCTGAAAAACAACACCTACAGCCCAGCACAGATACAGAATAGATAGTGCTGTTGGTTGCTTTTCTCCATCACCTTTTTGGGATTCAAAAGAAATAGTCTAAGGACCTTAGAGGTTTATAGATCAAATGTTGAAAATGCTGGCCTCACCGGTCACTTGGCCACCAGCCAGCTGTTCAAACAATGTAAAACCAGCTCAGACCAAGGCAAGCCCAGATCAGCCCTGAGATCCTGCACTGTCAGGTCAGTACAAGGCCTGTGGGTTTTTACTAGTGTGGTGGTTTCAGCCCAGCCGGCAACAAAAGACCACGCAGCCGCTCGCTCACTCCCCTAGTGCTAGTGAAGACTTCTTTCTTCCCTCAGGGGCTCTCTAATATCTCTCACTTGAAGTTACAATATCTAGAATTGTAGTCTTTGCATTTTTCTCCAGCATGATAGCTGCCCGGTCTGTTGGATAGCTGTCTACCAGTCTATCAGTTTAGAGATTTTAAGAAAAGCACCTAAAAAAAAAAAAATTTCAAAGTCTCTTAATAATTAAAAAGAGTCAAAATAGATTTCAAAGTATAGGTATTCCTATTCCTGATTCCCGAAAGGAATTTAGCATTGAGGTTTTGAATACTGGCACTTAATTCCACATTTCAGTGCCGTGATTGAGGTGTAACCTCAAAATGGTTGTTCAGGTCATTAAGAATCAAATTACACGAGCTGCAGGAGATTCTACATTTAAAAAATAAAAGCCAGCTTGCTTCACAAACATAATTTTTCTGCCTTTCATAACCATTTCATATGCTGATTTTCTCTGAGTATGCTACTTGCACTGCACATCAGTTTTGGCCAAATTTAAGAAATTTTACAATATGAAAAATATATAATTTAATTTAACCCTCTTAAGATTTAAGACCAAAAATTTTAACTGGATATTTAAAAATAATGTAAATTGAAAGATGATCCCGTTGAATTGAAAAATTTTAGAAAAATATATGACCAAGTGTTATACTAATAGTTTTGATATAGGATAGAACAAAATATTTTCAGATTTTTCGTCTTTGTTGTAATACAAATGGAAAAATAATAATTTGTGAGTAACTCCTGTTATAGTAGTTTTTCTCACCTTGCTGCTATAACAGCATAGATGTCAAAAGAAATTACATATCAAAGTCTTTCACTTCTCAGCATAGCTTTTTTTTTCTTTTTGCTCTCTACACAAAAATTAAAATGGAATAACATACTTCAATGAACTCTATCTTAAATGACTGCCCTAGGCAAAATGCAATTTAAGTACAAAGAATAAAATGAAACCTTAATATGTGTCACTAATAAAAAATGTATAAATTAATCCTGATTTTTTACAAGAGCTGGCACAAACAGCCTGTTGCCTAAGGAAGACTGCAGTCTAACCTAAATTATTATTTTAGATAATTCTAGTGTCATCACCATGACTGTTTTATATCATATGCATTTTCCTTCTGAACTGTAAAGGCTCAGTTCAGCAAAGGGTTATGCTGTCGCATTCTCTGTTTTTTTTTCCCCTCAGATTACTGGAGAAAAAAAGAAGTGGAAACGTTATACTTAAGTATGCTTGCACATGTTTATTAACAATTTTGCCCTCTCAGTGTATTGCAGTTTATTGTCTCCTCCTTTACACAAGAACATTTCAGTTTGGTAGAAGAAATCCCAGGGAAGGAAAAAAGCAAGCCGCTCACTCCTTCTAATCTAACGACAAAGATAAAAACAGACTAGCCTTGCTTTTGTAATACAGCATTACCAAATTACCCACTATGGGAATTGGTACTTAGCTACTGATCAAATGAGTATCAATTCCCCAGTATCCAGGGGCCTTCATATCCAGACAGTTAGTGGTAATTTTTTTTTTTCTTTTTCCTAAATATCTTGAGTTCCAAGAAGTTCATACTCTTACACAAAGCTGAGAATAAAACTGTATTAATATTCCATATTTGTGTAAGTTATCAAGGAAACATAGTAAAATTGTTTATTTTTTCGTCTTAGGATAACATACATTATGTTTTATTGTATTATTAAAATGAGTAGTTAATCAGTTTTTTGATGACAGATAAATTAACCAATGCTCTCTCTTACATTCTAAATGCTTTTATACTGTTATGATTTGAAAGGTGTTTTAGTAGTATAAATACCACATTCAATTATTTGCTTTTACAGAAGTAGTCTTACATGACTTTTTTTAAATATGTCAAAATTGATGTATCAGTAATTATACAAGAAATTCAAACATTCTTTCCATGAAAGGAAGAATCCTGTTGGTCCAGTGTCAGATAATTATCTGCAAATGGGATTAGTTGCTTAATTTCATTTTTTAGAATCATAGAATAGAATGGTTTGGGTTGGAAGGGACCTTAATCATAGAATCATAAAATTGTTTAGGTTGGAAAAGAGCTTTAAGATGATCAAATCCAACCATTAACTGAGCACCACCATGCCCACTAAACCATGTCCTGAAGTGCTGTGAAGTGCCATGTTTAAAAGATCATCTAGTTCCCCCTGCCATGGGCAGCGACACCTTCCGCTAGACCAGGTTTTACAGACAGAGTTACTGTTGTTCTTACAGAACCAGGTGATGGCCCAGTCTGTTTATCTCTCTTTTGTATTTCGAGTTGGGGTGGAAGCAGAGGTGTTACAGTGTGCAGATATTTTACTTCAGTTACTCAGTTTACTGCAAATTATGAGTGACCTGAAAAACATGAGAGACATACTTGCACACTGACTGGAATGGTGCTCCAAAATGCTCCTTCCCAGCAAGAAAACTGCTAATGGAAGGGTGTATTTTTGTGAAGGCTTGAGTCACTGACCATACATAGCAGGACTGCATCACCACATATTCAGGGATCATGACAAACTTACAGTTGAACTCAGATTCAAAAAATAACTTTACAAGTTTTAACTCATATTTTGTTGAGTTATATTTTACCATCTTAATTTTAGTGGGATTGTTTATATTTTCATACTATGGTTTCTATTTGCCACTAACAGGAAAATACTTTTCCAGAAATAAAATCATAAATAATGTTTATGGATTTTCTTATATTTTTATCTATAGGTTCATATTCTTTTTAAGCAATTCTACGTGTTTTTACCTCTCAATCTAAGTAGCCTAAAAGTAATATCCTGGACTTTAAAGTGGTAAACTTTAACAGAAACCTTTGAGTTTTAAGTGAATGAACGAGAACAAATGTAAAAAGTGAGTGCCAACCACATGAATGGGTCCTTTAGGTTAAAAGGATTCAGGACTTAATTACTATCAAAGTCTGAGTATTACAGGGGTTTAGGTGTCTTAGCCTTATAAATTATAAAATGTAGCCTACTAATAGTTAAATGTTCAACTTGTCTTTTTCTACCATGCTTATACCCTACAGATGCTATAATTTTGTGTATTACATTATTTTTTATCAAGTAGAAGAGAAATATATTTAGCATAAAAAAGGATTAATAATTACAGAATGTAGGGAAACTCCAATAACCATTATACACTAAACATAAAGTAATTCCATCCTGCTCTCCACTTCAAGCAATAGAAGCAGTGCCCTTATTCTTTAGCAGGAGAACATTGAAAAAGTATCTGAATGACTGAATGCTCAGCAACATGAAATTTCTGAAACTTCACCATTGCCAGAGTTATTTCAGAGCCATTTGGTATATCTCCCATCTCAACATTTCTTATTTACAAAATATAGTTTACTGAGGCTTGAATTATTTCTGCTAGTTACTGGGTAACATTTAATCTGTATTATTGATAAAAATACCTAAAGGCATTATAATGATGAAGAATGTAAATGTTGGTCTGATTCATGTAGTCAAATACGTAGCTTGTTATGCTTTTTACGCTAAAACAACTTATCGGAAAACATGATACTAAACAACTTGCATCAAATCTTTAGTGAATATCTTCCTTAAAGGCTTACAGAAAACATGAGTGAAACATATTAAGCTCCCAAGGAGATTATGTATGAAATATATAATTTATATGTCAAAACACAACAAGCTGAATGTCCTGAACAAAGATGAGATACACTGTATAACTGCTTACTTAATTTCAAATACCTATTTGAAGATCTCTTTGGAACTAAATCTCTATTAAAATACCATGTACCTCCAAATTCAATCATGAATACAGTTACGGATTCATTCATTGTCTTGAAGTCAGGTTAGAGTTATATTTTGAAGTGAGGTAATGGCTTTATGCTTTAATTCCCTTTTTTTCTTTATGAGGTATCATAGAATCACAGAATGGTTGCAGTAGGAAAGGACCTCTGGAAAAGTCCCATCTAGTTCAAATCCCCTGCTCAAAGGAGGGTCAGCTAGAAGAGGCTGCTGAGAGCCAAGTCCAGTTGGGTTTTGAATATCTCCTTAGATGGAGACTCCACATCCTCTCTGGGAAACCTGTGCCAGTGTTTAACCACCCCTACAGTGAAAAAGTTCTTTTATGTTTAAGTGGAATTTTCTGTGTTTCAATTTGTGCCCATTGCCTCTTGTCCTGACACTGAACACCACTGAAAAGAGTCTGGCTCCATCTTCCTTACTCCCTCCCATCAGGGAGCTGATAGTCTGAAATACTCTCATGTTGCCTAGCAGTGTAACACAAATAATACAAGATGTGAGCAGTAGAATTTAGCCTTGAGAAAGCTATGTACTTATTTTATGCTTCTTTTACAAATTTTTTATTCCTTCAGAAGTTAAATGCCTGTTCATACAGAATATTATAACATATTTTATGTATTTTTCATCTTTTACTTTATTTTCTTGGTATTCTGTGTAGCTAGAATAGCTCTTGACATTTCTTATTGTTGTAGAGGGCTGCTGTGCATTACTGGAGAGTATTAACAACATAAATAGCTTAAGGATGCTCAATCACAAACAGGCAATAGACCACTTACTATTTTGGACTATGTGGAGGTGTGCTTGTATTTCAGTTACTAACTTTTACTTATTTTATATACATTCTAGACCTGAAAATATTTTTTAAGACATTCTCTTATTCGTAATTCTGTAACTTACTAATAATTCTGTAAGAGTACTTACATAGCTCAGCTGCTAGTAAGTCAATGGATACATTCATCTGACCTTAATGACCAGGCCTAGTTATCATCACTTCTTGCAAAATATGAACAAAATTTCTTAAATCCACTATAGGTGGTATTAGAAGAGGAACTAACTTCACGATAAAGTTCAGACGGTTAATTCATCCTGAAAAAGACTGCTGTTTTCAGTCCACGCATACAGCTGTGTTTGATGTCAATGAAAGTTCTACTACAGGCTGGAGTTGGATAATATGCCAAAAGTGTTTGGAATCATAACTGGAATATATGTTAAATGAGGTCAGTTTTCTTGAAAAGGATAAACAGAGTTAAAACAAAAATATGCAGAAGCCAGTGTCCCTGACATAGTATTTGTCTAAGGTTTATCCAGACACCTGAGCATAAGTTTTTGAATAGACTGTTTTAAAAATAGATAAAGGCTAGAGGGAGAAACCGCAGGGCAGGATCACAGAGCTTGGTGAGGGGAAAAAGATCACTGGATTTTGTGAAAAATTATTATGTTCCCTGAAAAAGAAAGAGAAGTGAGGCTAGAGAAGCCTGAGAAGGTACTGGATTCTTGTTCAGGAACCCTGTCTCTGCAGAAAAGACTTTAAAGATCTGAAATCTTAGCTAACATAAGGAAGCAAAAGCCCAGCACCCAGTATTTTTTTTTCTCAATTTGGTCTAAAAAAATGCTATTTGAAGACACTGATGGATGGCATTTGAGACCTAATCATGACTTTGTTTTTGAGAAGCAAAGGAAATATTGTTAATCTCAAAGATTCAACTTTGCTAAAACAGTATTATACAGCTGGAAAAAAAATTTTGATATACTATCAAGAAAAATAGAGGAGGTTGAAAGAAAAAGAAAAAAAAAGATAAAAGAAAGAAAGAAAGAAAAAAAAAAAAGAAGAAAAGAATAAAAAAAGACTGTCCAGGAATAATTGTCTCCCTATGAGCATAACAGAGAAGAAGATGCATTAGTGTAGTCAGACATTTTAATTGAAGAGAAATTGCCACTATGTCATATTAGCAAAAACAATAGTTTTGTTATGTTTATAATCTTCATGATGCTCTTTAAACGGCTTCATGACACTGCAGAATAATTCTCACCTTGGATAAACACCCAAAAGGTCACACATAATATGAACATCTTATGCTTAATTAAAATATTCAAAGTCCAGGAAAATTGTGTTGACACAGATCAAATATATCGTGTAACGTGTCAACAAGGTCTACCAGTTAATTTATTCTAAAAATATCTTTCTGCCAGTTCTTCTAATGACCATTTCTCTCACCCTAGTTCACAGAGAAAATCATTTGAAAGTAAGAATAGACATTATTCCATTTCTACAAGTAATATTTGTCAATTGTCATATACTTGACTTTGCCACAGGAATATCTTTCAGGAATATCACAACAAATTATTATTTGCAATGTGATCTGTTTAAAATACTTGCTTTCACACTTCAGCTTGATTGTTTTAAAAAAAATGTAAGATAAAATGTTAGAAAAAACCCCCACAAAATACAGTTTAGAATTCCATTTCTAAGTAGAATATACAATTCTATGTAAATAAAATATAGAAGACATTTCCTGAGATATATTCTGGTAATGGGTATACAGAATTCAACAAAGGTACATGTAAATTGTGTTAATCTGGGATGGACTAACCCTTTGAGACAGTATAGGCCTGGAGATGAGTGACTAGAAAGCAGCTTTGCAGAAAAAGCTCTGAAGATTTTTGTGAACATGTTGAATACAAATCAGTGGCATGCCCCTGGAGCTAGAAAGGCCAGTCACATAAGGGTCTATTTTAGAAAGAGTGTATTCATCTCTGTTCATCACTTGTGAAACTGTATGCAGAGTGCTGTGTCCAGTTTTGGCCTCCCCAGTACAGGAAAGACACTAACATACAGGAGCAAGGTCAGTGGAGGGCCACCAAGGTGGTCAGAGGGCTGGAGCACAGGATGAACAAGCCTAGAAATTAGGCTTTGGAACATGAGAAAATCTGGGTCGATAAAAGGAAAAAAAAGATCTACTGTGATAGTGGTCACATACAGGAACAGGTTTCCTGAAGTTGTTGTAAGTCTCCATCCTTGGAGATTTTCAGAACTTGACTGGACATTGCTCTGAGCAACCTGTTCTAATGGGATGTGCTTTGTGCTGGAGGTAAAACTAGATAACTGCTGGGTTTCCTTTCTAAAGTACATGATTCTGTGATTCAATATGGTAGGAATTAAACCTGGAATGTCAGATTTATCCCTGGTGTCACTGCATTTACAAAACCATTGAAATCAATTTGAGAAGGGATATTCGGGTACATTGCAGGCTTAAACTAATTAAAAGTGCTACCTAGATGCAAATTCCAAACGTGCTCTATTAGGTAAAGCCCATCTGTGGGGACTTTAATTTCTGCTGTAATATTTATTGGTTCTGTTGTTTCCTTTAGAAGACACAATGAGGGAAACGTGTTTCATAGGTATGGCTTTTATTAGTTTGTCTTCCTTTAAAGAAACCCTGTAGAAACTAGAAGAGTTTAATGGTTAATTTACACAACTTGGGGTAGGTGAAACGGATGAGAAAATCCTTATGCTAAACTGGACTAGTTCTCAGCATGCTGCAGGTACCTTCCAAAAAAAAATTCTCCCAGCAGAATGATGTTTTCTTAGAACTAAAAAGAATAACATTCAAAACTTCTATCGGCCTTAGGCACTGAAGAACTTAATCGGCAGTAAGATTTCAAATCCATTCTCCTTACTACTTCATGAAATGATTAATATAACTTTTTTTCCCCCACCTTCTTACAAATATCTTGCCTTGTTTGCAATGGCCCTGTCAGAAGAGTGAAGATATATTTTCAGTTCAGTCAGCGAATTTATACTGTGGACCAGTACTCAGGTACAGCAAGCTTCCTTAAATAATTCACACAAGCCCCCAAATAGTAAGTCCTACCCTCCAGCAGCCAAAATGCATGTCACACTAAGGCTTCTTCTTGGGCTTTCCTAGTTGCCATCAACCAGTATCCTCAACACTGACATTTGTAATGTTCCAAAGAAAGTCATTTACCTTGCAAAATAATGCATTTGTGATCTCCCTAGAATTACAGAAAGAAAAAAAAAAAAGGAATTTACCTAAAATTTCAGTTTGTCTCAACTTATCAAATCTACTTAGAAGTAAAAGACACTGTGGGTGATACTGGCCAGAGAGTCTTGAACTTATTGCCTTAAACCTACAAGGATAATAACCCAAGTGAATAGACTCAATGCAACTAAATAGGTGAAAAAGAATTAAAAGTTCTAATTAGAACCAGTTAGAATAAGGGCTTTTATTTTCCTTGAGTACCAACCAGAAAAAAAATAAATGAGCCACTTTGCAGGGGCATCCATTTTTTCTTAATTTATTTTTTTTTTCCTTTCCTTTCAGAAGTTGGACATTTCTTTAAGCTGGAATGCAAAGTAACTGTAAATGTTATGATTACTGCAATAGCTGAAGATTTGAAAATAATTAAAATTCTTACATTTAAATATTATTTTCAGTCAATTGAAATTAAGCATAGGAAGAGAAAGTCCTATGTCTCTTTATTTCAGGAAAATTGCATATAATTTATTAGAATAATATAGATAAAAGATAACAGTTCTGACAACATACATTGTAAAAAGGGATTTTACTATAATGTACATAGTTTATAATTCTGAAAACAGTTTCACTGGCTAAATAATGTATCTGATAGAAGAACAACTGAAAGTACCATATACTTAAGCTCCAGTTATGATTCTGGAAGTGAAAGAAGGATAGAGCAGATACATGCCAGGAAATACATGAGAAAAAAAAGGATGAAGAATAGAAGGAACGTAGGACTGCTACATAAAGATAAAATGTCACTAGAATAATAGTTTACTAATTGAAAGTAATACCACATGTTTTCATTTTGAAAAAGCTATTAGGAAATACCAGGAAAATATATATATACACACATTCTAATAGAATCTCAAAAGGGTAAAGACAGGAGGAAAAGAAAAAAGGCTTTTCTCTTGCCACCTATGTGGGTCATTTCTTTCTAGGGAAGCAAACTCAGCTACCTCCCCCCATGAATAAGCAAAGGCATACAGAAATAGTTTTCTTTGTCATAATATTTAAGAATAATCTTCTGATCTAAATTTGATGAAGTTATTAGTGGTTAACTATTATGGGTTTGTGTGGCACGTTTGTTTGGTAGCGGAGGAGGGGCCGCAGGGGTGGCTTCTGTGAGAAGCTGCTAGAAGCTTCCCCGGCTCCAAGTCGGACCTGCTGCTGGCCCAGGCCGAGCCCATCAGTGATGGTGGTAGCGCCTCTGGGAGAACAGATTTAAGAAGGGGAACCTGCAGTGAGTGAGGGGAGTGGGATGTGAGAGGAAC
>JANXJC010000055.1:24825130-24865072 GCA_027564655.1 Leptodon cayanensis
GAGCGGCAGAGACCAGGTGTGCCGAGCTGACCCCAAGCCCCGTCCCCTGCTCCCCTGCGCCGCCGGGGGGAGGAGGGCGAGAGAACTGGCAGTGGGGTTGAGCCGGGAAGGGGTGGGAGAGTGTGTTCTGAGATTTGGTTTTACTTCTCAGTATCCTTGTTTTGATTTAATTTGTAGTAAATGAAATTGATTTTGTTTCTTCCCCAAATTGAGCCTGTCTTTTGCCCGTGACCCTAAGTGGCCAGTGATCCCTCCCTGTCCTTGACCCACAAGCCTGCCTTTATATATTCTTCTCATCCCACTGTGGCCGGGGGAGGGGAGGAGTGAGCGAGCAGCTATGTGGTGCTTTGTTACCGGCTGGGCTTAAACCACGACATTTACAATGCTTCATATTTTGAGCTGTAGTTATGGAAGTACTCTAATTTGGAGAGACTATCCTAGGTAGAGGTTAGCCAAAATCCCCAGTCACCTTCTGTACTCGGTATGGAAAAGGTATGGGTCAGTGACAAATGTCAGCTTAAGACTCTAGTTTCTCAGCACAGGCAGCGTCAATATATTGTTTAAATTCTGGAGATTGCCACATCTAGTTCTAGAGATGTTAGCCACCGCTAGGGTAACTGAAACCATTACTAATATTATATGTAATTTCTCTGAATATTAATTGGCAACAAATGAAGTTATTTTCTCTGAGTCAAGTCTGGTTTTCCCACCATAGTAACTGGTAAGCAATCTCCCCATCTTTATCTCGACCCACAAGCTTTCTCATCCCCGTTCTTCCTAATCTCTCTCCTTTCCAGCTGAGATGAGGGGTATGAGCGAGCGGCGGGGTGAGTGCTTGGCTGCCAGTCAGGGTTAATCCACTGTAGCACTCTTCTGCAAGTTCAGCTTCCTCTGAAGAATGGATACTCTGGAAAACTGTGAAATTCACAATGCCACTAGTAAGTAAAAAAAATGCTTACAGGAAAAGTCATTAAATAATGAGAAGTGGTAGTCTACAAATGGAGAAATGCTAATCATAACTACTCCAGCAGCTGTTCATCTATGATTTCAATACTATGCATCTAGGAAGGTTTGTCACAAACCTCTGAAGGAAACAGCTTAGGACTGTACTTATCCAACATGCCTAGTAAAAACAATTAAAAAAATGTTTTATGGAGCTAATAAGTTTTTACTACCACATAAAGTAGTCAGCACTTAGAGCAGCACTTTTGAATGAATTTTGATGCCCAAGGACACAATTTAGCCTTTAATCTGTTTTCATGTAGAGAAAACTCACTGACTTCAGTGAAATTGCTTCCAGTTTACTGTCATGTGAAAATCGGACCCTTATTACTTTTTTTTCAATTCACTTCCATCAATAATTTATTGAAGGGTATTTAGTACATCGACATTATTGATGTAAGTGTAGTCATGTGCTTTGAAAATGACAGAACGTGGGCTTGGTTTATCCCTAGTAAGTGACTTTTTGAGACTAAGTGTGGGGCAGAAAACTACATTTGATACAATGAATGTCTGTTGATCTCTCTGCACTTCTACCATACATTTCTCTAGAAGGTAAGAGAGTGAATTCACTCACACATTCCTTTATCAGGAGACAAGTTGTTAAAACTAGACAACATATTTGGGTAGAAATATAGTGCATTCTTTGCTGTTAAAAAGACAATAAATTTATTGCAAAGAGAAATCCATCTTTTTTCAGTAAGCAATGCATCTAAACTCAGAGACAACATATATAGAATAGCCAATATGTCTATATCAAAAAAGTGAAGAACCTGTTTCAACAAGTGACATTTCTAATTTGATAAGAAATTACTTTGGTTTGCTAGTTGATACATGGTATCTGTCTCAATATGAAATCTTTCTAATTTGCAGGTTTGAGCAGATGATGCATGTAGTATATGTTCTGATAGTCAGCATGTATGTTTCAATAAGAAATACAACTGATTCAAGTACAATGTGTCAGATCCAAGAGGAAGACCATCTCATGTGGTGAATAATTTATGATTGTCTTTCAAAAGATAATATATCTATGACCTATAAAAAATTTACTGAACATTACACTTTTTCAGCTGTGGTGTGTAAGATTTTCTTGATCTCAGTAATTCATGTTTTATATTCCTACTAGTATTCCACCATATCCATATCACTTGTACTTTTGCACGTGAACAAAAAATAAATGAAACAACACATTACACTGCAATAAATTCAATCTCAACTCCATTTCCAATTCAATTGTGATGCTCCGATCTCTTATGTAACACCACAGCATTGTACTACCTGAGTAAAAGCAGTATTATTATTTTTTCACCTTAAACACTTTGCAAAGTTTTTACTAGATTTTTAAGGTAAAGTTTACATTAACAAATACTTTAGAAAAATAAGGGAAATAGTGTTACTGAAAATATATATGCTCACATTAAATCTATTCAATCCAACATACTTTTGTTCAAGTTTTCAAAGCAGTCTCAGGCAGTTAAAGGTCTTTCTTCTACATTAAACTTGAACTTTCACAAGGTTATCATCTATTTGATAATTTTTTTGAGGTTGCAAAATTCAAATTAATTAAGTTTGATCTTATTCCCACTGTTGTACATATCTAGATACACATCATTTCTTCTGTCTTTTCTGATGTTTCCTTTATGTTTCTCAGGAAAGCTTATCTGAGTTTGTGGTGCTTAGTAAGAGTAAATAAAACCTCATTTTTATTTCAGTTTTAACTGATGTATTTCAGCAAATTATTTTTTTGTAGAAAATTTAATATTCTCTTTCTATGTATAATAGTGATAGAAACACATTAGTAATTATCTTAAATTGTACTTCTGTAATATTCTAATTTTAATTTGAAAAGAAATACATAGAGTAACATTATGTAAAAGTGACAAACTTCCCACTGCAATTCAAGGTAAGTATATTTATTGTTTCCTATTCATATTATGAGGAACATTTCAACTACTGCAGTGGAGATAAATATTGTAAAGTATGGTTTCATGTTTACTTAACAAATGGCTTGTTCTTTAATGAGTCCTGAAAAAATTAGGCCAATTTAGGCAACAGGCCAACTCATTAACTTCACTACAGTCTGCATGATTATCGTCTGTAGTCATGTGGCATGCGAAGAACCATACAAAAAACTAAAAAAGATACTATATTGTGTCAAATATATTGCACTTGCCTGTTATTCTGCCTGCTCTAGTGGCAGATGCTCTTTAAGAAGAACTTGCAATCCTGTCCACTAACTGAGGTCTGTTCCCCTCATTACTACTCCCTCTCCACTCCCTCCCCAAACAGTGCCCAATAGCTGAATTAGGACAAATTCTCTTTCTTATCTTCTTCTAGATCTTTTGTCTATGAATTTGTTTAATTCCTTTTTGCACCTGCAGATACTGTCTGCTTCCATAGTCTCCTGCAGCAACCAATTTAAAAAATTCACTAACTGCTGTGTAAAAAAGTGCTATCTTAAGTGTTTTAAACTGATTTTGTACTACTTTAATGACTGTCTCCTAGCTCCAGTATTGTGGGATTATGTTCTAAACTCAGTTTGTCTATCACTTGTTTGATTCTGTTAATCTCAATCATATCCTCACCCTATCTTTCTCCTCCTTGCATTGAATAGTCACAAGCCTGTTAGTATCTCCTTGTAGAGCAGCTACTGCATTCACTTTTTCAGTTGTCCTTCTCTGTACATTCTTGAATTCTACTATGTCTTTCTTCAGATGCAGAGACCAGAACTTTTTGTAATAATTGAAGATGTGAGTGTGCCAAGGTTTTCTACAGAAAAATGTGCTTTTCCTTGTACTCAATTCCCTTCCCGATGATGCTCAATATTTTGCTGGCTTTTTTTTTTTTTTGTTCTTGCCAGGTACAGAACTGACATTTTTAGATACCTGTCAGCAATGACACAAAGATTTATTTCCTGATCTATTCCCACCAGTTCCCTGTTCAGCATCACACATAAGTGGTTTTTATTATTTTTCCTGGCTGCATTAAGTTACAATTATCTACTCTGAAGCTCACTTGCCACTGTTTTGCCCATTGATTCAACACTGTCAGGTCTTGTGAGAATTCCTTATCATTGGCATCATATTTGAGCATGCAAAAAAGCTTAGTTTCATCATAAACTTAGAAATTTCAGTGTATGCTCCCTTCCCCAGGTAATAAAAAATAAAAAGTGTTCTCTAGGTTCTGTACAAACATGTTTGTCCATCCAGGAAGATATGTACACCTGGTTTAGCAGG
The DNA here is from genome assembly GCA_027564655.1 of Leptodon cayanensis. Taxonomy (NCBI): domain Eukaryota; kingdom Metazoa; phylum Chordata; class Aves; order Accipitriformes; family Accipitridae; genus Leptodon; species Leptodon cayanensis. The sequence continues at coordinate 24,829,366 of JANXJC010000055.1, forward strand.
TGAAATGTTAAATGAAATTTAAAAGGGGGTTTCAGAGGAAACCAGATACTAGCGTTATCAAACTCCTTGGAACACTGACATTAAGTGAATTGTGAAATTAACTGAAGAAACCCCATTCCAAATTTGAAAATCCTTAAAAATCAGTTTCTGTTGTTTCAAAACTGTAAGTTAAAAAAAACCAAAACATGCCTACTCTCTTTTAGGAGTAACACACCTTGAACTGTTCTATCTGAACAATGTCTTAAAAATTGGTTCAGTACATTACAGGAAATTTAAGACTAAACTTGCAGGAAAGACATTTTTTCTGTTTTTTTTTTCTTTTTTCTTTTTTCGGGTGACAGGAACTAGATAACACAGAAAAGGATGTGATCGCTACAATGTAACACAGCGTATTGTGAGATTTTTGGCAGCCTGCAATGAACCTTCTAAAGTTTAGGAGTACTTATCCCTCAGAGCCAAATCTGAAATTTAGGAGAGGCTAATGTTTCTGTGTAAACCATCTAAAGCAGATTTCTTTTAAGCTTTTCAGATGGTTTATTATATACATATTACCTTAAGGAAAGCCATGGATCATTTCTATTAGCTCACATTTTTTGTAGATATTCAATAAAAAAAATATGGCATGTAATACTGATACTTTATGGTTCATGACGATTATTCATTTTAGTTGTTATTTTTTCAAAAAATTGTCAACAATATAAAAAAGAGTATAGACAGTAAAACTTTAAACTCTTAAAGATTCTATCTCTTTCAAAGAGTACCAATAATTTGTAATTTAGTACCATTTAAGAGACTTGAAATAAAACGCAGGAAGCCATTATCATTTTGAGTTGAAACTCAGCATTATCTTTCTAGAGAGAGATGAGCCACTCTCTATTATCATCTCCTTTTCATAAATGTACACAAACTGAAAACAAGAGAGGATGGCAAATGGATCACTACTCAGGCAGGTGAGGTATACTGCCAGATTAAATTTCAATTCAGAGCAAAGCATTTTTAATAATTCAGGCATCAGCTTTTATGATCCAACATATTAGAACAATCGTATTAACCAGTCATATTAAAATTTGTCTTGGAGAATATTAACTAGGTATTTATAGGACTATTTAAACTCTACAGTTAAAGAAGACGAACTCCCAGCCTTTGAGGGTGATTTTGCCCTCATTTACATTGATCTGAATTAACAGTTTTGCTCCCACTGAAGTTGAGTGCAGTGAGAGGAAGTTCTGGTTGTGAGTTTAAATGACAAATAATTTCTGGTGACATTTGAAAAGATCCTCAGCATGTAGATTCAGCCTGTGCAAACACTGTGTTGACAGGAATTGTCAGGGCACTATTCACAGTCTGGGAGCAAAAGGTAGACATGGATTTTCACAGTCACAGTTTGCATGGAACAGCCCCAATTTTAAGGAAAACTGAGCAGTCACAGAAGGATACAGATACCATATGACCTGAAAGGAAGTCAAAGTTGGAAGCTTTTAAAGTAACACCTGAGTCATCATCTTCTTTTTATTTATTTTATGTGTTTCTCTTAGGAAGTAGAAATATCCAAATTTCAGAAGAAACACTAAACTCATATGATATCAGTCATGGTCACTTGGCAGGCTGTTCTTTCTGAGTCTCTGTTCCAGATGCCTGAACATATTTCAAGTGAGAGGTCTGGTCAATAATTCTGTGCAAGAAGGGACCTTATTGTTCAACCAACTATTCCAGACTGGGTATCCGGATTACCCGTGCAGTTTCTAGCAGTCTCAACAGGTTAAACAGATCTTGGAGTTTCCTTGAGGCATCTAAAGAAACAGGACACATGTGGTGGCATTAAGAAACAATAGATAAGCAGGTGAATACCAGGAATAAAATCCAAGCCATTTGTTCTAAATAATAATAATCTTTCTAAATGGCAAGGAAGGAAAAAAGGTAGCTGGACCTCAAGGAAAACAAATCTTAATCATCTGAGAGTGGAAGGAGAAATAATTTCTTAGAGGTTTATCATGCTGATTAAAAAAGCCAAGAAGAGAGACAAATGTTTTAGGAAAAAACAGAAACTTGATTTTCTTGGATATGCTGGCTTGCTTGAGAAATAATATAATTTACTGGGAAATACAAAACTAAAAATTATGGATGATTATAGTACAGATGCTACTGTAAAATTATAGTTTTTCTTATCAGTTTCTTCTCTTTTCTACTTGTCTTATGATGTTTATATTTCAGCTCCCTAGACAAGAGGCTGGTTACAGGAACGACAGAGCTTCCTCTTGTTTAATACTAAGACCTATGAAATCTTCTGTGAATTAACACTTACGTTGTTAATCTACTGCTGCTCCATCTTAGGAAGTGATTTGCTTACTTCTGAATATCAAACACCATTACTGCTCAATTTCTGGAAACCCTGTGTGACTAGATATGGAAGTAAAGACTCCCTGTTGACAGGTTTCTGTTTATCAGTATGTGTGCAAAAGCTGAAGAAAGGCATGTAAGTAGCAAGCTGCCTATATATCTTATGTTTTATCTATACTTTAAATTCATTTTTTAGTGGTGGCACTTCTGGTTATTATACAGACTGCTGACATGGGGGTTTAGTGAGGTTTTCTAAAGTGTCTAGAAAAAAGTTAGAACTGAACAGCATTAAAAGGTTATCTTTTTCACATTTTTTATTCATGGATCTACTTTCAAAACATTAGCTGACTTTACTGAGGTAGGGGGAATTCTTGGGAATAATTTTCCTTCAAAGAGTAGTTTACTGTAAAAATGCTTATTATTAGGTACTCTTAACAGTAGTTGAGAAGAAAGGTTGGAAGCAAGCATTCAAGCAGACTCCATTTTTAAAGGTTTGTCATGCATTTCAGTCCTTAAAAGACAGCAGTAAGACATAATACGACACATGATCTTAGCAAAGTACAATGAAAAAATGACAATGAATTTTTAAAATATTTTAAAATGTAAAATTTAAAATAGACCTCTTATTCAGAAGATAATGAAGATAATTAATTCTAAACCAGAATATACACATTTAGGAATGTGTGTTAGGCTGTCTAACTTAATGCATGAGTCTCTCTGGCATTACAGTTTAACTATATGAATTTTCTAAAATTTAGGTCATCAAGGTTTCCTTAAAGGACTGTGTTCTGCTTTTGTTTTCTGGATAATAGCCTCGATAATGAAAGATGAAAAGACTCCAAAAAAGAAATGAAAAGTTGACTACCAACAATTTTAAATAATCTCATATGCAGGAATAAAAATCAAAAGCAAAATGCAATTCCTTATTAGCCCCAAAACTATCGTAAGCTTTGTAGAAGGACAATTACCTAACGAAAAATTAAAAATAAAAAAGTAATTCAGACAGTCAACCAAAGCCAGTATTAAACCAGGAATAAGTTGTAGCAGTATCTTGAAGTGTCTTATATAAGGTATTTTTTTCTTTGCTTGTTTATTTTCATTAGGATATCATGAATTTCTATAAAAACAAGTAATAAGCACATAATTCACCTAGTTTTTGACTCCTGAGTATAATTCAGACTTGAAATCCATTGTCTCAATGTATAAAACAGTGAACAAAATTTGAAGTATAGAAGTATTCCCTTCAGTTTCTGTTGAATATGAGCTGAGTGACAAAATGTCAGGGCCCTGAAGGTACTGCCAGCCCTGACTATCCCTGCCCAGCCCCAGGGCTCCCCACACCCTGCCCATGGCCCAGGACCCCATTTCAGCCCACCCAGGACCATCAGTCCCTGCCCCAGTGACACCACAGCAGGGCCGGTCTCCAGCTCCCCACATCCCTGCCCTGCCCGTCCATGGGCCCCGCTGACCTGGGCCCACACGTCGTCCGACATCCTAGCCCAGCCTTGGCCAGTCCCCATGGCCCTGACTGGCCATTCTGGGGCTGTGTCTGACCCTGGTTCCCCTCACCAGGCCTGACCCTGACCCCCACTTGTGGTCTGATGTCCCAGCTGGCCTTGGCCCAGCCCCATCATGATCTTTGAGGACCACACAATAAGGATTCCTCCATATCAGTGCTTTCCCATTCGGTCCTAGTTATTGTGAGGTCTCTCTGACCAGGACCTTAAAGTTCCCCTGCGTATCTCATCTTTATCATCACCTTTGGGTTTCCCCTGCATTTTATCAAGTGTTTACTAAGATTCTGAGACATAAATGATTCTTTTCTAGAAAATCATTCACTACTCTTCTTGGGCATGGTCAAGCATTGGCAAATGCCTACTATATTTTATCACTTTTTTCCTTTTACTTATACAGATTGCACTGGGCAGCCCATATTCTGTTAGCTTGTAGCTCTTATATTGCCATTGCTAGTAACAGTCCATAAGCTTCACACTGAGTTTGCAAGACCTCAGGTCTGAGGCTTGTCAGGCTTGCTCTGTCTGAGCTTTTCTTGACCTGCTTGCAGCTTGATTTTGCTTGATATAGCCATAGCAGCATTTTTTAAAAAATTGATCAAGTTTCTATGACTAATTTCACTACCTCAGGAATCGTGTAATTATGTCCCACTATGGGTCATAGAATCTTTTGGGATAAGTGCTCGATACTATTTTAAAGGAAAAAAAAGGAAAAAAAATGTATGTTTCATGTGGAATGAATTCACATTATTTATCTTACTGGGGATTTAGCCATTAAAAGTCTTAAAGACAATAATTTTAAAGGAATAAGGTCTTTTTTTCAAATTTCACAAAATCAATGTTTGTAAATTAAGTTTGAAGCATAATGAAAACATTAATCTGCAATTATTTTGCAAGAAAATTATTAAGCATTTTGAAGATAAATGAAAAAATCTCTTCTACGTTTCTTTCATCTTTAAGCTTTTCAAACCCTTTCCTTCTTGCATTTCCCTTTCCCCTCTCTGAAGATACACTGCCCATGTTCACCATAATTTTTCAAAGCTCTTTTTATGTATCCATAAGGCTTCCATATAATCTTTTTTTTTTCTTTTTTTCTTAAAAATTGTTATGGGTGTGAATCCTACAGTAAAATTGGCAACACTTAGGCTGCTGGTACTCTGGTACTTCATGGTGAGGTAGGTTGCTTTATTGTTGCATTGTATTTTTCTATCTCTCTGAATCCATACTTAAAAATAAATAAATAAATAAATCACATCCTCCCCAGCCCTTTTTCAACAATAGTCATTAACGCTGTCTCTCAGCTATCTCAAAAAAGCACTGGAAATAGCATAATTACAACATAAGATGTCAATTGCAACTGCTTGTACATTAGACAAAGCAATGTCACTACATCTGAATGTAATATATAATCAGCCTCACTGAGATATGATTATTGATCAGTTATAATCAAGAATAATCAGATGATTTTTGGTGAGGTGAAAGCATTAAGTGAGGTGACAGAAACTAGGTGAAAACTACTGAAAGAAGAAAGAGAATAATTTATTAGCTGAAGGTTCACTGCCTCTTCTACACATACATATACACACACAAACTTCTGCAGCAAGCAGATCTTGCTGGAGATCATAGTAAATAACTGAAGAATCATCTCCAAATCACCAGATACTTAGTGTTCTTGGAAGGAATCTCTTTTCCTTTAGAAAATTATCAACTTTATATGGAATATTTAACTTACACTGGTCCACATCAAGAAACGGGATGAAGAAGAGAAAGAAAGAACATACACCTCTTAATGGTTAAAGTGTTTGTCAGAAGAGGATTTTGTGACTCTTGGTTTAATTCTACTCCACTTTTTAGAAGAGCTTACTGAATTGTGCAGCACATCATGCTTGCATGTTTATAAAAAACATTGGTGATATCTTCCTACTTCTGAACTCATATCTATGTTCATTTGTGCAGCAATGTCCATTTTAATATTTTATTGCTATGCAAAAAATTTACATGAAGGTGATACATGGAGAACTTTCTGTGGTATAATAAGGGGAGAAACATAAGAGGAGCTAACTTAAGTCAGACCAAAGATCTACTTAGTTGAGTATGCTCATCCACTGTCTGGCAGTGGCCTTGGAAAAATGCTAGGGCAACTATGGAATAACAAAAAACCATGCTGGATTCTTTCCCAGAATGCTTTCCCAGTCCCTAATAGGTTGCAGTTCAGACATTTTCCAAGTCAGAAGGTGTATGCATGCATTTAATAGTCCCTGAGAGGGTTTCATTTTGTTAATTTATCCTGTAGATTTCTAAATATATATGCAAACTTTTGCATTCACCAGTATCGTATGGTATATTACAGGATGGTCAGTCTATGGTAATACCTCAAGTTGTTTCACAGCCTCACACTTTATGTGATGGATCACCTTCTTTGTTTTTTTTCTGATCCTGCCTCCTTATAATTTCATTTTATGCTTCAAAAATCTGCATTAGAAGAGACAGTGAACAAAGACTTCTTCCTGTAGAAAGGTTTCATTCTTGTAGTTATTCCTTCTAGCACCTCTGTAATGAGAAAGAGTAGTTTTATGTTGTTCCTCTTTTTGAGATTAAACATCGCAGTAGTGAAGAGAAACATCTTTCCTAGTTTAGGTAAATAAGAACATCAAAAGAGTAATAATGGATCTCAGTGGCTACGTCCACTTCACAGAGTATAGCCACACCAGCCCTGAGGGTTGCCTTCTGTGTTTGTAATTTACCATTTTTAACTACACATCTGGAAGGAATTATAGGTGCATATCCTTCATTTCATGTAGTTGCATTTACTTTGGAAAGACAACTAGATGTGCAGGCAGACAGGGAGTCAACTATTTCCCACCAGTACAACTAGGGGATTGTGACAGTATACACATTACAGATGGTACCTGCTCTGCAGTATATAAAAGTACTGGTGGTGGATTGAACTTGTCCTGCTTCCAGACACCCAGCCATCTGCTCTCTCACTCCCCACCTCAACAGCACAGAGGAAGAAAATAAGATGGAAAAGCAAATGGGTCAAGATAAAGAGAGGGAGATCACTTACCAATTACCATCATGGGCAAAACAGACTCATCTTGGGGAAAATAAGTTTAATTTATTGCCAGTTAAAAACCAACTAGAATGGTGAGAAACAAAGGCAAAAACTCCAACACTTTCCCCACCCCCCACCCCTTCATCCCAGGCTCAACTTCACTTCATTCCCAACCCTTCTGCCTCCTCCCCATCCCAAGCAGTGCAGGGGAAAGGAGAACGATGGATTGCAGTTAGTCCATAATAGTGGAAGCCAAATATTTCTCTGCTGGTCTACGGTCTTCCAAGGCTGGAAAATGGGTGAGGCAGATAACAAAGCGCTGTAGCACTCTGAAGGTACACTGACATCTGACCCCTTTTTCATGGACTACAATAGCTACGTATTGCCCTACATGACACTGTGCCTAAGAATTCTTGTAGATCATGAAACTCTAGATGCTTCATAAGCAGCTACAGCATGATATGAGTGATGTAACCTGTGGCATACCAACAAAAAAAGCTCTGTACAGTAGCTAGTGTTGGGAAGGGGGGTGGGGGAGAATCAGTCACAATTGTAAAACAAAACAGAGAGGACTCAAATGCATCAGAACTGTCCATTTCTCTCTATGACTTCTCTGAACGTATGTTAAAGTGGGGACCACTCTAAATAACACTCTGGCCTGTTTGAAGGTTCTTTTTGTTCATCTGGTTTTACAAAATTCCTACATGGACATTTCCATTACCAAGGAAAGGATGCTATCTAGGAGGTAAACTGAAGATTAAATACAGACTCTGCCACAAAACACAAAAGATAATTTTGATATAGCAAAATGCAAAAAAAAAAACCCAAAACAGGAATCAATATTTTGTGTAAAATAGCCACTAGCTAAATAGAAATCCAGCTATTGCTATTCTGACTACATGAGAAATACTATTTATGGACAACCTGAAATGTTAAATCAGATTTTGTAATTATTCGTGTGTTGGCAAGGGCTTACCAGCCAAGGAGAAAAAAGGATGATTTCAAGATGTAAGGGCTCTCCTACGATGTCACCTTCATAAAGCAAAACAGAAAAACAGATGAACATGCAGCCTTTGTTCATGTAAGCTACTTTTTCCTTTGTGATTGTTTTGTTTTATGTTGTTTGAACAGGACTGTCGATTCTGAGATTTTGCCCATCCTACAGCTTAACTTGTTCCGTGAACAAGTTTTGGGTTTTTAAGTCAAGTAGTTTGTCTCATGTCTGCCCAAATCACTTCTTATACAACCCCTCTACATTAACTGCATTTACATAAGATGTTTCTGCCAGCACTGCTACATCAATGAAAGATGTAGGTACTTAAAATCATGATCACCAGTGCCCTCCTGCAGAGTAGAGCTGGGTGTATGTTCATTGTGTCACTTCTGATGAATGGGAATACAATTGTTTTGATAGATTGAACTAACTACTTGTTTATGCATACACACAAAAACTTGTCTTGCACTTTTTCTCATAAATTATGCAGGATTATCATCTTGACATGACTTTCCCTGTCTGACACACCCAACCTTTAATCTTTCTCCAATGCATGGCATTGACTCACATTTCATAGGTCTCAAATAAAAAGCTCACTCTATTTTGTGAATCAGTATTCCAATTTCTTGTATTAGTCAACAGTGTATCACTGCTCAACCTGCCCCCCCTCCCCCTGCAAATGGAAATAGGATGTATGACACCAGGCAGCAGAATCTATACTTGGCTGAAAACACTGTAAATTACTGTAAATTACTGTAAATCCTCAATTTTGGACTGTACAGTCCTAAAAAGAATGTCCAAGATGTTTCGAAGTGACACAACAGGAATCTGTTAAATTCTTCATGTGGTATTGTAGAAAAAGTAATTGGGCTTGCAATCTTTTTTCAGTGTCAGTAAAAGAGAGTTTAAATACCTTTTAGTTCAGGTAAAAATAGAAAAAAATTAATCTAAGAAGTTAGGTTACTTAGATAATTTTTTCAAAATTAATTCTGCAGTTTATAATCTCCATAAACACGAAGTTGCATCAAAGAAATGAAGGCAATTATTTGGTCCATAGCTACATAAGAAATTTGGAGAAAGAAAAAAGCTATAAACTTCTGCAAAAAAACTTGATTTTAAATGGACACACATCACCAATGATGTTTCAGTGTGCAGCCTGAAAACACGCTGCAATGGAAAAATAGGGGTATATTTTTCTTTGAAGCCTTTTAGGATGGAAAATTCAAACTAAAGACAGAACTGCAACATATCTAGCTGTCTTTTATACTTCCCTTGGAAGGAAATACTTTGCAATTTTAGTAGCACAGCATGCAATTTAAATGTACCTTTTTACCAGGCAATGATACAATTTGGGATTAAATCTATTTTAGTGGCAATACCTTTCCCAAAATAATATTTTAAGTCTTCGGTAAAGTTATTTGAGAGGAGGGAGAGGTGGAAAACTAATAAAAGTATTACATCAAATAGTTTATAGATTGAGATAAAGACAGTTTAATCAGTGAAGGAAAGAGAAAAAAAACAAGTGATGCAAAGGTAGTATGGAATAATCGCTGAAGGTGACTCATTGATACGTCCCCCTCTTAAGGGAAGGTAAACCTCCAGGTTGGAATGCGGTGCATGTACAAGAAATCTGTTCCATAATAATAATTCCCTAAGCAACATAACCTGCAACCTTAGATGTTAGCAACACCATGGGAGCTTGGTATGCTGAATCTTGAGAAACAATACAGAGGGTGGAGCAGGGTGGAAGCACTATGGCCAGGCTCTGTGATATCAGCAGGGGAGACAGAGTGAGAAAAAGAGGAGACCTTGATGCTGTGCAGGCCCTGCTCAGGAACAGCCAAAACATTGTTGTGTTACCAACGCTGTGTTACCAACACTCTTTTGGTCACAACTCCAAAACATGGTACCATAGAGGTTACTATGAAGAAAATTAACTCCATCCCAGGCAGATCTTGTACATTTATGTAATAAAATCTTTATTTAAATTGGCAGTTCTAAAACAATTTAATAAATAAACCTGAAAAACAAATCAAAACAATTAACCTAGTTGCCTTCTGATCCAGTATCTCTAGCATTTTGAATTTATTTCTTTTGGTCATTTCTAATGACCTTCTAGCTATGACGTATGAAAAATAAATAGAAGTGTCACAAAAGCATTTAATCCGAGAAAGGTCTTTTTGTTTGTCTCCCCACCAATAAAGGTATCCTAAAAAAATCTATATTGTGAGGCATGTTCACTGAACTGTGCTTCCCATATCAAAGCTTGTATCTACTATGATTATATTCTTTAGAGCTGTTTGGATAATTTGCTGCCAAAAGCTCCCTTGTTCCTACTTCTGACAATCACCATGATAGCATATGAGGTTTGACCTTTCCTCTGATGTCACCTACAATAGTCCTTAAAGAATATTAAAAAGAACCCCAAACCACCATGAAACTATATATTTAAGTGGAAATCAAAGCTAAATTTCCAAGTCCCTTTTGCTAGATGCAGGTGCTTTAACACTCATAAGAAACTTCTGCTTTTGTTGTGGAAACCACTTGTGGAAGAGGAAGGCACTGTCATGAATAAGAGCTAGGTGAACAAATTCTGCTCTCTTATTTTAATCAACTCAGGATCGATGAGGATAGCTCTTTGTTTTCAAAGTATGAAAGTCCTAATGGCAGTAGCAGAATGAAACAAGCTATTTTAAAGTTTCCAACTAGAGAACTATATAGAGCTGTATTTTTAACATTCTGACTCTAAATGCCATCCAGGAAACTGAATTTTCAAACAAGCTGAACAGAGTCTGTACTTTAAATGGTGAGAAAAAGTCAGTGAGAATGCTCATAGAAAATATGATGTACCATATATCTTGAACTCCGATACAATGAAACTCTCTTACTGGTTTTAGAATTGTATATTGTGGAAACTTTTCCACAATATCATGTTCCCGTACTTAGAACAGTGGTTTTGCAAAAGACAGAATTTATTTATTTTTTAACATTTTTACTCAAACCAAACTTTACTTGCTTAACAGCAATGATACTCTTCTTGGTCATGAACAGATCAAAATTCAGTCTCAGTCCATTTTTCCTCACTTTCAAATTATTTTAAAGACAGAATGTTCCAGATCATAAGCAGAGGTGATCAAATAAATAGGTGGACAGCTGTAATAATTTAGTGTGGAGCTTTGCACCAGAGCAATCCGGTGGCCATTTTTTAGTTGCAGGATATAAATAGTTTTTAATTAAAAATTCAAATATTATTAGCTAAAAAACCAACCAAACAAACAAATGAAGTATCTAATGATAGTCTACAGGTACAGAGATTGGACAGATGTTCTTAAGTGGTCAAATAATTTTATAAAAAAAAGATTAGTAAATATAACAGATTTCCCTATTAATCACTATGTGTTTTCTCCAAAGTTCAAGTTCCTACTGAGCCACAGACAACCTCTTCCACTTTATGCAGCTCATTTAGACATGATTTCATTTATAGACTGTGGACATAGGAATCTTCATTTTTAGCTTAGTTATGTGTATTCACATGTTAAATTCTGGATTCTGGAATATAAAGTGAAGTCAGTTCCATACATAAATATATGAGGGAAAAACTTTCAGAACACAAAGTCTCCCTAAACCTGCTGGTTTTTTTTTTGTTGTTGTTGTTGTTGTTGTTTTTTTTTTTCTCTTAAGGGAAATTAAAACAAACAAAAAAACCTCAAAGACAAAAAAAAAAAAAAAACAACCACAAAAAGACCTTTCAATGTCTTTTTCTGGCAACTTTCTTACATTTACTAGTCAGAAGAAGATAGTGAACTTTTTTCTGTTTCCAGTCAGGGTTATAATTAAGAAAGCACACAGAGTGAATGTGCTTTAATGCTCCAGGCTACATACATTTTAATGCAGATCAGTAGGGAAAGAAGAAAACAAACAAAAAACAACCAACAAAACTGCATTTTCAGTTTGGGTTTGTGTTTGGTTTGGGGTTTTTTTTTGGGGGGGGGGCAGGGAGAGTGTTGATTGTTAGGGGTTTTTTGGCTTAGAAAGTTTACTAACATGCCATTAGAAACAGTACGTATTAGGAAGTGATATTTTTAAAAGCAATTGCTAGCATTGATTTAAAGAAACGCTTAAAAGTTACAGCTCTAAGCAATGGGTTTCAGATACAAGCTCTGCCAATTTTCACTTGCAGTACATGCAGAATTTGTGAAGAAACTTAGAGCTTGTTTTCTCATCACTTCAATAAATCAAATTCTAAATTAAAACCTAACAAACAAACAAGAAAATGAAGACTACACAATTAAAAATGCCTTGAGTGACTTGACTAACATCAATGAGGTTTTGTAACAATTTCCTGGATAAAATCCAATCCTTCAGGTACAAAGGAGAATGAAATGGTCCGATAAAGACAGTTAGAACAAGGCTGAAAACTAATTTCCCTTGACAATACTGGCTTTTTTTTCATGACATTGTAATCCTGATTATGATGTGTTTGTGATGAATTTGAGACTATTTCATAGAAAATGAGTCTGTAACACTTAACTTAGGTTTGTTTCACTTTCCACAGAGCTAAGTCCATGGATTTAATTGACAATAAACTCAAATAAAAATTAAAAATATTTCTTTTCTGGTGAATAATACCAGAATTAGACATTTGTCATTCAAGTAAATCAAAGCTAATGTTACATAGCTGAGGATCAAATACTTGACAATAGTGGTTTTCACAACAAATAGAAGTTTGGAATTCACATTGTCCAGACAGCATGCAATCTCTGTCATAAGATGCTTTATTACACATTGTTTAAATATTTTAAACTCATAAAGCAGTACAGTTTGGATACAGTACATTTCTAGAACTATTCACTGTATAGAAGTAAATCATTTTCACCTAGTATGCAATGCCCTAAGGCTTTGTTGCTTTGTTGTTTGGGTTTTTTTTCTTGAAAGAGAATACTAAATATGTTACAACAACAAAAAAGGTATCAGTGACATAAATTTCCACCAGTACCAATATCAGAACACTAATAGAATCCAAGTCTTTCATTATATTTTTACAGTCAGTAAAATTATCCATGTGATTATGTCAGGATTCTCACATACAGCAACAAATTAGATCACAATGTTATATATTAATAATCCTACCTTTCCCGTTCTTCTTATTTTACACTGCTTTTAGTCTTGAACTTCAGGTATTGTAGTGTAGAATGCTATCAAGAGCTGTTACACAAACATTGTAGAAACTATCCATAGCCATTGAAAACATTTCTGCCTCTGTATTCACTGAACGTCTCACAGAAAAAAAAAATATTTATGGGAAATACTTTAAATGAAGTTTTGCTCTATCTATTTTGACAATTTTACTAGCATCCGTGAAGTTTCACATAGGTATGTGTCTGAAAACGTTAAGCTGTTCCTCTTTGTGCAGTTTCCATTTTCTTGAAAATCAGCAAATAAAAAATGAACAGGGCATCTTCCTATTTGACTGTTTTGTTTGGCTTTTCTTGCGTCATATATTTTGTGCATTTGTGCTACAGATGTCTATTGACTGCAACAGTTTTCTGACATTGTGCTAAAGCTATTGGGAAGTAAGTTTAAACTAGCAGAATACATGAGTTTATACATCCCTTTCTTATTATCAGTTGCTAACATTCTTCTAAGTTTTCCTCACAGTAGAATCTGCTGTACATTTTAACTTCTGCAGCAATGAAGAAAAACAAAAGAAAACCGACATAGTTTGCTTTTATGAGACTAGCAGCACACGCTGAATCTTTTTTCTGGCTTTCATATTAATGTTGTCCTGAACAAATAAGAAACCCTACCAGAAGCTTGGAATACTCAGAATGCTGCAAAAGTCTTATGTTTAGCTTCAATTACAATAAATGCAGCTTATTATTCTTGAATATCCCCTTCCAGATAGCCTACAAGGAAGAGATGGCAAGCATCATTATAGGAAAATAACTGGTAATTTATTAAGGGTGAAACTGACCCTTTTGAAAAGGATCATAATAATGCTTAACTGGAAGGGATTTTTTAATAATTCTCAAACTGATCTCATGTCAGGTTAATTTACACTTGTTGCAAGACAAAGAGAGTATTACACTTGCATTAAACATATATTTTCAAGTGTAGGAGAACAGACATGCTTTAGATGTAGTTTGTGGTGGACTTTTTTTTCTGAAGTAGAACACATATTAAATAGTATTTCCCGTGTGATTACATTTTTCGAAAATCTGTTACAAATTTTTTTAAGTGAGAATGGAAAGCAGAAATTAGAGAGGAACTCCATGTAAGGGTGAAGGGAGTCAACGCACTCCAAAGCTAAACAGCTGTTTTTCTCTTAAATAGATAGATACTGTGAATTAACTAAAAAATCTTTCTCATCTGAGGTTAGACAAGGGTTTTTTGGGGGGGGGGTGGGGCAGGGNNNTAAATTTTTGTTTGTTTTAAAGCAGTCTTGGGGTTTTTTTAAGGCCTGTCCAATCACTTATTAATCTTCAGTCATTCTCATTAGTACATATTTTATTCTATTTGCACTGGTTTGCTTACTACAAAAAAAAGATACCACTGCAATTAGTTAATCTGTTAGGGGTTTTTTTTGTTGTTTGTAAACCTGCTAGATAATCTGAAAATTTCATTTGTTTAATTTTAGGCAGCTTTTTTTTCCCTCGGTTATAGGTAATCTAGATGTTTTCAGAGACCTTTTTATCTTCCATGTTTTCTCATTTGCTTCTGCCTGAAGTCCAAGGAGCTTCCAAAGTGCTTAGTTAGTAGCATCCTTCAGCTCACCAGACCAGGTCTGGTATCCCATGGCCATTGTTGAATCAAAGCTCCATTTGCCAGTTTTCCTGTTAATTAATTATAGGTGCCATCATCAGCCAGCAGAACTGTTGAATAGTTAAAGAACAAGTCATTAATGATTATTATTTTGGGACTACATTTGCATTGTTGATTGTAATATTTTAACTGTGTCTGCTTTTAAATGTGTTTTTAAAAATTATCAGAGGTGTATTCAGCTGGTTGGCTTCTGGTCAACATTCCTGAAGAAGAAATTTGTATGCATTCAAGCCAGCTATATTATTGAGTGGAGGAAAGACCATGCTTATTTAAAGTCTGTCCCTTCAAGTTATCCCAGAGCTGACCATTTTGACTATGAAATGCTAATTTGTTTGTTTTGCTAGGGCTTTCACAGGGTGATCCAGCATAGTGTAGGTCAGTGATGCCTTGGCTTTCAGCCTGTGTATTTTATAAGGCTCTAAATCTGCCTGTCAAGAGAAAGAACAGAAAGGCAACAACTGCTAGTTAAATCAAATCACTTCGACTAAATTGGACAAATTTGGTTAGCCTCTGATGCACCCTGGCCCAGGTCCATGTCAGCAAGAATGATTGTGTTCAATCAAGGCTAAGCTCGCGGGTGAACAAAACACAGTCCGAGAATACCACAGAACATGCTGTCTGCAAGCACATCTTAATATGGACAAAAGGATGTTACTCAGACTCGATGTACAGATGTGGCTGCAAACAAGTACTAGGATTTTTTCATGAGAAAAAATCTTAGAGAAGAATCAAACCTTATTATATTAAAAGAAATTTCTGGTTATTTCAGGTATGAATTTCAGATATTCAATATATTCAGCTTAAATTTATATCTCCAAGATTTTTTAATTTTCTTTGAAAGAAAGATGTAATGATAGCAGGAATACCCAATGCAGCAGGATCTAGGAATTACAGATCTGTTATTTTTAAAATAGACTTTCAGTAAATAACATTGCATTTATCAGTACTTCTAATCTTACGAGTTTTTATCAGTATTATAATTCCTGTAAATAGCTCGTATATTACCCACACTGAAAGCAGGATTTCCCACTCTGAGACATGATCCATTTAACAGAGCAGTTACACTTCACATTTTACTATAGACACAGGAATGAAATAAATGTACTAAATTTAGCTGATAGTACTAAATTTTACCTGATGAGGGAAAGGGAGAAATTTAAGTTGACCTGATTTAATAATATCAATGCAAATTTAATTCAGACACAGGATTTTTTTTTGTAAACAAAGATTTTAAGATTTTTTTCAGTTTCTATATAAATTGCATTATAGTACTAAAAAAAAAAACAACCAAAAACAAACAAACAAAAAACAACAACAAAAAAAACCCCAAAACATCCAGAAATCAGACACTTTAAAACAATCACCCATGATTAATAATCTCATTTTTGTTATCCTCTTTCTTTCAGGCTAGGCCTTAACCTAGCTCTGTTCAGTCTTGTCTTGTTGTTTTGAGTGTACACAATCTTATGACAAGACTCATTTGTTATGTTTGGTGAGCCACAAGTCTTCATTCTCCGTGTGATAAATAAGAATGACAGAAGTCAGAAATACAGTTTTAATGTTAAAACAGTAACATTTTCAGCTATACAATGATATGATTAGCATGGCATGCATTACAGCCTAGCATCGACTAATACAGAAATATATTGCTTGTTGAGTGTTAGAAGACCAAACCTACCATACATTCAACGTCTCCATCTTCTTCATCTATGGGAACATGCATGGAGTAACATTGCAAAATAAAATAAATCCCCTCCAGGTTTATAAATTAGCAAATTAGCAAAAGATTGTGAATTTTCCATAGCAAAAGAAGAGTGCTAATGAGTAGGTTGTAATGAGTCTACTCTCCACACCTAAGAAGGCTTGAGGAGTTAATATTCTTGTTAGAAACCAATAAATAAGTAAAAAATCTGCAGCAGATCCTTTACCTTTCCTAAGATCCTATAACATTTCTAACACTGCTGACCTTTTGCCCTACTTTCTAATGGAAAGCTTCTCACATGTATTAATGATGGCTTTAAGTGTCTTTTCTCCAAGGCTGCAGTTCAGCTACCTTCTGGGTTCTGGATGTGACAGAAAGGCAGCAGTGACTGAGTCACAAAACTGCAAGTTTTTCCTTAAAATTTGGTAAGACCACAGTTTTGGTATTCCGTGTTGGTTAGGGAAAATCTAATCTCTCCCTGCGACCTCAGTAACTCGATAATGTTTTGGAAAAACCTAGTGAGCATTTGGAATAAATGTGTAGAAAACAGACTGCTGGTTGTTTAAACCAGCATTTAGAAATAATGCATGTGAAAGTCAAGTATAACATGAACGAAAAAGCTTATGTCACAGAAAACTGCAGTAGCAACTATAGAAAACCAGCCTCGTTTTAATATAGACAGATCTTATGTAAAGAACACATGCAAGAGAGTATGAAGTGGTGTATTGGTGTATTGGGTGTCCTTGACAGTGGCGGGTTGCAGGGGCGGCTTCTGTGAGGAGAGGCTGGGGCTGCCCCGTGCCGGACACAGCCGGTTCCAGCCGGCTCCAGCCAGCTCCAATGGACCTGCTGCAAGGCACAGCTGAGCCCCTCAGCTGAGCTGGCGCTGCCTTTGCAAAAACATATTGCTAACAAATCAAGCATTTACTCATAAATCCAAAATCCATTAAGAAGGAGGTTTTAAGAATTGCCCGATTTAGCTATTCTTGAGCCCTTGATCAAGACTAAGTGTGTTTTGCTTTTAGTTTGCTGTCCTGTTTTGGAACTTTCAACATATGACCAGCAGAGATTTTCCTCAGATGACCTCAGACAACCTGGCTTGTATAAAACTAGGTCCATGACATGCTGTTTTTTTCTCTATGAACTGCTGAGGAAACTGGTTACTTTAGTGAAAGTGAAAGGCTTGTCTTTCTAGTTATACTTCCTTCCTCTTCCTTTCACCTGAAGAAATTAGATGCAGGAAACCCGTGTAATGTTCAGTTCACTTGATATTTTTAGTTGATGTTTTGATCATATATAGAATATCTATGCTGCAAAAAAAGCACTGGTAAGTTGCAGGAAAAGAAACGAGAACTGGCCCTTAAGTGAACATACACACAAACATTTGGTATACAAAAAGAATAAAAATGACATGCTGACCTTTGGAGAGATGTTTATGATATTTTTAGGAGACCAGCTACAATGTTCCAACCTGTCAAAGAAACCAGACATGAATATAAATATTTAAAGAATATAAATAGATTAGAATGTTTCCAATATTTAAAAAAAAATACTTCCTGAATTGACAGTGGACCAGCTAGTACATATATCACTGTATTAACATATTTTTACCAGTTCCTTAACATTGAAGAAGCTGTGCATCTAGTAGATCTTATTGCAAATTATGTTTCTATATGCAGATTCAGCTGTTAAAAATAAGAGCATGTCATAATGATTAGTATTTGTACACCAATTTTAATCCTTGGGAGCCTGTCTTTTTTTAATTATTATTTATTTTGATATAAACTATGCATTAAATTAATAACACAGAAGATAAAATACTTCTATGTAAAGCCAATACATCCTGGTGCACCCAAAGGGTTTAGAACTGAAATAATCTGAAAATTAATACTTGCTTCTTGTATAATTTTCTCCAAGGTGCAAGGTGAATGTCTTGTCAAATATCCAAAAGAATGACATGCGCTAAAAATCAATGTGACCCCCAAAAAAGAAAACAGGTAAACTACTATTTCCATGTGACATTTTTCAAATTTATTTCTCATATAAAATCTGTATGTCTTTTAAATGTTATCATTTTATTTTTAAGACTTACATAACTATTCTGATGACAAGTTAATCTGCTGGTCTTTTAGAAAACATGTTCTTAAAGAGAGCTATAAGCAATACCTGTATTTCTTCTTACTATGAACTCCAACAAAATTAATAAATTGTTTTGCAATTTATGAGTTGAAAAAAGGAGAGAGAATAATTCCTTGCTGATGTCATGTTGTGAACAGAGCACAAACATAAAAACATTTAGAAGTACAGCTGAAAGAAAGAAGAAGCCAAAGACATTCTGTTATGCTTTACACATCAAATAAACCCTGTATTTTATGTCAATGTACAAAGGGTAAGAATACAGCTTTCCATTTCTACATAAAGTATTACAGTTACCATTTAGCCTTGAATAAACATATAAACCAAACAGGGCCATAAAATCCCCACAAAATTTATGTCAAGAGTATCCCAGGTATAACATGTACCATCCAGTACAGCAGCTAAATGAGCCAGAATTTAAGGATGTTTTGCAGAGATATCCACTTTATCTTCCAAAAACTAATTCAGGAGTTGTTGAAAAATGTGCTGACAAAATATATATAAGGTTTTCTCCTTCATTGAAAATCTTCCTCGTTTTGCTTGCTTTGCTCCAGAATTGAAATCTTAGGTTTTCCAGATATACTAACATTTGCCTCGAACAATATTAGCTAACTTAAGCACTTCAAACTAATATGAAAAATGAATTATCAAGATCTACTTCAGGTTGCCAAAATAAATCTAACAGGACCTGTTCCCTTTCTACAGCGCCTGTTTTCATTTCATTGTTTTTCCTTAAGTTTCTGTTATCTTTTTACTCATTGAAATAGCTCTGATTGCTATACCTAAAACTATTTCTTTTCTCTATCTGTTTAGCAATAAAACAGCACTACAAAAAGCAGGGTATTTTTCACGTAAGGACATATTCCCATCTGGCAAAAAAAACTAGTCAGCCTTCTCCTTTTTAACAATATCTGAAGGCAAATTGATCAAAGCAACCTGATACATGCTAACAATTACTTTAGAGACATCCTCAGGAGACCATTCTACGCTATGAATTCTAAATGGACAGGAGCTTGCTACCTTAGAGCTTCAGGGTACATCAGCACAATATAACTGCGGTTGGTGCAACTCTAAGCTTACAATAACAAGCCCTACTGAGAGACAGAATATAATTGCACAGACTTGCTACCAATTTTACATGCAGACACAGTTTACTTTGTAAGTCTAGACCCAGCTTTCTTCTGCCAGCAAAATAACACATAGATCTACCTTAAATAGAAGATCCCCAGTCTTCAGGAGTCTGCTTTACTTCACCCTCCTTATCGTGTAAGCACAGGCAGCCCTCTACCATGTGTGCTGAATGATGTGTGTTTCCATCATGAGTTGCTTAACTCTCCCCAAATCTAGTCCAAACTATCCAGCTACTTTTCCCACTCTTAGATTCCAGTCCAGGCATGTGAAACTTAAACACCATACTCCTTCATAGAATTGGATAGAACTTCAAAATGAAGGGGGGCGATGACACCAGGAAGGGAGGGTGCAGAGGGGAACCTCCTCCATATGACTGAGGGTGAAAGCAAAAGGAACTCAAAAGAAATCAAGTATGTTATGAAAATAAGTTCAGTAGTTTTACAACACCGCAAAGTAGATCTGCCTTTAAAGTTTGTCATTAAAAATTAGTCTTATTATTTTACTTTCTTCTTACTATTCCACCTTACTGGAGAGATTTTTAATAGCAAAACTACTCACAACAGCCTGTGTGGCAATGATTACTTACTGTCTACCTGCATGACTAAACTGAAGACAGCATAGCTGTCTGGTACCCATTGTTAGTCAATGACAAGGAAGGGGTTAAAAGATTCATAAGCTTGTGAACTCCACAGAAAGATATCCTTATAAAAGTAAGCTATCATAATTTTTGTTTAAGCAACTAATTAATAATGCATTACTGTATTATACAATAAAGTAATATAATACCTCCAAACCGAGTGTAACATGAAAATGCATTAGTACAATATTTTGTCTTTTCTCAGTATTAGTTCAGAGTGTACTGCGTTATGGTTCTTGTATTAACCCCATATACAAGTAAATATTATTTAAATATATTTTTGGTTTAATGTTTTATCTGTAAATATAATTCTTTATGATGAGATATTGTTAATGTTACCAGATCGCTCACCTGAAATATTTAGCTAATTTACTAATAGCTTCTCAGCACAGTATTGATTACAGCAAGGAGACAGAAATGTGTATAAATTTAAATCTGTTTCTTGTATAAGGAAGCATAGAACCTCTCTTACATTTTGTGTTGTTAGAACTCACTGTCTTTTTTCCGTAATTTTTTCTCTCTCCCACAGCCACCTCTGCATTGTCACTTCATGAATACTGAAACACAACACTGAAGGAAGCAAACACAGTTTAGCAAACGTTCCCTAACCACTGAGCCTGTCAAACATTTCTGATCACAGTTCTCGCTGGCAGTCAGCCTTCAGCTGTTTAAAAGTGTGACACACAGTTTTCCACTCCTCTCTGCAAAATTACACCACTCTTTAAGTTTAAGTTTGTAACAGAATTATAAAAGTGGTTTGAAGATGATCCTGCCAGTTTTTTTCATGTAACTAGCCCCCCACTGGCTTGCAAGACCAAAGCCTAAGAACAGTGTTCTTGCAAGATGAAATAATTGCTATACATGTTCCCAAGGAATTTCAGAAGATGACTCTTTTTAAGTGGATGTGGTCACAGTTCTTTCTGAAAAATATATTAGTCACATTCTTTTCTTCAGTACAAGGTTTAAATTATAGACTTTCTTTGGTAAAGAAATAAAAGACTTTCAGATCATATTTGATAATATTATTCAATATCTTTATTTAATTGCGTCTCAAAAGTAGGTAAAAATTAAGCATGTTAAGACACTCCACTTAGCTTTTTCAGCTATTATTTTAAAGTTTGCTTAAGTTAATGAATATTAACAACCTTCACAAGACTGGTTAATATTGAATGAATATTTAAAAAAAGTGAACTCATTTAGAAAACACCCCTATTAATTTTTAAACATTTAAAAAAAATTAATTATTTCTTGCCCTTTTTTGTGTCCTCTGTGAATCTCCTATCATTAAATTTTATTTAAATAGTCTTAAATATTTTTCTCATTTCCAGTTTGTCTGGGCCAAGGAAAAATTATTTAATATTTTCAGTCTTGTATCTAAATTTTTTGAAATAATGACATTATTGTTGAAAAATGAAAATGCAGTCACTGTTAAGATAGCTTTTTGTTCTTTGTTGTTTTTTTTTTTTCTCCAAAAAATGACTTTGCTTAAACCAAGGGACATCTAATTACTGTCAAGTTTGAATTAGCATTTCTTAATTGTAAAGTTTTATTTGTTCCTGAATACCTTTAAAATTGAAATTGTTTAGTCTGTTTTAAAACTTATTTAAAATTATAAAACAGAAAACACATGTTGGCAACATTAATGTCTATTCATTTGATAACTTTGTTTCCTGATAGTAATATACAAGTATATTAAAAAATTGCTGAGGGGTTTGCATCCATAGGAAGAAGGAAATGCAAAAATTTGTGCAGTATGTATATGTTTTACTCTTTGTGTACAACTATGATTTTGCCCTTTTTTTCCATAGTCAAATACCTGTTGTGAGTTTTAGGATTTTTCCTACCCATGTTTCCTTAGCCATTTTTCCTAGCCTAGATGTGTATATTAAAGAGGGACTTTAAGGGCAAGAAAGCAAGTCTGATAAGCTAGTAAGTTTTCATGTAGGAGCTGAGAGGGAAGATTTAATGTGGAAGGCCAGAGTGAAACAAGGTATTTAGAGATATGGAAAAACTGATGGTGGCAGGGAAGGTTTCCAATTAACACAAATGCCACATTTATTACTGGTAAAAATTCATAAATACAATGAATATATACTTCACCTCAGAAATTTCCTAAAATACAGTTTAAAAGCTCACAAGTAACTACTGTTAATTTAAAACTGGAAAAACTTGATTTTACTTTAAACAGTCCATGCATAAATGCATAGTTTTTCAGTGAGAGGAGTTACCCATGTATCTGCACAATTGATAGTGTATGCAGTTGACACAGGGAGTTTCAGGGGGAAAAGGAAGTGAAATACTAAGGTTATTTTTCTGTCCCAAAAGAAAATAAATTTTACACATTTATTCTGAATAATTTATAAACAGCCTAAAGTGTTGTTTGCTGAAGATATATGGCTTAATCCTAACCATAAATATTTTTAATCTTTACAGATAATTTGTGCTCTGTTAGAAGCACAGTAAGTCAAATTAAATATGAATAATAAACAAAAAGATGACATTGATATTGGTGAAGAATAAGAAAATAAATACAGATGCTAACCAAAACATAGGCAATATTTTCCCCATTATGAATTGTAACTCTTCTAAGATTCTTCTTCCCCAGTTATCACAGAACTCAAAAAAAAAAAGAAAAAAATTCAGCAAACCCATCTGCAGACAGTGAGGTAGACCAGGCTAGGGCCAGAGGGTGATAATCAGTGATACGAAGTCTAGTCAGAGGCCAAGAACTAGTGGTGTACCCCAGAGGCCAATGCTGGATCCAATCCCATTCAACATCTTCATTAATGATTGGGATAATAGACAAGTAGAGAGGGTGGAGCCTTGGCTGCAATTACCGTAAGACAGGATGGTTCGAGATCCCGCAGTATTTAAGATCTTGAAGTGAAGAGAGCAAGTAGTCTAAAGCCCTAAATGAAGACCTCTGGTTTTATGAGGGTGGATTTCCACTTGTTCAGGGAAGTGGCAATCAAGATCCTGTGCATGGCATCTCTAAAGAACAAAGGAGGCCAGGAGAATTGGTTAGTATTTGAAGACAAGTTCCTCCAAGCACAACAATTCACCCTGATCTATGAAGCAGAGTAAAGGGCCCGCTTGGCTAAACAGGGAAGTCCTCCCTGTACTCAAACACAAAAATTATTCATATGGGAGGTAGTAGCCGGGACAAACTGTCTAGGATGAGTACAGATGCAATCTCAAGCATGTAGGATGAAATTCCAGCCAAAGCTCTGCTGAAGCTGAAACTGGACAGGTATGTTAGGTGTAACAACAAAACCGTCTACTGATATGTCAGCAGCAGAAGGAAGACCAAGGAAAATGTTGCCTCACTGCCGGATAGAGCAAGTAATCTAAAGACAAAGGAACTGGAAAAGTTGGAGGTTCTCAGTGCCTGCTTTGCCCTGATCTTAACTAGCAAAGTCTACTTTCAGACCTCCCAAGTCTCTTTACCTGGTCACAAAATTTGAGGGACGGGAGTACTATTCATGAGAGAAGAGGACTGAATTAGGGATGACTCATGTAAATTGAACATACACCAGTCCACAGGGTGAAAGGCATGTATCCAAAAGTGCTGAAGGAGATGGTCAATATCATGGCAATGTTGCTGTATATCATCTCTGAAAGGTTATGTGAATGGCAGAGGTCTCCAAAGTCCAGAAAAAGACAAGAAAAAGACATCCACTTGTCCTAAGGAAAGACAAGAAGGAGGATCCAGAGATCTGTAGGTAGGTCAGTCTCATCTCAGAACCTGGGAAGACTATGGAGGAAGTCCTCATACAACCCATTTCCAGGCTCACGAAGGACAGGGAGGTGATTGTTCTATGATCCATGGCGTATTGGGAACCTTGAAGAAGACACTGTATTTGAGGAGTTAGTGTCTTTGGTCAAGTCATGTCTGTTCTGTTGGGCCCTGTACTTAAGGCTTGAGAAACCCATATGTTAGCGTGAGTAACTGCTGTTTAACTCCATGTGTGCAACAGTGTAAGGGAATATGCTGGGATGCCCCATACTGGTCTGTGCTGCGCTCTAGTGGGTAATGTGAAAGTGATAGCATTCCTACCTGTCAGGAGAAGATACGTGGTTTGGTTTGTCACATAAGATAAAAGGCACTAGGGCACAGGAGAGAGATAGAACCTCTCCATGGATGGGCTTTGTACAGTGGGCCATGGGAATTCATTCAAATTCCGTCTGATGCTGCACAACAGTGGGGCTCCCAGCAACTAATGGCACATGATTTACTCCCTATCTATATTTTTCTTCCTATTTCCATTTTATTGTTAACACAGTTCTGATTTTCTATTTGCTGTCAAGTTTTTCTTATTGAGGTCTGGAAAGAACCCTGCACCCTGCCCAACATCCTGGTGCAGAGCACATGGTCACAATCAGAAATTGTTTCACCCATTTATTAAATCAGTCATTAAAATTAGAACTGCTTTCCTTCCAACTACACTGAGTTTTTCAACCTTTAAGGTGCCCAAGACTATTAGAAACAGGTAATAAAGCAATAGGGTAGTACACTGTTGCTGAAATTGTTAATTGCTAACACAACTGCTTAACAACTGAAGTAGAAGAAGTAAAAGAATAAGAAAATTGGAATTTTAATTTCAGTTTTAAGTAAGAATCTCAAAAGATAATTTTTTTAATCTGGGTCATTCAGAGGAAAATGGAATATTGCTAAAATATGCCCTAAAATCTGGCAATATAGACTGGTATAAAAATTATATACAATACGTTTTTCAATGAATACTGTTATACTTGTATTCTGTGCATCAAATGTATAATGTTAGCTACCTCTTACTATTGCTAGAAATTGATATTTGAATAAAAGAGTGTATGGAACATCTAATATTTATACAAATAATGTTTTCTTCTTCAAAGTAAAAATAGCTCAGTATGGGTATACTTATCCATATTCTTATTTTAAAATGTTAAATTAATCTTGTTGATAAAAAGTGGTTGATGATATATTTAATGTTTCATCTTTGAACAATTTCTCAGTCTAAGATACTGTTATCTTACATCAGTATCAAATGCTCAATATTACAGCAAGGTTCCTGCAGGCTCAACTCTGTTGCTGTAGACATCTGGCACATATGATGAACAACATGAATGCTTTAAGTGATTTTTTTATGCCCATTAAAAGCATGGTGAATGGCTGACAGGTAGGCCATTGAAGTCTTGTAAAGACATGATCAAGGCAAATCCTCAGCTGTGTGGTACCAGCTCCACAAAGTGGGAAACTACAGCTAAAGACCATCTGTTATAGCAAAGATTGTGCACCATTACCTTGAGAGCCTTTGAATAAACCTGGAATGACAGAATGACTCTATGTCTGTACTGACTCTATGACTGTACTACTGTTCCATAGAAATGCAGGCATAGAGCGTGTCATGGTTTAACCCCAGCCAGCAATTAAGCGCCACGCAGCAGCTCAGTCACTCCCCACCCCGCAGTGGGATGGGGGAGAGAAACAGGAAAAAAGAGTAAAACTCGTGGGTTGAGATAAAGACAGTTTAATAGGACAGAAAAGGAAGGGAAAGTAGTAATAATAATAGTAATAATAATAATAATAATAATAGAATATACTACAAAACGGGATACACAATACAATTGCTCACCACCCGCTGACCGATGCCCAGCCAATCCCTGAGCCACGGTGCCCCCTGGCCAACTCCCCCCAGTTATATATACTGGGCATGATATCATATGGTTTGTAATACCTCTTTGGCTCATTTGGGTCAGCTATCCTGGCTGTGTCCCCTCCCAGTTTCTTGTGTGCTCCCAGCCTCTGCTGGCAGGGCAGTGTGAAAAGCTGAAAAGTCCTGGACTTAGTATAAACACTGCTTAGCAACAACTAAAACATCAGTGTGTTATCAACATTATTCTCATCCTAAATCCAAACCACAGCACTATATCAGCTACTAAGAAGAAAATGAACTTTATTGCAGCCAAAACCAGGACAGTGTGTTTAAGAAAAAACAGCTGTGGCATTTGCGACTGCTAACATGCTGTGACAATCATCTGACTGATTTTTCATCAACCAAGCTACAAAACAGGGAATCCTCAGTTATTAAAAGAAAAATATACTCATTATATATTTTTTACAAAGATTTTCCCATTCTAAGCAGACTAAATTACCATCCGCTGTGTTTAAATAGATCCCTATCTAGCAATCCTTTTCAAGCCTAACTGTCAGGATTTCAACTGAGTTCTATTCATCAAACACCCTGAATACAAACTGGAAGAGCAGCAGTTTTGAAAACAGTTGGAAACACAAGTACTAGGCTGAAGATCTTCAGCTAGTTAGGACGTGCACTGCTTTGTTTTTACACTGGATTCCATGCCATAAGAGTTTGTATTTTAAAGTATATTTTCAGATGGCTTTATTATTTTTACTGTTAATTTCACTTATATAAGTTGTCTTTCAAACAACTGAATATCCATTGACACTAAAAAAATGTTTAAAATTTTAAAACTAGTTTTTATCTAAGGGAAGAGGGGCTGATTTATTTCATAGTATCTATGATTTGTGTATCTCTTCTCTATATTGAATATTTTTCAGCAAAACGCAGAAGAGTGAGTAAGCATGCCAAGAACAATATTTTCTCTAAATTTAGGATTAAATTTTCAGTCTCCTAGATCCCAGTGAGCAAAGTAGATGAAATTTCCCCCTTACGGAGCAAATCATTAATAATATGTATATAGTAGAGAGAAAGAGTGAAGGTGATCATTGCTAGCAGTCAGAAGGGGAGGTAAGTATATGGTGGAAAACAAATCCTTGAGCATTGACTTTAATGTGATGCTATTTTAGAAAAGAATGTGATGTTGTTTGAGAAAGAAACTGCGTATGTTAGTGTATCATTCCAGCAATCCTAATTTATGCTGGAGTATTGTACAGTCAGAAAGGCTCCAAAAAGTATCACTTTTCTTTCATGTCTCATACTTACAAATGGTCAGGATTCTCATTTAAGATTGAAGTTTGGCAGACAAGTCTGTAGGCTGGGTTCCTGGATTGGATTTTATTAGATTACTAAAACTGATGGTTAGACACTGAATGCTTGGATTTGGTTGAAATGTTTTACTGCAATCAGATAGATATTACCAGTTAGAAAGGTATGATGCTTACAAGCAACAATTTCCTGGGGCATCTTGGCAGCTGAGGGGATATATGTTATTTTTGAAAGAAGTACAGATAGAATTAAATTACTTGTTCAAGTAATTAAAATGTAGCACTTAGATTTAGGAAAGTTGATTTTCCTGTGAAAAGTGATGTGTGTCAACATATGAGTTTGAAAGGAATGGGTGATTTCCAGTCTGAAAAATAAAAGAATAAAACACTTTAACTTTTTTTCATGATCCAAAATGTTTGGGTTTTTTTAAGAATTAATTTCATTGGAAATTTAAATATTTAATAAAATAACTCTAGTAGTCAAGGTATAGTTATAAATTATACTATTCTGTTTGCATACACCCGGAGCCATAAAGGAGAAGAGATCGAATGTATTATATGTATATGTTTGTTCAAAACCTTTAAGTAATTTATTATTACCAACCCCTTAACCCCCCCCAAAAAAGAATTAAGCTTTATCTTACTAATTAGTAATGAGCTTGTAGTAGCTGAGGACATAAAGAAGCAACAAATTAGAGTTTACATGAAAATATTTAGTGAGTGCAGCACCCTTTCACATCTCTGATATGTCACAGAACAGCTCACCAAGGGGTGTAATTTTGCGCTGCTTTTTAGTTTTTTATTTCCGCTGTGATTGTTATAGCTTAAAGAAGGAATCTTACCATTGTTTACAAAACCACAACTACTCTAGGTATGTCTATTTATTCCAAGTCAGTGCTAGACCAGGTAATTTCCACAGCGCCTGATTTATTTCAGCTTATTTGTCACTATTCTCAAATTAGATTGATTCTCCTTTTAGAAAGCAAAGCTTTTAAACCTTGCAGATCTCATCCCCCGAGTTAAAGCTCAACTGTTTTCTATAAAAGTAAAATGCTTTGGTAGGCTTCCTCCCCATAGAGAATCAGTCTGCTCCAAGAGCAGCACTCCAGACAAGTAATTTACTTTTATAAACAGTATAAATAAAGCAGAAATAGAGGAAAATATCTCAAAAAACCCTACAACATGTCTTCCTTTACAGCACCCTGGTTAGTTTATTTTATTTCTTGCAGAAGGTCTACAAGCTGTTGCAGTTGGCTATCTGTGGGAGGTCCTCAAGCTGTTCACGGAGAATTTAGGTAAGTAAAATTACAAGGTTTTTTTCCCCTTCTCACTGGTAGAGGTACAAGTTAAGATGCTTCCACAGAGAGTTACTTAACCACCTGCATATTTTTAAAATATTTTTGGTGATTTTACAACTCTATAAAAGTGGTCTTCCCCGTAAGAATGCAAAAAAAAAAAAAAAAAGTTTGTAGTCTGAAGTCACCTATCTACCCATTAAATCACATTCTTGCATAAATAAGTTTCCAGCAAAAAAAATGCCACTAACTGTGTAGTTAGTTTTGATAACAGAATCATTTCATACTGCTGCTATATGGTCAGTGTTAAATATCAGTCCTGATCCCATGTAGAAGAGAAGACATTTTTGTTTTTTTTTCCAATTTAAGTTCATGAGAGAAAAGACAAAAGAGAGAAGAAAAAAAGCATAAATCATTGTGATTATTTGGATAACAAGATGTGTGAAGAAAATAAATCTGATCAAAAGTTTCATTCATTATATAGCCTAAGTTGGTAATGGTAAGTATAGATACACTAAAAGATGAACATGTAATAATCCCTGACAGATTAATTAAAATATATGGTACTTAATGTTCTTAAAAAATATATTAAACAGATTAATAGCAGGTTTACAGACGTACCTTTAAGATAGTGATTAATAGGGGACAACATCTCAATAGGATGCTTTAAGTAGAGTTCTGAGGGAATCAGTAGTTAGGAAGTAGCTAAATAGAAAGTTTTTTTATATTATCCTATTTTATAGTATTTTGAAAGTCAGACCCCCAAAAGACCCCCAAAAACTGACTCATGAGCTGAAAAAAATGTGTAAGAGACTTAAAAAGACAAAAAAAAAAAGCAGCTTATCAAAGGTTTGATAACAAATCTATTTATACAGTAAAAGAAACACATTGGATATGAACAGGGCCTTTAAATACCTTTTGCTCCAGCAAAAAACCTGAAATACATTAAACTTTGTATGGAGGAAGAACCCAAACTAATTTTCATGTAAAATGTGTCACACATTTTAAGTACTGACCAATGAAAATAAAGTGAAATAAAATATTAATAGAGTAGCAATTTCATTGTTCCATATATTCAAAAAAAATGTGAGCATTTTTCTGGAAGCTGCACTGTAGCAAAACATACCTTATTGGGCTCGGTACCAGTGATAGCTAGAGAAAGGCAGTATTGTGATATGAAGCTCTTCATATTGTGTGATCGGTGCGATATTATAGCTTTAAATTCTTTACGAAAATAATGGCTTGAAATTAGAAGAACAGAAAGTGATGCGTGATATTAAAAAAAACCAAACCAAACAAACCCTACAAAAGAAAACAAACGAAACTCCTAAGTAAGAAGGATAATAGATTTTGACCATTAAGAAGTATGGTATTCACCATGCATGTAGTAACACTACTTCTCAGTTGTTGTTTTTTTTGACTGTTAGATGTTCATATTTATCCAAGGTAGGTAAATACCATTAATTAATATACTTTCCTCTGAGGAAGAAGAATGGGAATACATATCTCTCTAAGTATATAAAATAATAAAATATAAAATATTTTTCTTCAAAGAAAATTTGTAAAATCCTTTATTTTTCAAGAAAATGAGCAAATTCATCAGCTCAATTTGCACATGACCCCTTAAACCTTAGCAATGTGCAAATAATCCTATTGGACAAAGAATCTGATACATAAAGAAATCTGTCTCTAAAAAATGCAGTACAAAAGTAATGTTTATCAATGTGCTAATAAATGATTTATGTTTCTAACAGATTCAGTACTGTAAGTCCTACTACGTAATTAACTTCTTTTTTAATTTGCAAGAATTTCTTCATTACAGAAAAGCTGTAAAGCATTTCTGAATTAAGTGGCTGAAGATTTGTTGCTGATATATTAAGAAAGTGCTATTTTTTTAGCTAAAAGAAAAATACAAAAGTTATTTTTTAGTCTTTAATGGCTTATTCTAGCAAGTTTGTATGACACTGTCATTGCCTACAAAAATTTAGCCATGTATTGGGCCATATGCACTGTAACACTATTTAGTTTCCTTGAGGCTACTCTCAAGTTAGATGCTGTTGATTGAAATCTTGACTATATAACTCCAGTAATGGATTCATGAAGTCCATGTAGAGAGATCATAAGGGCAGAGCTAACGCCTGTAGCATCCTGACATTTTCTAGTCTGAGACAAAAAAAGACTTGTATACAACTTTTTGATAGAAATACGGAAAAATATTTATTTAAATTAGCTATTACTTTCAGCTAACTTAATTTTACAGAAATTGTTCATCTAGAGCAGAATTATTGCTGATTTGCAGTTTGTCTATCTTCTGTTCAGTATTTCAGCTATAATAATACTTACTTGTTTAGGAACTAGGCCAAAGTGTTCATCACACTATAGAAACTAACTTTGGATTGTTTTGATTTTGTTGGGCTTTTTTGGTGGTTTGGGTTTTTTTTTTTTTTCATTTTTATGGATTGGGATGCCCAAAGATTGCCCTGAGCAGACTGAATAAACTTGCCAAGTGATTCGGAGATGATCACAGTTATGTTAACTGCATTAAATGACACAATATTTGGAGCGGTTTTCATTCTCTCCTGACCAGTGAGTCATGTCAAATGATGGACAACCTAATTCAAAATTTCCCAGGTATATATATCAAAGATCAAATTGTTTTGGCTTCAAAAAGTACACTGTGTAAAGGTTACCATGTTGTCTAAAGCTAAGAACACCTCACAGTCACAGGGATTTTAGACTGGTTTCAGCAAGGGACCTAAATTATCAGGTCAATGCCTATCACTTATGCAGTAATTTGTTTTCACTCTCCATTTCCCCTTCTCCCAAGTTCCCTTTGCCTTTTATTTCTACTTATTTCCCCAGACAACCTTCTGTTGCTGATACAGCAATACATGCAACCAAGGGACTAAAAAATAGATCAATTTCTTAAGAAAGTGAATCCCTCATATTATCCATTAAGTCAAGAAGGAGAAAAACAGTACAGAACAGAAGCACTTGAACTGAATAGGCTTATGTTAGACAGCATCAATCCAGTCTTCAGCAAAATGCAATAGGTAGTAGTAGGGTTAACTGTGCTAGACAGAGAGCTGGCTGATGTCATTCTGAGGCCACCCTCAGTAAACCCTGAATGATCATGGCAGTCAGGAGATGTACCTGAGGACTGGAGTGTATTGGGTTTGTATGGCAAGGTTTTGTCTTGGGGGGGAGAGGGGGACTACAGGGGTGCCTTCTGTGAGAAAATGCCAGAGGCTTCCCCCAGGTCCAATAAAGCCAATGCCAGCCAGCTCCAAGATGGACCTGCCACCAGCCAAAGCTGAGCCAATCAACGATGGTGGTAGCACCTCCGTGATAACATACTTAAGTAGAGGAAAAAAACTGCTGCACAACAGCAGCTGGAAGAAAGGAGTAAGAATATGTGGGAAAAACAGCCCTGCAGACCCCCAGGTCAGTGAAGAAGGATGGGGAGGAGGTGCTCCAGGCGCAGGAGCAGAGATTCCCCTGCAGCCCGTGGGGAAGACCATGGTGAGGCAGGCTGTCCCCCTGCAGCCCAGGGAGGTCCACAGTGGAGCAGATATCCAGCTGCAGCCTGTGGAGGACCCCACACCGGAGCAGGTGGAGGCCGTGACCCTGTGGACAACCTCTGCTGGAGCAGGCTCCTGGCAGGTCCTGTGGCCCTGTGGAGAACGGAGCTCACACTGGAGCAAGTTTGCTGGCAGCACTTGTGACTGCAACCCATGGAAAGGACCCATGCTGGAGCAGTTCATGAAGAATTGCAGCCCATGGGAAGGACCCACATTGGAGAAGTTCATGGAGAACTGTTTCCCATGGATGGGACCTCATGCTGGAGCCAGGGAAGAGTGTGAGGAGGAAGGAGCAGCAGAGACAATGTGTGATGAACCTACCACAAGACCTGTTCCCCATACCCCTGTGACACTTGAGGGTAGGAGGTAGAGAACCTGGAAGTGAAATTGAGCCCAGGAAGAAGAGAGGGGTGAGCGAAAGGTGTTTTAAGATTTGTTTTTATTTGTCATTATCCTACTCAGACTTTTGATTGGCAATAAGTTAAATTAATTTTCCCCAAGTCTGTTTTGCCCATGATGGTAATTGGTGGGTGATCTCGCTGTCCTTATCTTGACTAATGAGTTTTTGTTATATTTTCTCTCCTCTGTCCTGCTGAGAAGGGGGAGTGATAGGCTTAGTGGGCACCCGGCATCCAGCCAATGTTAATCCACCACATAGAGGAAAGTAAAAGTCACTCCTATCTTCAAGAAGGGCAAGAAAGAGGACCTAAACCTAGGGAACTACAGACCAGTCAGCTTCACCTCCATCCCTGTGAAGGTGATAGTGTAACTAATCCTTGAAATGAGTTCCAGGTACATGAAGGACAAGAAGGTGAGCATGGATTCAAAAAGGGGAAGTCATGCTTGACCAACCTGGTAACCTACAGTGAAATCATTGGCTCAGTAGATGAGGGGAGAGCAGTGGATATTGTCTACCTTGATTTCAGTAAAGCTTTCAGCACCACATCCCATAACGTTGTAGAGAAGCTGATAAAATATGGGCTGGATGAGCAGACAAGTGAGGTGGATTGAAAATTGGCTGAATGGCTAGGTCCAGAGGGTGGGGATCAGTGGTATGAAGTCTAATTGGAGGCCAGTAACTAGCAGTGTACCTCAGAGTTAAATACTGGGTGCAATCCCATTCAACATTTTCATTAATGACCTGGATAATGGGGCAGAGTGTACCCTGAACAAGTTTGCTCATGACATGAAACTGGGGTGAGCAGCTGATACACCGGAGGGTCATGCTGCCATCCAGAGGCAGGTTGGAGAAATGGGCTGACAGGAGCCTCATGAAGTTCAGTGAGGGGAAGTGCAAAGTCCTGCACCCGGAGAGGAAAAACTCTATGCACCAATATATGCTGGGGGCTGACCAGATGGAAAGCAACTTTGTAGAAAAGGACCTGGGGATTCTAGTCAACACCAAGCTGAACATGGGCCAGCAATCCGCCCTTGCTGCAAAGGTGGCTAACAGTATCCTGGGCTGCATTAGGAGCATTGTTGCCAGCACATTGAGGGGGTGATCCTTCCCCTCTGCTCAGCACTAGTAAGGCCATATCTGGAGTGCTGTGTCCAGTTCTGGGCTCCCCAGAATGAGAGAGACATGGCCATGTTGGAGTGAGTCCAGCAAAGGGCCACTAAGATGATGAAGGGACTGGAGCATCTAGTGTATGAAGAGAGGCTGAGAGAGCCAGGACTGTTTAGCCTAGAGAAGAGAAGGCTCAGGGGAGATCTCATCAATGTATGCAAATACCTGATGGGAGGGTGTAAAGATGAAGTCAGGCTCTTTTCAGTGGTGCCCAGTGACAAGGCAAGAGCCAATGGGCTCAAACTGAAACACAGGAGGTTCCATCTGAACATCAGGAGACACTCTTTTAGTGTGAGGGATACTAAGCACTGGCACAGGTTTCCCAGAGAGGTTGTGGAGTCTTCCATGGCCAGTATCAAAGTGCAGGGACTTTGTTATATTCAGCAGAGTTACTAATTTCTACTTCTTTGTATTAGCCCACAAATTTGAAGGGAGGTATTTAGGAACAAAATACAAATATATCTATAACCTTTTACAGTAAGTATAGATGGCTTTTCTACACTTTTGCATAAAACATATTGGATAGTTCCTCTACCTGAAAAATAGCTAATTTACTTCCATTGTTTTCAGCTTATTATTTACTTTCTGTTCTACCTTTCTAGAAGGTACTTTCAGTTCTTATCTTGCTGATTTATTAAAGGTTTGGTTTCGAGGCTTGCAGCAAACCTTAACAGAACATTCAATTTACGCTCACTTGAACCCTGTCATACTTCCATGGCTTTCGATATTTCCATCATTGCCAATGAATATGTGATTTATTTCAGAAAAGTTACTTTAGTGCATCAGAAATTTTAAAAGCTTTTTGTGAGGAAATATTTTCTTTAGCTTCCTGGAAGTGAAATAGTTAGCTCAATAAAACATAGTAGAAACAGGTAGAAACTGACTTTTCTATGATTTTTATATTTAAAAAAGCAACAATCCCCCCAAACTATTTCAAAAGAAAAAGAAAATGAAATGAAACCAAATGAGAACTTTTTAAATTAACCAAACTTAACAAGTAAAATAACTTTTAAAAATATTTACTAATTCACATTTTTGTAATCCAGCTACTCGCTGAATAGCATGTTTTGTGGCCATTTACCATATTCATTCTCAATGTCAGACAAGAGTTACCAAGAGAGAATATCATTACTCAGTCTGCTGGTTAGGGTATTTTGGTGGACTGGGAAGCCCTGGATTTCCTCTCATCCTAACCTTGCACTCTCCTAGGCATATCCCTTGATTATACTTTACAAAATGAGTAAATTCATTCTACAGCTATTGGTCATTGCTAAAGGTGATATATTGTAATAACTTTCCAACCAGCCTTCTAAAATAATTAATACCTTTGCTTTGTTTTCTTTTCTAAATTGTCCTGGTAATTCCTTACTATGAAGTCTTATTCTTGTTTTAATTTTAAATATTTTGGAAGACTTCCATCTAATGGCAGAAATAAGAACAACTTGTATTCCTCATTTCCTCAGGAAATCTGAAAAAGCTTTTTGACCTTTAGTCTTCTGGTTTGTCTTCTAAGGATAAAGACTACTGCCTCATATAATAGCTCAACACTTCAAGGTGCTGTTGTGGACTGTTTTGTCAATGATTCACAAATTAAGGACTCCCTAGGAAATCTTTGACATGATAAGATATAACAGGTACAATAGGGATATTATGGGCAACCTTGTCAGCTAACAGCGGTGCTCCACTGAGATTCCATTGGAAAAAAACAGGAGTGAATCAAATCAAATCATATATCTGATTAAAAGCAAGTAAAATAACTAGAACTCATTTCTAGGTTCACAGGGAGGATATGCTTGTCCTGATATCTCCTACAACTAAACAGAAAATATCTGAACTCTCAACATACAACTTTGTAATTTCTGCTAGACATGTGTGAGAGACTGAAAGAGTTAATGTCTCAGACATTGTGGTGAGGCAAGTTCTGCTTAAAGACAAACCCTGCACAGCAAGAAACCAAGGTGAAAAGCCCATCAGCTCAGACATCAGCAAC
>JANXJC010000055.1:24865172-24876957 GCA_027564655.1 Leptodon cayanensis
TGATGTATATGGTTACACGGTTTACAGAAGTAGTCTTATGCCAATTCCTGTTGTGAGAAACCCTGCCACCTACTACCCCACCTCCCCAGTTCAGTTTGCTTCTATCATAAATAAAATGTTTAACTGATCGTTTGGTGGTGTTTCATCTTAATTTAGCCTGAGGGAATTTCGAATTGAACACAACTACCTGGTCTGTCCAGTCTGGGTCTTGGGTGACAACATGTGAATAGGTTTTGGGACTGGCTACTCAAAGTCTCTCTGAGAAAAGTAACTGCAGCTAGTAATGAATACTCTGGAAAATCTGGTTCCCAGATTCTTTATTTATAAACCTGAACTTTTGCCCTTTGTTTATGTGTTTTCACAGATAATAAGTTCACCCCAAACTGAATTCTTCCCTCAGTGAAGAAGAGAGCAAGCAGGCAAAACTAAACCAGAACTTCACTTATGTAACTTAAATGCACAGCTCTTTTACACATGGATGAGCAGCTTTCATTGAAGGATGTAAACCTTGGCTCCTTAGAAGGACTTAGGCCATAAAACTGACCTCTGCAACCTAGCCTAGGAAATACAAGTCAGTGTGTAAGCAGCACCTTTCTGCTTGCTTTTGCCATATGCCAGTTAGTAATCAACACATTCTAACAAAGTGGACACATGTGCAGCCTATCTTCCAAGTACCAAATATTTGATCAATCTTTTAAGGGATTTTTATTTGTCACACACACAAACATCTCCTTCTATATGTGTATACAGAGGTTTGTGTTTATATACACACTCTCATCACAACACAGTCCATAATGCTTGCCTCAGATGTGTGGGAATTTTGACAGGATTGCATTTTCCTAACTTTGTGACAGGGAGGAGGAAAAAAACGTTGAGGAGGAAGGGAGAAGAAGTACTGGAATAAACAGAGTTTTTCAACATATGTTAGTCACATTAAATAGTTAATTTTAAAATGTCCCAACAGGAACCAGGAATTTTACCATCTGCTGACAGTATTTGTAAGCAGATATGAAGAGTGAGGATATTAAGAGGGACAGCTTTTAAAAAACAAGCTTGTGAAATCTATAATTTTCACAAAATTTTCTGCTATTTCATGGGATAAGTGCAACCTGAAGTCCAACCCCTTTTTATTCTACATTGATAGTTGGCTTTTCCCAGAAAAGAAGAATTCAGAGTATTTCTCCAAACACTGATCTATGGATTTCTTATTTTAAAATCATTCCATGGGAAAGTTGAAGACAGAAGTACTTCTCTTCAGAAGGATTAATTACATGAATAATTTAGCCTGTAGTATTGCAAATTTGTAATTGTTAGATCCTACAAGATATTAAATATGAGATGGATATTAAAGTTTCTGTAGATCATAACCTGTCATGTGTAAATAGTTTAAATATGAAATATATCTGTATGTTAATCTTCATTTATATAATATGTAAAAATTTTTAGTTATACTCTTCTCAAAATCTATAAATTTGCTAGTTAAATGCTATAATCCATTATTATTCCTTACAGTTAACTACTGTAATTACTGTCAGCTATAAATTTGTTTAAAAATCTTTTTCAAGGCAATGGAAGTTCTTGTTTGTCTTTGGAGCAAAACCGTAGTACTTAGTGTTGTACTGGTTTAGGTGTTCCAAAAAAAAGCATTGCTTTATAAATGAAATAACTTTTTTATTTTTACTATAAAAATATCTAATCCAAATATGAAGTGTTTATCACAAAAACAAGTCTATTTCTGTGATATATTGGTTTCAATTTTTTCATTGTTTCTTTGGTTAAAAAGTTATACAAACTAAAAAGTTCCTCAACAAAAATAAACAATTCTTCTCTTTTTTTTTAATAACTATGAAATAAAAAGCAGTATATTCCATGCCATTGCTATTTATTTGACACTTATTTCAAGTTGCAGGCATTGCTTAGGTAAATACCTTAAGTATCTTTTTTCACAGCTACAACAATTTTTGGTTCTATCAAGTCCATGAGACACCTGACAGTCCCTTAGGTTTCATTTCTATCTCCCCTCTCTGTTGAGGTAAAGGGATTCCAGGGCTTTGGAAAATAATTCTAATGAAATACATATAGATGAAAAATGAAATCTGGTTAATATTTTATCATTTGCATACTGAAAGAAGGCATCCTGCAACTCTTAATATTTTCTCTGAATATATTGGAAAAAAATAGAAAAGCTGTTGTATTGGGTTTGTGTGGCAAGGTTTTGGTAGCGGGGGGGGTTACAGGGGTGGCTTCTCTGAGAAGCTGCTGGAAGGTTTCCCAATGTCCAACAGAGCCAATACCAGCCGGCTCTAGGAGGGACCCGCCACCGGCCAAGGCCGAGCCCATCAGCGATAGTGGTAGCGCCTCTGTGATAACATATTTAAGAAGGAAAAAAAGTTGCAGGGGACACAGAAATGAAAACTGGAGAGCACAGTGAGAACACGTGAGAGAAACAGCCCTGCAGACCCCCAGGTCAGTGAAGAAGGAGGGGGACGAGGTGCTTCAGGCGCTGGAGCAGAGATTCCCCTGCAGCCCATGGGGAAGACCATGGTGAGGCAGGCTGTCCCCCCCCAGCCTGTGGGGAAGACCATGGTGGAGCAGATATCCAGCTGCAGCCTGGGGAGGACCCCACACCAGAGCAGGCAGGTGCCCGAAGAAGGCTGTGACTCTGTGGGCAGTGCGCGCTGGAGCAGGCTCCTGGCAGGACCTGTGGCCCTGTGGAGAGAGGAGCCCAGGCTGGAACAGGTTTTCCAGCAGGACTTGTGACCCCGCGGGGGACCCACGCTGGAGCAGGCTGTGTCTGAAGGACTGCAGCCCATGGAAAGGACCCACGCTGGAGCAGTTTGTGAAGAACTGCAGCCCATGGGAAGGACCCACATTGGAGAAGTGCGTGGAGGACTGTCTTCTGTGGGAGGGACCCCATGCTGGAGCAGGGGAAGAGTGTGAGGAGTCCTGCCCCTGAAGAGGATGAAGTGGCAGAGATGACGTGTGATAAACTGACTGTAACCCCCATTCCCCATCCCCCTGCACTGCTGGGGGGTTAGGTGGAGAATCCAGGAGTGAAGCTGTGCCCGGGAAGAAGGGAGGGGTGGAGGGAAGGTGGTTTGGGATTTGGTTTTATTTCTCATTACCCTACTCTGATTGACTGGCAATAAATTAAGTTTATTTTCCCCAAGTTGAGTCTGTTTTGCCCTTGGCGGTAATTGGTTGAGTGATTTCTCCCCGTCCTTATCTTGATCCACGAGCCCCTTGTTGTATTTTCTCTCCCTTGTCCTGCTGAGGTGCGGGGGGGGCAGTGATAGAACATCTTTGGTGGGCACCTGGCATCCAGCCAGCGTCAACCCACCACAGCTGTTAATTATTTAAGTTAAACAAAGAAATAACTTGATTACATAAATTAAATGTAATTGTATAACTTAAGGAAATAATTTAAACAAAAATAACTTAGGGGAACATTTCAGCTGTTAAAAACTGGGAGAACCAGAGATAGTGCAGGACTAGGGACTGTGACTAGATTGCTTTTCTGCAGGGACATAAGTATGCAATCCCAAAATTATATCTCCAAGGATCAAATATTTGAGTTCTGTTTTGCTATATGAAATCTCCTACTGAGGAGTCACAGAAGTGATGTCATGAAGGACAACTTGTTTCTCACTAATACTGTGTATTCTGAGGATCTGTACTTTAACAGGTGAGATAATATCAAAGACTCACTCTGGATGAGTACAAGTTTCATGCTGCTGGACTTCCCTGATAATCTTGGTAGAATAGATGATGATTTTTTTATTATTATTATAATACTCTTACCATTAATATTAATTAAACTTCCTAGGGTAAACAAAAAAATGAATAACACTTTTCCCCAGTCTATTCAAAGGAATAATTACTGAAATGTACTATCCCAGTTTCTTCAATCTTCTTTAATTCCAGAATCCACTTACATGAAAATAAATCAACTTCCAATGGTTTACAGCTGCAATGTACAATATGTTGAATTCTGAATGTAAAGTGTATATGAGTATCTTTGCACAAACTTATGTGTAGGATATATGTACCTGTTTAAAAAAATCTGTATTATATCCTTCCACAGCTATGCAGAACTCATGGAATAGATGAATTGGCTTCTGAAGTAAATGAGGGTTCAATTTACAGCCTCAATCTATGGCCCTATATGCTCAAACATGTTAAGAAGCAAAGCAAAAAGCAAAGCTATTGTATATTTCTCAGCATGCAAAAATTATGGCAATGAGTCCTTCTGCTTTAGTCATTTTTTCTCTAATGTGCACCCTAACATCACAAAGTAAGAAGGTTCTTTGGGATTAAATCTTTCAAGTAATACACACAGATGTTCAAATTGCCTCCTACAATAACATCAGGTTGCATATGCTACAAAATACTAATTACAGCCCAGAGGAATAATTCTTTAAAAATTGACCTCATAAATTTTGCTTAAGGGTTCAAAACTAACAATCCTTTGTAGTTTATGATTAACTGTATGCATAAATGAATAATAATAAAATGGTTACATATTTTCTGAGCTTTACTAACGTTACTATACATGAAAAATAATGTATTATTCATCACTTCTATTCTGCTACCATAGGGTAACTCAGGATACAAAATTTTATTGCAGTACCTATATTTCAAAGGAATAACATGTATTGTTTAAAGTTCAATTCTTCTACAACACACATCCAAAGCTTTTGGGATTTTTGTTCTTTTTTGGATAAGTATATATTAGGAGGAAGAAAAACAAAAAGATTGTGACCGTTACATCTAAATTTTAACTACTCTTCTGTTATAAATTCCTGCTTTTTAAAAGAAATGCAGATTCATAGCAATAAAGGTTGTTATAGCATTTATAGTCCAAAAAAATAAACATGAAGTAAAGAACTTTCTAGTGTCAAACGTTTTTTAATGAAACATATAATTTCTGGAGCCAACGGAAACTCTGCTTAGAAAATTGTGCACTTTCAGTAAAACTTACAAGAAGCAATGATGTTATACAGAAAACAGAAAATTGGGTTACCTTGATCCACAAAGAGCAAAACTGAATCCAGATGATGTCTGTGCTTGAATCATAGCTGGCCAGTTTTGAAAAAAATGTGGTTTTTTTCTATGGTACACTATGAATCAACAAGAGTTCCTCTCAGCAATAAGAAAAGTTAACTTTTATTATATCTAACTAATACAATAAAATTACATTTTATAGTTTTGACCAGATACTATTGTTAATTATTATTATTATTTATTGTTTATTTATTTTTATTTTTAAACATTTATTATATTGATTAGGGGACATTAAAGGATGTAGATGAACTTCAAGATGGGCAGGCAAAGTTGCAAAGTAACATTTGATATTGTCTCCCTTGGCAGTATAACAGTTTCAAGTGTCTATTCTAGCAGTGAAAACAGTGACAGAAAAATCTATTTGAAATATGAAAATCATTTTACATTCCATTCTAGAATAAAATTCTGACACCATAAGCATCCAAGCAGACCCTGCGTTGTTGGATTCTATGTACTTTGTAAGAATAAGCAAAAATTTCCCAGTATGCAGATGTTTATGAAAATGAAATCAGGTAATATTGGCAGTGTCTGCTTTATTACATTTGTTAAACTTGAATATGTCAAATTCAAAAGAGTAAGAATGTGGTTATAGAAATGCTGAATCTCTTTATTTAGAGATCTCACTTCTAGACACTAATTCTCGGCACTTGAATTCTTGTTTTAGTTATGCCAAATATCATAGAATAAATAACTTTATTTTGTGAATTCTATTTTGATTACCTCTTGTCTGACCTCCAAGTCCCTGAAACTCATTCCTGTGCATTCAGACCAAGTTTGGTGTCACAATTTTAGAACAAGAGATGTCATAATAAAGTAAAAGAATGCAAAAATAATTTATAACAACATGTGCATATAACAGAAAAAAATCTAAACATAGATTCTACAGTTTCAAAGATCCTGAACAGAAAGAAGATCATTAAATTAAGGTTGACCTAGACATCTCAGATCATAATATCATTGTTATATCGTAGCTGTGGGATTTCATCCAGCTATTGAAACTCATTTTCCCTGCCATTCAGCCTCTGGTAGTTTGAAATGGGAGTAATACTCTTTCTAACTTTAACTATTTGTTAATGATATTTGCTAATAATATTTGATAATAATTTTGTCTTTCTTTGCCTTCCACTAACTGGAAGCTGCTGTCAGTCATGTATTTTGAAATACAGCTAATCGTGTTTTGCCCTCCAGACAATGTGGATTCCACATTCTCCAGGGAAAGCTCTTTTGCAGTGAAATTTTTTTAGGGGCCAGAAATTATTTGATATCAAAGTTGAAATATTTAATTTCACTTTCCAGTCTTTGGATTTTGTTATGCTTTTGTCACAAATGCTTGGACAACTCTGCCCTCATATCAAATACTTTTCAATTTAAAAATAATAATTATCAATTCACCCTTTACATTTGTTTCAATGTACTTCTTTTAACAGTCTTCTCATTAAAATGTTTTGTTTTACAATGTCTATTTTTTCTCTTCCTTTGAATTTACTCACTGAACTTGAAGACAGGCACACACAAAAGTAGAGAGAGTACTCTTTTGTCAGTCAACAATGATAGCTTAGAGCCTAAATACATTTCCAACCTCTAATAGGCTTTTCTCAATTTATTCTTGATTAGAGAATTTTTTCAGTGCTCGTGTTGATATGATTATCTACTACATACTCCTATAAATCAGTTAAAAGAAATAAAAGAGAGAGAAGAGGAAGTAGTCATTAATTTAGTTCCCAAACATGATAACTTTCCTGTGATGTTATTAAAGACATAACTTTGGATTTTAATGGGCAATTTAGAATACTCTTTAGTGGTAACATGTCTTCATTACTAACATTCTAGTATCCAGGATGCTATGTGTAGATGTCTTAAGGTAGTATTATTAGCCCAGTAATGGATAAAAGGAAAAAAAAAATCACAAAAGAATTAAAAATATCCTTGCAGCAAAGTGTTTTTAGTGTATGTTGTTAGAATAGCTAAATTGAGACCGTTAAATAAGACTGTTTTTACCATTGTTTATTTCAAAAAATATCCATAAAATAACAAATAAAGAAGTAATTTTCCTTCCTTCAATGTCTGTTTTGGATGGGTGAGTTACATAAATAGTACTAACTGGATTTTGCTAACACTGTATCATTGAGAGAGTCTTAAAAAAATTCTCCTTTGTAGGAGTGTCCCAGAGGGACGTGGTCTGTTATCATTAAATTTCATTAGTTTCATTCTTCTCTAAAAATATATTAAAAAAAAAGAAAAAAAAGGAAAAAAAAGGCTTGTTAAGCATGTCATAATTCTAAAATATATTAGAACAGTTACTACAGTATAAACTTAATAACCATAGCTATAATAGCTGCATTATAACCCAAATTAGAAATAGCATGTTTATAAACAGAGAAGTTGTTTCCCCCACCCTTTCCTAATGCCATTGTTTGTTTGTTTGCTTGTTTGCTTTCTTTTGTGAACAATTTTAGTGAAAAATGGTTCTGGCGAAATAGATGAACATTATTATTATTTGTGAGATCTGCTGCTTTGTATTAACAATTTTTCATTATTCACTTCATTGTTTGGGATTTTATTAATAGAAACTTGAAATATGGTAAAATAAGATTATTCTATGTTTATGGTGTTGGCAAAAATCAATAAAAGAGTAATAATTACTTTTATTTGTCAATAGTGTTTGAAATTAAGATAAAAGTAATATTCATAGAATACAATTAAGGAAAAAGGTAGAAAAGACTGAATGAGTAAGACCAATAGATTCAATTATATACTTTGGTGTAGGAAGCTAGCTTATTTAGAGTGCTTAGGTACACAACAGTGAGGGAAAAGGAGAGAGAGAGATGTAGAGATTATTGAGAATGCTTATATTAAGGTCCTGCTCTGTTCAACTGATTAAAAAGGGCTTGTTTGGTAATTTTTCTCCTAACTCAGGCACATAACATAGATGTCTGGAATTATGTGGTACAAATATTCATGAACATATTCATCCTGTAAATATGCCACCCTGCATCTTCATAGTTTTAGAACAAATGATTTATAAACATTAAAGAAAACAAAATGTGTAATGTATTAAAGTAATATGAGTCTCAAAAAAACCTGTGAGTATTGTAACTTAGAGATATTACACACCCACTTACCCATTTGAAAATGCTAACAGAGATTAGTGGCTCAATATGAAATCTAGGGATAAAAATACAGCAAAAACCTCTTTCTTCAAGAA
This sequence comes from Leptodon cayanensis, assembly GCA_027564655.1. NCBI lineage: Eukaryota > Metazoa > Chordata > Aves > Accipitriformes > Accipitridae > Leptodon > Leptodon cayanensis. Next base: position 24,873,442 of record JANXJC010000055.1, read on the forward strand.
GGAATGAAAAAGAGAACACAGAGAGAAATTAAATACAACAAGCTACAAAGCAGTGGTGTAGCATGGTGGTAGAGAATGAATGCTCTTTCTTCTTCCTCTTTTGGGACTTAATGACAGAAAAAAATGCCTTTCATTTTAGTGCTTGCTGGCAGAGGAAAGAACTTTATTTTGGCATGTGTTTTAAAGGAAGGGAGAATGAGCTGTTTGTGTCACTATTGGTGTGTTCAACTGTTCTTCTGTTTCACTAAAATAGTGTAGTTCAACCAGTTTTGACTAGTGTTGTCACTGCCAATGCATGTATGAAAAGTTCCCTGTGATAAAACATGAGAGAACTGTCCTTTTTGTTTTACTGGTCCTTCTTCTCCTCCTCACACATGTTGTTAATGAAACTTTCTTTACTATCTCTTTTTTATATCATAAATGCATTTTTAATATATGCAAGAAAACTTTTTACAGTGAATGAAGCACTTAGTGTTTCAGATTAACACATCAGAAAAGATATGCTGATAAACATATTTCTTTTCTCCAGGAAATTAGCTTTTATACTTGACCTAGCAACAGGACACCAAATTAATTGTTTTCCATATGGCGATTAATCACGATTGTGACAATTTCCCATAATACACTACTACAGTAATTGAATATTGCCATTCACTTTGAATACAATTTAAATCACAGAGCAAAGTTAAATGCTGCAGATGGAAAAGAGTGTAAGTTTTTGAAGATGATCCATGCATTAATTGCTAAGCCGTGATGGCATTTTCATTTATTATAGGCTGATCAACCATTAATTGTGTGTGGTGGTACAGTTCACTGGAGTTTCTCATTGAACAAGTTACAAATGTTAACTGCATCTGAGTTTAAAAACCGAAACAAATAACCCTTGAAAAATAAATAAATTGGACAATAATATGATTTTAACTCATTGACAAACTGTACATATGATAAAAATACAGAGATTATTCAGCACTGTAAAGTTGGCTCAGTTTTTTTTTAAAGAAAGGTTTAATATATCAGCCCACAAACATCAAATAAATAAACTGATCCTTCATGTCTGATATACTTAAACCTTTTGGAGAGAAATAGGATTTCTTTCACAAGTTAGTGCTCAGAACTCAGTCACAGCTAGCCTGAGTGTAAGTCTTAAGACTTCTTCTGGTGTGCTACTGAACTCAAACTTTGCTACATGCTAGATAATTTCCTAGTTAATATCTGTTATTAAACATAATAGCATATTAAAACCACTCTATCTCCAGCTCCTGAACATAAAGTACTTGAGGTACCCCAATACCATTAGTATACTCTGAAATATTGGGCATTCTGTGAGAGGTTCAGCATTCTAGTTTTAAGTTTATTTTTTTTTTAGTTTTAAGTTTTTAAGTTTTATTTAAAGATAGCTGCTTTTCAGCTCATTTAATCTGCTTAATATGAAATAAGTTTTAATGCCAAGATAATGCTAATGTTTAAAATTCATGATGTAGTCTATTTATAACAGTGGAACAAAATTTTGAAAGCATAACCTTTGCTTTTATTTATGAATAGCTGAATAAAGACAACTTTGAGGAAATCAAATTACACATGTGACCAGAAGTACTGGAATATGAATGTTTTACTTAATGTAGTGATACATAGATTTTTTAAAAACCTCTGAATATTAGGGGCTTTTTGAAACAAGATCTGGGATCTTGAATCTATTTTATTCTAAAATAAAATATGTTCATTTTTTAAAACTTTAAGGAGGTCATATATCTTCAAACCTATCAATTTAAAAAGTGCACAGAGCTAGAGTATTCATCAATACAGACAAGCAAAACTGAAAATAAATTACATGCTTGTCCTGGTTTCAGCTGGGATAGAGTTAATTGTCTTTCTAGTAACTGGTGTACTGCTATGTTTGGAGTTCAGTATGAGAAGAATGTTGGTAACACACTGACATTTTCAGTTGTTGCTAAGTAGTGTTTAGTCTAAAGTCAAGGATTTTTCGGCTTCTCAAGCCCAGCCAGAGAGAAAGCTGGAGGGGCACAAGAAGTTGGCACAGGACACAGCCAGGGCAGCTGACCCAAACTGGCCAATGGGGTATTCCATACAGTGTGATGTCACACCTAGTATATAAACTGGGGGGGGTGGGGGTGGAGGGATCGCTGCTCAGGGACTAATGGGGCTTCGATTGGCAGGTGGTAAGCAATTGCACTGCGCCTCACTTGTATATTCTAATCCTTTTATTATTATTATTGGCATTTTATTATTATCATTATTATTATTATTTTCTTCTTTTCTGTTCCATTAAACTGTTCTTATCTCAATGCAAGATGTTTTACTTTTTTTTTCCGATTCTCTCCCCCATCCCACTGGGTGGGGGGGGAGTGGGTGAGCAGCTGCATGGTGCCTAGTTGCTGGCTGGGGTTAAACCACAACAATGCTGAAGTGAAGGTCTATGACTGCAATTTAGAATAGAATTAACAATGTCAAGGCAATCATGACTAAAGTATTAGAAATAATTTGATATATAATTCAGCTTCAGACTCAGCTTCACAAATCTTGTTTAATCTATTGATTTCACAAGTTTTTTACTTCTTTCACTCATTTATACAGCCTGAATCATGAAGTCAGGATGGTTTTGATATTTTTTTTTTCATCTTGTAATAGTAAACAATATTTTTGGATTTTAATACGTATTATGTGCCTACATCCTTTATATTGTCTAGTTGTTCCTGTTTACCACAATGGTCTACTATATTGAACCTGTCTCAGGAAACCACTGACCTGACCCATCATGTCGCTACTGTCTTGTCATTGAAGCTGATACCCTGCTCTCTGCTCACCTTCATTTCAGTCTTAAGGGTTGTTATCTTAAAGCTCCTTGTAAAGCCTGCAGTGTACAGCTGTATACTAGCTCATTCCACAAACCAAAGCAAAAATCACAGAATGCCAGATGTCATGGCTATGAAAAGAAAATCTCAGGAAAATCACAAAACTCAGGACTCTGGTGACAACTGTTGTGACAAGTATTCATCCTTCTTAATGAGGAGGCTCTTTCTTACCTTTTTTTTTTTTTTTAAATGCCATTTACACATAGATAGCATTGAGTCTGTTATATACGGTATCTGTCATGAGCTTTTGTGTAATAGGAATAAAATTAATTCTTGTCACCCTTAAAGAAGTACTGTGCTTGATATTCAAATTTAACGTGTTCTTCACCAGTTGATTATGGACTGTTTATAAGATCTAGTAGTCACTTGTAGAAGATGCCTGTTAGATACTTTATACCCTGCCTGTCTTAGCAATCTTAAAACTTTGATTACCTGCTTGCTGAATGAAATATTTGGCAGAGGTTTCCATCAGAGCAAGGCTTTCAGAATGAGGCCTTAAGGTTGGAAGGGAGCTGAGGTTGGAAGAGAGCTCAGGACATCTCTTGTTCAGCCTCCAGCATAAAGCAGGACTGTAGCAACCCTGAGGCACAAGGAAAAGGGTTGGTCCACCCGGCTAGGTGGGTCCGTAGGCGGAAATTGTAGGCTT
>JANXJC010000055.1:24877057-24898046 GCA_027564655.1 Leptodon cayanensis
TTTCTTGATTGGCTCTTCGCGAATTCGTCTCCACTTTTCATACAGCTGAAGCTCCAACTCTCGCTCATCCTCCACACAGGACCAGCTCTTATATCCCACAATGTTGCTCAGGGCTCGGTCCAGTTGGATCTCAGAACCCCACAAGGATGGAGGCTGGACAACCTCTTTGAACAGCCTGTTCAACTGCTTGCCCGTTCTCCTGAGGAAAATGTTTTTCCTTATATCCAGTTGGCCTGTCTGCTTTTTTCAATTTATGCCAATGCCTCACATCCTTCTGCCATCACTGTGAAGGAGCCTGGTTCTGTCTTTTTGATGGCCCCTCCATAGGTGCTGTGGGTCTGCTGTTAGGTCGTCTCAAAGCTGTCTCTTCTCCAGGCTAAACAAACCCACCTCTCTCAGCCTCTCCTGATAACCCTCTGCTACATTTGCCTAGTCTATCAATGTCATTCTCGACTGGGGTGCCCCAAAACCGGGCACAGGACTCTAGATGCAGCCTAAATAGCAAAGAGGAAAGTGCGGTAAACACTGCTCTTGACCTCCTGACTGTGTTGCTGTTAGTACAGGCCAGGAACCTCTTGGCCTTTGCTGCCAGAGATACTGCTGGCTCATGCCCGGCATCACCAGGTCCTTCTCAACAGAGCTGCTCCCCAGCCAGTCAGGCCCCACCTTGTGACATTGCAAGGGAATTTCTGCCTCCCCAGGAGCAGGACTTAGTATCAGTCTTTGCTGAATTTCATGAGGTTCCTGGAAGCCCATTCCTTCAGACTGACTAGGTCCACCAACATGGCAGCCCTGCCATAGATAGTATTGACTCATTCCCCTCCTTCTCCTTCCCTTTTCCCCTCCCAGTTTTGTGTCATCTGCAAATGATGAGAGTGTACACTGTTTCTTCTTCCAGGTCATTGATAAAGACAGATCCCTCCAATTTTTTAAGATGTTTAGGTAGAATGCGACCTATTAATCATTATCCTCTGAGCCAAGTCCTCTAAACTATTTTTTACCCATTTAGCAGTCCACCCATCCAGACTATAACATTCTAACTTTAACATAAAATTATCTGGGGTATAAGAACAATAACTTCTTTAAGCCAAATACATAGCAACTCAGGGTAACTGGAATTGCAGAAAAGATTAACACAGCATAATAATGACAGGGAAAGACTGCTATAAAAAAAAAAAAGTAATTTTCATCTTCTATTTGAAAATCTGGAATTGTTTAATCATAATGACTACCTAAAATTAAAAACTAAAGGCTCTGAAGTATTACAGGTTATTAGTACAATTATATATACTGAATAATTACTTATACGTATAAGTTTTATAGAGGAATTTCTTAGTAATAAACCATGGATTATAATACATTTATTAAAACTTAGCATTTATTAGACCAAGGAAAATGTTCATTGATGGAGTGTAGAATAAGATGGTCACTTCCCTAAAACAAGCACAAAACAAAAAAATCCCAGTGTCTATCTAAGCCACGTTGGGCTTCAGAGTTCAGCAGAAAATTATTTAGGAACCCAAACCACCTTTTCCCATGTTATTTGGCAAGAACAGAATATTTCAAAGCAGTCACTGATTTAAGTTCAGTGGCATGTTAAGATCTTCTCTTTCCCCTGGCATTGGGTATACAACTGACAATTTATTCATTAGACACTGATTTTTTCTTTGTAGATTTTTTTTTTTTTAAATCCTTGCAGAATGTTTATCACATACTTCCTGAATCTGTGTTATGGAACAGTTATTTTTGAAGGACATATGGTTGGGGCCTTTAAGGTGCCACTGCAATCATATGGAAATGTAAACATTTGGAAACAGAATCTTAGATCAGGTTGCAGTATGAAATGTAATTTGGCTTTATTTATTTATGGATTTATTGAGTTTCATTGATATTTCATGTGTTGTTACTTCCAGTTTTGAGATAAAGTGAGATGATGTGTGGTTGCAGGAGAACAGCATGCAAACTTCACAGTTTTGCCATGAAACCAGATGAAACTCGGTCATTTTGAGTGATTTTCATTTCACATTTTTACTTTTCTCTGAACCAGAAACTCAAAGTGAACCTTGAAGAACGGGTGAAATAGAAGGTGCCAACCCACATGGATCAAACTCTGAGAAAATATTCACACCAACATCTGTGAAACAAAACTATGAAGTTTCACACACCGCTGTCTGCAGAATACATTTTGTCAAGGCATTGAAGCATCAAACTTTTTTTTCTTGGATTGCATTTACTGTCTCTGTGTCATCTTTGTATACTTCCTGTTATCTACTAGAAAAAGTTAGGCAGACTCAAAAGAATCTTGATTTAGTTTTGAGAACACTCCTATATGAAAAGCAAAATAATTCAATCTGATTAAGTTCACTCTGAATCTTTTGAAGAAAACTTGGGCAAAAGTTTGCTAAAAGCCAATTATTTGAAAAAGACTTTTGAAATTCAGATGCCATAGTTGTATTTTGCCTTCACTGAATCCTTTCCCTAATATAGAAAAGATTGAAAACTATAGCATTATCATATTGTCATATTGTCAAATAAACATAGACACACTCACTTTTCCAAAAATTCTTGGACTGTTGTAATTAAGTGTATCACATATAACATACATCGCCTAAACAAGGGCATTGTCATATTCAAGCAAGTAGGTTTATTTATTGGTACTGCAGATAAAGCCAATCATGATGGTGGGGTGTGGGAAAGGCAGAAAAAAACATTTACAGACTGAGTTCAGATGTAAGAAAGAAAGGATGTGATCTAGAATCCGCACACAGATTTGGTAATCAAGTGGAGACAGGAATCTTAAACTTAAAGAATTTTGTCATCTTAAAAAAAGCTTTGGTTTAAGAAATCAAAAAGGAAAAATCAAAGAAAACTAGTTTTGTGGAACAATAACTGAGGTAATAGAAAATAAGTTAATCACCTACTTTTTGATAATTACAAACTTAAACTGATTACTGAACAAAGTCTCCAGTGGGTTGTTTCTTACTTTTTGTGACTTACTATTTGATTTGAACTATTTGATAAAATTTTAATTAGAGAATTTGTGATTAAACAAAAAGCAAGATTTAACAAGTGAGAAGTCTTTAATATTCTGTAAGTGGGTAAAACATACAGTTTTCTGTTTAGTAGTAAATTGAATTGTTTTTATTCTTTGTCCTTACTAATGTATAATCTCTGGATTTTCTGTTTCATTATATAGTTGCTATTTATTTATCAAAATACCAGAACTTAGATCCACTTATGAAAAATAAGTAAAAAATAAAGCCCTAATTGTCCCTCTGTTACTGTACTTCATATACAATAAAATGTGGTGAGTTTCATCACACTTGTTGCACTTCATTGAAGATATTCAGAATTAATATTCTTACAGCTGTGTTCCGTTCTATTTCCTATATTAGCAGCTCATTACATGTATCTATATATATTAGCTTAACAAATCCTACATGCAGGAAAAAAGTAAGTTCATGATATACTCTCTTGGGTTTCTGAGTCATTTGCTACTTACACACTTATATGTCTGCAACTCTAGAACACCTCTGTATAGGATCCAGACTTCTTATTATAGTTCAATTCACCTCTGGTTAGATTTTTTTCTAACTGCTCCAATCCAGTCCAAAAGGGGATTTTTGTGCCATAATCCTGAGCCCTGAAATGTTTATCTTTTATCATAGTTCACAGATCTGAGTAAAGCCTTTATCAAAGCCTTATCAAAGCCTAGTATGAAAGTTTGGACTTGACAAACAAAATAAAAACAAACACTAAGAAAAGAGCCTTACAATCCATCATGCAAATGATGAGTTGTCTAAGTCTTGACTAGTAAGGAAATGTGAAGTACTGTGTTCTAGATCCTTCTTCTATGCTTTTTTTCACCTGGCTGACAGGAAAAGGCATTGCCCTTTACTCATTATCATCAGAAGTTAAAGAGGGAGTCTACAAGAAGACTAGAGACATATGTCCTGTTTCTTTCTGAAAGGATTATATCCACCACTAGACACTTGTAAACATCTGTCATAAAAAGAATTCATGGTTAATTTGTTGTGACAAGCAAGCTTGAGACCAAAGATCAACTTCAGGCTTAGTCACAGGATCTTCAGCCTGCAGCATGAGGACAACAATATTCTAAACCAAAGACTATTTCTGCATTTTTCTTTAAAGCAGGAATAAATTAATTAAATACAGGTCTTCAGAACTGGAAATATCATCATTATCTTCTCTCCCAGAATCATTTTAAAAGAACTTGACAGCTTCCATTGCATTTTTCATGGGTCCAACTCATTAAGCTTCCTTGAACACTCATTACATCAAATGTTTTAGAAAATACAGATAGAGGAATACTTATTTCAAGAATCTAATGAATATTTGGCATGAGTAAAACATTATGTTGCTAAGGTGTGTTAATACTTCTGTTCATAAGCAGAATCTTCCGTGACTAGAGTCTTTTTACACATGAACATCCCTGTGCAGTACAGAAGCTCCCAAGGTAAATGTAAATGATCTCCAAAGTAAATGGGAATTTGGGGGATCATAATTTTGAATTTAGGTGTCCATGTCACTTTTTGAAATATGTTCTGTCCTGCTCCTCTAAAATCAAACATGTTTAACACAGAACAGATTTATTTTAAAAGACTTTCCACCTTTATCTCCTCCCAAATTTAGTCCTTTTTTCAAAAGCAGAGGCTAAGTGTAATTGTAGTCAGCCTAATCATTAGCTAACTTGGATTTTTCAACAACACCATCTTTTTAAACATTTTATCCTATGTTTACACTTACACTGTAAGAGAAGCACAAAAGAGCCCCAAGGCTCTATGTCTGTTGCTGTGAATAAGGCAATCACCATTTACAAGTGGTAGTTCCTGCCTAGAGTCTACCAAGGACTGAAATGAAAGAAAATCATTCAAGTCTGAAATCTACAAAGGTCACTAAATAAATTAAATTTGGTTTTTTTCTCTTCGAGTAAACTGAGAGCAGCATTCAGATCACAGCTCCCTCCTCAAGCTAATGCTAATTTAGGTGAATTTTCCCTGAGAGATTGAAAGGAAACTGATTTCACAAACTTTAGAACTAATAGGATGCATTCTTAATGCTGATATAAATGCACCACCTTCCTAGTTCAGCTTTGTCCTTTTGCAATATAAAGGTCCTTTTATCACCTTTTGGTCTCATAATCCCAAATCATGCTGAACACTTAAACGATTCCATTAATTCTTGCTGTCCTTCAAAAAACCTGAAATTGCTGATTGCTTGTGTCCTTCAAAGTCTATTTTAAAAAAGCAAAAGGGAAGTAGGGTGATTTGTTATTTTAATTGGGGTTTTTATATTGGTTGGCTGTTTTGTTTACTTTATTTTTCTGGCTGACAAAGTGGTTGACCTTCCTTCATCTTGTCAACTGAAAAACTAAATTCTCCAAAAATATTGTTGAGTATACAACCAATAAAAAGTATCAATTAAATATGTAAAACATTTTCACTGCAAAACATGAATTAATAAAAATTAGAACATGCTGAAAGTATACCAATTGCTTAGTGAAAAAAAAATATACTTGTTAAAAAAAAAGGATTTGCCTGCTGGATTAGAAAGAAAGCAGACTCAGATTCTGTATCAAACCTAATTAATTCAACACTGTCATTACACATGTGGTTGACATAAACTGCTCTTATCCAACCTTCATAATTTCTCACAAAATTAGTTTATTCAAAATGGAAATTTTTCATTATTAATCCCCAACAAAGGGGTTAAGTTTTTTTATTATTACTTCTGAATTATTTATTTTTAATTATTGGAATTTTAACAAACTCAGTGAATACATATTCATACTCAGGCTGAAACATTCTCTGGTAAATTTCTGCAATATTGAAATTTTATGGAAGTATTAAAAATCCTCTTGTAATAGAGTTTTATAATGGAAGTACTGTCAGATCCTGAATTATTGTTGTGCTGTTGGGCACATAATGAATGTTGTATTCTGGAAACTAAGTAATGACAAATATACTAGGTAATGGATGTTTCTATGGAGACCATGGTGTACATAATGTGTACTGAATAGCTGTTAGCACAATGAAACTTAGATTACAAAATATACTTAATCATCCTTCATTACAATGAAATCTCATTGACCTGTGACCTCCTACAACAAAGCTAATAACAAATCCATGATAAAAATGATAAAAATCCCAATTAAATATGGAACTAATGCAAGTTTTGGAGTTTCCAGACTATTAGCTGTTAATTTAACAGTATCCTGTAACCCAGATTCAGTGCTAGTAGGCTTGGGGGTGGGGGGTGGATACAACAGTTGTCTTTTTCCCACCTCTCTGAGGCTGTTCAACTACAAAAAGAAAAAAAAAAATATAGAGAATTCACCATAAAGACCACAGACCATAGAAGTTCACTATAAAGAAAATAAAGGTTTAAAAAAAGTGTTTCATACTGAGATTCTTCACTTACTCATCATCTTTCTATTGTGCCTAAAGAGTGTGGTGACAGACCAGGTCAGATGTGTTTCCAACAGTTCAGGGGTGAACGCTTGAAATCACCTCTGAATTTGTCTTGAATTTTTGCCCATAGAGGCTGTGAAAATGAAGGCACTTGTAAGATAATCAAACTAAAACCGTTTTTCTCTGTGCATTCAGCTAGTTAATAGGAAACATGAAGTTCTCCACACCAGACTGATGGATTGCTGAAACTTGGTCATAACCTTTCATAGTAGATTTTTTAAATTATTATTTTATTTTATTTTTTTATGAAGGGAGCTATTTAAGTACTTGCTTGCCATTAAATTTATCCTAAATTTCCTTAAAGAAAAGTAGAGGAACACATGCTTAAAATGGAATAGGTATTTCATGCACCTGTGTAAAACTGGAAGAAGATTCAGAAGAATGTATATGGCTTGACACCAAACTTACATAATCTAAGAAATTTTAATCAGAAGTAGAGTGCTCGTAGGGTAGTCTCTGTGATAACACAGCTTGTCTAAAATACTTAATTTCCAACATGGGAAAAACAGAGTGGAGTTTTAAATAAATTTAAACAACCAACTACAAAACTGAACACATGAAATATATGACATGTTTAGGCAAAACTTTTAAGATGTGCTTCAACGTAAGCCAGAAATTTACTACTTCAAGCACATGGATTTTCTTTAACCGAATTTGTCTTCTCAAGCATTAAATACATTCTGTTAATCTTTGAGTTCATTGAGGTTATATTTTCACTGAATCACAGAGCGGTTGACATTGGAAGGGACCTCTACAGGTCATCTTGTGCAACCTCCCTGCTCATGCAGAGCCACCTAGAGCTGGTTGCCCAGGGGCATGTACAGATGGCTTTTGAGTATCTCCAAGGTGGGAGACTCCATGTCTCTGGAGAACATATTCTGAGTCAGCAAATAATCATGACTATTGTTTGTTGACTTAACAATTTCAACAATGTATACATGATAATGTGTTTTCAACATCCTAATCAGAATTCTGTGTTAATACTTAATTTTCCCTAAGTACAATCTCCTTTTATTTTCTGCTGGGTATTCTGTGATTTAAAAAAAAAAAAAAAAAACAAACACAATAAAAAAGTTGCTCTGTTCTTTCTAAATATGGAAGGTAAAGAGATATTTCTTGTACATAGAGTAATTTTGCAGTCGGGAGAAAGATGGCTTTTAACCACAGTGAACCTCATTTAAAATTAGTATTTGATATCACTTTTAAAAATTATGCATTTTGAATTACATTAAAATCTACTTTTATATATTAGCCTAATTATTTTTTTTTTATTACATATGCCTTTTATTTCATTAAAACAGAAAGAACTGTATCAATGTACTTTTAGAAATGTTTCTATAGAAATTGTTTTAAATATCCCATTATCCTCATAAACACTGCAAGCACTTTATAAAAGTGAATTATGGGTAAAAAATGTTTGTCTTCAAAGAGCTTTTCTGTTTACATTATTCTTTCTTTGTCTAGATTCCTGTACTATTTTTATGTGCTTTTATTGCAATACCAATTACTTGACCATCAAATAACGGTTTTGTGGATGATGAAAAAATGTATTCACTTACTCTTATGTGTCTATATTCAAAATTGTTACGGCTAGATTGGAAAAAAAAGTGTTTTAAGAGCCACAGTCTTCACAATCTGTACTTTCTAGGCAGCTAACTACCTAAAGGGATCTTCCCCCTTATTCTGTGTGTGCAGAACACCAAATAACCAAAGAATATAGGAGTGTTGCTTCAGCTGTTGAATAGAAAATCGTAAACAGAAAGCTACATCTTAAATCCAGTCCCTTTTGGAGATGTAGTGGCCTTTCTTTAAGCTTTGGGTAAATACCAAACTTTATCAGGGCTCTGAGTTCTTATAACGTTAGCCACATTTAGCTTTTTCTCACAAATGGAAGCCTGACAAGATTCTGTCTTCTTTCTAACCAATATGCCACAAGCTATTATTTTCCCATAATGAAGTAGCTCCACTTTGCATTCCTTCTGCGTGAAGGATTTGAGCATATCCTGGGTATCTGTCTGTGAATTCTGGAGGATGATCTATATCATGAGCAAGTTTGTGTATACCTGTATATACTTTCAGTTCTCCTCTGTGAGTTATTTCCTTTCTCATTGAGTATCTGCATATTCGCTGAGCTGAACATTATTGATTGCTAGTCAAATTACTAAAGTAGCTGATTTTGTTTAAATACACCAGCTCAGCATCAGTGTTAGAATCAGGGAAAAATCTGTACACCTTCACACTAAGGCTACAGACTCAAACTCACTCTCCTTAGTTTAATGTTTCTACAGATACTACTCAAAAGACCATTTAACCCAGTGACTCTTATCTGTGGCCAGTAACAAAAGCTTAGAGGAAAAGAATAAAAAAAAAAAGAATACGACTAGGATTATAGTTTTCCCAGAGATAACATCCCAGAGTGCACTAGCCAGTGGTCTAGGTATTTCCTAAGCTGAATGTTTCATCAGACTATTGTGTTTCACCATTGCTAAATTAAATATTCTCAAAGATTTTTTTAAATTACCTATGGCAAACAGTTCCCAGTTCAGAATATTTATTTTAATTTTTTTAAAATTTTATTTCTAACCTAATGTCTAATAATTTCACCAAACAGAAATGTTCTTTAACTAGTTCTTGAAAAACAGTTTTTATTTACCTCCTTTTCTGTTCACAGTTTAATGCACTTCTTGTACATCTGGTCTCTATTTGGCCTTTTTACAAGGTGAAGAATTCTAATCTACTTAGTTTTTCTTCATCTGGAAGCCATTCCTCTGGAAATACTTAATAGAAATATGTATTCTTAGTTGTATTACTATTTAGTATTATTATTTCAGAGTTTGCTGATAAAAGCTATCATGGATTTATAATTTCCCCCCCACTTTTTTCTTTAATAATCTTATTTGGTTTTCAGATAATTATTTACATTTATTCTTTTTTTTTTTGATCCATTGTTTCCTCTTTGCCCTTCAGTTTATTTTTTGCATATCTCTTTCAATGTCAGTGAGGACACAATGTGTCCCACTTCCACACCCCATTCCCTCACACATTTCAGAATGGGAATTCAAAAAGCCAAGAAAGTATCTAATTTGCTGCGTACAGTAAATTGGAACAGAAATTTAATTTGCAGTGAAACTCTTTCTGAGATGACCAGAATATGAAAATGGTAGTTTTGTTATATTAAAAACATCAGTACATTAAATGAATGAAAACAATGCTGGAAAGATCATGCAAGCTGTTCAAACACAAATGAAAAAAAAAAAGAGGGAGAAAGGAAAAGCTAAATGTATCATACTTCTTTCTTTATTTTCCTTTTGCATGGGTAGTTTTCAGCGATTTAGTCATAATGCAAAAAGTATATATTTTTTTTTTAAGGTCAAATATACCAACTGAAAACAAGTTTTTTTTTTTAAATAGTAAACTTAAATTCAAACAGAACAGATGCCAGAATGCTGCAATTAAACAAATAACTTTAAATTATGTTCATTAATCCACAGCCTTGATTTAGACTGGGATAATCCGAGGTTTTGGACTTAAACCCAAAGAGGCTTTGGAGATTCATATTAACCTTCTGAAGGGCATTCCACAAGGTCAGAACCATGTCACAAAATGAATGTTAATGTAAGTGGAAGCTGTGGAATGAAGCATTGCTGCCATCAATTTCTTGAGAACACCACTTAAAACAGGACTTTTGGGAAAAGATATAGCAAATAGTTGTCAGTGCACAGCAAGACCTAGAGGCTCCCTGGGGCCAGGATGCTGGGAGCCATGGGGGATGCTCCCGGGGGTGGCAGGGCAGGACCTCACCAGCCAGGGCTGGTCCCACAGCCCCAGCCAGAGAGCAGAGGGGGCCCCCATGGGCAGGGGGTCAATCCTGGTGATGGCCTAACCCTTTGGGGACCTGGGAGCCTCTCCCCTCAGCAATCAGCAGGACAGAGCTGCCCATGGCCATGCTGGTGCTGAGCTGGCCCCCAGCCCTGGCACACAAACGCATGGCAGAAAGGGTCTCAAGACCCTTGCAATAAGAAACACAAAATTTGACACAGACAAACTGTCTCATGCTACATCATATAGCTGATATCTAGGAAAATTCATGACAGGGACTGAACAAGAGCTCATTGTCCTCTCTGCAGCTTCATGGACCTTAATAGTTCTTTCACAGAATAACATCATACACAAGTAGGAAAACAACAAAAATTGAAATCTCTGGCAAATGTGAAAGATAAACCTGTAATTATTATCCTGGCACTATTCTAGTATATGTAACATCCCCTTAGAAAACGTTGCTATTATTCTAGCACTGGAAGTTTCCAGTTATCAAGAACTTGTTAAAAAATTGAAGTTATGTAGCTTTTTAAGTGAATACTAAAATACTCAGGAAAACTGATTATAATCTTGGCTTGCGAGTATTCAAAAACTTTCATTTAAAAACCTACAGACAACCTTTGTACAGTCTTTGGGTCATCAAGTCCCTCAGTTATCAGCCACTCATCTGATGAAATACTTTCAAATATCTAGAAAATTGCTGAAAACAATTGTGGAAATTCACAAAGTTTGACAGTAGTCTTTAAACTTGAGAGCAGATGTGAAGTTAACACATTCAAAAGTGAAATCCTGAGAATGCATGTATTTTAAGACATGTTGCTGAGCTAGATTTCTTGCAGAAAAAAACATATTGAGCATAAGTAAAATAACAACTATATGGGCCACATGAATCTAAGTACATTTTTCTTTTAGGAGCTTGTTAAACTTTGATAATTTCAAATGGGCTGGGCACCTCAGTACTTTTCAAGATTTTGCCCTTAACTTAATTTCTACTATTAAATTTGATTCTGCTGAAAATAAAAGGGAGTATCAGGGAGCATGAACTGGCTCTATCAGTTATTTGCTTTAATTTTGCACTACAGTGGAAAATCAATTACATAAACTGTTATACTATACCCTCAATTCCATCCATTTCCATTCACCTATGAGGGGGTGACACACTGGTTTTTTTGCCATATCCTTCCTATTCATGTCCCAAAGAAAAAGTGCTCAGTTTAGATAGTTTAAGTCAAATTAAAATCAAAGAATTTTATATATTTATTAACAATCCATAATTAACCAGCTGTCAGTGAGCCACATGAGAAAGATCAGTATCAGCAGTAAAAGATACACCACAATATTAGGCACCTACAAAATGTTAATAAACACCTACAGATGTCTTAACAGCCTTCTATAAACAATCCCAGCAAATTCTAAACCTATACAAACAGTCATGCCCAGCTATGTGACTGCACACACTCTCACAGGACATGCAGACTACAAGCTGATATCCCTCTCCTGGCACTGTGGGGTCCCCTACTAGTACCCACCTGTGTTGGAGATGTGCATGTTCCAACTTTAGATGTACCTGTGCTGCTTCCTATAACTTGGTAATGTGAATGTCAATGACAAAGCCCCCCACGAGGCCGCACACACACACACACACACACGCACCCCCCCCAGGCTCTGGGTGCCCACGTGCTGCACTCACTCCTGTCACTTCAGGAACAGGCGCAGGCTGCTCACAGCATCTGATGGAGAGGCTGCTCTCTCCAGCCTAGGCAGAAGTTCTGGCAGTATAGAATCAGTAGTTGCCACTACTGCTCTTTCCTCTACACGGTCTCTACTCCCACATTACTGTTTTTCGTATTTCTTTTGTACTGCCTTTCAGGTTTAGTCCTTGTTTGTTTCAACAGCGTCTTCAGTATTTACTGGTTATTGTTTAATCTTGATTGTCATTTTCCTCTTTAACACCAGCAGTTGGGGGCTGATGGTCATCCTCCTTTTTAACGTGATCAGGTATTGGCAAACATCCACCAGACTTTGTTTTTGTATATGATCCACATGTGTCCTACATACACTCACATTCCTACTTTTACAGGTATTGTCTAAAAGATACTTTAATCTGGGAGAGTCAGATTCTCAGAGATTTTAAAACTGACATTATTTCATAGGGGATTAATGGTAGTTTAATATAGTGGGAGACAGCTCTTTAAGATTTTGTTATTCATTTCTTCTTCTAAGTAATAGTTTCCAGTTAAACTTATGCAGATCATCCTTATTCATGGTCAGCTGGCAGAATATAGCCTTACTTATAGAAATGTCCACCAATATAAGTAACAGTTGAACCATCTTACTTCATATGTGACTACAACGAGGTTGGTAATTTTAGTCTTCCATGAATGCATGTGCTGTTGCTCTCTAATCCACAATAGCTGTTGGCATTAATACTGGTGACTCCAGTGTTGGCTGCTCCTTGATATGAAGTGCACTGCTTAGCAACATATCTTTCATGTACAAGCCAATGTCTGTGCTTCATGGAAATACTGAATCTAGATCCATTAAAAACCTCATTCTGCCAAATAAATGTACTAAAGGAAGTTATTGTTTCACAGTATTAATTACACAGAAATGTTTTGTAAATCCATTTTGAGGCAACCTGCATGTGTTCAAGGGTGCATAGGCTCTGTCCCTTAAAAAAAATCAGTGGCTTTTTTACACAACAGCATCAAAGACTACCAAAGCATTTTGCTGCATCATTAGCTTGGATGACATGCTGAGAGTGATGACAGAGATGCACAACTAAGCACTCCTACCTACCAAAAAAGCGTAGTTACCGTGTCACATAAAGGTCAAAATTCTTTGACAGGTTATTGTTATGACATGTTAACCCAGAGAAAAGCATTTGCATCACCTTACTTTTCTCTACCATCAAGTAGTATACACTGAACTGCTACCAGTTACCCACTGAGGAAGAAGACTTCTTACGGAACTTACTAGTTTATTAAAAGTAATTTATACTCCATTCATAAATGTAAAGTATGATGCAAAGAACACTGAAAAACATAACAACGTGACAAAATGGTGTCAGTCTTCCTGTTCTCAGGTATCTTTATTAATTATTTTTTAATATTCTTGCAAATGCTAGGGGAAAATACATGTTACTATAATAATTCATAATAGATCAATGTCTTTATATTATATTAAACCTGGTTGGAAATGGATACCTAAATGTATAATGAGTATGTTCAAGATTATTTATGACATAGTTGGGAAAAACTTTAGTTTGAGCAATTTATTGAACTTTTGCCAAAGAATTTTTGCATTATTGTTTATTCTGTATTCTGTATCATATATAAACTCCAAAATGGCTGGGGGGATTCCTAGGTTATCACTATATTTCCAGGGCCTGGACTCTTAAATGTGTCCAAATATGATAGCTTTAAGTATTTAATAGCAAGATATTGTTACTGGTTGCTATCTACTTCTTTATTAGACACTTTCCTCCCCCAGGGCAAACAAACCGTGCATTTCAGTGAGGAAAGAAGTGCTTAATTTAAAAACTAGGCATATAGGATGTTTGCCTTAAATTTGTGTATAATAATTTTTTCTTTTTGTTATGTACTTCACTTTTCTTTTATTTTTGATCTTTCCCTTTATAACACTTCTGGAGATTGAAGTCAAAGGCATTATTGTCTGGTTTTCCTCTTGACAAGTAAATGACCTTGTTTTATGGGCTTATTTTCTCCCCCCATTGAGTCGTCAGCTAAGTCTGTGAGCCAGATAAAAAGGGGCATTTCAGAGTTTTCAATGTGGTTGGAATTTAAGTCACATTTAAAAATCAGCAACAATGCTGCAGAACTGCCCTCATACTTGAGAGTCTGTAAGCATAAGAGTTTTAGCTGTAAAGTTACTTAAGCATTGCAAGTGCTGTCATTTTTTGAAGTAATTTTGTCAGAGTTTGACAGCTCTGGATCTGTATTTCATCTAAAGTCCACTAAGATTCATTGGTTTAAACAAAAATGCGGTCATGCCACGCCAAATGCCTCCTGCAAAATACATACCTCTTTGCTCCCAAGACATCAATGAAAAAGGACAGAAACTATCTTACTATGCCAAATCAATAACTATTTACTCAGCAGTATGAACTTTGAGTTTCTTTTTGGTCTGAAATGATACCAATGTACATCTCCTAAAAAAGCAGTTAATCACAAATAGGCAAGGCTGAAGAAGAAAGTGTCCTTCATCATTCTTGTTGATGTTGCTCCACTGTGCAGGAAAAAAGGTGTAAGATTTCTGTGACAGTTGGAAACCTAAGTGTCCATGACTGGCTTTGAGAATTCACAGAGCCATGCAGAGAATTAATCATTATGAGAGGGATCATCTTCATACCTCAGAGTCATTGTGAACCTCATCTCATAGCCTTTCATAAAATTGCTTACCTATCTTTATGTATTTGGTCCTGTCTTTTTGAAGAAAAGAAGTAAAGATTGTGCAGTATATAAATGAAGGTTTGGAAGAGAAAGCACAAAACTATCTAGGTGAGCGTTCTGTACTGAGGCTGCTTCAAATATTATAGTTAAAATGTTCAGGTAATTACTTGATTCAACCCACATGCTAGAATGGGCTTATTTTCTGTTTTGGGAAGCTTGATTTTTCAACATCTTAATTTCCAGCCTGTGTGGGCATTGATTAAAATCATATTTTGTTGGGCTTTGTCTTTCAGCACTTTGCCTTTGTCGACTCCTTTCTTAAATAATGTTACATTTGAAATTTTGTTTTCCTGTAGAGACTACAAAAACCTACTCCAACAGTCCCTGGTAAGCACACATTCCATATAGCTTCTTCAGCTCTATGCTGTCATAGTCATAATATTTTATAGGAGGAAGCTCGCCAGTCATTTCAGATATGTCCATAGAGCCCTTTGTAGAACAGTCCTCTGAAACTATCCTTGGGGAGAAAGAAAATACATTTCCACAGTGTCATTATCTTTACAGTTTGATTATAATGACTACAGCTATAGTTCTATTACTACTGACGTTACTGTTACAACTGTAATATACCACAGCAGAATGTGACATTTCCTAGGCTATTGTAAAGCCTCTAGAAGCCATCAAGGATTTGCTTAGTGTACTACAGAACATGTCTGAGCAATTAATTTTATGAGACAAGGCACCACTGTGAATAAAACCACCTCCAGCTTTCAAAGTGACTGCTTTGTACCCGGTGTGATAAAGCAAGAATTTAGTTTAAGCCAAAAGAATATCTGGAACACTTGCTTTTCCCACATACCACTTTTTATTAGAACAGACAAGAACAAACCACATAAACTGAGAATAAAAATTACCGGTGTGTATTATGGGCATGCCAAGTTTTTATGTCTGGAGAGTAGATTTGAGGTACAAAAAGAAACTCTGTTGTGCGATCCAGTTTTGTGCATGAATCTACTGAAATTGCATTGGATTGAAACTTGGACTTATATTTTGTTAGTACTTGGTTCACATTTCTTTTAGAAGAACTTCTGGAAAAAAGTATGTATTAAGTAATTTGTATTAAAATGGACTGAGAAAATATTAGGTTAAAATTGATCAAAAACCAAAGAAACAGAAAGGACAAGAAAGAAAAATGTTCATAACAAACTAATTGAGGAAAGGACAGAGAAACAGTGAAGTAATCAACCTAATACAAGTCTAGGCATACCTGCAGTTCTCTACATAATTTCTAGGTACCTTCTTTATAATTGCATGTTTAAATTAAGATTATGATAGCACATGAACATTAGAAAAGTCTAACCTTATGCCTTTTTTTTTCTTTTTTTCTTTTTCTCTGAGGTCATGGATTTTATAAAATAAAAAGTATATTAGGACATTTTGGTCTGATTTCCTGTATTATGTGGGCTAAGGAATTTCATATAAAAACAAACTTCACACTGGTTAAAGAAATACAACTTTATTTCAGTATGGATTAATATTTAGAATAAGTAAGAGAGTTCTAAAAAAAAAAAATAATTCCAACAACCCTTTAAATTTCATTTTCCCCACTTTAAACTTTGTGAGAAATGTGACGTCTGAAAGCCTGTTTCTATTCCATGCAAGAAAAACTAGAACATATTTACTTACATAGTTAGAATTATGTCCTAATTTTCTTGAGGAAAAGTAGCCTTTATTCCTTAATGGAAAGTACTATAAATTCCTTTAGATACAGAAATTCTGGAGAGTCAAAATAATGTCTTTTATGGTCCATGGAAAGGAGATTCATAATGAAAGAGTATCTTTTTTTCCCTATGAAAAAGTTGAAAATCCTTTGAATGTATCATAGTTAATCCAAAAAAACCTTGGGATTGTTAAGAACAAATATGATCAGTCATTCCATATAGCATGCACACACCAAAATGCAATGCAATTCTATGGTTTTGCAAGGAATTTACTGTAGCTAGAAAAAACACACTAACGCCTTTTTCTTTCTTTTTTTTCTTTTTTTCTTTTTTTTTTTTTTTTGTGATGTGTGGTTCAGCATCTGAGCAAAGGGACAGTCAGTCACAGACTATGTTTTCTCTCAGGGCCTTTCAAATGGAAGCAGTGGGCTTGAAGAGGTAGTCTGAAAGGAAATTTTCAGGTAACAATAAAAGTTTAAGGTCTACATATCTTCAACCTCTTAAACTGTCATTCCTGTAAAGTGTTAAGAGTCAAACATAAAATGTATCCAACAAAATATATCCAAATATTTTGGGTGTGGATAGACATTTCTCTTTCCTGCAGTAGGAGGTATCCTTAAGTAAGAAATTTTGTAAAGACACATCTTTAAAAAGAAGCATTCAATATGTGAATATGGAACTGTACTCTTATGTACAAATTCCTTACAAATTTCTTGCTGTAAACTTTGAATGGATAATCTTTGCGTATTATATATTTTCCTAAAGTGATTTCTTTTTTTCAATGCTATCAATAAATGCATGGTAAGCAAAATATCTCAGAAGTGTTTCCAGTGAAATTAGTGTTTACTATTCTTAGCTACTTTTGAGAATAAAGTTGGTTTTCCACATTATCACTTCTAAGCCACCTGATATTCTGAATCCATTGCTCCCAGAGACAGTTTATGCATGAGTGTGTCTAATACCCAGGAAAGGGCACCAGATACATGACTGGAAATTCAGATCAACAATATCCTCTAACTAGTGTACCAAGTCCCCTTTATTATGAAATACTGCCTAAGGAACAGATTACTTTCTTGTCTGCACCAGGTGGCAGTTAATTTTTCCTTCTTCTTCGAAGTTAGAAAACAAATCTTTACTTCCATTGATGTTTCTTATGCATCAAGAAAGCACAAGATACCTTGTAATATGTAGGCATTTCTTCTTCAAAAGTGTACAGAAGCTAATCAAACATAAAAGCATCTTTTGGAACCTACTCTTTTACTTGTTCAAACAAGCCCATTTATTGCCTAACACTATTGGTATTACTGTGGATGATACTCTCAAATAGTCCTGAAAACAACAACTGCGTTAAACAATGCAAGCGTTTCCTCTTGATCTTTGCAACCTGCACTTAAAGAAGTGGCATCATAACCCCTGTGTGCTAAAGTCAAAATCTTTAGAGAGCAGCATTGGGAAGTCTAGCATAACACTCTGTTTTTGTGCTATTGGTTTTCAGCCAAAACAAAGATGTATCTGCAGAGGTGATTCCAATCAAAGAAATGCAATAATTTATTTCTTAGTAGTATCCCTAGAAAAATGAATGTAGTTATAACACCTTCCAAAGAATACTAGACAAGTGGTTAAATAAATATGTATCACTATTTTATTTATTGATGAATAATAATTATCCAAAGCAAGTAATTAAAATACATTAACATTTGATTTTTCTAACAGTCTTGCCCTTAAGAGAGAAATGAATGATACTTTGCACAAACACACAACAACCATTAGCAGCAGCAAATGCATTAATCTAGTCCTCATTAATATTCATTTTGATTTCTGTGGTTAATATGTAAGCTATGAAATTCTTGGACTGTTTTTGTCCATATCTTCCTAACAGACCAATCGTCTAAAACCTTTTCTGTAATAATTCTAGAACTTTGATCACACTGTGCAAAATGTCAGACTCACTGTATTCCTATTCCAGAAGCACTTGGTAGCTGTCCTACGTTATTAAAATTATAGGCATTTGCAGATATGCAGTTATTTCACTAGCATTAGTGCATAGATAAATATTTTAGATGCATAAATCATAAATAGTCATTTACAACCATTGTAGAAACTGATAGCTAAAACCTATAGTCTGTAACATGCAGAAGTTTGGGATGTAGCAGTACATGAATCTGTGCTTCTCTGTTAACTCTCAGATTAATTATTCTGAAACAATCTTTGACATAAGGATTGAAAATGTCAGAGGGATCTTATTGCTGCTCACAGTGTTGATCTGAGAAATAGATACTGTGTGGTTTAACTGTCACAGCTAAGATCAGCATTGCTGTTGTATCTTAAAGAAAAGAAAATGGATCAGATTTCACTGTGATGTCAAAAAATAAAAAGAAGGTCAAAAGATACATGAATCACCTCAAAATTTCATGGCTGGAAATATAGCTGGAAAACACAGAATGCACTAAATGGTAAGAAATAATAACAGAAGACACCAACAGAACCCTAAGGCTTACAAATCAATCTAATTATGAGGGTAAGTATTTATGGAAAAAGGAACTAGTAATATAAATATATATTTGATTATACAGTAATGGGTATGAAACTAAGTGGGTAAGTGAATGCCATTGGACTGCAAAGAGTAAAAAAAATATTTGTGTATAAGAGAAAGACTAGAAATTGAAGTATCTGGAAAGTTTTCCAGAAAGTTTTCCGTAAGTGTAAGTTCATAATACTTTCAGGCTAATGGTCTACACACTAAAATTACATAACAAGCAACTCGACTGAGCAACTCATCCCACAAATTAATGAGCATATCATCAGTTATTACTTAGTGGCCACCCAAAGATACAAAAACCTTTACAATTCTCAAGCTTAATCAACTTTATGAGCTTCTCAAGTAGTTAAACCTGCAGCTGCTGTGTCAGCAGCTACCTTCATTTTGTTTCTTGTACAATATCAGTCAGTTGGCATAATCAGTGCTTAAAGAATCAATACCGGTACCTGTTAATAGTAATCATCACCAAATTCAATAAAACGAAGACCTCTTACAGAATTCTATGATGTTCATGAAGACAAACACTGAAACACCAAGATGAAATGCTTATTAAACTTATGCAATGTCTTTAAAAAAAATCCAGTTAGGATTTTGGACTAAAAAAAACAGTGAACTGTGTATATCAGCTTTATTCCTACAAGCTGTCTTGCAAGAAAGAAATTAAATGCTGAAATGCTTTTTTGTTTCCTTGAGAAAATAGGAAAGAAAAAGATTAAGAGTCTCATCCTGATAAAATTACATACCTCAACATCCTCTGACTGTGATTTTATTTGTAGATGGGTACTAGCTCAAGATGAGTATTGCTGAGGAAAGAATGTTTTTTTCCGTAATTTGGTCATGTGAACTTAATTGGTTTTACACTTTAAGACAATTCTTTCATTCTTTATCAGTGTTTTTAAAAATAATATCTTTTGCTGACCTTTGACACTTCACATTTTTTATCCTTTATTGGAAATACTCTATTTTTAAGCTCTGAAATAGTGAAATCATCAAAAATTGTGACCAACTATGTAACAGACCTTTGCTCCATTTTACCTTTTTTTCAGACTTACTCCTTCTCACCACAAGGGAAATACATTTTGATCAGACAACAGACACTACCAATAGTAAAGTTAAGAAATAAAACACTAAAAAAATAGTTTATCTCCTTTTTCAAAAAGTCAGTCATCCAAAATATTATTTTGTAATGCCTCGTTTATAAAAAAAAAAAAAGGACTTGTCTCAAAAGGAAAAAAAGGAAAGTAAAATAAGAAAATAAAATAATAAGCCTTTATCTGAATTTTTGGAAAAAAACATTCAATATCTTTCTTTTGGTGGGTGAAAATAAGTATTTCTCAAATTAAATATGTAGTATATAAAACTGCGCTGATGGTGCACTTCCGATTCTGACATTCTAATTTTGTGTTTAGATAGCTTCATACATGACCATTACAACTATAACAGGTCTGAGAGGAGAAAAATCATACTGCTTTTTTAGCTGTCTTTTCTTCAATATAAAACCTAATGTAATTAAAGTATGGTGTTCCAGAAACACTTGCTAATAATCTTCTTGCTAGTTACAGTTTAAAATATTTCTGTCTCGTTTATAGGTCTGTCACAGTTGACTCCTACAACAAATGAACACAAGGTTTATGAAAGAAAATGAAAAAAAGTCAGGCAGCTGTAGTCAGAAGAAATGTTTGCTTCTGTGTTCACTGTGAGATCCTTTGTCAGGTTCAAGGGTTGTGATTACACTGCATATAAATACATCTGTGAAGAACACTGATTTTTATACTAAGACTTTGCAATAAATTACAACAATGAGGAAAATACACCTAATTGGAAGGACGATCCCTTTATGTAATTTTCAGAAACAATACATGTATTATACCAGCAATTAGTCTGGAAAAGGCAAGACAACCAGCTGTATTTGGGTTTGTTTTATTTTTCTCTGTCACGGTCCACTCGGTGGACTCGTGATGGTTCGTTCGCTACGATCTCGAGAGTGCAAAATTAAGGTGACCAACA
>JANXJC010000055.1:24898146-24914345 GCA_027564655.1 Leptodon cayanensis
CCATTGTTGGGTAGTGTACTGTTCGTGTTCCAGATGACAATGTTGAGACAATGCTGATTTTCTGACCGACTCTTACATTCTCTTTGAAATTATTACAGGTTTTCACCATGAGTAGGTAACAATAAAGCCCTATTAATATCTTGCAAAAGACTAAACTTTTTCTTATCTAGCTTTGCTACAAGTAGGAAAAAGCAAAACCAAACAAACCCCAAGCTTTTCAGAGCTCAGATTTACAAGTAAATGAGCTATCGCACTTGCCATGAAATGTTAAATGTGATCCAGAGAAAAATGAAATGGTTTCATCAGAGTGTATTCTTTTATAATGATACTGTTTCAGATGGAAGTGTAACTTAGTGCATCTGAATGTGTTTCAAACAATTAAGTAAGAGGTCCAGATAATGCATTGAGGGACACAGAGAGAAAGAGAGTCTGCTTTCAAATGCATGAATTCTTATATTTGCAGAAGTGACCAAAAAATGTCTTCTTTGTTTTTTTTTTTTTTTTTTTTTTTTGGCGGGGGGGAGCGGGATGACACAATCTTTGCAGTAGTTAAGAATATAACTAAAATTCTTAGTTAGTAAGATTTTTTTTTTAAAGTTCTGTGAAAAATATATTATAAATTAGAAGTCAATAAAACTGATTTGAAGGAATGCAGAGTATAATAAGAACAACAGAGTGTATTACAAAGCATTACTAATATTAGAACATTTCCCTTAAGTTACAACAAGAGGGAAACTGCAATAACATTTTAATTTTAAATGAACCAGAGAAACTGACTCTCAAAGGGTTCATTACAAGTAGGGGGTTTTGGATGGGTTTTTTGTTGTTTTTTTGTTGTTTGCTTTTTTTTTTTCCCTAAATACACAACATAGATGCACAGGAAAACAAGTATTTCTTACTAATGCGGAAGAAAATTCTTTAATCCTTTACTTCAATAGCATAAAACATATGAAAACCTTTTAGAAAGAATGCCCTGCTATAAGGAAATACTTGCTGGCACAACTCTTATAATGGAAATTTTGTACCTCCTATCAGTGCAGTCTCCGCAGTAAGATGGGGAGGAGAAGATGAGAAGATGTTATTGAAGTCTAGTATAGCGTTTTTATCAGGCCTTTAGCTAGCAAGTAAGCTGAATAAAATCTCTGAACTCAGAGTGACATCCCCCATTTCTTTAAAACACTAATGTTCATACAATATATAGCAACATGTTTAGACTTATGTTAGATACTGAATAGTAAATAGCACTCTTCCTAAATTACATATCGACCTGCATAAATAAAACTTTCAGTACAAATTTCAGTCTTGATTCAGAGCATATTATCATCCTGCAAGTGGTCCTTATTTATTTTTGTTGTCACTACATGAAAATTACTCAGAGACAAAGCATATGACTGATCAGACTACTCTATACCGGGACCAAATAACTAAAGGGGAGGAGTTGGGAGGAGTAGAGGAGTTGGGAACAAAGGAGTGATGTTGAGCCTGGGAAAAGGAAAGGTTGGGGAAAGGTGTCGTTTTGAACAACTCCATTGACCATATTGCTTTTGGAACATAGAGCTTTTCTGTTTTAGAGCAGATAAGAGTTCAATACTTTTAACGTTGTGCTCACGTTTTTCACACCTGAGTTTTCCTCAAGCATCCATATATAGTTAGACAGACTAGCTCTGGAGGTTTGCACACATGAAAATTAAACCCCAGAAAACTGCAGGAAGAATAAAAGTCAGATATCTCAGAGGTTGATAGGAAATGTTGGCTTTGAAGGTAAATGTTTTCTCCACAACTGCAGAAACAAAGCATGAAAAAGGGAATTTGTATTTCCACTCACCTTGAAAGTTTTCTTTTCCTACATTTTCCATCAAGAAGACTATAAATGTGGATATCTTTCCTGATATTTTGCCATCTGAGATATATACTTTGTGAACTATAAGAAATGAGAAAACAATCAAGTTTTGGAGCAGGCAATATCAGAAGGAAGGAGTGAACCAGTGATGGGACATAACAATAACAGTGTTGTTATTGTAACATGTAACAGGTAGTCTCACAAAGACATATTGCAACAACAACAACAAAACACACACAAAAACCCAAAGGCATTAAGAATAATTCTGAAGGGGACTGTCTACTTTGAACATGGTTATCCTGCACTTTAGGCCAAGAAAAAAAAACAAACAAATTTTTAAACAGTCTCTTGTAAATGTTTTTCCTTCTTTACCATAAATCAACAATAAAATATATCCATTATTGTATGAAAATTAACAGAATATTAACTGAAGTTTGGTCATCTTCCCTTTAGATACAGTGCATATTTTGTTACTGAACTTATTACCATATGACTTGTTTGGAAGTTCACAGGTATTTTATGATTTATAATCAAAATAATCAAAATTAATTAAAGATTTTGATACACTTTTAACCAAATACATTCTCATTTGTCATTCATTCTTTTAGTAATATAATACTTTGTCAAAGTAGGAAATGTATAAAGAATTATGAATAATAAGAATGAAAACATAAATGGTTCATTGAAACATGGTTTGGGCTTAGAGATAGATGAGCATTTTTAGAATTATCTTGTGTTTTCATTATGCAATGAATGTGCTCTGAAGGCAAACTCTGTTAATACACTCACTGAACAGTAGTGATGAAAGTAAAAGTTCCCCTCATATAAGACAGAACAAAATAACTGTTAATTAGGTATTGTAAATATAGTAGAAACCAGAGAAATAAGTGCACACAGACTGGAAAAGGTGTTAAACAATGTATTGAAAGTTAACGTATGCTTACACTAAAGAGAAATCTTATTAATCATATATCCTTTCTATAGACCACTGTTAGAATCATTTCATTAGAGGCTGCAAAAGGGTGCCTAGAGGCTCTCCAGCAAAGATACAATTAGATTGAAGCTTCATTATTCTTTAACGTGTTATGTTTCCCATTAGACAGTGATCAAAGAAAAAATACTAAAGGAGATCTGCAGGATGCAAGACTGATTACAGACTGATTCAGCAATACAATCACTGTTTGGTGCAATCTCAGCATGAATGGAGTCCCCAGAGAGCATGTTGCTATCTGATAGCACTACAGTAAGGGAAAAATCAAACTACTTTTAGAAAGTAAACTGGTTTGGGTTGCATTACACAGGAAAGGATTATATCTCAGATTGTCATTCTTCCTGGGATCCAAAAGCAGGGGTTCTAAAAACGTTTCAGTTTCAGCTGTACATAAAACCCCAGAACAGAACGGTTGCTACTCTAGTAGAGCTAGCAGAAACAACATATTTCTTTTGTGTTATTGACATAGATTCAGTTAATAGCTCTTCTTTTAGTATGCAACTTAAAATATCTTTATTCTAATGTTTTGATGAATCTTAATTTTCCTTTTATTTCCTCTTTTCCTTCTTAATTCTACATTACCCAATAGAATTTCACATCCGGAAAACTTACTTAGATGTGAATTATTTGTTCCAAGCACAGAAGTGACTGATGTTGTAAGGCACTGGTGTAAATTATCTGCTGTTATGAATTAGCAGACATCCACTGAATCAAATTGTACAGCATCTGTTAAGATCAGCCATGTATTTTTCATTTAAAGCAATAGTATGCAAATTTCCTCCAGGAATACTCCTCATAACAGCTCCTGTATTTTGAGGAATAGAAGTCCAGAGTTTAAAATTACAGAGGAACCTTGAAGCCCTTTGCCAGTAGTGTGCTGGCAAATGAATCTCCTACCAATAAATCTCTTAGAAAACTTATGTTTCCTTCAGAAGGTTATAGACTTTTGGAAAAAAAGAGAAGAATAATCTTTTCTTAGAAGTTTTCTTTTTTTTGTACCAAAGGTTTGTGGTTGAAAGCTGTCCTATACTTTTCACTGGATTATGGCACAAGTTCGGTGTTTAATTCTCCAGGTCATTACACATAATTCTTTAAGTGTTTTACAAAATTAATTGTGTTGATTTCTGTACATTTTGCTTGTTTTGAATGAAGCTATTTAAAACTCCATGCTACAGCACTATGCAAGCTGTTTCTGTATTCTTCACACTGACCCTGTAACCCCAGTTTTGAGAGGAATGAGGGAGAATGAAAGAGAAATGAAAGCTGCCACAGACAGATCTTCAAGCAGTGGAAACTCCTCATCTGCACTATTCATAGAAGGTCACAGGAAATGTATGCTCCATTTTTACTTCCTTAGTAAGAGAGAAGATGAATGGCAAATGGTGAATATAACATATGAATAAAACGTAGCATCCATTTGGTACCACCTCTTAGCAGGAATGTATAAAATACCCATGCTTGAAGGACAATGTCATTAATAAAACTGAAAAAAGAATTGAAAAATTCCATTGAATAGACAGAGTATTTATTTCCAAAGTAAATAGCTCTTTATTTTTAAAATAACATTTGATCTCAATAAACAGTTTACTTTTTAGTTGAATACAGTATCACTTACAGAAGCACTTTAGAATATTTTGCGGCATCAGGAATACTGCAGTGACATTGAAGTTTATGCCCTTTTTTGACAAACCTTAATATGTCATTGTAAAGAGCTCATTATTACTGTTGATCCTGCTTTTAATTAATAATTAAATAATTCAGCTTACAGAATGTTTTACCTATTGTTGATATTAGTTTAATATATCACTTGCAAAAGCATCCTTTTTTATCTTGCCCTGTTTATACTGATGAAAAATTAGCTTTTCTTTTTTTATGTATGTATATCATACGGTATAGATACCTGAAAGAAAAGGTTATAACTTGCACCTATTTTATAAGAAATTCTACATGTCAGTGTTGTGTTTTGTTACTCGGGAGAGAAAAATGACAGCATTTACAGGATTGCTGGTGAAATGGAACAATCTGTTTCAATGCCTACCAGCCAACCTTTCCCCACCTAGATACCTGGAGAGTTAGACCAATGACAGGCCAGATACTCAACCAGACATAAATACAACTTTCCAGCTTGTGAGAAAGTAGAGACACTTACGAGGCAAATGAGAAACAGAGCTTTCCCTTACTCAGCAAGATGGCTGGGTGACTAACAAGGAGATCAGACAGCTCCGGATCCTGAATAGAAGGTCAACTTAAGGAACCCTTTGGACTGCTCAGAAAAGCCAGCTGGGCAGGTGGTAACTTGAGGAGTTAGCCAGGTTTCACACCAGCCAAGGAGGACAGCTGGGTAGTAGGCAAGCTGAAAAGCCAAGCATTCTGCCTGATTTCTAGCCAGCCCTTCAGCCTGGGGTCCAATTGGCAAGATAGCTGGTGAGCATACTGGCAAAAAATCAGATAAACTAGCAGGTAGCTGCCTGGTCAGCCTATCAGCCTTTCTGATTTTCATTGGTATTTTTGACACAATCTACATGTTCCCGAGCAATAATTCAGTTCAATTCACTCAGTTTTTTCCTAATAAAACCTGTTCAAAAATAACCTCACCAGCTCTGGCATTTAGTATATAGAGCAAATATATGGTCAACAATATTTTTGTACCTCCACATAATCACATATAAGTAGTTTATTGGAAACCTCCATGAATTCTTTCTTTATGATGTTTCCAGGTACCAAGGATAGGTGAATTCCTCACCTGTCAGAAAATGTCTGGTTTAGGCCTACTTTTTTGTAGTAGCTTATATTTTCAAAAATAGTTGCTATATTCTGTCTGCTTTTAGTCTTCCTGACTTCCTTAGTGCTCACAGTCTTTCTTTAATACAATTTTAAAATCCCTGTTTACTTCTTTTTCTTCAGTCAAAAATATTACTGAGAGCTGGGTCTACCACATGTCCCTCCAGTACCTTAGTATAAGCTTCCACCAACTTTTTATTTTTCATATATTGTTATTTTAGTCAGGTCACTGAGATACTTCATTTAATCATTTAACAATTCATATCTATGCCAATGAGATTTACATTTTTAAATATTGTTTTAAGATATGTTGTAGCAAGCGTCCTAAAGTGTTTTCTTTTCATTACTCTGAAATTTTATAAAAGCTAATAAACTTAATGTTCACGTTTTGCTATTCTAATTACGCTGTTGATTTTAAAGACTGACTACAGTCAAACTTATGTTTTGTAGTCAAACTTAAATACATTTTTTGCTGTTGTGTAAATTATTGAGAAAGTGGACATTTGCTAGACTTAAAGGAATCTTATTTAACATCAGCATTATTACTTCCTTCTGCAAAAATTAATATATTATTGGTAGGGAAGTCTTTAAACTTTTAAAACATATTTTCTCTACCTGGATTCTCCCAGTTTCTCATATGTTGGGATGTCGTTCCATGATTTTTTATTAGTGGTGGATCATTTTCACATCATAGGTAACTTAATAGTCACTGAAAATACACAACACTGAGAAAGTGAATTGTGTATACAAAAATATCCCATATATTGTTTCTTGCTTCTCCCAATAAACAATACAAATAGGAAAATTATATTACTAATTTAATGTTTTCGTGACGTATTTAGTAAATAATATATTACAAGTCTATTTTTATTATTTAGGTAGTCTGGTGCAGCAGCTATGATAGAAGCTCCCACAAAAACTACTCCCACAAGAATATTGTGACTGTAAAAGCCTCTCAAAATTTTGTGAGGTGTGGTCATATAGAGAACTACCTAGCCCATGACTAATGGCTGTTAGCCTGGGATTTGACTTCCTTAACCAGAACTGAACTGCAGTCAAATGGGTGTAAAGATTTGATGATAAAGCACCATGATATAGTCCAACTAAATGAACAGTACCCAGGTATGCCAGGATACTTCTTTCATTCAGATCCAGAAATATCATGCTAAAGAAGATCAAATAGCCTACTCTTAATTTGATTAAATGAGTCATGAGTGGTAACTGTATGTGTATTAAAGTTTTATCAGATAAGATAGCTGTCAAGGAAATGAGAACTTGAAGAACTATGTAAGTATGGCTTATTTGAATTCAGGATTGTGACCAAACTTTCATACGATTATAACTCACTGAGAAGGGCACCACTGAAATAATATTCATAAAATATATTCATGGAATAAAAAAGGTTACCATACCCACCAGATTCAGTTGAAATCAGTGTCACTTTCTCTGTTGTTAATTGAGAAAATTTGGACCATGCTTGGAGCCATTTCTAAAGTGTGAGGAAGGTTGACTAGGAAGGGATAATGCTGTATACATCAAACTAGAAGATTTTATGGAGAGTGAAATAGATTTAGGAGCAAGCTTGAGAACTGTGTACATTGCATAGCTTTTGGGGACATAAATTTGTGCTTGAAGAAAAGAATAGGAAATTACTTTCAAATCCTTAAATAGTAACTATGATTACAAACAAAATTTTGTGTGAGAAATCCAAGGCAATCCTGTTTTAAAAGTATAAGGACATACAAGCAACTTGTCACAGATTATAATCAGATAGTAAAATCTTAGAAGCTTGTTCAGTGACTGTACACTGCCCTCCAAAGTATGTGGGAGAAAAAGATCTAAATGTTGCTATTTACTTATTTAATCAAAAGGCTTCACAACCAAGGGAAGTCTTGAAGACTTGGACCAATTTTACCTGCTGAGGTTTTACTGTTAAGTGGCACACAAGTGACAATTTAGAAAGGAAGCAAAATTCAAACTATCAATCTTTTTGCTAATATCTCAACTATGAGTAAAAAGCCGTAGAAAAGGCCAGCACCTGGTAGCAATATGCCTTAGCTTGATATTAGAAGAAATTTATGAATTACAATTTACAAATTTAAAATTTACAAATTACAAGAAATTTCATTCAGATGAATGGAAGGAATTATTCCTCATGCAAATATTGTCTCTTCTTCTTTCTCATTTCCTTCCGGCTTCCTGCTTCTCCATCACTCCCAAAGAAAGGGGAGAAAGAACCTGAGAGAAATAAACCATAATCTTGGGTTTCTGGAAAGATGTAAAATCTTCATGCCAGACATGGTAGAGTAAAGATGGTTGCTACAGAAGTGAAATAAACAAGTGAATGGTAATATAAGTGTCCTCTCCTCATCTTTCTCTTTTAGTAGGTGGTGACACATTACAAAATATTTTTCCCCTATAAAGAAACAGCAGTTTTTATTTTACAACTAATTTACCTCATAAATTTAGTTTCTTTTACATTAAAACCCAACTCAGTGAAGTTATTTAGGTTAGATACCTGTTTCTAACTTCATGAATTATCCTACTGACTTTATTGGAACAACTGGCATATACAGACAAACATGTTTAAGCATATATGGAGTGCATCTACAGATACAAAGATCTTCCCCCATCCTATACATCCAAGAATATATTTACATAAAACTTTTTATGCTTTTCTTTTCATTGATTGGAATTGGTTCCTTCTAAATTTTATGTTTGGGAGGGTGTTCTCTTGGCAACTTTATATTTGTCGATCTGAATAATTTCTTTCTGTTACAACGTTCATCAGTCTATGAATGATTTGCTCATTATTTACTGTTGTCAATTTTTTCTATTTTCTCCCCCCTTACTTTTAAATACTATAGCATAAACTATCTAAAACATGTGTGTAGTGTATTACTAACACAAGCAAGCTTCCTATTTCACAACAAAACAGAACAAAACAAAACCCAGCTAAATACACCCATCTTACTTGAAAGCTATCAGTAAATGAAAAGGTCTAACTTTAAATCAGAACCTAGTTTTCTCTTATTCTCAGCCTGTTAGCAGTTCTAAACCACCCTCACTGCATTTTAATACACGGAAACCTCCATATGGCTAAAACTAATTAAACTTGTCTACCAAGAAAAAATGAACATGTTTAAATATGTATGTGTGAATATGTCTGTCTTCATTACCTGAATCACCTTCTTTGAATATTCACAAATTTTTAAAAAAGATTTCATGGATGAGATTATCAGTTTGCTTGGACTGTTTGGGGTATTTTTTAACCAGAAATATGTAAATACCTCTTAATAGAACAAAAATAGGGATTTTAAAAGTCTACAAAATACATGTAAAACTGAATGTGCTAAATAGGTAACTGCGGAGAATAAAACAATGTAAAATAGGCTACTATTCATACAGCCTCCTGGAATTCAGTATCTTCCTGTCTATGTTATGCTACACTATATACTCAGAAGAATTGTTGTTACCTATGCAACAGATACTATACTTTTATTATGGTTGATCTTAACATCCCAAATAACACAGATAAATGCTCAATAGATGCAGGAAATCCTCAATGACAGAAATTTTCTGTTAAGCCAGGACAAATACTAGAACCCTAGTAAAACAGCTCCAGGTACTGGGGTCCATGTCAGCATAACAGGAAGACTTAGTTTTTTCCCTCTTCAAGAAAATAACTACTTTGTGTAAGGCCATTAAAATGCAAAGGAGAGGTGATAGAACATAAACAGCTGCTCATCATGTATGTGATGTATGCAAGGTGTAAGGATATTTCATTAATCAGTCCTGCAATGTCAGAAAGACAACATTTTAGAACTAGAGCAATTTTTTCAGTTCTATTTACATTTAAAAATAATTATAACACAATAACCATCCCACATGCATTTCTTAAGTCTTGAAGTTGAATAATTATTAAACTTGTGCTCAGTATTAAGACATATATTCTTTTGTTGTTGTCCCAGTCAATTTTAGGCAGGTAAGTAGTCCTTGATCTCATCAGGATTCATGAATAGAATAGAATAGAATAGAATAGAATAGAATAGAATAGAATATTTCAGTTGGAAGCGACCCACAATAATCATCTAGTCCAACTGCCTGACCACTTCCAGGCCACATCGAAAGTATTTGGTTTAAACGTGTTCTAGTTATAAAACTCTGAATTTAAAAAATCTCATTATTTTGCCTGATCATGTATGTTGCTACTGTTCAACTCTTCACAACAGAAGAACTTTGATTTTTTAATGTTGGTATCATTTCAGCTATTCTTATGCCAAGGTAAAATATTACACAGAACCAGACTAAATTTACCTGCAATGAACAACAAACAAAAACTGTTCAATCAAGTTTGCAGCAAAACTTGGTGCAGCTTTTTGAACTGTTAGAACTACTTCTGATTCTAGTTTGTGACAACATTAAAAAATAACCAAAGGCTATATCCCTCCCTCTGGCTCTGTGAAGAAAGGGTAGCTGAATCTTCTAGAATTGTCAAAATGCACAAGAAAGGGGGACAACAGTCAATTAATTGCATGCTCCTGCACTTCTTGGGACTCAGAGAGAGCTTCTCTGACAGAGTTTCACTGGGTCATTTCTCTATTGGATTAAGAGGCAGATGGAGGAAAAAAGGTAGAGGTAAGAAACAGGTGCTGTCTGCAGCTTGATCCCCTGCTGATCCCACAGATAGAACAGCAGGTGCTTGTGCTACTGCAAACAGCTATGAAGAGCACACAGATCATCTCTGGCTACCTCTGTACCATTCTGGTGGAATGGTAAAACTGACTTTTTCTCTCTCACAAAACTTAGTAAAATATTGCATGACACATTAAAATTTAATAAGTTTGCCCTTTGTTTTTCTTAATGAGGACAATTATTTTAATATGGGAAATCTCCACATCTCTGCTCTGCCACAACTCAAACTAATATTTGGACCATTGCACTATTCACCCTTCTTCTATAAGGCTGTCTCATGGGGAATTCAGCCTTTTACCTGAGATGCCTTTCCTAGTGAAAAAAACTTATCAAAATGCATTCCTCTGAAAGACTATGGTTTTGATTAAATCATATTTTTTGAACAAAAAGCATCTCTAGTAGTAAGACTAAAGAATTTGTACAGCCTCTTGAATATATAATTATTAAATATATAGTTATTCAGTATTTGACTGTTCTAGAGACTTGTTTTATGATAAATCACTTATTTTTGTATGATATATCCATGATGATAAATGGAGGCAACAACTTATTTTTCTTTTATTCTACCTCATGATGATAAGCATTATATAAATGTAGACATAAATATTTAAGTACTGATAGTGCATTTATATGTGTTTTTCTTCCTGAAGCTGCAGAGATGTTAATAATTTACTTTTTTTTCACTGAATAGAAATTACTATTCCTTCAGAGCTGCTAACTTTTCTTTTGAGAAAAACCTTCTGAGATTTAGTCAGAAAAGAGCCACGTGAACTGAAATAGTTTAAATAGTAAGTGTTTGCTAACCTTTGAAAGTGTTTGACTGAAATAACTTAGATTATCCATGTAGCTGACCTAGCAAATTAGAAAGGTAATGTGTGTTGTTTGACTCAGCCTGTAAGGGTATTATGGCCTTCTCTGATCCTTTCACTGCAGAGCAGTATTAGAGCAGTGCTTAAAGCTGAATATTTGTCAATGTGGGTCCAAACCAGAACCTGAACTTTTTTTGAGGAAAAGCTAGAATATTTGATTAGGCAGAGGGTTCATATGAAATTGTGAGATTCAGGATAATCTTTGAATGGTTTTTATTACCTCTCTGAATAGATAAGCATTGTTATTGCTGAAGAATTACAGAGTAAGCAAGAGGACTGCTGAGTATTCTCAAGCTCAGTCTTCTGTGGGATCTTGACCCCACTGAGAACAGTGGAACCAGAATCTTTCTCTATTTCTACTGATATGGTTCTCTCCTACACCCATGAGAGAGTTGCTATGTTTCTCTCATGGGGAGTAGGATTAATAAAAATAATGACAAAAGTTATATAATATGGACATGTTTTTTACCCTGAAAAGTTATTTGCAATAGGTAGATGTTGCCAGCAACATTTAATTCAGATGGATTTTGAGATGGCATTTTAGCATATTCCTGTAAAGCAGCAGTATATATCTTCTAAGCGTTAACAGACCAGGAGCTTTTCACAGGGAAATTTGGCAGTTCAGAAGTTATAAGAACAGAACCACAATAATTTGCCCTATAAAGTCTAAAATTTATCTATTAAGGGGGATGTATATAACATGTCGATATCAAGCTTTATTTTAAGGTGTCTATCCAACAACACCGAGGTGCTGCACAGAACACATAGCTGTCTGGACATCCACTCTAGTTGTGACCAGCACCAGGAGTTCAAGGGAACAAGACACTAACACTGAGAGGTCACAGTATCTACATCCATACATCTCAGTTCCACCTCCAATTTAGGCAGATAACAAACACTACCCCCAACCTTTCATAAACAATTGGATTTCTCCTTATTTAAGCCAATTAGTGGTCATTATCTGGGTCAGTATCACCTGCTGGATCCTTCTCCAAATGCATTAAAAGAATGTAAAGTTGTTAACAGCTCATTTGTGTTTCTTTGCTTCTTTCCAAATGCACCTAAACTATTAGAGAGGGCAGATACAGTCTAGAGCTTTCAGATAAGCCTCCCACACAATGATTATTTTTTCTCTGCTTGCTTTGCCAACCTATAACAGAATCATCTAATGAGTTATAGCTGTGCAGGTGTAGTCAAGGTCTCATTTTATCATTCATTTTATCTCAGAATACAGTTTGGTAGGCTTCACCTGTGACAAAGGTCTTATTTGGTCCAAATAACGGAGTTCAGACTAGCGTCTTCCCCTTTGCCATTCAATTCAGCAATATTTTAAACAGACAGAGAAGATGAGATCAAGACACTGAGTGTCAAATCACAGCTTATCTCAGACTGTAGAAAAGTGGATGAAAGGTGCTTTAGGATTTTTTAAAACATAATCAGCGTGTTGACAGCTTATAATGAAGGGATCAGTACAAACAAACAAACAAAAAAATAAACCACATCGCTACTTGATTGTTCTCTCTGAGTAAAACAGCATGCAAGGAGCAGTACTTATTTCATTGATGCACTGCATTATTTTCCTTGAAACAATAGGGGAATCTGGGTTATTTTCGCACTCAAAATCTCAAACTGAGAAATAATACTTTATCTCTTGTCAGTGATAGTGAGCAAAGTCAATATATACTTCTGCTCTATCCCAGAATATATAAAATATGTATTTCTCTAACTTACCTGTGTAGTTTCAGATCTGAACAGGCATTATTTGGCATTTGCATCTACAGCTTTGCATACAAACTTTTAACACTTCTAACTAGAAGCTTTTGTTTTGTTGTGATGTGGGCAATGGAAAACTTCTACGGGCCAGGGAAGTTTATTAATGTCTCTGTATTAAACAGTTTTTAGTGAATGCACTGCAAGTGACTGTTACCAAAAATTAAGAATCACTGGATGGGGTCTGCAGCACAGGGTAATAATATATTAGGTAATAACAAAAAAAGTTGCTTGTCAAATAGTAAGGAAAGAACTTTGACAGAAACAAGACTGAGTGAATTACAGCTATGCTGAACTGCTGTGTGTGCATACTTGTGTATATACATAATCCATATAAACTAGAAACATTTTCATTTCCTTTGATGAAAACTTATTAATGTTTCACCTTAATCTGTATAGGAACTTAATATATTGATTGAAATGTTGCAATAGATTGTCTTTGCTGAACTCTTGTATTCTGATACCAGTTTTAGAAGCAACTTAACCATTTTCCCTATTATATATGTAATACCCCAGGAAATCAAAAGTCATTTACCCTATTTGTCATTAGTAACATAAAACCGTAGCAATCATATTCTCTCATGCATATTCTCTTCACACATCAATCTCAAAAAAGGTATTCTTTTTTCCTTATAATCAATTCTGACACTATCATAGCATTTCCAAAGTTTAGTATAACATTTCAAAATTGAAGAAGCAAAGATGTAAATAAAAATATATTACAGTCATTCATAAGATAATTGTGTGTAATTGTTTTTTAGCATCAGTGTCTTTATCCCTCTAACTACTTATTTCTATGACAGTTACTGACACATGGCCTGACAGAAATGGAATTTTCTAGACAGAATGACTGAGCGGTTGAGCACTCAACAGTTACTGAACTGAATGTTTCCTCTCCAAAATGAAGCCATGGGGAAAATAGTCATCATCTCTGTCAAGATCCAGCCCAAACAGTTTACACAAACAGCACATTATTGGCTCATAAACCTGCAATCTCAGACACTAGTTTGAGTAAAACCATTGTGTTAACTTTTGAGCCAATTAATTGTCCCTTATCACAACTTTGTGTCACATTTTTTTAGGTAATACAGATGTCTCATCAATTAAAGTTCCTTTACAATGTTTTACAAACACTTTTAAAAAATCTATACTAGCTAGTTCTTCAAGTTATTTGGAAACGAGGTGGTGAATTCTGGGAATTGGTGCAGGGGACCAGAGATAAGTTTATTCCAGTTCTGGTATCCTGTTTCTTAATCAGCTTTGTTTGGAAAATCAAACAGTACCTTGGACTTTTGTATATTCCCTATCTATTAGGACTATTCAGATAGTCTGGGAAACCAACCAAATCTTGGTGACTTGTAGTTGTGTGACCAATCAACCCCTAAAATGGAAGAAGGCTTGGAGCAGATGGGCACAGATGATGTACTTATGAAGCTCAAGGAAGAATGTAGGGAGTGACCACAACTGTTGTAAAGAAAGCTGAACATATCACAACACAAAGGGGACCAGGGGACTGGATGATGGGATTTGTTTTAGCGAAATAGCTGTATAAGTTGAGTGGATCAATTGGTTATGTCAGAGGAGTGGATGACCTGGTTGTGCACACAACCTTCCCTGAATTAATCAAAAATAAAATAAAAAAAGTCTTTCTAAGCCAGCCAGAGGAGCATGGGGGAAATGTATACATCACTCAGCCCAACACAGAGTATAACAACTGAACACCCAACAAAATGAACTTTGAAGAAAACAATGAGCTTCAGCTGGCTTCAACCCATGTATTCCTTCCTCCTGACTAGGGACACCCAGTGTCATGATGATGAGCATATTTTAGACTGGTAGTGGGAATCAAGTTTGTATTCTGATCCAACTGCATATTGTGCTTGTGTTGTGATTTTAGTACATTGCTGTGTCACTCTGATAAATCAAAATCTTGTGTAATGTCAAATAACTTTAAATAAGTAAATTTGGTATTAAGACATTAAACCCTCCTTGTGTGGAACATCTAAAAGAACCTGTTCAGAGAGTATTGGACACTGACAAGTTGTTAAGAAATTGTTGCTCTGAAAATTGCTGATCTAAATACTGCTGCATGTATTCATAATGTGGTGTCACAATTTTGATGACCAGGGATGATAACTGATTGTTAAAACTAATGAGACTAGTGGGATGGCCCAGACTTATGTTGATGGCCTTGCAAAGTCAGTCCAGAAAGTTTTTTTCTGAAGCTTGGAGAAACAATTTCTTGGAAATAATCAATGATAGCTCTTAGAGAAACCTCACAACGGAGAAAAAATAAACCATCTTTTGTAGCAGCAAGGACCTAGTTCAGTTGGAAGACTTACTAAAATTAGAAAAAAACAAGCCATGAACCACCTGATATCTTAAAAGTAGGCAGGTACTCAAAAACTTCAAAGAAAAGGGAAATTATAGAGACATGTATCTACTGTCTGTAATTTTTGTGCATTATCTCCTAAATGAAAGGTTAGTAATTTTATTGTGATGTCTTCAGGGGGAACTGAAATTTAGGCATCTGCATCCAAGAAAGTAGCTCAAAACGTCAGTGCTCCATTGGTGTTTCATAGATGGAGGAGCATTAACTCAGTCATTATCCAAAAACACATCTAGTTTATAAAGAATGCAGAATCATAGAATCATTTAGGTTGAAAAAGACCTTTAAGATCATCAAGTCCAATGGTAAACCTAACACTGCCAAGTCCACCACTAACCCATGTCCCTAAGCACCACATCTACATATCTTTTGAATGCCTCCAGGGATGGTGACTCAACCACTTCCCTGGGCAGCCTGTTCCAACGCTTGATAATGCTTTTGGTGAAGAACTTTGTCCTAATATCCAATCTAAACCACCCCTGGTGCAACTTGAGGCCATTTCCTCTAATGCTGTCACTTGTTACTTGGGAGAAGAGACCAACACCCACCCCGCTACAACCCCCTTCAGGTAGTTGTAGAGAGCGATCAGGTCTCTCCTCAGCCTCCCTTTCTCCAAACAACCCCAGTTCCCTCAGCCACTCCACATAAGGCTTGTTCTCTAGACCCTTCACCAGTTTCGTTGCTCTTCTTTGGACACGCTCCAGCATCTCAATGTCTTTCTTGTAGCGAGGGGCTCAATACTGAACACAGTATTTGAGATGTGACCTCACCAGTGCTGAGTACAGGGAAACAATCACCTCCCTGCTCCTGCTGGCCACACTATTTCTGATACAGGCCAGGATGCCGTTGGCCTTCTTGGCCACC